>CM077115.1:588281642-588983981 GCA_039619475.1 Icerya purchasi
TGACAGTCGGTTATCCTTCTCCGAACACATCAAGTATCTTTCATCTTCAGCAACCAAAAGGCTAAACCTACTGAAGGGCTTATCTGCAACCAAATGGGATGGTGATCCTTATGCCATTTATCTATATAAATCTATCATCTACTCAAAATTTGATTACTGTTCATTTCTCTATGGCAGTGCCTCTAAGTCCCGATTCTCTAATTTGGATGTAATCCAAAACTCTAGCCTTCGTCTATACCTTGGTGCTTTTAAATCCTCTCCAGTTCCAGCAGTCCTTGCCGAATCTAATACACCACCCCTTTCTATTCGCAGATCTTATTTGGGCTATCGTTTTCTTACTAAGCGTCTTCCACTCACGTCTTCTACTCTTATCCATTCTTATCGTTCCATTTCTAGAAACTGGCGTTTCGCACCTAGGAAAACCCCTATTTTATCCCTTATCTCTTCGTCTCAGTTCGTTTTGTCCTTACATAATGTCCTTTGTCAATCTCCCTTATTTCTCTTTTAATTTCACCTATCTCCGCCATCCTTCAAATATGTTTACTGTACCTACGCTCTCTAAGTTCCTTCTGCAGGCCCTAATTAAATAGGAATTCCACAGTATTATCAATTCTCAATTTCCTTCGCATGCAACTGTGTTTACAGATGGTTCGAAGAGGCTGGGTGATGTCGGTGCCTCTTTTATCTTCCCAGATTTTATCTTTTCAGAATCTTTTCGCCTACCTCCTTTCTGTTCCATATTCACAGCCGAATTGATGGCTATCCCACGTTCCATTATCTTAATTTCCACCAATCACATTTCCTTTAAATTCTTGATTATATCTGACTCTATGGCCGCCCCTTAGGCTATTTATTTTCTCTTACCTAATCATTCCTGTGATTTTGTCGTACTCCGCATACGCTCACATCCATGTTCTTTCTTCCATTTATTCCATTCAAATTAATTTTCTATGGGTTCGTAGTCATTCGAGCATCTTCGGTAATGAAGCGGCGGACTCCTTGGCTGGGATTGCTGTCTCTTCTCACTTTTTTAAAAAGTCCCATTGTCTAATCTCCTTCCCCTGTGCAAAGATTTTTATCTTAGGTTTTGGTCAGATATGTACCGTTTCTTCTTTCTCCAACAATTGTTCTTTTTATCTGTCTGTTCAACCTAGTCTTCCCGCCAATCCGTGGTTCCCTTTGTTTCCTTCACTTTGTCGTTCTGTTGTTCCCTCCTGTATTCGGCTGCGTATTCTCTGTTGCCTTCCTTCCGTTTTTGTTTTTGGTTGGTTGCCTCTCCATATTGTCCTCTCCACTTAAACGAAGAGCATTTTTGCGATGCGTACCATGTTTTCTTTGAGTGTTCATCTCTTTCTACTTCAGTTTGCTGCGACTTAGTCTTCCTACTTCGTATTGTGCCTTTTATATCCTATCTTTTCCCTCTCTGCACATTATTCCTATTATTTGTTTCTTTCTCTTCACACTGTCTGACCGTATCAAGATGTAATGGACTCCTTCCTTTTCTAATTGTTTCTTGGTAAAGGTGCCCGGTTGACGAGCCTAAAAAATTAAGAAACAAAAAAACATTCCTGCTACTTCCTCTTTTAATTATATACTATTTAAAAAGTTGATTTGCCGTTACTGATTAATGAGATTTATTAAGCTTTTTATCAATTCTGTATATATTTAAATTATTATACTTTCATTGCTTTAGTAATGTAGATAGAAAAAATTGTTATGAAAAGATTATAATTTTGAATGTCTAAGAAAAAAAAAAAAATGTCTTTATATGTAATAAAATGGAATGGAATAAGAAATTTTTTATGTATATATATATATATATATTTTTTTTTTTTTAAAAAAAAACGAATATATGTAATATTTACTGAATCAATATAATGTTAAATAGATGTACAATAAACCAAAAATGAGTAAAGGAAGGAACAAATGAAAATTCAACAGAAAAATAAAAATAATTATTAATGCGTATGGTGTACTATAACAATAATTATATTTTCGTTAATCGAAAACATGTTATTCTCATAATTTTACCGTATCGGTTATACATAAGTGTGTCGTTTCGCATTATATAACTCTGTAGTGGTGTTTTGTTACCTCCCGCGAGAAACGACTTATGATAATTGACGTTCCAAAGTTTGGTTAGCGAAAAGAAAGAGATAATATATCCACACAGATGGTTGTTCAAACAAATTCTATGGCTAATTATCTTAATACTAATACTACTACAAACAATGCAGGCTCTTAACAGAGACGACGACAGCTTTGTGAAAGGTTATCAGCGTTATGGCGAATCTTTATCAGATAACGCTACTGCCAACGAAATCATATTTTCTAAATCAGACATGTCACAGCAATAAACTACTGGTAATACTTCTCCGGCAAATATACACATAGAGCAATGCTCAGATAATAACTCATCAGTTAATTTTCAAACAACGTTGTTTAATAATTCGGATAAAAATTCCCAAAATAACCAAATTACATCAATTGAATTTTTCATGGTTTATTAACTTTCCTTCTACGCGCCGTTCCAATCTCTCTGCGATTTGCCGCCTGCGTTTTATGGTTTGCTCCCTTCCTCATTGTTCCGTTATTCTCTCGTGCCTTCTCCTTATTGTCCATTGCACCCTCCCAGCAATAAATGTATTTCTGATTCCGATCATATAATGTTTTCGGTTGTTCGTAATTATCAACTGAACAAGCTTCTTTTTATTCCTTCCTCTTACAAACCGGTATTCCCGCTCCATACTGTGCTTCATTCATTCTCTTCCTTCCTTCTCCTTCGGTTATTCTATTTTTTTTTTATTTTTTTTTTATTTTTTTTTTATTTTTTTTTTATTTTTTATAAATGGGCTCGGTGTTAACACTTACCCAATTACATGGACCTAGATCACCTACTCAGATTCTGAGGCGATCGGAGATAGAAAGTATAAAGGAAAGAAGGAGGGGAATAACGGCTGGTGATGGGAAGGAAAGGATGTTCTTGATTCCTTTCTGTCGGCTATCTCTGATCGTGTAAGGATCTGAGTCTCTCTTTCCTTTCTGTTCCGCTGTTCTTAGGTCAATGTTTATGTTGACGAACCCATTTAAAAAAAAATACACTAATTGAATTATTACGTGATCGAACTGAAACAGGTCCTGAATGGCAAGTAGTTTACTACAACAATAAAAGACAGAGGGAACTAAACCCTCTGTCCTCACAGCCTGATTAAAAAATAAAAATTCCTAAAAAAATAAATATGCACCATTGCAAAAAATAACTAATGATTTAGAATCTAATAATAATTAAAACTTGCAATTACAGGAGAAAAAATAAAAAAAACACCTCGTTATTTATATCAAATGTCGATAATTTTCAATTGTTAAAATAAAAAAGAAGAAATCTAAAACCTGAAACGTTAGTTACAAAACCAGTTAATCGGAATCGGTTAATTAAAATAACAAGATATTATCAGATGGTTACCAACCTCCGATAGGAGGCAGATTTAAAGAAGAAGAATAATTAAAATAACAAATAATTCTCATTAATATGATTAACATCCTAAATGAAGAAAAAGCAATATTCCATACCTATTAATTAAAAGAAGACTGTGCCTCCAAAATAGTGTTAAGAAATGCACATCCCTCAATTCCAACTGATTATATTATTAATGCTTTACTTGAAAAAGGGGCATGAAATAAAGAACACAATAAATGTTAAACATAGAGTAGAGAAATATACATTACCGCTGTTTTTCATAGGCATTAAATTAAATGAAAACAATAGAGATATTTATAATATTAAGTACTTCCTTAATGCTAAAGTCAAATTTGAGCAACCAAGGAAAAAGAGTACATGAATATAATGTACAAGATGTCAACACTATGGTCATACGAAACCTTATTGACGCAAGGCTCAGGGCCGCATTTACGCATAAGCTATATAGGCTGCAGCCTATGGGCCCGCACCACAAAAAAAAATATTCAAATATTTCAATTTTGAATAGATTAAAATGAAAAATGTCTTTCTTTTAATAATGTGGTGTTTTTTTCATATTTAGCAACATAGACAGAAAGATATCGACATTAATCTTAACTTTATGTTCTTTTTCTAATATAATTGGTGATAGCAATGTTAATAAATCGTGTTGAATACCTTAATGATTTTCAGTTCTTTTCATTTTTAGGATTCCGTATAATGTACAGAATCCTAATAAGATGGTACATAAATGACAAAAATATAAAATAAAAATCAATAATTCACGAACGGCTTGACTTATAAACTTCAAATTTGGAACATAAATTACAATTAAAATTATCTTTAAAACGATCTATAACTTGAAAATGACCGATTACCCTGGGCGGCAAAAAACCCAAAAAACCGTCAAGAATATATAATATGGTACATAAAACGACCTCAAAAATCACTTAAAAAATCATAACTCGTCACTAGATAAACTTATAAATTTTGAACGCGGTTAAAAATACGCACATTCCCGTATATTTCTCTAGTTTGGAACATCCGGATTTCCAGCTGTAAAATTAAGCCCTCAAGACGCCGGAAGCTCAAAATTTTGAAAAAAAATATTTTTTTTCCCGGGCTTGTGATATATCATTAGAAAGATCGCTATTTGTCGGGAACGAACCCATATTTCATTTTCTTAACGAAACTTTCAAAGTTGCCGAAAAATTTAAAAAAACAAAAAAAATGACGTGTCTCCCCCGTAGCTCCATGAATATTACAGCTAAAAATGTTGAACGCGGCTAAAAACATGCGCATCCATGTATATTTCTCTAGTTGGGCACATCTGGATTTCCAACTTTAAAATTAGTGGCCTGGGGCTCTAAAAGCTCGAAATTTTGTAAAATAATTTTGTTTTCAAATGTATCATTATTGGAAAGGGCACTATTTTTCGAGAACGGACCCATATTTCATTTTCTTAACGAAACTGTTAGAAATTTACTAAAAGTTCATAAAATCGTGAAAAATGACGTGTATCCCCGCTTTTAATTTATGTATTGCCGTTCAAGATTTTGAACAAGGTTAAAAAAATATGCGTCCCTGTTTATTTATTTACTTTGGAACATCTGGGTTTCCATCTTAAAATTCGGAACCTTAAGCGTCGAAAGTATCGAAAATAATATTTTTTTTCCGGTCATGATCGATGGAAAGATTGTTATTTGTTGAGAACGAAACCATAAGTTATTTCCTTAACGAAACTTTCAAACCTTGATGTTCCAAACTTGAGAAATATATGTCGAAGCGCATGTTTAACCGTGTTCAAAATTTTTAGCTGTAATACTCTCGGCGCTAGAGGGGAGGGACTGTTTGAATTTTTTGGCAACTTTAAAAGTTTCTAAATTAGGTTCGGAATTATGTTTAGAGACTCCCGTGGAGCTGGCGTACGAATTTCGACTGTTACTGGTTGAATATCGGATGGTAACATTATCTGTTGAAAGTTAATATCCGCACGGACGGCTAATATTATTTCCCCATGCGCACAACTAGCAAGCACCGGATTTAATTCGAGAACTTATAGTTTTTTAGTTTTAAATGTTGGTTTTGTTTTAAGTGGGTTTCTTGAATGCACGGAATAAGCGGGTTTGTTAATCGGTGTTATTTTTCTTTTGGCTTTATCGGAGTACGAGACTGCAGCGGTTTTTAGAATTTGGTTCGGACTGTTATAATTTGCATTAGTAGTGTTAGTACGAGGGCTAAGAAACGGAACGAGATCGCAGGTTTTGGTTTGGTTATTTTCATTACGGCTTGTGTTAGTGGTGTTATGGACTGTAATAAAAGGAACGGACTCAGCGCATCATTGTTTAGGCGGTACGTCCGCCTGATGAAAAACAGATGCGAATAGTATTTCGATTTGTTAAACAATTTAACATACTATGATAGTAAATAAATAAAAAAAAAAATGAATAATGGTCTAACGTATTGAGAGAGTCGAAAGAAACAACCGAATTGTTAAAAGATCATCTCAGTAGAACGACAGTCTTTGTCATATTGCAGAACTATATAGACCTTTTTTAGTAAAGTAATCAGTTCGTCTTGCAACCGAAAGAAGTTTGATCCAACAAGGTGCTAATAACCAAATCGCCTCGAAATTCGGTTTTCAAATTAATGACACTTACAAAATTCCTAAACTATAATTTCAACTACCGTGTCTCCCCCTCCTATTCACCGAGAATCCAGGATGTAATCACCAACGTACACCAACCTGCCAGCAGAGTATATTAACATTCTAGCAGTTGCAGCAGAGTGATACATAGCATTAATGTTATTTCTAAATAATATTTTTTGCGTGTTTCCGTTTACATATTTATTAAATGTCTTTAACGGTCGGCTATTCAAGGAAAATAGGTGTAGGGATTAACAAAATTATACATTTAAAAAAATTATAAAACCTTAATATTAGTATTATTAAATCTAAACCAATAATTTAAAAAAATAAATAAAAATTAAATAAATAAAAAAAGTATTTAATTAATTTTTCTTCATAACCATTACATTGCACTTCAAATTAGTCTAAGCCTTCGATTCAAATTAGTATTTTGTTTTACTGTTTTAAATTATTATTAGAAAAGATCTCTGAAATTTATTAAGATATCAAATTAAAATAATAAAATAAAAATGGAAGTTTATTCAAACAAATTTTCTTACATACTAAATAATTATAGTTATTGTTAACTTTCATACGGAATCCTTAGCGCATGAAACCTCATACTTGACTGAACTTGTTATCTCAGCAATTCATTAAATTCTAAATATTGTTTAGTAAAATTTTTTACAATCAATTTTAGGTGATATTTTTTAGGTTTTTAGTTAAAAAATTGCTCTAAAATACGATTATTGCAGGTAAATTTTCAAAATATTTCTGGGGGAGGGCCTCGGGACTACCCATTTTACTACGGGGTATTTCATACCCACTGATAGGGCCCGCACCACAGGTTCAGCCTAGGGGCCTAGGGCTATGAAATATCTAAATGTGAAAATGAAAAAAAAATCCCTAGCTACATGTATGCTGTGTAAAGGATACCACACAGCCAATTATAGAGGGCGTACGATCTATTAAGAATTGTTCAACAGGATGTTCTTTTGTTTTACGACGTCTGCCTAGAATTTCTATAAACAGAGATTTTACTACTAAATTCAATGAACTCAATGCAGTTGGAAAATCATATAATTTGAATATAAACGCGAAGAAAACGAAATGGTTGGTGGTCAGCAAGGAAAACAACTTTAATCAAGTCTCTGTTATGTTAAAAAATGAGAAGATTGAACGAGTTGGAAAATTCAAATACTTGGGCTGTTATATTACTGAGAACTTGGACCCAGATACAGAAATAAAAATGAGATGTAGTTATGCTCAGAGTGCCTTCACCAGCATGAGAAATCTGCTTTGTGATAGATGCTTACGTCTAGATATACAGCAAAACATTGTGCATTGTTATATTTATTCTATCTTATTGTATGGAATTGAGGCAACAACACTCAATAAAAGACAGGTAAATCGATTGGAGGCTGTAGAAATGTGGATCCACAGAAGGATGCTGAAAATACCATGGATAAGTAGAACGTCGAATCAAAAGGTTCTAGAGATGGCCAAAACAGAAAGGATATTAATAAAATCTATTATACACAGAAAGATAAAATATTTCGGTCATATTATCAGAGGAGAGAAATATCAACTCCTACAACTAATCCTCCAGGGAAAAATAGACGGAAAGAGAGGCCGAGGAAGACGGAAAACGACTTGGCTAGATAACATCAAGGAATGGACGAGAACTTGGTCGATAGGAAGACTCATGCAAAATGCCAGAAACAGAAGTTTTTGATGCTGACATTTGTGATCGTCAACGCTCTTCGAAGAGTATGACACCAAAAGAAGAAGATTTAAAATTTGCGGATTTTTGGAGTATTAATTTTAGATTTATCATTAGAGCTCACGATTGTGTTTAGTCCATTGGGTATTTTTCTGGTTCACTAGTGAACTAATTTAACGCAACATACAATGTATAGTGAAGAAGCAATAATATTTTTATTTCGGACCTGCTGTGAAAGTTTTCTGAAATTTAAATTAAAATTCTGCTACCGTTTAACGTGACTTCCGATTAGATAAATTTCCATCAGAACCAATAAAATCTTTGAAGACTTCCAAACATTTATTATTGAAGTCAATTACATACAGATTTGATCGTTTTATTGTTTACTTTGAATTTTAATAGATATTGTAATGAATAAAATGCATCAAAACCGGCAGTAATAATAATAAAGTATGTATATTTAGGGGATTTCAGAGCGTTAATATTAAAATTTTTCTAAATTACCGTCTTAAATTCAATAATGATTAATAAATATTTTTACTCGCCTTAGGAATAGCATAAAACCAGGCAGTGAAAACTAATAGTTAAATATTGAAACATTAATAAATTAATTTAAAACAAACATTGTAAAACTGAATACTTCTATAATATTAAACAATTGTACAATAGTGGAACATCGATTTTTACGATAAATACATCGATCTATCGATTGCGTTGTCAATATTATCATTGCCGCCTTGAACGGCTTTGAATTTTTAAAACTGTGTTGCATAATTATTAATTATATTTATTGCTTTTTTAAGTTGAGTCGAACATAATATAAACGAAATAGAATAAAAGGTTTGCCATCAAAGCTGATAAGATAATGTTAAACTGAAACTTCTCTCTACGTTATATACATGTATCATCAGAAATATTAAAGATATATTTTTAAAGTTATTGCATAGAAGTGCGTTTGGATGTTTTGTATTAGAGTAAGTTAATTTTTCTTGGATTATATTATGTTTGTTTAGCTACCTCTGAATCAAAATTATCTAAACAGTAGTAGTTTACGTTTAAAATATAGTGTGTAATAAAAGTGAAAGTGGTAAGTTAATTTTCAGAATAAATTTGCACTTAAGTACATATTTTTAATATATTCACTATACTTGAACACTGTAATGAGAAGTATTTTAAACGATGTTTACCGGAACTTTTAGGGTTTATAAAATAGTAATAAGGAATGATGAAAATACAGTGTTGAAGGAAACATGGTTGAACAATAAAAAATCGTGTTTCAGAATAAAAAAAAAAAAAAGAAAAAAGAAAGAAAAATTTTAAAAGAAATATGCCCTTTTCTTCTATTTATTTATTCAAATTTTATGTAGCACTAACAGGTAACTTAAGATTAACCAACCGTTCACTTTCGGTCAAAACAACGTGGAAATCGAAACTTGTTAATGGAATACCGATACTTTTTTGAAGTGAACACGGCAATAAAAAAAAACAGCAGAAAAAACACAAATTTGTGTTTCAAATAAGTGTCGCTTTTCTTTTTGTAAATTCCTTACTGGTCTTGTAAAGTAAAGTTCTTGAGTATTTCTATTTTGGTAGTTACTTTTATTAAACTCGATACAACTATCATTTTAGTTTCACTAGTCTTGATTTTATAATTAGTTGTGAAATAATATTTTTTGAATTTTCAGTATGCTTAAATCGCAGTGAAATTTATAAAATTTGAACACCTGTAATTTGTCAAGTAAATAGAGGCGACAGCTATTGACCAATTATAACTAGAATTTAGATATGGTTTTTTCTTTGTTTGATTTTGTTATCAGTTTAAAGAGTCAGTGCTTTTGTCGCTGTTGTTATTGTTATGTTTAGTTGTGGTAGTAAAAACAAAGTACTGCTGTTTGAAACAAACGAATGATAGCTGTGGCACATGGTTTTAACTGAAAGAAAACGAATAGTTCATGTTTGTAACTTTGTGATAACGTCTTAGATTCATTAAAAAATTTTATTTATATTTTCCTTTGCGCCTCGTTTATTTTCTTCGTCTATTTCATATACAGTCAGTGTTCAGTCGAAACAGAAATGAAACAATAAACTTGTTCAGAATCGTTCACATAAGTGGCAGTCAAATGGCGTCGTCTGAGGTAGATTGCCCTAAGGTAGCGGTTTGCCAGATGACTAGCGGAAATAATGTTAAGAAGAATTTAGAAGCATGCAAATATTTAATAAAGCAGGCCAAACAGCAAGGAGCCGTTGTAAGTTAAAAATGTAAAATAACAATACGATATAGTATTTATTTTTGACCGTTTTAAAAAGTATTGTAATGTATTTTTGATTTTGTGAATTAGCGCTTAATCTTCAGAATCATTTTTTTTTTTCATTCATTTAGAGAATACGTACCATTTATTACTACGTTTAACATTGTTATTTGTAATTTATGCAGTTATAAGACTGCGGTATTTTTATTGTTTTTTATAGATCAATTTTTATTTTTTTTTAATGTATGGAAATATTTTTCAAATTGGTCTTTAACGGTTTTCGGTCTATTTTAAAAGTTAATACACACCCTATACTCTGTTCATTAATGAAACTTTAACGGAGGTAATAACAAAAGTTAAAACGATTCGTACAAAATATTTTCGTGTCAGCTTGTCAGATTAATGTAAGAATAATTAAAAAGTAAAAATTTCATGTTAAAACGGAATTTTTAATTTCATACATCATTTACATTGTACTTACAATGTAATATTTAGTGTTATATTTTTATTTACAGCCGTTAAAACATACTTTACCTGCGTTAATGATACCATTTTTGTTATATAAAAACAATATATATGCCGGTTATAACGAAAACTCATAAAAAAATTTTCAGTGCAATGTTTTAAATTTCACCTGTTGAAAAGCTTATATTCCCAGCAAAAAAAATATTAAGGGCATGTATCCTAGCGGATTGTAATAAACATTCTCCCGCCGTTTAAATCCTATCAAAGATGTGATGTAGTATTAAAATTTTAAAAATAAAAATCAATAACATGAGCACTGCATTTTGTAGATGGCTTTTCTGCCCGAAGCTTGTGATTACATAGCGGAGAGTGAAAATGAAACATTATTATTATCAGCATCGTATGAAACTTCTGTACTACCGACATTTAAACGATTAGCTTCAAAATATGATATATGGATTTCGTTAGGTGGTGTTCACGAACCGGTAAGCTATCCTTTTTTGAAAATTTTTTTTTTGCTCTATAAAAAGTAAATAATCTCTATTTTCTGTATATTTTGATGTTTGACATTCCAGTTTGTTTTCCCTTAATTATTTTAAAGCGCAATTGATTCTAGTGTTTCATTTTATTTTTTTAATAATTATAATGTATTAAGTAAATACACTGATTTATGTAATTCATTTTCGATAAATAAAATCCGACTGGTTAATTTTAAAATTTATGTTTGCAAATCGATTGCTGTATAAATGATTAATTGTGGTATTTTCTTTTGTTACCACAAATCGTTTACTTTATCCACGTGCGAACGTGTTTTCTTATCTAAAAGTAAATATAAAAGGAGGACAAACGATATTGTGTGTGTGTCAATCTGGTAAATTTATTGTGAACAACTATAAAATCTAAATATTATTTAGCGGTGTGTAGTTCTCTTGGATTACGGGTATTCGGTCAAAAATACATACCTTTTGTAATATTGCGGCCTTGGATTGTGACCACTGTTCGTGGGAAAACCGTTTTTTAGTAGCAAGTTTGTGTTATTTTTGGTTTGACAATTTAACATATACCGTTTATTATGTGCTTACGAACTTATCCGGTTTCTTACAATGGGTGCAGCTGAACCAAAAGAAAAGTGAAAATTGAAATTAGAAAACAAAGATAAAAATAATCTGCGCTGGAAACAAATTTTTACAAACGTTTTATTATAATCAAAGTTTTAGAAGTTAAATGAAATATACACTTATATAAATGTATGTTAGTTTCTTTTCGTTTTTAACTTGCGAGCACGCACCAACATCGGTAAAGATTTCGAATTTCTGTCGATTAACAGATTCGCCGAATTCGATAAATTTGATATCTATTATCATTAGTATATTTGAATGAGTTAGTTTCATCGAGTTAACAGTAAGTCGAAATTCTGGCTGCTCTGTTGTACTCCAATACATCGTTAATCGTTAATTTTGCTTCATTAATATCTTTAAGAATATATTATTGAGAGAAAATTTTAAAATTACAATAATTTGCGAAGTTATAGAGCTATTTTAGTGACGCAGCAATTAAACCCATCACGTTGGAGCTGATCATTTTTGGTATGATGACATTATATAAATGTATGAATATAGGTGTAATCACGAACACTTAAAAATCGATTAACCGAAGGTCGTAGTACCGTATTGAAAATTTTCTAGTCCCGAATACCAAACAAGCTCATTTTCAGGTACTTTTATATTAATCTTTCTGTAGTAGTATCGAAGATATAGCGGTTTAATATAAAATAGGCTAACTAGTTTTCATATACGCTCCTCTGAACTTATTTAAATTCTAATCAATTAACATATTCCGATGTGCAAGCATAATTTTTTTAAATGTAAATACTTTGAAGAAAAAATGTTCGTGCTTGTTTAATTTTTTCATTTGATGATGAAGAACTCTTTATATCAGAAGTGAACTAGAGATTTGTATAATCTTGACGCAGTCTTGCATTAATGAAATTCCTAGAATTCCTTATTGCATAGCTTATCATTATTTTCATCACTTTATTCTTATCATTTTATGAATATGAATTTTATAGATAAGTTTCGTATCTACAATTACCATTGAATATCGGATATTTAAGTTCTGTTTCTAACAAGAAATACTTCGAAATACCAGTTCACAAAATTATCAGCGTATTTTTGCAATAAACAAGCAGCATCATTTAAATTCGTAATTTATGTAAATAGTCGGACGTGTATATCACTAACCTTTTGAAAAAATATACGGTATGGTCAGTAATATGCAAATTGAAGGAGTTTGAAAATACACAATTCACCATCTTTCTAGGATTTAACATTATTTAAATTAACATGTTGCTTCTTTTTTTTCCCCAGAATTAACTGTTGTACAGCTGAATTACTTTAAACTTTAAAAAAAAATCTTGTGCATAAAATATATACTCTCATAACTTTATCAAACGTTTTCTTGGAAATCATAACAATTACATTTACTACAGAATAGAATCATTAAAAGTCATTACATTTATAATCTCGATAATATCTTTCACAAACTTATTTTGATGAATAAATATCTACTTAGTTATGAAAATGCTTTTTTCCACATAACCATAATCGTTAATTAAGCTAATCTCATATTTCTATTAAAAAATTTTAACTTAGGAAAACAATTTACAGTAGATACCATGTTTAAAAATTTAATCTTAAACCTTAACGTGTTTCGAAAAGCTTACACTTTCTGAAATGTTAAGTTTGAAGATCAAATTGTTAAACATGGTGTCTACCGTAAATTGTTTTTCTAATTATATCCACCGTGGAAGCTTTAAATGTTTAAATTTTAATTCATCTTAATCTACTAATAATTATTGATTTCCATTATTTTATTTTTCTATCTTGCATAATTTGGGTTTTAGCGACGGTATAATGATACGAAAGTGCAAATAGACTAATTAAACACATAAGAATATAATGCATTAGTGAATTTTATTATTTCCACGCCATCTCAGTGTTTTACGTGCTATTAATTTCAAGTCCTAAGATTAGTAATGTAAACATACTGAAGTCATTTTATATTTCATTTTTGGCAATATTTATCTGTTACTCTGCTTTTATCTATTGATTATTTTAATCTATGCTTACGCTTAATTGTGTAAATGTGTACACTATGATAATACACCGTTACGATTAAAATAAACATATGCGAGGAGACCAAAGAAATATGTTCTTTTTATTCGGTAGTGCAGTAAAAAATCTACAATTTCGTGCTAATCGTTTATCCTTAATTTCTTAATAGTAGACAGGTGTATTTCTTTCTAATTTTATTAGTCATCTAGAAGATTTTTTTTTTTTTCATCTCGAATCTTATATAAGAATATAAAAAAGAAAATTGTCGAAACACATTTATACATCCGTATTGATTATATAATTTTTTTGTTTTCTAAAAATTCAGGACACATAAAGAAATTTTTTGTTTCCTTTCTTTCTTTTTTAAATAAGCAAACCATTAAAATTTTTGTGGATTCTTCCACTCTTTTCTAGATTATATTTTTTTGTTACGTCCAAGTTTTGTGTTTGTTAAAACTGCATATATGTAATAAGAGTCAATCAAACATTTAAAAAAATCGTAATGTTTCACTATATCCAAACGTGTTATTCACGAATTCAGTTGTATAATACATCTGCATAATTTTAAAAATGTAAGTGTTCCCCGTTGTGTTATTAATTTATTCGGGAACAGTTTCTTATTTAAATAAAATCCTTTAGTTTATACTAAATTTTATTTTGAATTTTCATAATTATTATCTATACCGCCCTACAGATATTCTTCTTAACTTGTTAGTTGAACAAAATACGTGAAACAATATGTATTATTCGTAATTAATTTTATCCCAGTATTTCAATGTTTTTTTTTTTTTTTCTTCTGCCACGAGTGTGCGACTAGCCTTGTGGGCTATCTAGCACTTGGCGTGTGAGTGATGATAATTTGTGGAAACTCCTATTCAGCGATATAAGTTTCATCTCGTATCCGGCTTAATATATTTGAACCCTACAGCAAGTCCGTTGGCTTTATCCACTTTAAGCGTCTGATTTCACTGGAATTATCTAGTAATGCAACGGCCAGGCTATTTGTGTGGAGTCCTAGCTTTTGACCGTACTGTTTTGCAACTTTTTTTGATTTTTTCACTGATTGTACTATATGCAGATCTGTATGTAATGTATGACTGGTCATGTACCACCGGCCATCTGTAATTTCTCTCAGGATTTTATTTTGGAAACTTTGTATCTGCGCAATGTTACTCGGCTTAGCACATCCCCACAGTTGACATCCGTATGTCCAGATTGGTTTCAATATTTGTTTGTATAGTACACTTTGTTTTCCAGGGACAGTTCTGATTTCTTTCGCAAAAGCCACGGTAGATTTTTATATTTCGAGTTCATTTCATTCCTTTTCTTTCCTATGTGTGTCTTCCAAGTTAATTTTTTATCTAAGTGAATTCCGAGGAATTTTACTATTTCTTTGTCAGGTATTATAACCTTACTGTTAGTATAAATATCCGAAATATTACAGTTCTTCTTATTTGTAAACGTTATATGCGCAGATTTATCCTCATTGATCACTATGCGCCATCGTTTGAACCACGTTGACAAACTATTGACAGCTGATTGAAGATTATTATTGTGATAGTTTCTACTGAGGTGCCTGTACATAAAATTGCAGTGTCATCTGCAAAAGTGGCTATTTCTGTTTCATCTGGAACAGGAATATCGGAAGTGTATATTAGGTATAGTACTGGTCCCAGTATACTGCCCTGCGGCACACCTACTTGGATCTGGTGGAGCTCCGATTCTGCTTCCCCGTATTTAACAGAAAAATACTTTTCACTTAAGTAGGATTTTAATAATTCAAAGAGTTGATATGAAGGGTTGCAATGTATTTTATGCAGTAATCCCTCATGCCATACTTTGTCGAACACTTGTTTAATATCAAGGAATACAGCATCATATATTTTTTTGGTTTCTAAGGATTCTTCTGTTATGTTGACTATGCGATGTACTTGCTCTATAGTGCCGTGTCCCGTTCGAAATCCAAACTGGTGCTCTGGTATCAAATTTTTGTCGTTTAAGAATGGCTTCATTCTTTTTAGTAATAGTTTTTCATATAATTTTGAGAGAACAGGAAGTAGTGTTATTGGACGATACGATGCAAGTTCTTTAGCAGGTTTCTGAGGTTTTTTGATCATAACAACTTGTGAAAATTTAAGCTGAAGAGGAAAATATCTTATGTAAATTATAGCATTAAAAATGTAGATCAACAGAATTAATCCTTTCCGTGGTAACTTTTAGTATTTCTGAGGTTATTAAGTGTCACACTCAAGAGCTTTGTTTGAGTTCATAGTTTTGATTATTGATTTGATTTCGCTAGGAGATGTAATTTTAATATTGTTGCTTTAATTTGTGTTACACAGGAATGACGGTAAACAATCTGTTCCAGAGTGAGGTTGAAATACATTAGTTAAGTAGTCACCAAATTCTTCTGCCTTTTCTTGATCACATCGAGCCCATTTTCCATTTGAGTTTCTTATCGGATGTGATATTTCTGTGGGTCTTTTTAATCTTTTTGCTGCTTTCCAGAGAGTAATTATTTTGTCGAAGAGGTAACAAATTTATCAAATAATCTTTAAATGATTTATTTTTTAAATTCTGTAATAAGTGCTTAACACGTTTTGTTTGATTATTTAGCCTGGTTTTGTGTATTGGGTTGCGATATGTTTGCCACATTTTCCTTAGTTTTCGTTTTAAAGCTACTTCTTTCTTAATTTCTACAGGATAGAATATAACTGGTTGATGTATACTATTATTTGGCGTGGCTGTCCAAGCTGCTTCTTGTACTGTTTTTGTGAAATATTCCACTGCTAGTTCTATACGATCCGTGGTCTTGAGAGGGATTTTAAAATTTATCCCATTTTCTAATATTTCACGAAACGGATCTCAATCCGTTTGTTTATTGTATAATTTCGGTCTGCATGTTTTCCTTATAATTTTTTCGCTTATGTTGAGTACCACTAGTGTGTGGTCGGATAATAGGATACTATCATTACACGTATCAGTGTAGTTTGTTGACAGTCCTTTAACCACAAAAAATCAAGTAAGTCCTGAACCTTACACGGATCGGTAGGCCAGTATGTTGAAGACCCCGTGGAGTATACCGTGCACCTGTTTTCATCAAAGGCTAGTTTTAACTGTGTTGCATTCGCCAGGCGTTTTGAGTACTTTTAGGACATTAGCGACTAAGAGCGCATTAAGAAGCATGCACTCACATACAGCAACAACGTAATCTGTCGACCATGACATGCAAAAGTGGTAGTGCAGCGAATCAGTGAATTTAGATCGGCAATTGCGAAGTTTGTTAATGTGGGAAAGCATATTGATTTCCTATTTAAATAGATTTCTTAATGCAATTGTAATTTTCATTTAAATAATATATTTTAATTTTTTTTTATTATAAGGTAAAGATCATATTCATTTCAAAGAGTGTAGTGATCACACGTATTTCTGCGTTTAACTTTGCTTTGTGTCTTGTTCCACGAAAATAAAACTAGAGATGTAATACTACCGTTTACATCGGATTATATTTCGTTCGGATGCTTTTCCGCGAATTTAGTAAAAATATCGTATCGACAGTTTCTTGCTATCGCCTCGCACACGAAATTCTACCCGGTCGAAAAATTTTCAAATATTTCAACTGTATAATAAATGACGGCAGAAGTAAGATTATTCCAATATTACTTACGTCGTTATTTCTCGCAATTTCCTTTAGGATAAGAACGGTTGCAACACATAAAATTAGCGGAACCCGCTTCGATGTTTTTTAAAATCAGTGTAGCCATTTATTGTAACTAAAATAATCGTAAAATATGAACTTTGATAACGTTTTACCTATTGATGAACGTGGAAAATCATTTGATCACTTTGTTGATGATATATTTGCTGTTATTCCCAAAAATGCAGCGTATAAAGGTGACCTACGTAATATCCTTAACAATTTGAAGGAATATATTACAAATGTAATTGTAAGTCAGGTCAATTCGTATGTACATACGACTTCTCACAATACAACCATAGTTGCAGTTAATGAAGAAGAATTAACCTCTGTACAAAAACCGTTACAGGAAGAAATAAGCGCTGCTTCAACACACAGTGTAACTCCAACCCAGACGAATTCATCAATAGAAGAGGAATCTCCCAAAGAAATACAAAGCCAGAATAAAAAAAAAAAGAACTCACCCCCGCCAATATTTGTAAGCGGGGTTAAAAATATTAATACTTTTATTAATATTATAAATAGTGAAATGCAAAAAGAAAAACCTCTATACCGGACATTATTTAATGGTGAAGTTAAAATAAACACACAAGATGAAGTGATGTATCGTACAGTAATACATGTACTGCAAACTGTAGTTAAACAACCAACCCCTGCTTTACAAGGAATAGGTTACCATACATTTCAATGTAAATGGATTAAACCCTATAGAATAGTCATCAGAGGTTTACATCCCTCAACCAATGTTGATGACATTAAGGAAGAACTGACCATGCGGGGTCATGAAGCGATTAATGTTAGTAATGTTATAATAAAAAAGAAAAATGAAAATAAAAACAAGGCGCTAATAAAAGTGCCACTGCCACTGTTCTTTATGGACTTAGTACCCAAAGACAATAACAAAGAGATATACGAAATAACAAATATGCTTTACTCCAAGGTGAAAATAGAACCACCAAGAGTAAAAAACGAAATTCCTCAGTGTAAAAATTTCCAGCAGCTAGGACATACAAAAACATATTGTACAAGGCAAGCTAAATGTGTTAAATGTGGTAACAATCATGATGCCAAGGAATGCAAAAAACCCAAATCTGAACCATGTAAATGTGCAAATTGTGGGGGAAATCATACTTCCAACTGGAAAGGATGTTAAATCTATAAAGCCAAAGCAGCTGCTGCACAGAAACCTAAAATGACAGCAGTAGAACGTGTTCAGCAAAAAACTTTTAAAGCCGCCAAACCAGTTACTGCCAATAAAACATTTGCAGCCGCTACAATAGGTACTAAACAAGTGCCCAAGGAAAGTCAGCTGCCAAACAAGTTAAAAAACAAGGAAGCTACAATTGCTGATGTAATCGGCCTCCTAAAAGTAATGAATGAAAGAATTGGTAGATTGGAAAACAATCAACAATCAATGATTACTAAGTCCAAGAATATAAAATGACTGACCCAGTTTTAATTATTATTACTTGGAATGCCAACGGTTTGGCTTCTCGACGAGATGAATTAGAAGCCTTTATTAAACATAAAAATGTTGATATTGTACTAATATCAGAAACTCACTTTACAAACCACAGCTATTTTAAGATTAACGGTTATTCAATATATAATGTGAATCATCCGAGTGGCAAAGCCCATGCTGGCTCTGCTATACTAATTAAAGATAGCATTAAACACTATTTAAATCAAGGTATCGAAAAGGATTACTTTCAAGGTAGTGTAATAACTGTAAGTTATAACAATACTGAACTCAATATCTGTGCAGCTTACTGTCCACCACGACACGCTGTCAAAAAGGAAAATTTTGAAGAAATTTTTCAGCAACTAGGCAACCATTTTATATGTGGAGGAGACTTTAATGCTAAACATACCATGTGGGGATCTCGCTTGATCACTCCTAAAGGTAGGGAACTTTTTAAAGCACTAAACGCTAATTCATGTGAAATCCACTCATCAAGAAGACCAACATACTGGCCTACTGATAGTGCAAAAATACCAGATCTAATCGACTTCTTCATTTCCAAAGGTATCTCTGCAAACTATGTTGAAGTAAAA
Organism: Icerya purchasi; assembly: GCA_039619475.1. Classification (NCBI taxonomy): domain Eukaryota; kingdom Metazoa; phylum Arthropoda; class Insecta; order Hemiptera; family Monophlebidae; genus Icerya; species Icerya purchasi. Next base: position 588,301,031 of record CM077115.1, read on the forward strand.
AACTATAACGATTTGTCTTCTGATCATGTACCTGTGCAACTTACAGTAAGTGGTACAACAATACAGAAACAAAAGAAGCAACATCTGACTAATAAATTCACCGACTGGGAGATTTTCAGAGAACTCCTAGATCAAAAAATAAACCTTAATATAAAACTAAAAACAAAGGAAGAACTAGCATATGAGGCGCAACATATTATTGATATAATTCAAGAAGCTGCAAAAACTGCAACCCCAGAAGGAAACACCACTATCAGTCAAGAAAATTGCTACCCACGCGAAGTGAGGGAACTAATCAAACAGCGTAGAAAAGCAAGAAGAGTCTGGCATAATTCTCGCAATCTGACAGACAAAACCTTATTTAACAGGATTAGTAACCAACTTAATCGGCTAATAAAAAGCATAAAAAAGGAATCATTTGATAATTTTTTGATTAATCTAAGTCCAGAAGTGGATAAAGATTACTCATTGTGGAAAGCTGCACGACGGTTGAAGAGACCTGTTACCCGGATTCCTCCACTAAAAGATGAAACCAATAAATGGGTACGTAGTGATGAAGATAAAGCAGAATTATTTGCTAGACATTTAGCTAAGGTATTCCAACCACATGATATTCAATCTGGTGCACACCCAAGAATTATCCATCAAACTGAATGTCAAATTAATCCAGTGTCACCGTTAGAAGTGGCCAAGGAAATTGATAACATCAACCCAAAGAAAGCGCCTGGCATAGATGAAATTTCGCCTGGTGTCCTAAAAGAACTTTCTCACAAAGCAATTGTATTACTAACATACATATTCAATGCATGTTTCCGCCTTAAACACATACCTGAGTGCTTCAAAGTAGCTCAGATTATCATGTTTAAGAAGCCAGATAAACCAGAAGAAGAAGTTGCCTCATACAGACCAATTTCATTATTGCCGGCCATATCAAAACTGTTTGAGAAATTATTTCTCAAGCGTCTCAAACCGTTCACAGCTATTCCAGATCACCAGTTTGGTTTCTGGGATCAACATTCAACTATTGACCAAGTTCATCGGGTTACGTCAATAATTCACAGAGCATTTGAAGAAAAGAAGTACTGTTCAGCAGTATTTTTAGATGTTGCCCAAGCATTTGACAAAGTATGGCACGAAGGGTTAATCGCAAAAATTAGCCAACAATTGCCAGGTAACTATTGTCGTCTGCTGGAGTCATATCTTTCTGACAGAAAATTCAGAGTAGCATACGAAGGAGCGAAGTCAACAATTCACTCTATACAAGCTGGAGTACCACAAGGTAGCGTCCTTGGACCTATCTTGTACCTCTTGTATACGGCTGATATTCCAATAACAGGTGACACCACCATAGCAATGTTTGCTGATGATACTGCAATATTGTCTGTGAGTGATTCACAAGTTGAAGCAAATACTAACCTGCAAAACGCTCTAGACCGAGTTTCGAGATGGACGAAGAAATGGAAAATAAAACTCAACGAGCATAAATCCATTCACGTTACATATGCTCTAAAAAAAGTTAATGCTCAATATGCTGTTTATATCAATAATCAGCTGATTCCGCAGAAGAATTTAGCTAAATATCTAGGATTACATCTCGATGCCCATCTAACATGGAAGCATCACGTGAAGCAGAAAGCGGAACAAATCCGACTCAAAGTTCGTCAAATGTGGTGGCTGTTAGGAAGAAATTCACAACTGGACCTCTACAGTAAACGACTGCTCTACCAGTCAATTATCAAACCTATCTGGACCTATGGGATCCAACTTTGGGGATGTGCAAAACCTGCTAACCGGATGGTCATTCAGCGTAGCCAGAACAAAGTCACTCGTGCAATTACCAATGCAGAATGGTATCAAAGAAACGAGGACTTGCATGCAGATTTGAATCTGAAGTGGGTAGACGAGGTCATTCGCGACTTTGCCATCAAGCACGAAAAGCGGCTCCATCAACATGTGAATGTTGAAGCAATCCAGCTGCTTGACACCTCATCAGATGTTAGACGTCTTAAGCGATTAACGCCGAACGATCTAGTTTTGTAAATAATATTTATGTATATAAATAATAGAAATTAGTTAATGAACTAATATTCTATACATGTCTAAACTAATTAGTCATATATATTGATTATTTAAACAGTAGTTTAAGATCTCAATACACATTTATTATTAAAAAAAAAAAAAAAAAAAAAAAAAAATAAGGTAAAGATGCTGTGTGCATTTTACTTTATTAAAGGTATGCTACTTAATAGTCCTTTTTATTTATTTATTTTTTTAATTCATTTTGCATATTATTCTCTTTTGTTGTTTATATAAATTATTTGCTTTGTCGAAATTTAAATATAAATTCTGTGTTACATAAATTTAATTTTTTATTTTTTGAAATTAAAAAAAAAAAAGTGGCTTCTTAATTTATTTTTTTGTGTGTAGTAGCATGCGTGATTGTATATGTTTAGTTAATTCCAATTTAATATTTTTCTATTTTAGAGAAGTACGGGGGAAAATCAGTATTCTTCACCAGTGTGCATATATATTAATTACAACGTAATTCTTAGGCTACCCCCCATTCGAAAAAATGTCCCAATTTTATGTAACGTTTGTTATATTTTGTAGGATTTTTGTTATTGTTATTTAAAAAATGTCACAATTTTATGTAATGAAATATGTAACGAAAAATGTAACGAAAAAATGTCTTATTTTATATAACGGAAGTTAAATGTTAGAATAAGATTTTTGTGGTTATGTTATTTTTTGTGTGTGTTGATGCCAGTAAGAATTGCGTTGTAAATTTTGATCATTTTATACAAAGTATAGAAGAGAAAGAGACAGAAATGAAAGCAAGAGGGGTCAAGGGGCACAGCCCCTTGCGAGGCCAAAATGGCCGAGTTTATATATATATATATATATACACATATATACATATATACACACATATATATGTATACATATATATGTACACAGGGTGTGCCAAAAGAAAGTTCACAATATGCTGTTTTCAATGAATTGGAAATAAATTCAACTTTAAGAAAAAATGTCATCAACAGTATTCCAGATCGTTTAGAGGACTGCATAAATGTTGATCGAGCCCAATTTGAATATTTGAAATAGTATATGAATATGTATTTAGTTTGTAAGCGGTAATATTTGTAAAATAGATGTGTGAACTTTCTTTTGGCACTCTCTGTATATAATATACAGATTTACAATAATAAGGGCATTTATTAAAAACAAGCTATTACCCACGGCTTCGCCCGTGTATTAATACCCGTTTAAATCTGTACTTGGAAATTTATAAAAAAGTTTTTGTTTTTTCTGAAATTATATTTATGTGAAGATTCTTTCTCTCTTTTGGAGGAAACATGTTTATTACCGTCCAACAAAAAATAGCCTTCACGTTTCACATTTAGCTGAAGATTGTCGACCTTTCTGTAACTTATCTGTCATGATCTAACAAAATTCAACTAAACAGCACATACACAGCCATCATTTTAAAGAGGACGAATTATTCACACGGCAATCTCCTATAATCTCACTGATATCTTTCAACCACTTCGTCTGCAGGATTTTATTGAAATTAATTTATTAACAAAACAATAAACTACGGCAGTTGAGTAAAGATTTCAAATTTTAATATAAATAACATTCCCGGTAGCAGTTATTCAAAAAATTCTGCTGCATTCTCTGCAAAAAATAATAGAGAACACTAGTTTTTTTTTAACTCCCCGCAATGAGTACGGAAACTAGGCTAGGAGCGTGATCATGTCATGGAGGTTTAGCGATTTCAGTAACGCAAAAAGTGAAGTAACAGAACGGGCAAAAATGAATGAAATGTTATCTGGAGTTTATTATTTACCGTAGTAATCATTTTATATAGATTTTTACGTTTAATTTATATTTTTCATATGGTTATCATTTTATTTACACAGTTTTATAAAAATTATTATTTTTTTTTTATTCGTCCCTTGTGCGTTTCTGTACCGCTGGTCGTATCATAACTTTCTGACTTTTTCGGTGAATTCCCTCAAAATTTTCTTTCACACAAATCTTATCCTGACAATAACGAACATAATAAAAAAAAAACATCATCCAATTTGGTACAGTCGTTCGGAAGTTATGCGTGTACATACATTTCGACGATTCATTTTTATTTATATAGATAATTATACTTTATTGATTTATAATAAATTAATATTTAGTGGTCTAATGAAAAAGTACGCAACACTCATGTCATTATTAATAGCAGCGGTGATGTAGTGGCTCGCTATCATAAGCTGCACGTGTTTGATGCTAATTTAACGAATACACTGTGCGAATCGAAATACGTTGAAAAGGGACGAGAATTTACTGCGCCGATTAAAACGCCCATTGGAAATCTTGGATTATCGATTGTATCCTTTTCATTTATTTTGCATTACCGTTGCTAGTTTATTATTATAAATTTCGATAATATGATTGTGGAACTGTGTTCTCCAAACATGTCGGGAATTATATAAATAATTTTAGTATTATATTTTTCTGATGAAGTTTAATGGAAAACTTTTTTCAGAATTTTCGTTTATTAATTTTATGTCACGTTGTTATTCGATATTATTTTTGTGAAGTTGACTATAATTAATAATGTAACTTTTTTAATATTTCATTAATTTTATTTGTAAGATCGTTCTAAAAATAAATAGTATTATCCTTTACACAATAAAACACCATTGAAAATTGTGATTTATTCGCGATATTGAAAAAGAAAGAGTATTTCATTTCTTCTTTTTTGAATTTTCTTCTCTTACTGTACTCGTATCAAATGTAACTTTGGTAATATAACTTTAGATCGATGGAGAAGTTTCCTAAAAATTTGAAAATTAAATGATTTGCAAATCGCCCCTCCCAATACGTTAAGGAATTTAAAGAGAAGTTTCTGCTCGGTGAATCTTCTGTTTCATCAGGGCTGTGCAAAAAGTTGTTGGTTTGCTAAAAGACAAATATCACTCTGATAATGCGTACTTCTCTTTATTCGTTACGGCTGCGAACAGTACTTTTTCGGTTCAGAGTTAAGCACCAAATAAACAATTTGATGTCCCAATAATAGTTTTAACTGTAAAAAAAACATTGAATTTGAAATTTTTGAATATTTTTGCGTTGCAGTAAGCAAACGATTTTTAAATTATCACGGATAGCAATTATTGTTTAAAATAATATTGCGAAGTAGACAACAGTCTCTAAACTAATCTGATAAGCTCTAAAGAAAACTATCATCCACATACTTTCACCAATTGATTAATTAATGTGAAATTTAAGGAAATCCGCCCGGCTAATTTTTTTTTTTTTTTTTTCAAATCCCACGCTATAGAATAAATTCTCGAAAACAAAATATACTGAAAGTAAAATAAGAACACAATTTTTGACAATCATTTTCTCTAAAACAATTTGACTGAAATAATTAATAAATAAATTATATTACTTCTATTACCAAACGATGATAAAAATATAATATTTATCATATACTCGCACTTATCGTAACGTTTTCGGGCTTGACTCATCTTTAGCTAAAAAGGAAGAAAGGAAAAGAAAAGAAAAACCGAAAACATAGTGGAAACTACGTAATGGCAAACACATGTTCCCACAAAGTTTAAAACACACAACTATGTAGAGAAATATACGGGGATTAGCAAATTTTTACCGTTTTTCAAGATTTTTAACTATAATTTTCAAGAATTTTTTGCGTTTTTTTGAACTTTTTTCCAGCTTTGAAAGTTTCATTAAGGAAATGAAACGCTGCTTTTTCCCGACAAATAGCGATCTTTCCACCCAATATATCACATGTCTGGAAAAGAAGATATTTTTTTCAAAAAAATTACGAGCTTTGGGCAGCCGGAAAGCCTAAATATAAAGTTGTAAGCTTGGCTATAGTTTTCCTATAAAGCGGTCGTTTTTGCAAATGTTTGAGATACATTTTGGTTACTTCAACTTTTTTACTCGAGTTATTGTTTACGTAAACATAATTTTTTTGCTGTTTTTGGCCCAAGAGGAGGGAGTAATCATTTTTTAACTGTAATTTTTTGATTTTATAAAAGAGCTCTTGCGTTTTGTTTTATACTTCGAATTTCACTTTTAAAGGGTTATCTGGTGATGAGATGAATTTTTTTTAAGGTGATTTTTGAAGTCGTTATAAATTCCATATTATATATTCTTGACGGTTTTTGGGGGGTTTTGCCGCTCAGGGTAATCGGTTAGCTTTGAAGTTATAGATATGGTTTTAAAGAAAATTTTAATTGTAATTTATGATCAAATTTTTCAAGTTTACAAGTCAAACTATTCGTGATTTATTTTGATCTTTATTTGTTATTTTTGTCGTTTCTGAACCATCTCATTAGGATTCCGTACATTATATTGAAGTGGTACTTTATTGTATCAAGGAGGCCACCGCGGAGTTTATTTCCGCGAATGTAAAATATGGTGATTTAATCATGATTATTTATTATTAAATTATTATTGTTATCATTAATTTGGTTGATCATCTGCAATTAAGAAAATGGCATATGATCTAGATTTTATTATGAATCTATACACGAATCTTTCGTGAACGATCGACCGTGAAAGAAGAACACAAATACCCTTCAATAATAAAATAAACAAAAAATCAGTAACAAATCTATACAAATTATTCTATTTATCTCGAAGTCTGCAGGTGAGGCAGATGGTACGATGCCGGTATATGTAGGTCCCATTACGACTGTTGGCCTGCTATGGAACGTTCGATCCGCCATTTTTTTTGTTATATTTTAACATTGAAAATTTGTTCCCGGTACTTTTTCGAAAAACAAGTATATAAATGAACGATTTCGAACTTATTTGATCAAAAATATTTGACAGGGAAAGTCTGGCGCAATGTTGTGCGACGCCGGCATCGACTCGCGAGTACACATTCATCTTTACTTTTTCCGAATTCCAAAATCCGACCTACATTTTCCACCTTAACAACGCGATTTGATCTTTACCAGCCTCGAACTCAGACTAAACTTCGACCAACTCTCCGTCCAGCGGCGGTTCTTCCAGCACTCGTCTTTGGCCTGCGTTACGTAATTTCGTGACGTACCATCCCGTCTTGCTCCCTCACCACCGGCCGACCACCGACTTGCATACACATATACCCACACACGCACTTCTTATTGGATAATCGGATCTTTTTATTTTTATTTATTTATTTATTTTTTAATATATATATATATATACATAGTAATGTACACATTATAATATGTATATGGAATTCCAAAAAATAATATTAAAAAATAAAACCTAAAAATGATAAGGACATTTAACAAAAAATGAAAGTTAGGAAAATTGAAATGTGAATTTTTAAGAATTTATATTTAACTAGTAAGTGAAATATATAAGTATTAAAGCCATTTATACACTTGAAGAAAAAAAAGTGATGACAAATGCCACCAGGAAAGGTTAAATTAATGTTTCAGAATTTTGTATTAAAAAGTGGATTATTTATGTCCGGTATTTGATGATTTAATAAATTTATTTTATATTTATATAACAATTCTCTGCTATGTTTGTAACACATTTTCTTTGCTGTATTGGCAAGACATCGACAGTTTTTTCCCGTGAGCTAGGTCAATGATGAACATTGACCTAGCTCACGGGAAAAAACTGTCCATATCTTGCTAATACAGCAAAGAAAATGTGTTACAAACATAGCAGAGAACTATTATATAAATAAGTATAAAACGAATTTATTAAATTAAATATCGGACATAAATAATCCTTTGAAACTTTAATTTAATTTTTCCTAGTGGTTATTATTTTTACAGGCTTACAAATAATACCAAAATTTATATCTTAGTTCTATTTCATTCTTTGTTAAATTTAATTATCATTTTTTGGTCCTTTACTGAACAATATAAAATCTTTATTAAACAGAAATTATTTTTAAATTAAAAATTAAAACGTGCCGACATGTTTCGGAGTCACTTGCTCCATATTCATGGCGTTATTTTTAATATTGTTTTTTATTCATTTTCAGGTTTCCCATTATCACTACTAGCTTTATATAAACTGGTATTCCCTGTAAATTACAAATGTTTTTATTATGTTCCTTCATTACGCTCCTTTCTGAGTTAAAAGTACGAGTAATTCCGTATTTTTTATTTTATTATAATTTTTTCTATAAATTCAGTTGTGCTTTAAACTCCGTGAGATAAACCTTGTAATTGTCTTCCCTTCCCAAAAAAAAAAAAAAAAAAAAAAATTGTGAATACTTAGTTGCCATTATGTTTTGTTTTCATCTAATATAACCCACTTGAATTATGTTTTTCAATTTTTCTTTTCTTTTCCTTTCCTTTTTAGCTGAAGATGGGCTAAATCGAAAAATGTTGCGATAAGTATATCGTTTGCTAATATAAGTAATATAATTTATTTATTAATTATTTTAATTTATCAACAAGGAATGAATTTTTTTCATTATCTGACTTCAATTAAACCTACAATGATAAGTAGTTCTGAAAAAACAAAATAGAATAACACGGTGGTTAATTTTTTGTCTATTAGTATGCAGTTTTTAAGTTTGTTTTTTGCGCGGTTTTGATTTTTCTGGTGTTTTTTTTTTTTTTTTTTTTTTGGAATTAAAGTTATTATTTTACCTAAAAAAATTGTAAATAGAGCCAACAATAAAGTCCTCTGCTGGTAGTAATCCTAGTTTAGTGAATGCATCTGAGCTTGATGAAAGTATTTGACATTTGTGGCTTAAAAAACAACTGATGTTCTTACTTCGGTTCTATATTATTCTGTTTGCCGATGACGTTATTAGACAAAGGAAAAAAAGTTATCTTATCGGGTGAAAATAGTTTTTGAAAATTTAAACATTTTTCTGAGTGTATCTATTATTGGTAAATATGATTTTCCTTCACACAGTTGATACATTAGTGTTACGATTTGAGGTTCCCTGAAGTTGGGATTAGTTTAACGGAAATGGGTGCGGATGTTTTAACATATCCATCGGCTTTCACTTATGAAACCGGTTCAATGCACTGGGAAACTTTATTACGGGCCAGAGCTATTGAGAATCAGCGATATGTGATTGCCGCCGCGCAATGTGGCAGTCATAACAAAAACCGAAAATCTTGGGGACATTCAATGGTAATATTTAGATTTTATTTTTTATTATAATAAAAACTTAAAAGACAAAAAACAACAACAAAATATAATATTTTTAAAAGTTTATTTTTATATTGTATTAATATCTTCTTAAGTAAACTGTCGCCAGATTACAGATATAATTGAAAAGTTATAATTTTTTGAAAGTGGTTTTAGTGTCTTCTTTCTTTAATTTTCTAATTGCGCGCAGTCTGCCTAGATTGGGATAGGAAGAAATCCAATAGGTAAATTCATGGAATGCTTGGCAGCGGTCGTCGTTCATTGTCGATGTAGATATTTAGTTAATTATGTTCGACCGTTCCATCTGAATCGGATGCCGTCTTCAACGAGAATGTACGCCAGCTGATTATTGTGATTCAGTAACCGTTCTACGTATCGTTGTTTGACTGTCTCAGTCTTTTCTTGTATGAGTAAAAATTATTTGTAAATATAGTAGAAATAAAAATTATCGTTTAACGATACTGTTTCGGTTCCTTAATTTATTTCATTTTGCAAATGTTTTGTTTTACGCTATTACAATAGTATACACATCTTTTCAGAGTTTATCGGAAGGATATGATTTGATATTAAAATTCTTTTTTTTTTTCGCCTATTCTCTTGATTTGTTTTTATTTGTTCATTTTTCTCTTCATCTTCATCCTGTCTTGCACTAACGTACCATTGAATCCTTTTTTCGCAGTTCTTTTCGTTATATTTTCGTTTTCATTTCATTATGTTTACATTTATACTTAAATAATTTATTATTTTTATTTTTCTCCTTCTTTAACTTCTTTTTTCTTCTACCGTCTTTTTTATCAATTCCTATAACAAATATTCTTTTAAAACTAATCAGTATGAATTAGATTCGAATAAGCAAATTCATTTAGTTTATCTTGATTATTTTATGTAATTTAAGAAAAATACCTTGGTAGGTGGCGTGGATTACATATAACATAAAGAGTTATTATTGTGTAACATCTATATATATATATGCTTTTTAATTTTTCATTTATGCATTGGCCGAGATGGTTTCCTAAGAGATACTTTGTATTTAATTTTCACATGTAAAAATCTAAAAAAAAAAACTGAAAGATCCACATAATCTTTAGTTGATGATAGAATATTTTGAAAAGCATTCAAATCTAATTATTTATTTAATATATTTTAGTTGTTAAAAATGTTTATTAATTAATATATTTGTTATCCTATTTGTAATGTGTACTCTATCTTGTACGTAACAATTAAAATACCAGAGTACAGAAGAGTATGTAAAGTGTGTTAATTTATTTATTAAATTTTTTAGATAGTAGATCCGTTTGGTAATATATCCGCAGAATGTATAGAAGAAACAGGGGTTGCCACTGCGCCGATAAACTTAAAGCTGTCAGATATAGCTTATTCTAAGATACCAGTGTATTTACACAGACGATATGATATATATCCAAAATTGACTTCCAGACAAATATCTGATTATCCGGAAAACTGTTATCAGTTTGGTCCTGTTTCAATTCATAGTGATTTTGTATTTTACAAAACGCATTTATCTATAGCATTCGTTAATATACGGTGCGTTGTTCCTGGCCGTATCCTTTATATAAGCAGATGTTATCTGATATGAAAATACGTTATTTTATAATATCCATTGGCACTTCTGTTGAATGAGCTGTGACTGTTTTAAAACTATTATTGAAAGCACTCAACCAAAACATGCGGAAAAGTATCGAAGTCACAATTTTTGCTTAACACCACCGCGTCAACATAAACACACACCTATTTAACGCTTCGAACATGTTTACACGGGGTCCATCATCAGAAATTAGTTTATATGAATCACGAAAACTCTTTGCATGTTGTTATGTGGAAAAGTATTCATCATTATTTTCCTTTATACACATAATCGTTCAGTAAAATCATATTTTGTTTGTATATGTGTGCAGAATTTCTTTAATGCTTATTTCTTATTCAGTTATATGCACATTATATATATATATATATGTGTGTGTGTGTGTGTGTGTGTGTAAGTATGTATATAGTAACTGATGATCGAGCTTTGCTCAATTTATTCTGAATTTGTACATGAATTGAAGTATATTCATGAGTTTTTACGAACATTTAAAAGTGGGTGCACATTCACAGATGAAGATGGCTGATAATTCCAATCCTGAAATACGTCCACAATGATGACATTCGAAAATATTAGAGCCATTATTGACTGTTCTTTTTAGTGGTCCGGTAGATAGGGCGGCTTCTTCAACTACTCTTCTACATTTTACACGATCGCAGGCAGCGGTTTCCCAAACTTCTAAGTAATTTGCTTTCTTTAATAGTGCCACAATATGGTCCTTGTAATAACGCTTCCTAGGACCACCATGTTTTCTAACTCCTAATTCGCCATACAGCATTCGCTTTGGTAATCTGGAATCCTCCATTCTCTTATAACATGTCCCGTCCACCTTCATTGAGCTCGTGTAATCAGCGACTCTATCCGCTGGGAATTAAACCGACGCAATATCTCATCGTTCGTTACAAAGTTATCCCATTTTTAATTTTCAGTAATGCTCGCAGGACCACCCGTCGTTGAAACTGCTCTAGTTTTTTGATGTGACGCCTATAAAAGCGTCCATGTTTCGGCTCCGTATAACAGCAGGGACGTTATGATTATAGTACGGTAAACGGCTGCTTTAGTGGCGATCGACAAATCCTTATTATAGAAAACCTTGAATCGACCAAAGGTTGAAGCAGCGCACTTAATTCTATTTTGTATTTTGTCATCTATTGTCGTCCCCTTATGGTTTAGGAACGAATCGAGATATTGAAAGGTGGTTCTAGGTAATTTGGTTTTGTCGATATTTATTTCGAGGCCAAAATATTTGTAAATTTCATCTAATACCTAAAGTACCGTCTATAAATTGGTTTTATTACGTGCTGCAATAGCACAGTCGTCAGCATAATTCGACGATAATGAACTTTGACACCTTAGTTTTCTCGCTTTAAGCTTACCAAGATCAAGCGAACCTCCATCTATCCTATAATTGAGGCCGATGCCTCTCGTATGGAGACGTTTATCGGCGACGAACATGAAAGCTGCCATGAAGATGTTAAACAAATAAGGTCTCATCAGTGCGCTTTTGAAACATGTCAGCAGATTCTTCATTTTAAACAATTCAGGAAGTATCGCCGGTACAGTGTTTGGCATAAAATTAACTATATGTGTAATTTTAACCCAAGAGCTTTTAAAATATTTCGAAAGGTTTATTTCCTTAATTTTGAAAAAAAAAAAAAAGATGTTCTAGTTGCTCCGATACGATGTGTTACGAAATTGGATAAACTAAATTGCGCTGAAGTAAGCGATCTGTTTTTGACAGTTCAAAAAGTGCAGATAGTTATGGAAAAGGTGCACAAAACCGGTTCATCAACTATAGCTTTACAAGATGGTCCTGAAGCTGGCCAAACTATTCCGGTATATATTTTTTCTTTTTTTTGCATATTTCAATCGTTTTATCGTCGTGTATTTCATCAATAAATCTCAAAGGAAAGAACAGCTTTCGAACTTGATTTTTCGTAACCGTTATATAATACATATTAATTTGCCATAGATAATAAGGATGATTTTAGTTCATTATAAATATTAAATAACGAGCGCGCAATTATTAATACGCTGAAGCGGTGAAAAAATTAATTTGTATTCACCGAACGTTACGGTTAGTTTGTATACAAGGTGCGGCTATTAAATAATGAGTCTGACGCTGCTATAGAAAAAGTATGCATGTGCCAAACGCCAGCGACCGACTCTTTCGAATGCAGTGTCTCTCGACTCTGTAAACAAATCCGTAGCCTTCGTTCGCATTAGAGTTGTTTTTTTTTGCCGAAAAAATATTAAGTGTAACAATAGAGGAACGAATTGTGAAATTTCACATGAGACTTGGAAAAATCGCTATTGAAACTCTTATAATTTATTGAAAGAAGTATATGGCTTATCGTGTGCACGTGTTTTTGAGTGGTTTAAGCGTTTTCAAAATGTCTGAGAAGACGATCAATGCCCTCCCCACGGGGGTGGCCCTTCCACGTCGAAAACGGATTGCAATATCGAAAAAAAACGGTAATTTCATTCCATCTGACCGCGTCGGTTAAGTATTCGTGCGATTGATGAAATTGTAGCAATTGATAAAGAATCCGTATGACAAATTTTACGTAACAATTTTAACACGCAAAAAGGTGTATGCTAAAATGATGCCTAAAATTCTCACGTTTGAACAAGAAACTTGCAAAAATGTTTGTACTGACACTTTGAATACCACGGAAAATGACCAAACTTTTATTGGAAAAAGGATAAGTGACGAATCGTGGTTTTTTACTTATGATCCTGAAACAAAACACCAATCCATGCACCGGGAGAACTCTTCACTGAGGGGGGCTCCAAAAGCTCGAACGAGCAAATCAAATTCAAGGCAATGATGATCGGTTTTTTTCGATATTCATGAAATTGTGTAACTTCACCGGGTTCCCGAAGGTCGAACTATTAATCAACATTACTACCTTCACGTTGTTGCTGAACTCCGTGATAGAATAAGGAAATACCGACCCGAATTGTGAAAGGACAAGTTAGGGGGGCTCTCCATCAAGGCAATACGCCGGCTCATTCCGCATTGTCTGTCAAGAGGGGTTTTTTTTTAGCCGAGTGCAGCATCCCAGTGTTAGACCATCCACACCTTATTCGCCATGCGACTTCTGTCTGTTTTCTAAAGTGAAATCTGCCTTAAGAGGAGTAAGACTTGAGTCCACGTTGAAGCTGTGAAACAGAAAACGGCACGCGTCCAGGACGAGCTGACAGAAAAAGACTCTTCCAGCACTGTTTTGAACAATGGAAGATTCGCATGGAGCATTGTAGGGATAGAGGAGGGGTGTATATTGGAGGTGATAATAAGTAAATATGTATGAAATCAAAATAAAATGTTTTACAGCGTCAATCTCGTTATTTAATAGCCACACCTCGTATATATACCAAAAAATCAAAAAAATTAAGTTACCTTAGTTAAAAAATTATTGAAAAATTAAAAAATATCATCTTTTAAGTTGTATAAGTCTTTCAGTATTAGTTTCTTCCTATCGTAATAATAAAAATAAAAGCTACAAAACTATTTACTGTTACCACATACGCAGTTACATAAAATACGATCAGTAAAAAATTCAAGAGTGAAGTCGAGATTATATAATTGTTCTAACGATGCTCCGTTTGAAATTAAATTGTCCAGGGCAACAAAGACAATACGGTGCCGAAAAGCAAATAACTAAAATGTTTCCACTTCATCTTTTAAAATTAAAGTGTAATTAAAATTAAATATTAATTTGCTTTCAGCTGTATTTCAGTTAATTCAGACGCAAGTATTAATAAAAAGCATCAAATTTGCCTTTTAATAACTACTACTTTGTCAGTGTTCAATAATAAATGTTCATATAATTGTCGATTTTTATTTTTTTATTTATTTATTTATTTATTTTATTTTTTTTTTTTTCTGTGGCTTTTATATTGTGATGTTATTCATAAATCACATAAAGTTGTTACGTATTTCCTCTTTTTTAGCACGTACATGTTCACATTCTTCCAAGAAAAAAAGATGATTTCGCGGATAACGATGATATTTACCGCATATTAGAAAAACACGATAAACAGGGAAGTCCAATGGAGGTTTCAAAACGTACGGATAAAGAAATGAAGGATGAATGTAATCTTTTAAAAAGCCATTTTAATTTTTAAACAAACTAATCATTTGAATAAACAAATCTATTATATTTTTCTGTTTGTCATTGTAGTTAATGGTTTTGTTTTACCGCACTACGTTTCAGTTTTGTCTTTAATTTTCTTTTTCATTCGCACGCACGCACACATACACACACACACACAATTGATGTGCTTTCCGCAAAAGTCGGAATATTCATCAGCTGTGCTGTTGATTATAGCAAATTTTTATAAAACGACAATTTATCAATTTCCCACACACAAGGTTTCATGTATCGCGGGAATTATTTTTCCCGTCGATTCTTATGCGCATCTTAATGTAATCATCCTTATTCTGTATTATTTATGTCGTTTACCTAGACCATTTTACTTTGAATTTAAAAATATTCACTTAATCAGACAGAGTGTGTGAATTTAAAACTAGGGGAGGAGATTAATCACAGTAGTTTTTGTCATAGAAGTCACTCATTAGTGGGGATATAAAAAAGTAATAGAGTTATATATGGAATCACTTTCCTAGTCCAATTAACAGGCTGAGAGAATTTATTTATTACGGTCAAATTAAAGATCTTGTTCGTGAATTATCCGGAGAATAATGTGTTTTTTGTCCCCCCCCCCACTTAAATAACGTAGTCGCATCTTATCCTGAAACTAACTTTTCAAACCCGTTTTTAAAGGAAAGTTAAGTGTTAGTTCTGTCTTTTAACTGTTCTTATTATACTAAAATAGCAAAATGTGTATATTTATTAGAAAATTTATTTAAAACCTTATTTTAAAATTATTTTTTGATTAGTTATCCCCCCCCCCCATATATTATCAAATCTTCTGATCAGATCATAGTTACTTTAATGGAATAGACGCAGTTTTCTCAAAGAAGCCAATTAAATGCTCAATCAAAATAAACGGTGAAAAAATTGAACAAGTCCCACGCATATCAAGTATTTGGGAAGTATACTTGAAGAAAATTGCACTTCTAAACCTGAGATACGTAGCAGGATTGAGCAGGCGAGAGGAGCGCTGATAAGAATGAAGAACCTATTCACGCGTCAAGAACTGAAACTGGAACTCAGAATCAGACTCCTGAGATGCTACGTTTTCTCCATCCTACTGTATAGTTGTAAGTGCTGGACACTAGACTCAACTTTAGAAGAAAAAAAATCAACGCTTTTGAGGTGTACTGCTACCGACGTGTCCTGAAAGTAGCATGGACGCAAAAAGTAAAGAATATTGAAATACTTAATAGACTGGGAAAGAACCTTGAACTACTACGAACCATCCAAAAGCGGAAACTACAATATTTGGGACGTATCTTAAGAGGATCAAATCATATCTAAAAATACTACTTGAGGGTAAAATTGTGGCCGGGAAGAAATCGAGAGGTAGACGTCAAATTTCATGGATGGATAATCTTAACAACTGGTTCAACTGTTCCTCATTAGAACTTTTCCGAACAGCTGTTGATAGAAATAAATTCCAATTGTGTTTACAGCTTTTGTAATTACCTTTTTGCTCTATTCACTTTAAAAGAAAGATTGTTTTTTTGTCCTTTTTTGCATTATGACTTTTAACGTATAGTTCATCAAACAAAAACGCGTGTACTATGAATATAACAAAATAATAAATGGTAATATTTTTACAACTGAAAGTATCAAAAATACTTGACGCAATTTAAAAACCGAATTATACAATACACGCTATATACACTTATACGAGAACGCATAATACGCAAAAAAGTAACGAACGAGCGGTAAGTGTGAACATAGCTATCACACTCGCTAAAACAAATAAACGACTAGACACGGAGTCAAATTTGAGTCATACAAATAATCAAAAACAAAAAAAATGACAAGTTGATGAAAAAATTCAATAAAGGCGGAAACTAAAGCGCAACGGTTTTGCAATTAGGTAATTTCCAGCGAATAAAAAGAATAACGGAGTTTTAGACGATGAAAAACCGCGAACGTAATTAACTAAAATTTACCGAAACGAAGATAGGATGAAAAAAAATTTGAACAATTAGGAACGCGAAACAAATACAAATGAAGAGGAGACTTTTTAAAGATAGCTTATTAACTAAGAAAAGTTCTGTAAATAGTTTTGTTAGTGTTAGTACGCAGTACTGATCGTCATTTCAAATGGTAGAAAGTTGTTGGGCTATTAAAAAATGAATAAAATAAAAAAATATATACATACGAGTATATATCTTTTTCGATTTTTTCATGTTTTCTGAAATAGTAGTTGGCTACAGGCCCCTTTAATTCAATTTTTTTGGTTAAAAATGACCCAAACAGATGTAACCTTTTTGCTTTATAATTTCCGGACAGGGAGATAAAAATATTTTCAAATTGTTGATGGTAACATTTTTCGCCTTGTTTGAAATGCGCGCTGCTGTGTATCTATGGAGAAAAAAGTGAAGAAGTGCTGTTCCTGTTTTTTTTTTTTTATTAAAGTTATACAGTTTTCATACTCTTTCACAAGATACGATATTTGACAGAGATATCGCGTTATCTTTCTCTTTCAATAGTAATTTGCTATTTAAAACTATTGTAATTTCTGTACGATTTGTGTGATATCAGTATGAAATAATAAAGTTTACAATGACTCGACCAATGTAAACTTTAAGCTGTGTGAGTTTCATCATTATATTGTTCTAATAGTTTTCGAGTTGAATAACAGATAAAAATGTAAAAAAACAGCGGACTTTCTACTTAAGTGCAATGAAAATAACCTAATGGAGTGATTATAATGTAAATATTCGCAAGTCGCAGATAGACACTACAGTTTTTTTATATACTTTAGAGCAGTGATATATATGTGGAATTGAAAACGTTCTGGATTTGGTACTCGCCCCAGAAGGCGTATGAGAAGGAAGGTTATTATTGGATTATTTGAACAAAAATTTCCTCAGATTCTTAGTAAAATCGTATTTAATTCATTCCTAAATGTTAGTTATCATGCGTAGCCATGCAGTCCGGCACACGTATCGATCAAATCTATTACTAGTTATGCAACATCATTTTTTTGTTTGACGACCCGATATAGATTATTAAAAATTTAGATGTGAATAAGTAGTCTCTTAAACTATGCTTTTAGTACGTTTTCCTAAATGTAATTTTTTGGTTTATAGTTCATTGTTTTGTTTATGCAGAACCGATTAAATTTTTATGTTGTATAAAAAGCGGATATTTCTTTATTTTATTTTAATTTTCCATCCGAGTAAAGTATGGTTTTTATTTTCCTTAAACATTTATATTTTGTAAGATAATCTTGTCGAGCAACTGCTCATTATCAGGTTATATAAGATACTACTCGTGTAGAGTTGTTAATTCCTTATTTTTTTATCACTGTTGTTCATATTCTGTGTCCGTTTTGTATTTTGTTCTGTTCCAGATTTTTGATTTCTTTCCATATAGCAATTCACCGTCTTACGTGCTGTTTACCGCTTCCTTGTTGATACCAGACGACTCATTTTATTATTTGTTTTATAATTGTTTAAGCATTTTGGAATTTTTACTATTCGTTCACTTCTTGACAATTTTTGTGTCGCATTTACTTATATGTTTTTTCAGCTTTTTCGGAAAGAATTTTATTTTTTCCTTCGCATATGATGGTCTCTTGTACAGCTTATTTCACATTGATTATTTCATTATACATTGGTTCACACGCCTCTTCAGTAAGTATGTAACTTCTATTTTCATTGATTAAGCCACTGACGGAGTGGCTAAGCGGGCAAACTGGCATTTTCCCGGTGCGTCCAAGCATTTAATTTATATTTTGCGCCCTAATTTTCTCAAAATTTTATCACCGCCTCCGACCCTTTGCTTTGAGGCACCCTTTTACCTCTGAATTTTCCCGGTGCGCCCTAAAAAGCCAGTCTGTTAGTGATTACAGCGCCACATTTCTTTTCATTTACCACGGGGTTACCTTCCTTGCGTTATCGTTTTTATTTAACACCCTTTTTTAACTGACATCTTCATCTCAATCACGAAGCTGACTGCGATCCCAACTACATCTTCTTTGAATATACTTACCTCTCGTCTGAACCTGTCATTCTTTGTTCTAATTTGTTTTACCTTGGGTTTCCTTCCCCTTATTGCACCTCATACATCCTGTTCTTCCCCCTCCCCAGCTCATTCTTTCAGTTTTTGGTTCCTTCATTTTGGCTATTTCTGACTAAATCAGTATTTAACTGACTCTCTTTTTTTTTTTTTATATATATATGAATGGGTTCGTCAACATGGACATTGGCCCAAGAACAGCAGAACAGAGAGAAAGAGAGACTCAGATCCTTACACGATCAGAGATAGCCGACAGAAAGGAATCAAGAACATCCTTTCCTTCCCATCTCCAGCCGTTATTCCCCTCCTTCTTTCCTTTATACTTTCTATCTCCGATCGCCTCAGAATCTGAGTAGGTGATCTAGGTCCATGTAGTTGGGTCAGTGTTAACACCGAGCCCATTTATAAAAAATAAAAAAAAATAAAAAAAAAAATAGAATAACCGAAGGAGAAGGAAGGAAGAGAATGAATGAAGCACAGTATGGAGCGGGAATACCGGTTTGTATGAGGAAGGAATAAAAAGAAGCTTGTTCAGTTGATAATTACGAACAACCGAAAACATTATATGATCGGAATCAGAAATACATTGATTGCTGTGAGGGTGCAGTGGACAATAAGGAGAAGGCACGAGAGAATAACAGAACAATGAGGAAGGGAGCAAACCATAAAACGCAGGCGGCAAATCGCAGAGAGATTAGAACGGCGCATAGAAGGAAAGTTAATAAACCATGGAAAACGTGGAAGGGAAGGTTGAACAGACAAGAAAAAGGAGTTCGGGTTCGAGAATGAGGAGACACGTAGGGAGTTAAACCATAATATGGAATGAGCAGCTGCAGACAGAAGGGTAATATTGGAAGCTGAGAAGGCAAGAAGAAACCTACCAGAAGAGGAAGATAATCGAGCGAATGAGTGTCAATTAACTCATTTCTCTCGATGCTGGCATGACCAGGAATCGAAAGGGAATCCGTTTGGATTAAGTGGGAAAGGAACAGATCGTGAATTAAGGAACGAATAAGGAGAATGATGCAGTCGATTGAGTGAGAAGGGAGAGAAGATATGATTGTCTGCAGCACGCTTTGAGCATCCGACAGGATAAGGAGATTGCGAGAAGCCGGTGAAGTTTTGATAAAAAGAAGGGCACGCAGAATAGCAGAAGACTCAGCATAAAAGATTGAACAAAAGGAGGGAAGTTTAAAGGACTCGAAGTAATTGAGAGAAGAACAGAAGAAGGCTGCACCAACATCATTGGGTCCCTTGGAGCCATCACTGAAGATCAAAAAATGGTTGGGGAAAAAAGAGCGAAGATTCTGTTGGAATTCTGATCTAACAACGTGATGAAGAAGAGGTTTGGGACAGGTGAATAAAAGCAGTTAATAGGATGAAGCAGAGAGGAAAAATTGAAGTAGAAATAAGGGAGTTTATCGTAAGAGTAGATATACGGAGAAAACTGGATAAGACGGTTAGCGATAAGAGATAGAATAGGAGTCTTGTTAGCAGAAAAGCGCCAGGAACGCAATATGTAGGAATAAGAAGGAATGAGAGAGCAAGAGGAAATAGGCAACCGTTTGATGAGGAAACGATAACCCAAGAGGGAGCGTCTAAGGAAAAGGGGAGGAATGTGACACTCTGCGTGCAGAGCTGGGATAGGAGTAGACTTCCGGGCTCCAAGGCAGAGGCGGAGACATGTATTTTGGACCCGGTCGGGCTTAGACAGAGGGGATCTAGAAGAATTACCATAGATATAGGAACAGTAATCAAGAGCAGAGCGGATAAAAGATTTGTAAAACATAAGTAGGATCACAGGATCACCTCCCCGGACAGTGTGCGAAAGAGATTTAATAAGGTTGAGCCTTTTAAAGGAGGATACGAATAAACGGTTGATATGGACATGGAAGGAAAGCCGGCTATCCAGAAAAACACCTAAATAACGGAAGGAGGAAGTAAGAGGAATTGGGCCATTATTTAGGATGAGGACGACTGAGAAAGGAATAAACGGACGCAGTGTAAAGACGACAGAAGTAGAGATGAAAAGATGGATGTTGGATAAGGCATTTTCCAATGCAATTAAGGAGATTTGAAGATGGGAGTTGGACTGCGAGATGTTGCGATGAGAGGAATAAATGAGGATATCGTCAGCAAAGAAAAGAACAGGAATTCAAAGATAAGGACGCAATTTTGATAAAATAAATATTAAATAAAGTGGGGCTAAGGCAGGAACCCTGTGGTAGTCCACGATAGACTAGTCTAGTGGCATTCTGAATGTGAACGGAAGGAGTGAGCGTTCGGCAGAAGAAAAGATTAATAATCAGGGTAGAAAAATGAGCCGGAATGTTTAAGGAAAGCATCAAATCAAAAAGAGTCGGAAGATGGACATTGTCGAAGGCTGCCGAAATATCAAGAAAGGAAGCAATAAGAAATTCTTTTGTCGATGAATGACTTGTAAACATCTGCTAGGAATGCGCTAATACAATCAGGAGGGCCGCGACCAGGGCGGAAACCAAACATATTACTAGGCAATAAGTTGTGGTGTTCTAGCCACCAAACAAGACGTCTGTTGATTACGTTTTCGAAAAGCTTCCTGACACAAGAAGCAAGAGAAATTGGACGAAGTGAGGAAAAGTTCGGTTTAGGGATAGGGATAATGATGAAGGTATTCCAAGATAAAGGAGTACAACCAGAATGGAGAAAAGAGTTAAACAAGTTTATGAGAAACCGAAGAAAAGAGTCCGAAAGATTTTTGAGAACAGAAAAAGAAATACTATCTACTTCGGGAGCAGAATATGAAGAATTGCGTAAGGACGTTTCTAATTCCGTGAGGATAAAAGGAGTGACCAGAAAAGGGGAGGAGTTAGAAGAAGTCGAAATGCGACGAGATTCATTAAGGTTAGGAACGTAACAAGGGGCGATGGAGTCAATGAAAGAGATTAACTCATCATCCGAGAGATTACAGGAAAGAGGATGACGGGAAAGAGGGAACTTGAAAGCCTTAGTCATTTTCCAAACCTGTGAAATAATAGTAGAGCGTAAAAAGGAGGAACAGAAGCTTTTCCACGCATTTTTTTTTGCTGATTTGAGGATGAATCTGGCTCCAGCATTGGCTCTTTTATGAGAAAGATAGTTGCTGAGTGTAGGGCTGGAGCGATAAGATCTGAAAGTGTTTAAACTGAGATCGAAAGCAGCCTTACAATCCTGATTCCACCACAAAGCGGAGGACAATTTCACTTTCTTATGAGATGAACGACGGTCAGGAGGAGAAGAACAAGTTAAGGCAGAAGAGATAGCATCAATGAAGAATTTATATTGGGAAAAACAATTCAAAGAAACAAGGATAGAAGATAGTGAGGAATCAACGGAGGAACGGAATAGAGAACAATCAACTTTAGAGAGAACCCAATTTGGAGAATTAGGAGGAGTAGAGGAAGGAGAGGAGGAGACTTCATTCACTGAAATAATAGTAGAAACATGATCACTTCCAAAGGTACCGTCTAAAGTATACCATGAACAACTGAGACCAAGATTAGGAGAGGTAAGGGATAGATCAATAGAGCTAAGAGAGGAGTGACTTCTGATTCACGTAGGAGAACCATCATTGAGAAGGAATAAATCATTCTGAAGGATGAAATTCCCTAAGATCGTGCCATTACTATTGTAGTTGCAACAACCCCACAAGGGTAAGTGGGCGTTCCAATCACCACCTATGAGGAAAGGAGAAGAAAGGGAGTTGATTAAAGATAGGAACGGAAAATCACGCAAATCGAAAGTCAGAGGAATGTAAGCGGAAATGAAATGAAAGGGCCTGGAAGAATAGTTAGGAATAGAGATGTGCACTAAGTTGCGATAAGGAGGATTAGGAGGAAACAAGGGTTGGGAAGCATGGACTAAAAACCGGACATCATTTCTTACTAAAATAGCTGAACCACTGTAGCCATCGCTGCGATTGGAACAGATCAGAGAGAATCCATTAAAACTGATGTCAGAAGCTCTTGTTAACCACGTTTCAGAAAGAAGCGCGATGTTAACGTCATATTCATCCAACAGCCGTTTAAAGGAGTTCCTGTTGGCCTTAATGCTGCGACAGTTCCATTGTAGAACCTTAAGATGACAAGACATAATGGATACTTAGGTAGGCTATAGTTGGAAGAAGAAGTAGAACAAGGGAAGGAGAAAATATGCAATAGACCAAAGAAGGAGGGAAGGTGAAAAGGAAGAAGAGAAAATAACCACTATTCCATTTCCATAGACCAACGAAATAGAAATTAAAATTTCGAGAAAAGAGGAAAAGATAAAAAATAACAAGATAAGGAAAAATGCAAAACAATAAAGCACCCTGCGCTCAGATAAATCATTGCGCGAGGGTTGTGGTATGCTATCAACTAACCTAGTTAAAGGTAGCAAGCAACACCGTCGCGCTGTAAGAAAGACGGTACAGAGATAGGAAATAAGACAATGAGAAAGACAAAATAAATAAGGTATAAATATGGAAAAATTTCATAAAGGTGGCTCCCATCGCTCAAAAAATTCATTGCGTCTGGGTCCCCGTATGCTATCAACCAGCCTAGTTAAAGGAGGCAAGCAACACCGAAGGAGCACCATATAAAATTGTAAAAGCGGCAGCATTATGCCAAAGTAAAAACTGAGGAGAAAAACCATGGCGTTGGTTTTACGGTAATGGAACGAAATGGTACATAAAGGAAGGAGAAAATTTAGAGAAGAGGAAAAAAGGAAACATCCACCATATCTAAGATTGCAAAACTTGACAGATGGATAATATTTTATTCTCCAAATTTGGAATATCAAATTTACTGAGAGCGGTTAGCAAAAATGTGGATAAGACATTATTAGAGGAAAGGGAGGAAGAGTTACTAGGAGAAACGTTATTAATAATTGGAACCGACTCGGCATTTGCGGCATTAGAGGAAGATGGACATATGGGAGAATTGGAAGGATGGGAAGGAATGACGGAACGGTCTACTTTAGTGCCATCGTTTAGAGTAAGTTTGGAGTAATAAGAATTGAGAGGATTGGGTGCTTTCGAAGAAGAATGGTGTTTTCAAGATGGAATCCTGACATAAGAGGAAGGTGAACTGCTAGAATAGTTCTGACGCCTCCTCTTGGTAGTAGATGCAGAATTCGGTAAGGCTGGGAAATTCGCGGGATTTGAAACTTCTGCAAAGGTAAAAGCGGGAGAAACTATCGAACCCTCGCTGATGTTTCTGACTTCGGAGTAGGAGACATTTTCTAAACTCATTATCTTATGAATTTTGACTTGCTCCTTATAAGTCGGGCAAGAAGGGTCGAGTGCGGAATAGTTACCGCCGCAGAGGACGCAAAGATATGAAGAGGGGTTATTTTGTTTAGCTTTGGCACATTCCGAAGAGGAGTGCTTATCAGCGCAAGTGGGACAAGCAGTTTTACTTCGGCATGAAGCACTGAAGTGACCAAACCGGAGGCAATTGTGACATAGTTTGGGTTTACTAATCATTGGTTCAACCCTAACTAGATATGAATCATAAAAAAGAATAGAGGATGGAAGAATGGAGCTCATAAATTTAAATTCAACAACCGGGATGGGTCTGAGAGTCTTATCCACAGTACGTTTTTGTAGACGACGAATATTAGCGATCGGGATATCGGAAGAACAGTGACGATAAAGTTCTTCCACAGAAAGATCAACCGGAATATCGCGTACTACACCAAAACGGAATAAAAGGGATTGCGGGATGAAGGATCGAATATTGAGATCTTTATGGACGCCGTCGGAAAGTAAAAATTTATTAGCTGCCTCGGTTGATATAAAATTAAGTTTAACTAAATTTTTACCGGAACGAGAGATTAGTGAAATACCACTAACTCTATTGTGAAATTTTCTAGCTAAAGACATCGGATGTAAATAAGCGATATTTTCTTTATCCAAGCTTTCGACCAAGACGACGATTTGACCAACGTAGTGATCGGGAAAAGTAACAGAGGCAAGGCTAGACTTGACCGGAGAAGCGGGAGGATTGCTGATAACATTATTAGTGGAACCCGCCGAAATGTCCATGTCGACGGAATCGTTAATATTTTGAACGAGAGCATTATTGCCTTTCGTAGCAGAAGAAGTAGACGCGGACGAAGCAGATAATTGTTGGGCAGTTTTATTTATTTTAGTCGTAGATTTAACCGGTGCAGCCGCATTATTGACACTCTTGGTAGTCGTGCGAGGAGAATGAGGGGGAGGTTTACTTCCCCCGTCAGACGAATCCGGCATAAATATAAATTATCGAAAAATCAGATAACGACGGAGCGAGAGAAGAAAAAGGATTAGCGCGAACGAAATAAAAATAAGTAAAAGAGATAAATATATCGAGATAAATAGATATAACGATCTCACCGAGTTCTTCCGAAACAATTAAACGCAACGCGAATAAACTTTATCGCAACAAGATAACAGTTATTCTTGTTGCTGCTGAGTAAAATTCCTTTGCTAACGCGTCAAAAAAAGAAAAAAAAAACGCTAAATGAAATAAAAAAGAAATTAACGTAAAGCAAATTGTTCACTAAAATCTAAAACAATGCGTCTGAGTGTCCTTGAAAACTTGTTGCTAAGCAGCAGGTGAATCAGTCGACAGCCAAAGACTATCAGTTATCAGTTTAGACGGTATGAAAAAAATTATTTGTTAATAGGAACAGTTTTTTTGCATGAATGAAGGGAGAGAGCAAAAAAAGGTTTTGTTCCGCACCTTTGGAATCTGCCGAAATTGAAAATTAAATTATAAGATATGTGATCGATTTTACATTTAACGATCGGCCGATATTTTTGCTTGAAATATATAAATCAGGGGTCGGTAATCTGTGACCCGCGAATCACCGAGTGACCTAATCTCATAATTTCAGGTGACTCACTTTAGTTCTGAAAATAAAGTATAATATACAAAAATAAATTATAAAATATAAACATGAAACAAAACATTTTGAGAATAAAAAAAATTGAAAATAGATACAAAGAACAACATTAAATTCAGGTATATCTTTAAGTTTTTCTATAAATCCATCAAATACCTACGTATAGATGTGTGTAAGGTGCGAAAACTCTTTTACCAATAATCATGTATGCCACTGGGACCAAGTGCCCTTCACTTATAATTTCGATTACACCAGGTGGTAGCTGTTTGGAATTGTTTTTAAGTGATACGTCTAGTTTTATTATTGTGAACTTCAATGGAGGAACTAATATGAGGTTTCAGTGTATAGGGTTTATTGAGTATGTTATTTTAATTTAATAAGTCGAAGACCTCGGGCACAGGATCTATTAAAAAAACGTGGTATGCATGAGGAATTGATAACAGCCACAGCGGTGTGTGTTAAGGACAGAAGAGTACTGCATTACATGGAATACAATAATTATAATTGAATGTTGCATTCTTGTAATATCTAGATTTGTTTCCGTTTTTTTTTTTTTAAATTTATTGGTTTGTCAATGAGAAAATTAGCCTAAGAAATGGGAAGAAGGAAAAAATAACGTTATATTCTTAAATGTTTAAGGATAGAGGATAAAAATTTCAAGGCAGGAATAACAGAAGCAGAAGGAAATCAGAGATTGTTAGAAGCACTATAATAAGTAGGGATACTGAATTTTAGTATTGAAGAGTAGTCATTTTAGTGGAGACAGTAGTAATAAAAATAATAATATTATTTAATTTTGCAATAGTAATAATAGCGTTAAAAATACTGATAACAAGATAGAAATTGTTACAACGGTAGGTGATCAACTATTTCATCCATAATTAGACTTCGGTTTAATCATAGCTTGCTTCCTGCTTCGTTCTTCCGTTTCTCCATTACTCAGTTTCCTTTTTTTATCCGTTTGATCCGTCAGAAGCAAATTTCACTTGTGACGTTATTCACATTTTGCTTTAATGTCCTTCCATTTCTTCAGAACGCGCGATATACGGTATTCCGGTCTTTTGCGTCTTATCCTACGCCTTACAGCGCTTAATGCTTTCTTTTCCGTCTCCCCCACGGTTATTCCTTTGTTAGCTTCATTCGTATGTTCCATTTCTAATATTTTTCCTTTATAATCATTAATGCTGTCATACCGTTGGATTGAGTACCGTCCTTAGCTGACATGCTCAAATTTAAAAAAAAAAAAAGTGATAGCAAACCAAAAAGTAGCAATCAGACGGCTGAAACAAACAGCAATCGGTTAACAAAAAAGAACGATTTAAATGATAATGACATATTAAAAAAAAATAATAATAATCCAGTAAGCAGAGAAAACAGCCGGAAATCTATATCAAAAACCGCAAACAAAAATTAAGTGCGAAAGGAATAATTATAAAGTAAATAAATAAAAATAAAGTAAGTAATAATAAGTGTAGAAACGATAACACCTACAATGGCAGTGTAACTCAAAAATACGGGGTTCCCAAGGGAGTATTCTAGGCCCCATTTTGTTTCTTATCTATATAAATGATTTATGCAATTTGAACATTACAGGAACAGTTTTTAGCTATGTAGATTCCCGATTTCCGAATATTTTACAACAATTAGTATAGAGAGATGTTAATAAAATACTTGAATGGATGAATTTAAATTGCATAAGAAATATTTAGTATACAGTTATTTACTTCAGCATAGATGGGATCAATTAAAAAATCAGTGGGGAGATAACCATTTTCTGGAGAGATCGCATAAAATAAAATATCTAGAATTATATTTAAATTGTAAGTTGCTGTAGAACAGTCAATTACGATATTTATAGGCGAAATTAAGTAAATTATTTATTTTATTATCTAGAACAGATTTTTAACTACACGCAGTTTAGGATATTATATTTAGCACTCTATCAACTTATCCTTACGTACAAGATTATTCATTTCTTTTTATTTCCTCTGTGCTTTTCCCATTCTCTGTTATCAGGTTTCCCAGATATATTGTTTCTTTGGCTCTATGTATAGCTTTATTGTTAATTATGATGTCTTGTTTTTGTTGTGTACGTGTTTTCTCACATATAAGTATTTTCGTCTTATCTTCGTTTATTTTCATATACTTTTCTAGGTGGTTTTTTAAAATATTTGATGCTGTCTGCATCTCCTCTTTCGATTCCACTAAAATTACTATATCATCCGTAAATCTGATCATTAATATTGTTACTCTATGTATTTGTACACCAATTTTCCGTTCTTCCAACTCTTGTTTTATCAGATTTATCGGTTTTTCTATATAAATATTGAATAAGGAGGGTGACATTATGCAGAATAAATATATATAAATTATATATATATATATATATATATATATATATATATATGGATACATATAAATATATATAAATATATGCGGTGAAAAGTAATAGTCGTTGCGTTGTGCAATTTCGTTTCACGAGCAGTTTTCAAGACGTTTCACGTCAAAAATAAAAACATGCATCTTTGGCTAAAAAATCTCCGAATCTTGTACTGGAAGCAAACTATAAAATGTAAGTTACATTATTTGTCATTGTTTTATCTAATTTGCCATTATGGGAATTTTAAATTCGTACAGAATCTCTCGATTTTTTTATTTCTTAAAAGCATTATTATTTTTCAGTTGTAATTCATTCGTTTAAATACATTTGTCATATTTAGAACAAAAAAAAACTAAGTTTTTTCAACACTCCTTAAAAGGCTCCGCCATACCATTTTTCCTTAAAAAATGAAACTTTATAAGCTTCATCGCTGTGATGGAATGATGATTGCAAGTCTATGTTCGACCTCTGTACTTTCACTTTTAGATCGTTTCGCTCCTGTCCTTCTTTTCCAAACTTCCTTGCACATAAAAGAGCTAATGTTATGGTTAGGTTCGTTTTTAAACTCTCAAAAAGAACCGCTTGAATAAAGTTCTCTTCTTCTTTTTCCCGCTTCATTCCAATGTCATATGTTTGGAAATTAGCTAAAATGTTTAGAACTCCTCCTTCTTATTTTAATATCTCGAAAGATAGTCTCATTTCACTCATAGACACCGTAGCTCCACCCTATGTTCCCAGCCTCGAAGATCTTCAATCTCCTTTTGCTTCTATTAATTCTACTTCCCACTTCTTATCTTCTAGCTTCAGTCTTAATGAACTTCATGCTTCTTTAAGTAATTCCTCTTCCAAATCCTTCCCTGGTATTGATGGTATATTTTTTCTTATCATAACAAACTGTTTTATTCAATCTCTTGAGAATATTCTTAGTATATACTATTCTTTTCTTCTGTCTTGTTTCACCCCTCCTTCTTGGAATGCTTTTATCGTTATACCCATACCAAAGAAAAACTCCTTACGCTTACCAAATTGATGGAGTACTAGTAGGGGTCCGTTTAAATGATGTTTGTTCGGCACTGGATGCAAAAATGTTTGCAATTCTGCTCTGTCTCCAGGAGTACTACAGTTCTAAAGCTGAACGGAAAAAGATACTGGTTATTACAGATTCTCTGACCACCATACAAAGTCTACAAAATAATAACGCAGAAGAATCAATCGCACAAAAAGTTCAAGGGACTCTGCTATTGCTAAACCCAAAGGACTACCGGATTGAGTTCCTGTGGGTTCCTGCACATACTCAAATCCTAGGGAATGAGCGCGCGAAACTAGAAGCTCGGTCTGCTATGTTATCCCTAATGCCGCATAAATCGGGATACGTTCCTACGCGAAAGAATAACTGAGCAGTGGAGCAAAGAATGGATGTCAAAGACTACGTTCTTATGCCAAATAAAGCCGGTGATCGAACACTATGGTGGCCGCCGACTAATAGCCCGTGTGTCGAATACACAACGATCGATCGGCTAGGAATAGGGCATACAGCTAAAAGTCATGACCACTTACTGCAAAGGATAACTCTCCATTAAGCACGTGACTATATTATGCAGAATTAAAATATCTGTCAGTACAACATATCCTAATTGAATGCCGCAGTTTTAATACAGTCCGCCCAAGTATTTTCATATCGTTAGCAAAATATTAAACAACAAATAATCGTATAGCACTATCAGGATGGTGAACTGTTGGGTGGTCTTCAAGTAGCCCAGGCAGCTCTCACCATGATAACCTTAGTAATTAAAAACGGCAATTCAATGGAAAAAAAAATTACTAAAATTGTTATTTTAATTTTTAATATTTTTTATGCCACATTAATTTTTTGTCAATTAAAATCTATGTGAATCTTCACATATTTTTTAAAATTGACTGAAAGAAATGCAATTAAATATCATTTAGAGACATACCTGCTAAAAATTCTCTCTCAAAATCTTAATATGAAATCTCATCTGAAATAATATGTAATATCTCAGGTGAGATGTTTTAGTAGGGAATATTTGGCAGTAAATAAACGTTTTCAAGAGACAATAATAACCAGACTGACATAAATTCAAAATATGTGAAAAAACATAAAATTTTAAAAGTATCTTACGAGTTGTATAATTGGTAGGTGAATAGAAAGTATTGTTAATTAATAATTAATTATTTAAAAGAATTATTTTCAATATTTCGATAATTTAGTGGGCCATGTCGAAAAATCCAAAAACCGTTAAATCATCTACTTTCAACATAAAAGCATATTAACAGGTTCTCATACGCGTTCATTGTTTCGTCCGCAAACGGCTTTTAGATAATTTTATTCGTTTATCGTAAATCTATCCGTATACTAATTGTTCTCGTTGCCAACGCACTGATAACGATCCGATTTCGCTGAGCTCGTTCCCCCTTTTATTTGCTTAATTTAACTATTAGTAGCGGTTTACGTTTCTTATCGATTCTCTCCGTTATTTTATTTCTAATTTCACTTTTAGTATCGTGTTTTTTTTTCTCTTCTTTTTTCTTTTCCATAATTTTCTGTAAGCCTATTTACTATCTATTGTTACATTAGTGGATGAATTCGTCTGAAGGAGGTCGCACGGCGACCTCCTCCAAGCCCGCACTTTCGCTCAATATGATGGAGGTAGATACTTCTAATAAACGAAAGCCCTCCAGCCCAGTCTCTCCTAAATCAGATCTACCGGTTAAAGAGTTTTGTCTTTCGTAAACTGACTTGGTTAGTTCGGCGAACTCCGTCGTTATAAGCAACGCCATCGAAAATTTTAAAATAAAAGACGATGATAAAAATAATTCTAACGACTCGAAAATCGAAAATAATGAGATTAATAATATAAACAACAATAGTAACAATAACAATGAAGGTAACTTTGCTAACGATAACATTTTAATAGCTCGTAATGTCGATCTTTTCCCTAGCAGCTTCACAGGTTCCATTCAAGTTATGCTAGAATCTCTCTCCGATAAAAACATCGGTAGTCTGCATCCTTTTGCAGCTGCTAAATTTTTATTCCGTAAGACCACTGCAATCAGCGAAATCGTGCGAGCCGGCAGGAATAGACTTCGGTTATTTTTTACCGATATCTCCGCCGCCAACGATTTTCTGCTAGACTCAACTTTTTTAGATAACCATAAATTCAAAGCATTCATTCCTAGTTCTCTTCTTTTTTCATTTGGTATTGTTTGAGATATTCTAGTTAATATCTCTGAAGATGACCTCCTTAATGATGTTTCCTCGTCAGTGTCTGTTATTTCCATACGGCGCCTTAAAAAAAAGGCCAGGTGATGAACTCCACTCCATTCCTTTAATCAAAATTAAGTTCCTCTCCATCAAAATTCCTGATTTTGTCCATTTCTTCCATCTTCGTTGTTCAGTTGAACCTAGTGTCAGACCCTGCATCCAGTGTCGCTCTTGCTTCCGTTTCGGTCATATAGAAAAAATGTGCCGCAGTAAACCCCGATGCGTTAAGTGCGGTGACTCCCACCGAGCTAATGCGTGCTTTAGTCCTGCGGTACAACTAAAATGTCTTAACTGTGAAGGCTCTCATGATTCCACCAACCACCAATGTCCAGTCCTTGAACAACTGGAATTAAAAAATGTTATGGCATTTGAAAGTATATCCTTCAGTGAAACTTGCCAGTTAAAAAAGGAAAATCGTATTTCCTCTGCGTTTCCTTCGCCGATATCGCCCACAGGAAATTAAACCCAAATGTTTCCCGTTCCAGGTCTAATAATTTATCCCCTAGTTCTTCTCCTTCGTCATCCCTCTCGCTGCCTAAATCCACTCCTCCTCCTAAATCGCCCACTTTTCACAAACTCTCTTTTCCTAAACCCCACTTTAATTCTCCTTCACAATTTCCTAAGCTCCCTTCTAACCGTCTTCCCTCTCCTTCTAATGGGTGGGCACTTAATAGATCCGTATTTTCTTCCTGGCAATTCTTCTTCTATCAAAAGTAGTCACTCCGCACTTTGCACCTCTATCCCTTCTCCCGCTACTTCTCTTCCATTAGTTTCCTTTCTATCCGAAATTTTCTTAGAGCTTTTGGCATCTAAAAACATTGCTTCTTCTCCGTCTCTCGCTGAATCTTTACCGCTTTTCCTAGCTAGTTTCATCAATTTTAATTAACTACTCGTTTCTCCAATAATAAATAGTAAAAGAATAGAAATTCGAGGCCCCCTTCTTCTTTCTCTACTTTCTCTCTGTTCCTTTTCTTTTTCCTTTCGTAGCTTTATGCTAGTTTATAATTATTTTTGCACCTATTATGTTCCCGTTTCCACTTACTGTGGTATCTTTTCCCCACTTTGCTTTATTTGTTATAGTTTTTCCCCTTCCTTGGATTTTGAGACATTCTGATGAATTGTCCATTGATTTTATTGCAGTAATTGTTTCCTTTATCATTGAATGTGCTGACGCTGAAGTGGCTATACCCACTGTCCGGCGCAGTTACATTTATTTCAATGTTTTCGTTCACCAGTGTACTCATGGCACGCTCGTTTCGAGCCTGAGTTACTCGGTTACTACTCTATACTACAATATGTTATATATTAACCTCACTTCAGTGAGACACTCACGGAGCGAGTTTCGATATTTATACTATTCGTTGCGTTTAACACTATAACTGCAACTGCGGCTCAGTTACATTCATTTCATGGTTGTCTTTCAGCAGTGTACTCTTGTCTCGTTTTTTTCGAGTCGGAGATTCACTGCGAACAAGTTATTTATTAGTCCCACCTTAGTGAGACTTTTTCAACCTGTTACGGTATTTACTCAGCTCGCTCTGCTCTACACTCTAATTGTAACGGGCATCGGATCATTCTCCCAGATGTCTTTAAAATCCTTTTCTCCCGCTACTGTCTTCTCTATGGCTTCCTACACGCCACACCCTTCGCGCAAAGATTTTTCTGAGCGGAGGGGTCTATATTACTTTGTCTTTTTCCCTCTCTTGTTCCTTTCCGCCTTTTCCTCTTTTCTCGGTATTGCGTTTTTTATTTCGTTGGACTATGGAAATGGTTTAATGGTTATTTTTTCGCCTTCCTTCCTTCTTTGGCTTGACGTGTGTGTGTTCTACTTTTCCATGTTCTTCCTTTTTCTTTCAACTTCCGTCTATCTAAGAATTCATTATGCCCGCCCAGCTTAAGGTCCTACAATGGAACGGCCGAAGCATTAAAGCCAACAGAAACACCTTAGAACATCTGTTAGATGAACATGATATTAGTATCGCGCTTCTTTCGTAAACCTGGTTATTAAGCTCTTCTAAGATGAATTTTAATGGGTTCTCTCTGATCTGTTTCAATCGCAGCGATGGCTACGGCGGTTCAGCTATTTTAGTAAGGAATGATGTCCAGTTTTCAGCCCATTCGTCCCAGATTTTGTTTCATCCTAATCCTCCTTTTCTCAGCTCAGTATACATATCTCAATTCTCAACTATTCTTCTAGGCTCTTTCATTTCATTTCCGTTTACATTCCACCTACTTTTAATTTGCGTGATTTCCCCTTTCTAACTTTAATCAACTCCCTTTCCCCTCCTTTTGTCATAGGTGGTGATTGGAACGCCTACTCTCCTTTTTGCGGCTGTTCTAATTACAATAGTAATGGCACGGTCTTAGAGAATTTCATTCCTTCTCAATGATGGTTCCCCTACGTGCATCAGAAGTCACTCCTCTCTTAGCTCCATTGATCTATCCCTTACCTCTCCTAATCTTGGCATCAGTGTTTCATGGTGTACTTTAGACGGCATGTTTTGAGGTGACCACGTTTCTATTGTAATTTCAATGAATGAAGTCTCTTCCTCGTCTTTCCATACTTCTCCTAATCTTCCGAAGTGGGTTCTTTCTAAAGTTGATTGGCCTAAATTCCGTTCTTCCGTCGATTGCCCACTTTCTTCTATCCCTGCTTCCTTGAATTGTTTTTCCCAATATGAATTCTTCATTGATTCCATCTCTTTTCCCTTAACTTATTCTTCTCCCCCTGTCCGTCATTCATCTCATAAAAAGGCGAAGAAATCGTCTTCCACTTTGTGGTGGAATCAAGATTGTAAGACTGCTTTTGATTTTAGTTCAACAGGTTGTTGCGATGACGAGATATGTACCTGCAGATGTTACCGATGCTTGGAAAAAGGGGATTGATGTTTGCAACAACAATGTCTTGAAACGGCTGCCATGTGGATAAGTTTATTAAGTAAAATATATATATAGTATATATATATATATACATACATTTGTAGCGAAACGATTAATATTAAAAGTAATTGCGATGCTGATAAACATTTTTTTATTCACCGGAGATTTTCCTTCTCGAAAGGTTAAAATTATTTTGATAATGTAAAGTATATATGATGACATGACTTGGTAGGGAAAAGTAATACCGGCAAAAATAATTAAAGATTTCTAATAAAAAATTAAATATATACGAGTGCACGTGATGCATGCGCGGGCCTGATTGGTATATGCCCTCGCGGCTAACGCTGAAAAATGTTCACGATCAATAGGGAAACTTGTGGAAGAAGATATGTGCGTGGGAATATACGGTCCGTTTTTGTAGCGGATGCGGCCAGGTAAATTCGGGAAAAACATTACGAAAGATCAGTAATTTTTGGCTGGAAGGGACGGTTAGATAGAAAGAAAGAATTTTTAGGATTGTGAAGAAATGAAAAACATACTTGAATTAATTTTTGAAGAACTCACAATAGGATAACATATAATGTAGAATCTGCGCGGGAATGGATGGTGAGTTTTAGCAACATTCTGGATGTTTTGAGGGTTAATTTTTATAACCGGGAAAAACATACAAAAATATTTACGGACAGAAAAAATAGTCGCAAGTGATAAAAAATAATAAACATACTTAGACTAATTCTATAATGCTTACGCTCGAGAAAAATTATTACGAACGATAGGGAAACTATTGAAAAAATACATAGGTTACTTTCAGGGCGCGGACGCAGTTCCGAGGTGTGACGTCGCAGAGACCGCGCAGTCGCTATTGATTCACTACTAAAGGGTCTGAATATAAAGTTGTAAGTTTGGTTATATTTTTTCTATGGAGTGGTCTTTTATGTAATGTTTGAGATACGTTTTGGTTTTTCCAACGTTTTTACTCGGGTAATTACTTTACGTGAACTTCCTTTTTTTGCTGTTTTTGACTCAAAACGAGGGGTTAAATAATTTTTTAACCGCTATTTTTTGGTTTTATGAAAGGACTTCTGTATTTTATTTTATATTTTAACTTTAACTTTTAAAGTCTTATTTGGCGATGAGTCATGAAGTTTTTAAGGGTGATTTTTGAGGTGGTTTTAAATTCCATATTATATATTTTTGACGGTTTTTTGCCGCCCAGAGTGATCGGTTAGCTTGAAGTTATAGATATGGTTTTAAAGAGAATTTGAATTGTAATTTGTGATCCATATTTGAAGTTTATAATTGTCAAACCGTTCGTGAGTTATCGGATATTTTAATGCAATATTTTTGTCGTTTCTGAACCATCTTATTAAAATTCCGTACATTATATATGTGTACGGGGAATCCTAAAAACGACGAACGATAGTCGATCGACCACAACGTTGATTGGATCACGAGAAAAATAAAGAAGGCTCCGCCCCTTCGAAAGACGCAAATATTTATATGAAACAATTTGCATAGCAGAGCAACTGTCTAGGTATCGTTCCCAATGCGAAATTCCCCATCCAGCGCTCGACTGCCAAGATGTCCGATACCCTTTACCATTACTAATACTTAACTGCAATCTTGACACACACCGTGATATCATTCACATCCGCTTTCATTATTAACACAGTTATGGCGTAAAAATGTAAAAGTATTATTGATAATGATAACAAACCATTATCAATAGATTTTACGAACTAGAAATGCAGAAGTCGCGGCGTGCTTAAAATTGAAAAATTCCTTTCCAAAATCGGATATTAGTAATTTGCTTCAAAAAAACAAAAAAAAAATGGAATTAAAAAAATATATTACTAGCGCCTAAATAATATTTTATGAAATAAGCGAGAGTTTGACGAGTGTGAGGAATTGTTTTTATTTCTTTATGATTATTTGCTGTTCTTTTTTTTCTCTCAATTATAAAGCTAAAAAAATTATTTTCATTGATAGATGTTGATAATATTTTGTAGAATCTCGGAAAGCATGTCTTAGGAATTTCCTTTCTAGATTACATACTAAAAAATATTTTGCTACTTTTATTTTTTAATTAAAGTTTTATACGCGCCTTTCATTTTTTTTTTTTTTTTTAGATTCTCAGAAGTGAATCCTCTTTGCGAATATTGGTTTAAAAAATTAGACTAACGCTACGAATATAAATTTTTAGACTTTTTTATGTTCATAGCTGATTCCGAATGCAACTGGTATACGAACTTGATTTAATTAATAAAATTTAAATTTCAGAAAGAAATAAAATAATTTTGCGTACATCAAAAGAATTCTTATCTTACGATTAATTTTATGTTTCAATTTTATACTTCTGGGATTTCACAACGTTTATTGGTAATGCTGCAATAATAAGACACTTTAAAAATCAAATGGACATAAGGGTAATTTAGATAATGCTTAATGATGAGGATTTTGTTTTTATCATCAGATTACTTACAAAAGATACTAATAATGTTTGCACAGTCGCTTTTACTTCATTTACAGTTGATAAGGTTTAAAACATGAATTACTCAATCGTTATTATATGTTTTTTAATCGGATATTCAACCATTATAGATGGTAAGAAAATTACGCGATTTATAAATAAAAAATAATTTAGGACGTATAAAATTAAAATTCATTAGCTATAGAGTTACTCGGAGTTATTGTTTTCCTTAATACGTCACGAGTTTTCGCGGTTCATATTACTGAATTCAAATTAAAAATGCTTTCGGTAGAAATCACGTCACTACGAAGAAGAAAAATAAAAAAAACTTCTTACAAATAGCCTTTTACTTTTGCACTAAAAAGTACAAAATAACTTTATTAGTGTGCGACTACCAGATACGCATCTTAACATTAAAATTTGAAACTACAAAATACTATTCTGAAAAATAAAAGCGGGGGTCGCAGATTAATAGTAAAGAAATACACAAGAATACGCATTTTTTTAACCTTGTTCAAAATGTTTAGCTATAAAGTTGAGCCACAAACGGGTGCTATACGTTCCTTTTGAGCTTTTTTAAACTTTTAGTAAACTTGCAATGTTTCGTTAAGAAAATGTGAAATACGAGTTTGCTGCCGATAAATAGCGCTCTTTTCAACAGTATATCATATGCCCGAAAAAAAATATATTTTTTTCCAAAAGTTCGAGCTTTCGAAGCCTCGAGAGGCTAATTTTAAAGTTGGAAACCTAGATGTTCCAAAACAAAGAAATATACGTGCGTGTGCATATTTTGAACCTTGTTCAAAATTTTTAGTTAGAAAACTCGCGCCGCAGAGAGGGAACTACATATTAGATTTCGCGCTTTTCCGAACTTTTCGTAAACTTCGAAAGTTTCATTGAAGAAATAAAATATGGGCTTTATTCTCTAATTTCTATTTACCAGTTATTAAACAGATAGTGTTAAGTTTTTAAGTGTCTAACTCGAAGATAAAATATTTGGTCGAGTTGCTGCAAAGTGAATCACGGAATATTGTAAAAGCTAAACAAATGGCCTACTTTATCGCCGAACCAATGACAGATTAAGATTTGTGGTACTCCAGCTACGTGTGAATCTCTAGTAATCGCTCATGAGGATTCAGTAAGACATTTTAAGATCTCACGAGTTTGTGAATTGCTGCAACAAAAGTATTAGTTTGTAGAAATGTGCCAATACATTTATCAGCACATCCAACAGTATTCGCTAGTTATGAGAGAGATCAACTGATTGCACTAGAAAACCTTATTGCGATAATAAACATTAATCATATTACCGAAATGATTCTCTTTGTTCATTAGAAAGTGTACTGATTATTAGTAATACCATATGAGTATCAATGAATATCAAGGGATTCCTTTAGGGAAATTGTTAGTATATAACAAACACAATGGATTTAAAATATTATCAATATTATCTACCACAAAAACGAAAACCGAAAAGAAATATATTTTTCGATATATCAATTACCGTGTACATTGGTGCACCTAGAATTGGTCCCGAGGGTGGAAGGCGGGGAGGGGGGGGGGGGGACTAAAAGATTAGCATATAGGAAAATGTAAAGCCCGGGGTCGAACATGTTTGATATATCTACATATCTCTCTCTTCTCTCATTTATATATTTATTTTTGTGTAAAATGTATTGTTCAAGAACATTTTATATTTTTATCAAATATTAATTTTTACTGTCAACATTTTTTTCGTTATTAACAGTGTCCGTCTATTCTCCCTGGGGCACCCTCCTTGGGTGCGCCAATGTGGTCACCCTTTTTCGGACGCGAATATTTCGGGCAAAGGCGAACTCAAAACTTTTTACAGACTACCTGGGGTGATTTCCAGGTATCATCCGTTAAACGTTATCATCTGTGTTATTATTATTATTATTATACGATTGAACGGGCGCAGGCTGCACTAACGGGCCATGTGCACCCAGGGGCTGACTAGAGTCTAGATGAGATTTAATAGCTTAAGCGACTGCAAGAACCGGAAAACACTATGGATATGTGAGGAAGATTGAGATAGGAGCTGAGGTAGGGAGGCGGGGAGGCTGTGCTGGGTTCTGAGTGCTGTAAGTACCTGGCAGGATGTTGTGAGAAACACGAGTTACCAAATACTGCTATTAGAAATTCCACCCAGAAAATACCGTTCTTCATTAACGATTTAGTTTTTCCGCGCGGATAACGTGTTACATATGCATACATATACAAGGGCGTCGCCAGCCGATGAGCCAGGGAGGGGCACGATGATAGAAAGAGGATATGAGTTGTAGGAAAAATAAAATTTATGAGTTGTAAAGGCTTAATATTTTATTAAACAAGAATAAAATCTTAATTAAAACATAAGTTTTCCAGATTGTCCGTGATTACGCGCCTATGAATACTCATCAATGCCAGTTGATTAAAAAGTTCCGAGGCTCCAAGGGGGGAGCTGCCCCTCCCTGCTATATATATATATAGGTGTATAATCAAAAAGTCGGTTAAAAAATTACAAACTATCAACTCTACGTCATTTAAAGTATGACATAACTGGATTGAATTTGCTTCTGATACGTATTCCTTATATTATCTTTCTTTTTTATTCGTATCTAGCACGTTTATTTGAGGATACGTTCTTTGAAGTTTTTTCTGTTATCTGCGATTTTAATTATATATTCAATTCCTTGACGAATCTACCTAGGTTTCTAAAAAGTATCGAAAAAGACAAACAAAGGTGCAAAAATTTTTAAACACACACACACACATTTATGCTAATACTGGACGAGAAATATGTGCGATATTACAAATTAAAAGTTAAATATATTTTTTTTTATTTATTTTTTATTTTTGGCTTATATGCAAGACAACCTGTCAGTCATTATATTAAAGTAAGGTTAAATCGCAATTTTTGATGACATTATAAATGAATATAATGTCCAATACATAAGGCGATATTATCTGTAGCCAAGAGCGAACTTGTTTTACATGGAAGGTCTACTCTATAAGATTAACCAATGAATTCTATAACACTGTTTGAGTGTTTTTGTATCGTCCGCGTCTGCCATCATCCGGGTGTGAGCGAAAAACAGACTGATTAAGCCCTCGCTTATATATATAGAATATGGTAATCTGTTAATTTCAAATCGTAACCGACATATCGTCACCATAAATCCGAAATTGAAACATACCACGTTGATCCAGAGATATACGGTTGAATGGATTTATGTAATTTTGATTTATATGGATTGTACCAAAGGGAATTCCAATATTCTTTGTGAGCAAACTTAATGAAATGTAAAAGATCTTTGCTAGAGAATTTTGGAATTAGTAGAGCAATCTCATCAGCTGCTTGTTATTGATGCTTTATCATCCACTATTTCATTACCATCTATACCCACATGAGCCGGAATCCGCACCAGTTTTATATTAACCCCACTTTCCACCAATTCAATCAAATATGATCTTATTTCAAGAGTAAACAGGAGCGTCTTAAGGTTAAAGGAAAGATCTTGAAGAGACATTAAGCAGCTCTTGGAGTCACTTAGAATAAGTAAATTTCCTGAAAAACTATTCTTAATGTCGAATAATAAAAATGTAATAATTGTCATGCATTCCGCAGTGAGAACTGTGGAGAAACGGGGCAACGTAAAAGTTCTTTATTATATTTAAGTGAAGGATATAAGAAGCGGAACCAACTTGATGTGAATTTTTTGACTCATCCGTAAATATATGTACCTATATCCCAGCCAATTATGCGTCGCTATACCGTTTAAAATTGATTATTTATATTATAGTTGGGACTTTATGTTAAAAAAGAATCAAATGTAAAGTCCTGTTGTCTTAGAGCCGACAAAGCCAACTGTGAACTTTTTGTTTTGAATTAAATGTCCAACTAAAATTGATGTCTTTGAGCTTACTAATTAGATTATAGTGGTCTACCGGATGTGTGTTTTAATAAGAATTTGTCCCCCCCACCCCCGGAATGGAAAACCTAATCTCCAATGGTAATATATTGGTTTCAGCATCAATGGCCTCTACTGAGGCAGAACTACACGCACCAACGATTAAGACAGATGTTTTGAAGGACGTTCAGCTTATTTCGGTAATTAATGGAGCAGTTGCTGAACAAAAAGGAACCATAGTCAATTACACTTCTAATATTATATTCCTTATATATAATGCTTAGAACTCGTGGATCACTGCCCTAATTAATATTGCCCCTAACGTTTTAAACAAGGCAATTCGTTTAGAAATTTTGATATTAATATAATTAATATGCTTACTCCAGGTAAGCTTCAAATCCAACACACATCCCAAGTACTTATATTTTGAGCGTAAAGGAATAACCACTCTATCTATATACAATATTACATAAACCTAGATTAATAGTTTTATAAGCGAAAATCATAATAACACATTTTTCAGCCGAGATAGTATAAGATTCAACTTCGTTAAGATATCATGAACTCCCGCCAAACCATTGTATCTGGGAAGCCTCTCTTAAATTCCGATGACGACGGAACAGCACCGTATCACCTGCAAATGACAAGATTTGGATATTGCCAGTATTAACTTTTATAAGTTTCAATACATGAATATTAAAAAGCATAGGACTCAGTAAGGAAACTTGGCACAACCCTAAGAAATTCGTTCGGGACATATTTGCTCGTATAGGATGGGAAAAGATGATTTTCCGATCGGAGAACAAATTAAAAATTAATCTGGCAAATAACATAGTGATATAGATTCGTTTTCTCCCTCTTCGACGATGAAATGAATATTTATGTGACTTTCGATAATTGAAGAAAAAAAAATTAAATGAATTACGGGCGCCAGTGATACTTACCACGGCGTGTCACAACTGGAAAACTCTGCCCAAACTATTACCCCTTTCGAAAAAAATGGAAAAAAAAAGATATATATAAAAAAAAATAATTCGCCGAAGGGTAAAATTGAGCAAAAAAAAAAGAAAAAAACTAAAAAACTCAAAAAACTCGCCGTGCGAAAGAGGTAATCACGAGAAAAAATATCAAAACATCAAAGCTTCGAAATGTGTTG
Source organism: Icerya purchasi (assembly GCA_039619475.1). Taxonomy (NCBI): domain Eukaryota; kingdom Metazoa; phylum Arthropoda; class Insecta; order Hemiptera; family Monophlebidae; genus Icerya; species Icerya purchasi. The sequence goes on from CM077115.1 coordinate 588,342,920, forward strand.
TATTTTTCAGTTCAGTTTAAGAAAGTTTTTTTCAGTTCAATTTTTTTTTTCTTCCGATTTTTGATTTTCAGTTTAATTCCAATTACTAAAACTTTTCGTAAAATAAATTAAAACAGCTTGCCTACAATAACAAAATGAGACATTTTCATGTTTTCCCGTAAAAGAAGTAGGCTTTGTACAGCCATTCAGGCATCGGCCGACATTAGAATGCTGTTTCCGTCGACAAATGTCGCCGTGCAACCTGTGATTCCTTTATATATATTATATTTTAATGAATTTGCAAAAATATATCCATTTAACAACTAACTACCACTAGTATACTAAGTTCCTTATTTATATCATTATCGTTAGGGGTAGTAATACTGAGTAATGGCGCCGATGGTGAGAAAAGTACTACACATAAGCTAACGTTTGTACGTTCGATACGTTTCGAGTAAAGATTCCGTCGTGCTTTAACGTTGTCGAATTTTAGCCAAAGTCGAATTATCTTGCCGGTTTCACGAAAGCGTTCGATAGACCGTCGGTAACGTCGATGTTTACTCGCACCATGTACGACTTGTCAATAAGGAGCTCGATCTTGTATGGTAGACCAGCCGTCTCGTCGAGCTTCATCTTGTGCACCTTGGTGCGAGCTGACGCGAGTTGGTCTCTCGTTCGCTTCGGAATCCATAACACTTCTCATGGGATAGAAACGGTTTACACGAGACTAAAGTTACATTTAATTTATAATTACTACGGGGTAATTGTTTTGTTCGCTCAGCAAATGGAGAACCAGGGGAAATGACGCGTGGTGAAATACACAAACCTACAGTTTTCATAAGAAGTCGCTATAGGAAACACTTCTCTATTTTGTGACGCTTTTCGAGTTTATGTGACAAAGTAAAGAGACATGAAAATATTAGTAATCAGTAGTCGTATGCAAGTAAAGACATGAAATTTTCGTAACGATTTTCCGTGACGGTCCATTTCGTGACACTTCCATTTGGTAACGCTTTTCAAGTTTATGTGCCAAAGCAACGACATAAAAATGTCAAAAAAAAAAAATCACAAACGAAACAATGAAAGCGGGTAGAAAATGCGTAAAAATTCGGTATTGACTAGAAAAATGGTAGTAGTAGAAAATTGACAATTTAAAACGAAAATTTTAAGACGCATCACATCACGAAAGTGCGATGACTAGAGTAGTTACTGCTAGGCGCAATGCAAAATTACAAAAGAAACAATGCAAGAACGAATAGATGCGTAAATGAAAAGACAAATCGGCGCTGACTAGAAAATCGTGAAAACTAACATCATTTCAAAAAACGTGCATCATGGCGTTTACAAATTCACGGACAGTAACACGACTAGATAGAAACAATGCTGTCCCGACGATGTTCAGGTATCGAATAATAATTGACGAACAACACACGATGTCTATCACGATGTGCATTACGGATGATATCGGCAAATCGCCAAAATTACTCACTATACTTGACAAGACGGAACAATCAATAATAGATTACACATGCCACCGAGTCGATGTTTCTAGAATATACTTTAAATATTATTGAAAGCGGCCGCTAGCCTGCCTGTCTATGTTGCGGCATTTTATAAATCTCTTCTCGGTTCACGTAGCTGGTATGCATCACACACACACACACACGCTCTCTGCCTGCAAATGCTATATCTTCGCTTTTCGGCCGCATGCAATGAAACACAATCGCTATCCCGACACAGGGAACTGCTGCGTCCGGAAGCGTCTTTGATAAACAATGCCACATCTGCACATCGCCCGAGAAAACCCCGATAATTTAAATGGTTTTACCAGAGAGAATTATTTTTCTAACTCGGGCAGCGTTTGCTAAGAGCGTGTTAACCGTAATAAATGCTGAATCTGTCTCAATAGAGGAATACCGAATTCCGTTAATGTATAATATAAGGCCGGTAAGTGAACCCCACTATCAACACATTAGAAATATCTAGAAAGCAAGAAAACAGATATTTCTTCTGAATAAACGATAGATAAATATCGCCTACTAATGTGTAGTTACGCGGTCCATACTGCCCATCCCGTTCCTGAAGCCAAACATATTGGACGGAAAGGCGTTGCGATGTTCCAACCACCAGCAGGTAAGTCTATTCTTTATAATCCTCTCAAATGATTTTCGAAGGCAAGAGACCAACGAGATTGGCCGATATGACCCTGCTTCATTCAAGCAAAGGTTTATTAGGTTTCTTAACACAGCTATAACCTTAAATTATTTCCGACCATTAGGCACATCATAAGACCTGAAAATATGGTTAAAGCGAATATGTAATATCATTATAGCATTCCTCGTAAACCATAGTTCCATAGCTGTCAAGTTCTTCAACGTAACTCGATTGTATTCATATGTCGTCTTCGATTTAACCATTCACTCCTTCCCGATTCACGACACCGGTTTTTTCCGTCTTTATCTCCTCTTTGTCCTCTTCACCCACCAGGGAATAATTACATCTGTGACGCTAATCATGTGTTTTTTGAGTGCTCGGCATTATTCAATGAACAATCCGTACTATACTCTAATTTACTACAACTCAATGCTCCCGCACCTTACAATATTTCGTCGATACTGTCGTTCCCAAAACCAGGCCATTTTTCCAATAATTGCATCCTTCCTTTACTCAATAGCGAATAGAATTAAAATTTAAGTTATTTAAAAAAAAAAAAAATATATATATATATATAGAGACAAATGCTCTTGGTTAGCCGAGCCAAAAAAAAAAAAATAGCTGTAAAAGGAAGATGATTTAAAATTCGATAAGATATTTCGTCTAAGGCAGGGCTTGAATCTAATTTAAAAGGATAGCGCTCTTTACCTCGATGGGCGCTGCTCAACCATGGACCTGCACACTCAAACCCGAACATTGGCAACTTTCAAACATTGTTTTTTGTGCATTAGGCACATAAGCAGGTGCTATTCGATCGATAAAATTATCAATTCAATCAAAAAACGTGAAAAAGCACACATCTTTTTCGTCAAATCTCCGATCGGTTTTTTAAAGTTTTGACCAAACAGTGTTTAGCGGGCTATTTCTACTTAGCGAAGCAATAAATGTTCTCTAACTTAAAACCGTACACTTCAATATACATATCTTCGCGTGACTGCTTTCTGTTTTTTATAATTCAAGTAATCTAACATATTTCTACTCTTACGGAATACTCTGTATAATCGGTTTTTTCCGTTAGTTAATTTAACACAATCTAAATCCCACCAGGGAGCACGGGGACGTTTACCAAGATAGGGTTTGCTTCGATTAAGCACAGCTACTAATAGCTCTATTAATCGCCTCCATGAAAGCGTCGTATAATAATAAGTGCTCCTCAATAGTAGTGTGTTATTGCATAACGAATCTAATTCTGACGTAAACCTGCTTATCCCTTCCTCCGATATCTTTCAACGATCCACAGATTTATTTTCACAACTGTAAAGGATATTATTATTGATATCTATTAATATATTAACGGGCAGATGATCGGTGCTCAAGGGAAACTGAAGAACCTGCCCCCCCCCCTCACCCCGCTTTAGTGATGAGATTAACCGAGACCAAGGTAACATCCAAAGCATTTGATAGCACAATGGGAGCTCTGGTATGTGACCCGTTATTGGCTAAAACTAGATTAGCGTTGTTAATTATATTAACAATACAGCGTCCCACAGCATTTTCAAAATTACAACCCCAAGTCTGAGATAGAGTCCGTTTAAATAGGTAATGAATATAGGATCTCGAATATTTTACAATATACGAATCCGTGGGGATAAAAGAAGAAGCAAGAGTGATAAAATCGTCATGGAAAAAACCGTATCTTTTTCTTGGAATTGTAAAACAGTGTTATTATTTCGGCGGAAAAAGAATTACTAGAATATTTCTCGAATAGATTATTCTTAATAATGAACGTAGTGTGGAGAATTAATGAATGAATCTGTTTTCTGTAAGTAAGTGTAGTGCTTTAGTTTGTTTATTTTACCAAATCCTGAACAGCTTCGTAAGAGATGAAGTTTATTTACCTGCATTGTTCATAACGCGTACGATTGACTATTCGAAATTTCTAAGAAAATAATTGATTTTTACAACAGGAAAACATAATGAAATGCACAATGAATATGCGTGTAAAACTTGCCATTAATATTATTTTTACTTTGCTGTTTCGAAAAAGAACGAACGCCAGAATAGGATGTTGACACATAATAGTTTCTGTCATTCGTCTATAAACGTAATATAGTATGTCAACCAAATAAAGAAAAAAAGGCATAGTCTCATTGTTAAAAGTAATCCATTCATAAGGGTATATCCTGTTCGTAGGTAATTCGTTAAAAACACCCTTTCTTTTTAAATTTGTTCCGGAAACGTTACTTTTTACAATAGCACATGTAGAACCTGAATTGTAAGAAAAAAGGCGAGGAATATGTTTCTTAGAAGTTTTTTTATACTTTGTTTTCGATGGATATAAAGAAACATCATTCGACTGTTTAAATAAAAAATCTGTTGATATGGCGGGCTTTGTCACAGAAAAAAAAAACCTACTTATTAAACAAGGTATTTCTAATTTCAATTTTTTAAGAAAATCATAGAAACAACATGTCAACCAGATGCGTGACAACAAACGATGCAATTAGTATTATAGTATAAAAAATAAATGCTAAAATAACAAACTAATACGTAAGTAACAAAATTAATATAAGAATATCAAACTTGTTATCTTAGGAACGTTTTCGGGCATAACCCATCTTCAGCTAAAATAATCGAACTAAATAAAAAACATAGTGTAACAGTGAACACAATTTAAAACTTCACTTTGAAGCTAAAATAAAATTAAATTAAAAATAAATTAAAATGAAAATAACATGAAACATAGCAATGTTATTTTCATTTTAATTTATTTTTAATTTAATTTTATTTTAGCTTCAAAGTGAAGTTTTAAATTGTGTTCACTGTTACACTATGTTTTTTATTTAGTTCGATTATTTTAGCTGAAGATGGGTTATGCCCGAAAACGTTCCTAAGATAACAAGTTTGATATTCTTATATTAATTTTGTTACTTACGTATTAGTTTGTTATTTTAGCATTTATTTTTTATACTATAGTTACTAACAAACAGGATGATAAAATATTCTTTAAACAATTAGTATTAGTTTCATTTATGGAACTATTTCATCTTAACCGTTCATTTTAATAGAAAATAAAAAGATAAAACATTTTTATAAAACAAGAAATATTTTCATATATGACAATGCCTCCAAATCTCTCCTCTCCAAATTATATTGAACGCAAAATATGGTTCTCCATTTTTGCTTACGGGCGCTCGATTCCACTCCTGTTCCAGCTATTCTTGCTGAATCGAATGTTCAGCCATTGTTCATCCGTCGATCACATTTGGGATACAGTTTCCTTGTAAACGTTTTAACTACGATCTTCAATTGCAGCTGCATTGTTAAAGAAGTTAATCTAACAAAAATAAATTTTTAACGCGTAATTAAACAATTATATATAATTTTTATCCGCGAAAAAATTATATATAATTGTTTAATTACGTGTTATAAATGTATTTTTGTTGTGAATAAACTTAAACAATGAGTCTAATTAATAAATACAGCGAAGTTAATCTAATTCCGTAAATCAGGTGAGGGAATGAAGTGATTAAAAATCATTTTTCAGCGGAAAACCATTTCTGTCATATCACGTCGAATCGCCTTTTGTATTTTTTTAAAAAAATAAACACTGACAGTATAACAAAGAAATTATATATGTACATAAATCAAGATTACTTTCTTTTAAAGATTTTATGGTTTCTATTTTAAGTGCACAGTCGTGCGCTCTCGCGTTAAATTATCGCTTTTCACGTGTTGCTATAATCTAGTTGTGTATGTGTTAATTTTACCCTTTTTTTTGTTCGGTGTTTCCTAAGAAATTACCTGCTATCGAAGTCAGGTTTTCTTATCTATTGCTCATCGACGACCGTAGCTCAATCGAACCCCTCCGCAACTGTCGCCGATTAACATGTCAATTGATAATGCGCCTACATACGCTACAAAAATCCGAGGTAAAATCACCCCTTGACCTCGTTTGCCCATCCTACCGATAAACACAGTTTTTTGGTTTTCAACTGCATACTTAATTACAAAATGCGTGATTATTTTATTGCAATAATGGAAAAAGGACCACAAAATATTATTACTGCTGCCAAGGTAAGCAAAAATCGAATTATTTTACACATAAACACTCCAGATTGGTAGAAGAATTCATAGACAAACATGGAGGTTTTAATATCGAATAATCGAACTTCATCAAATGTAGAAGGTTGATTAAGTCGCGCTCTCTCATGTCAACTATACCAAGTGAAATTCTCGAGGATTATATCAAAAATATATTAAAACTGAACATGACATCTAATATTTCCTTCCTCCGTTTGAATCCACACGACCAATTATTTGACCACATCGTTACCTGGCGTAGACAATTTTATACTAACACAGAGATCAATAAAGATTTGATGCCTGGGTCATTTCTGATTGAATATAACGACCAAAATTGGATACACTTTGATTTACGTTTCATTACATTTATTTTTCTTTACATAATTAATATTGCTCGTTTCATTAAAATAAATATGTGTTGTTTTCTGTTTTTTTTGTCTACGTGCTTTATAGTATTCCCCAACATTACTTGATTTAGGCCTTTTCAGGTAGAACCTTTTTTTTTCCCTGTTATTTGTATTGCTTTTTTTTCGTGTTCGTACTACAATATAAGTAACTTAAACTGAATTCTCTCTTTTCAGTTACATGTAATCTATATCTATATGTTATAACGGTTCTAGACGTTAACTTGGTAGTCAGGGATGCCAACCACGAGGTTTTATCCTCGTGGATTTTCTTTATTTTTTTAGTTTTATCGAATATTTAAAATAAGAGCTTTTGGACAGATTACTTTCAGAGCTTTTTATAACGAACAATATATTATTAAAAAGTACACCTAGCTTTCTTTGTCGGTCGACCGCTGAAAAACACAATATTAGTCCGAAAATAGCGCAATTAGAAATACACAACAATACATATATATATAGATGTAAAGAGAATATAAATTATACGTATCACTGTTGTCGGTGATCGGGGATCTATTGGTGGCGATTCGGCGGTCGGTTGCGTTGCAGAAATCGGAATCGGTCGAGGAAGATTTATCGAACACTTTCGTTGAGGACCGGTTGCAAATCCGAATCCAAACTTTGCCGAACAGCAAGAATCACTACTCGCGCCACTTCGATATTTATCGATAAATTTAACCTATGTCATACGTAGTAACAAGACGGCGACTTTTCCACGAGAAATCAAAACGGAAGTATTTCTACAAAATTAAAAACCGGTAAACAGCCACTGACTGGCTTGACCGAAGCTAAAAACGAGACTAACTCTATAAGGCTGCCACTGCCTTTCTCGCTAAAATCTTCTCCTCGATTTTCCAAAATTTCGACCGCCTACTCGATCGTGACCGCTGGACTTGGCCGAATCAAGTAGATCCTTTTTGTTTCCTGCAGGATGCTGATTGGCTGGTCCCACCGACAACAGTTCCATGCACGCGCACAGTCGCACCCCGCACCACACATTCCAAATTATTCTTATTATTATTTATTTCTTTTATTTTCTAAATTTTTTTTTTTTTTTTATATGTTTCATGTAATGGAACACCGGTGTGTGAGCGCAAAACTCAAAAAGTAGTGGACGGATTGACTTGAAATTTTTACACAGTGTTGCATTTCTATATAAGATGAGTTTTATAATTTTTTTATAACTAAGTTTTCCCGGGAACAGGAAATTTTAAGCTTTTGTAAGGGGCGCGATCTATGATTTGCTTTCGGCGTTATAGCGAGGAATTTCAGAAAAACGTATTGTGGCTACATATGCGGGGGAAGCTCTGTAATTGCATAAGTGTGTGTAAATCAAATACGCGGCGACAGTCTACAATCAGTGATGAGATGAGTGACGGAGAATATATATCGATGAGAGAGAGAGAAAGTGTACAATAACAGTTTCCTGAAAAGGAACCAATCATCATCGTCGAGCCGCTAGAAAATCAAAAACGTTTTTTATGACACTGTTCGTGATTTCGATCGGTAGAGTGCCGGGGAATGTTAATCGCATGGCATTTGAAATTGTGATCTGCGCTGTGCACATTGTTTTTTTCCGTAGCAGTTGTCATTTTTGCGTTACCGTTTAAAATTTCAACCACACGGTCTGATTATGTCATCCATCGTTTACATTTATTGCGGTAATTACTATAATACATTGTTTATTTTGTTTGTAACATTTTACGTTTTATGCAATATTATTTGTATTCGGTAATAAACTTTTCAGTCCAAATCTAATTATCCGCTTGAAATATATGCTCAAGTAAACATTACCGAATTTTACAAAATATGTACAGTAACAATTTTAATATATTACTAATTTTTTATGTAGACGATGGCAATCAATAATATACAGAAATGAAATAATTGTTTTTCACTACTTTTTCTCACAACATATACGTCTAAAATATATATTTTTGTTTTCTATTAGCGAAGGAAAGATTTAATAAAAAGCACTTTATATTTTATCTTTTTAACACATGTCGATGAAATTTAGTTCCTTCACATTTATATACTTTCGTATAATACATACATTTCTATTTTTAAAAACGGTTTTAATATATTTTTACGAAAACAGTAATAGATACTACTAGACATTTAGAAAAAGAAAGAAAGAAAGAAAAGTTTTTTTTACGCCATCTGCGGAGTAACAAATTATACTTTCTACAACATTATTATTAAAGCGATTATAGATATTTATTTCTTCTATTATTTATTTTACTTTACGATATTTATAGCTATCGCACTGGCAACAGCTCAGTTATATACAAAAGAAAGTCCCATACACCGATTTTACATTTTCCGGATATTTTTTACTGTTCAGTCAGTACATGAAATTATTTTATTTATACTTACGTGTAAAACAAATATATATTTTAAGTCCAATAGAAATCAATTTAATATATATTTTTTTTCGTATCAAATTTCTAATCAACTGTTTATTTCTTTTTCCCTCCGAAACATTCATTTTCTAAAGCATTTCATTTTTTAGATTTCGATATTTTTATCGAATTTTAAAATTTCATTCACTTCATGATGTCGTTTTCATTTCCGTACATTCGCCGATAATTTAAATAGGCTTATTTATTTTACATCACAATTTTATTTTTTCATCTCCACTTTAATTTTATTTGATCATTTCAATCATTTGGATCATGTATTTTTCAATCACTTTGTTCTCTCCGTTACATTATCTCCGTGATTTATTTTTTTCATATAAATTTATTAACCTGATTTTTCAGGTATGGTTTATTTTATTCATTTAATTATTGATGCTACAGATTTATTTTACTATGCGCACATTTAAATAAAAGAAAACTGTGGTTGTGAACTTATTTCTATATACATATATGTATGTTTACATATACAATTTATGAAACTGAATTCTAAAATTAATTTTATTATGATCTCTTTTTTGACTTTTGCTTATTTTAAAAACACTCAAGAAATCGCATTGAAATGTAAAAAAGGAAATTACATGTTCACATTTTCGGCTATATATTATGTTACTTTATCTAATGTGTATACCTTCAGTTAATTATGATCTGTAGGCAGATTATACATCCGCATAAATATCATTTAAAGAGATACATGCAGATTCAAAGGTGAATGATGTATTTATATCAAACACTACATCGGCACTTTCAAGGCACTTGGTAAAAATAAAAGTGTGACCGTATATTTACTTTTTAATTAATGATAAAAAGAAGAAAAAAGAACTATAATAAAGAGAAAAAGGAGATGAAAAAAGGTTAGAATTGATTGGATGAGAAGGCATTTGATATTATATGTCGTTTTCATTTCACAGATTCTCTGATAATTTCAATTAGGCTTATTTATTTTATATCGCAGTTTTATTTTTTTAATTCTATTTTAATTTTGTTTTTTTATTTCAATTTCGATCTGAAAATTCTGAAAAAATTCACAATGGTGGGTTTCCATGTAAGAAATAACTATAATATTTTTCAAATCTTATAACCTCAGAATTGGCCCTTGAAAACATTTTTACCAAATAACTTCAAAATGAAGATGAAGTGTTCGATATAAATAAATCATCTATCTTTGTATCTGCATGTGTCTGTTTAAATGATATTTGTGCGGATATATACTCTGCCTATAGATCATAATTAACTAAAGGGATACACATTAGATAAAGTATCATAATACAGGGTGCGGCAGCATAACTTCCTTTTTTAAAATGCGCCACCTTTTTCCAACTACATTTTTTACAGAAATAATAACAGAAAATCGAAATAACGGATACTCTAGATCCCCCATTAGCTATGCTTCTTCCCTTCTCGCAGTTTTATTTCGATTTTTTAAAAATTTAATAGAAAAATAGTGGCGCATTTTAAAAAAGCAAGTTATGCTGCCGCACCCTGTATGCAGCCAACGACTGTAATTTAAAAACGCAACATAAAATTAAATTTCATACTTCGTTTCTGTCTCAATATTTAGTTTTATTTCCAGCCATATTTTATCTCCGCAATTAAAAAAATTAATATTGCTTTTTCTGCGGTATTATTTCTTTACATTGATCAGCAATGTGTGACCTGTTTGATTTCCGCAAACTAAAAAGTCAATAAAAGTGTCATTCTACCGGTAATGTTTTGTTTCGATAATTTCGTGCAGAGTTTAATTTATAATTTATTATTGAATAAACATCGTTATCAATACCAGAAACGTAAGTTTATTTAATTTGCTTTTTACGAGAGGTTATTTTTAATTATACATTCATTTCTACTTATAAGTATCAATTTTATTTTGTAACGGCTTCTATTACATTACTAAATATCTCGAGATGATGCGATGCTGAAATATTTTTTTTGTTTAAAAAAAAAAAAGGCATCCTATGTTTCACAGTTGACGCTATGCTACTGAGGAATTTTAAACATGCATGTTTAATTTACATTAAGAAAAGAACATGATCAAAAACATTGCTTGAGTGTATCAAAATTAGCTTGAAAACCGCTGTAGCGAAATACCGGCACCGCCGCCCTGAATGATGCACATAAATAATGTTTTTATTTTTATTAAAAAACCGATTATTTTTTTGGTACCCACAATATTTAATTTTTATATATATATATATAACTCGGCCATTTTGGCCTCGCAAGGGGCTGTGCCCCTTGACCCCTCTTGCTTTCGTTTCTGTCTCTTTTTCTTCTATACTTTGTATAAAATGATCAAAATTTACAACGTAATTCTTACTGGCATCAACACACACAAAAAATAACATAACCACAAAAATCCTATTCTAACATTTAACTTCCGTTATATAAAATTAAGACATTTTTTCGTTACATTTTTCGTTACATATTTCATTACATAAAATTGTGACAGTTTTTAAATAACAATAGCAAAAATCCTACAAAATATAACAAACGTTACATAAAATTGGGACATTTAGCGTTACATAAAATTGGGACATTTAGCGTTACATAAAATTGGGACATTTAGCGTTACATAAAATTGGGACATTTTTTCGGGGGTAGCCTAAGAATTACGTTGTAATTAATATATATATATATATATTTTTTTTTTTTGTAGAATAAGAAAACATAAGATTATTAATAAAACTTTACGAATATTATGATGTATATATAAAATCCCTTATTTGACGTTTAACTTATGTGGCATTCAGTTTTGTTAGGGTAAGAAAATTGATTTTTTAAAAAGAGCATTCTAATTTTATTAGCTTTTTTTTTTTTGTTTGCACATGTACGATAATGAATTTTTTACCATTTTTTCTTTGAAGGGGGCCCCTCATTCGAGATTAGTCCCGGGCCCCATAAATCCTTAATTCGCCTCTGGTTTGAATGTGTTAAATGTAACATAACTCAGAAATATCACATAACCATAAAAAATGCTAGATTTCAGTTTATAGCAGGATGTAAAGTAATAAAAATACTACAATTTTTATAACACCGTAATCGGAAAAATAAACGAAATATGTGAATTATAATTCTAAGCCTTCAGAATGTACCGCAACTTAACTTAAAAGTAGAACAAAAAAAATTGTAAAAAATCAGATTATTCACTGATATTTGAACGTGTTATACTAAAACTCTTTATTAAAATAATAATATCACGAAGAGCGGGAAAAAATAAAATATCATTTAAGCTCTTTAATTGTAATATAACCTATTAAAAACGTAAAAAATGCGCGAAAGAGTTGGTTTTTGGCTAAAATCGGGGTTGCTCGCCATTTTTTTTTTTTTTTTTTTTTTAAAATAGTAGCGTCATCGTAAAGAGCGGGAAAGAACATTAAAATCATGAATTTGAAAAGCGGCACCTCAAAATTAGGGCGTGAAAAAATGATTTAAAACTTGAATAATTTTTTTAGGGGCCAATTTTGAAGTTATAAGATTTGAAAAATATTATAGTTATTTTTTATATGGAAACCCACCAGTACGAATTTTTTCAAAATTTTTGGATCAAAAGACGCTTCAGAAAAAAAAATAAAAAAAAAAATGTTTTTTGACTTTACTATGCATGCACAGGGGATAGGAAGCTGAAAATTTGGCCGCAGGAGTTTTTTCAACCCCTATCGAATGGCGTATAATACATATGTTTTTAAGAGGAGATTTTACAATAGTAATACGGCTATAGCCTTTATTAACCTGTTTCCAATATGCTATATTTTATTCATTTGATTTATTATTGTTGCTATATATTTATTTTACTATTATCGTGTGCTCACTCTTAATGGCTCATAAGCAAGAAGCCTTTTAAGCTAAAATCTAGCTATCTCACGGCGGCTCAGTCGGCCGTGTCCACTGAATGTTAGAAATGAAATATAATTGTTAACAAAATAATGTACGTATATACTAATGAGATTTATAACACTTGATTTTTCGATGACTAGTATGTTAATATCATCATATTACCGGAACATAAAACGAATATTCACGAATAACCGACGACAAACAGCAATTAATCAAAATATTTTATTTATGAAATTCTTCCGGCAAAAAGATTTAATTTAAAAATCGATGCGGGTCCGCCGACCACATAATCATTTTGATAACGATAACTCCTTTAGAGCCAAAAAGGATACTCAAAACGGATTAATTACCGAACGACCGAAAGACTCGCGAAAACCCAGGTAGTAGTCGATCAGCTGTCGGTACTGCCCGGCCAGTCGCACCGACACATCATACTTATCACTTACGTAATTTTGGCAAAATTACGTCGCTTTCGTCGGGCAGTACGTCTGGCCTTTGTTAATTTTACGTTATTATAATTGTGTTGGTACGGCATCGGAATTAGATTCCAACTTGCCAACCGTTCGAACCATTTAATATCAACTATGTTACTTTACTCGGTCCGAACATTACTAGAGAAATATATATACGAAATACCATGCTGTGTGTTGATCGATAAGAAATAAAATAATGAATATAAAATTTAATCGATGTTTTTCATTTCCCACAGCATAGTAAAACCAGAATTCCAATCACAAAATCAATATTTTATTTACGTCGCTCAACTGTAGGCTCATGACACTATGCACATTTATATAAAAGAAAACCGTGGTTGTGTACTTATTTATATATATACATATATGTTCACATATACAACTTATGAAACTGAATTCTAAAATTAATTCCATTATGATCTCTTTTTTGATTTTTGCTTATTTTAAAAACACTCAAGCAATCACATTGAAATTTAATAAAGAAATTACATGTTTATATTTTCGGCTATATATAGGGTGCGGCAGCATAACTTGCTTTTATAAAATGCGCCACTATTTTTCTATTAAATTAAAAAAAAAAATCGAAATAAAACTGCAACGCAAAAAGCATAGCTAATGGGGGATGATCTAGAGTATGTATTTCGATTTTCTGTTATTATTTCTTTAACAAAATGCACTTAGAAAAAAGTGGCTCATTTTAAAAAAGGAAGTTATGCTGCCGCACCCTGTATCATGTTACTTTATCTAATGTATATCCCTCTAGTTAATTATAATCTATAGGCAGAGTATATATCCGCACAAAAATCATTTGAATAGAGACTCATGCAGATACAAAGATGGATGATTTATTTATATCGAACACCTCATCTGCATTTTGGAGGAATTTGGTAAAAATGAAGGTGTATCCGTATATTAATCCTTTAATTCAGGGGTGGCCAACCCGCGGGCCGCATACGGCCCCGCCTTGAACATTTTTGCGGCCCTCGAGATGGCTAAAGTAGTAAAAAATTATGTTCTGCAAACTCATAATGCACGCGCATGTTGGAACATTTAATATATAACAAGTTTTATGTTTCACTCTTAAGTGTGTCTATAGTGGGTCTAAATCTAATATGGGGATATATATAGTTTTATATGCGGCCCCCGCGGAGTTATGATACAATTCCAAAGTGGCGGCCCGCAATATCATTTGTGTTGGCCACCCCTGCTTTAATTAGCGATTTTATTTCAAAAAATAAAAAATAAATAAAAAACCATAATAAAGAGGGAAAAAAGATGAAAACAGATTAGAATTTATTTGATTATATGTTGATTTCATATTGAATGTTTTGAAAATTATCTAATTGTCTGTTCTCGAAAAACAACATGCGAGTACTCAATTTACTTCTTTTATTTATATATAGTTAATCATCATCTGTGTCTCCGCCATCCGTAGTACAAGTCACATTCGTTAATCATCTGTAATGCTTCGACAACGTGCAAACATAGAGCGCCGTTCTTGACACACAATCATAGAACTTCAGAAAAGATCGGTCCGCACTGATCAAGAACGTTCAGACAATAATGAACATGTTAGAATCAGAACTTCTCAATGGCGAGCAGAATAATTGACAGATCCGTGGCAAGAAAAACTTAAAGTCTTACGATTAAAAACGAGGAGAAGAAGAGCAGCACGTTCGTCCCACCAACGCCAAGAAGCGGTAGATCAACGTATTCGTATGCAATATCTAATTATGCAAGCATGCAATTCATCAGCTGCTGTTGAGCGAGATATCTCTGGAAGCGTTCGATTAAAATCACCGGAGGACAGAGCTCCATCAAATGGAACAACCTGATTATTTCGCAAATCGTTCAATTTATAGTTTAAATTTTCAGCGAAACATTTTTTCTTTCTTTCCTTTTATTTCCACCTCACTATTCTTTGTTTATATTTTCCCCTTTACCATCTATATTATTTGCTCGGCTTCATTCTTATGAATAGCAATCATGGGCGCGCGCATTATTTTTATAGTAACTACAAAAGAAGTATTACTTGCGTTTACATAACGGCAATTTTTATTTTTTATTGGGTTATTTTATCGATTACTTTTGCACGATTATTTAATTTCACTTTGTCATTTTGTATATAATTCCGATATTTGTTAGGTAACTTCTAAATTAAAATATCTACAGCTCGCGCAACGTTGCATGTTGTAGTCAAAGCGTGTAATAATAATAATAATAATAATAATAAAGATTATTTTATTTCACTGGATTGCATTCCACAGCATAGCCATAGCAACACAAAGCATCGTATTAAATTGAATGGTGTGTTTTTTCGGTGAATTTATGTTTATTACTGCAATACTTTTACCTCCCCAATCATTAATATCAATCTGAGCCACAGCGAAGCGTGGCCGGGTTCAGCTAGTCCTATATATATTTGTTCCTTAGTATAGTTTTTGTGCGGTTCATGAAATGCTCTATAATACTTCCCATCAACAATTATTTGTTCTAGAGCTTTTTCACTGGAACCATCCTTAAACTTCGTTTCTATGATAATGCCTTTTTTATTCTCGGTTATTATTAAAATGTCTATCCTTCTTGTTGTGTTTACTTCTTCATCTTTTTTTAAGAAAAATTTATTGTTAGCTTCAGGATCATCCTTTAAGAACAGCAAAAGGAGCGCATATAAAATTGCTTGCAAATCATATTCACTCGTTATATTTATATGTTTGTAGATGTTTATTATTGAGTTTAGAAACTCTTCAACTGATGATTTCTTATCGCTTAAATTTGAAATGGTTCAAATTTAAGCGATAACAAATATCAGTTGAAGAGTTTCTAAACTCGATAATAGAAATCTATGAAAATAGAAGTATAACCGGTGAATATGACTTACAAGCAGTTTTATATACGCTTCCTTTGCTGTTCTCATAGGATGATCCTGAAGTTAATAATAAATTTCTCTTAAAAAACGATGAAGAAGTAAACACAACAAGAAGGATAGACATTTTAATAATAATAACCGAGGATAAGAAAGGCATTATCATCGAAAGCAAGCTTAAGAAAGGTTCCAGTGAAAAAGCTCTGAAGCAAATAATCGTTGATGGAAAGTATTATAATAGAGCATTTCATGAACCGTACAAAAACGATACTAATGAACAAGTATATATAGGATTACATGTAACTAAAAAGAAAAAATTCAGTGTTTAAGTTACACTTATATTGTAGTACGAACACGAAAAAAAAGCAATACATATACCGGGGAAAAAAAAGGTTCTACCTGAAATGGCCTAAATCAAGTAATGTTGGGGAATATTATAAAGCACGTAGACAAAAAAAACAAAAAACAACACATATTTATTTTAATGAAACGAGCAATATTAATTATGTAAAGAAGAATAAATGTAATCTAGCGTAAATCAAAGTGTATCTAATTTATTCTATAGATTAGTAAATTATTGTTTAGTATGTGATTTGGTTTTTTGGTTGTTGTATTCCGGGATGATGCGGGAATACCGATCGAAATTGGTGATATCGCGTTTATTTATTGGTACAAGTGACGATCAATTTACACGGAAATAGCAGATGAGGTTTTTCGTAAGTCCGTGAGTGTGCGATTAGTGCATCGAGCTGTGAAGCTAATCGGACAGACTAGGATAGCGTATTGGTTAATCCGGTGACTGTGGGGAGGCTTAATTATACACGCAAGTCTATACCGAGAACTAAAGCTAAAACTGCACGGAAATGCGGTCGGTGTCCGTCGAACGGCCACGTGACTAAATGACTAAATTCGCATCACTCGTAGCAAAGGTGTAAATAAAACTGAATGTTCATCAGCGAATCACAAATTAGGTGAATCGTGTATTCAGCGCTTAGGTGAAATTCTGAAGAAGGCTATTTAACGTTGTAAACATGAACAAAATTCGGTATACAGCACTCTCTTTGCCAAATCTATAAAGAAAACAAGATAGAGAAAAGAGAAAAAGGAAAGGAACTGTTAGTAGTCAATGTTCAACCCCATAAACAGCGAGATTAAATACGTGCTGTTCGGTTGTCTGTTTGCGCATTTCGTTAATAAACGTCTCTTCGTAAATCGAATTTACGTACTCCATCTGGCTATCTGCGTTCCTGTTTTATATTTCTGATTGCTTCCATCAATCGATCTCCGATGCACCTTTCCACGCACACCTTCGGCGAGTGCTATATGCCATTGACTTATATCTATTACACAGCGTCGCCACACACATTTTGGTGCCTGCTGTTTTTGAACTGTTTCTAAGTAATTTTTGGGTGCAGAATCGAAAACAATTTTTATATTTAGTCTATCATTTTCCTAACCCAATGCTGATCCTTAGCTCTGCTATTCCGAAGACATAAAAAACAAGGATATTTTGTGTTTCCACTTTGCTGTTCAAGGAGGAAGTTTTTACCATTTTTAAATTGACACAAATCACCCATTAATGTTCTTCGAATTTCATTTTTTTCAAGACTAGTGATATTGTTTAAGTATTCCTCTTTCAAAATGATAGAATGACCAATAGAGGTATTGCTCCATATTTGTTACGGTCGTTCAAAAGAACACATTTTAAACTACGTTTTGAACTATCAATAAAAAAACGACACTCGTCTGATGTGTATTCCGATAGGGGACCGCTCTTTCGGGCGCGAAAAAGCGGGCGTAGACGAACTCAGACCTTTTTACAGACTACCTACGATAATGTTCTCAGGTATCATTCGTTTGAACGTTATTATCTGTGTTAGTGAGAAACATGAGTTACCAAATATTGCTATCAGAAATTCCGCCCAAAAAATACCGTTCTTCGTTAACGATTTAGTTTTTCCGTGTGTATAGGATATTATATATGCATACATATATATATATATATATATATATATTCACAAAACACATATTTTATATCATTTTATTAAGTTATTTACTTTTTTAAAATATTCTCTATTTTTTTGAAATAACGACTTTACCGTGAAATACAGATAAACAGACTTCTGCTATGTAAATTTAGGAGTTCTGTTAACAATAGTGATACGGACTGAACGAAGATGATTAATATTAATAATCGGTCAAGTGCATTATCAGTTCTTTTCATTTTCTTTTTTTTTTTTTTGCTAATGTATATTTAAAAAATTACAAACTGTCACTTATAGTGTAACATAACTGGATTGAATTTGCTTCTAATACATATTCGTTGTATTATCTCTCTTTTTCATTCGTATTTAACAAGTTTGTTTATTTCCGTTTCTTCTGTTATCTACCATTTTAATGATATATTTAATTCCTTGATGAATCTGGCTAGGTTTCAAAAAAATATCGAAAAAGACAAAGGCGCAAAACTTTTTAAAACCATAACATAAACAAACGTATATTTGTACACTTCTATATAGTAATATAATACATTCAGATTTTGTTTTATCCGTACCGAAAACAAAAGTGTTTCTTACCGGATAGGAGTATATCTGTTATAAATTTACTTATTATTAGTCGTTGTTGTCGATAATATTTTTTCATTTTTATATCTTTATTTTTATACTCGTATGTAAATATATTTCGTATTTTTTTATATATTAAATCCGTTCATGCACTAGCGCCGCTATAAACGATCGGCCATTTTTCTAAGGGATGGCGTCGGTCTTTGTTTAGACGGCATGGCGATTTTTTTATTTGGGTCAGGCAGTGCGGCTACTGCAGGTAGTTGCGAAGGTTGTGGGTGTGATATTCTAGCGACGGGCTTTGTGCGTGCTTTCGGTCGCTTAGATGTGTATACACGTGGTACGATATTTCCGTTTTCTATTTTGTATATAAAATTGTGTTAATGATTGGTTAAATTCGTATTGGTAATATTTGTTCGTTGTTTTCGTTAGTTCTATTTTTGTTTCTCCGTATCGATATTTTGTTTTGTGACCCGGCGCGCATCGAGGGTCTTTACAAATTATTTTCGGGATTGACTATTTTCGAATACATCGTGTGAAAACTATTCGAGTATAATTATTTCGGTTTCATTTTTTTTAAAGTTGAATTTTATTTATAAGGATATATATATATTTTTTTAATTATTTTATTTATAACAGTCGTACGCAATTCAAGTTTGCGAGAAAAACAATAAGAAAAAAAGAAATCTGCATACATGCGTAAATCCTTCCAGAAACGCAACTTGCTTAACATTAATACGGGGTGATGCAAAATGTATAACTTAGACATTATGCAATCGCCAGACACGAGAGTTTTATAAAATTATTCATTTAAGTGGCAGTAGTATGTGCTTTATCTTTCTATGTTTACATTTTTTGTATCTATACTTTAGGCTTTGATAATCATAGGAACAACAACTTACATATATTGTTTATTAATATTGAAGTGATATTCTTTTATTAACGTTAATTTCATCCAGGGCTGCCACCACGGATTTATTTCCAGGAAAGTAAATGTTAAATTTAACGAGTGTTATTATTGTAATTATTACCAGTGTTGGAAAACAGAAATTATGATTTAAAGTTATTATTTCAAGTCCTTACAGAAATCTTACTTAGCCGACTGACCGTAGAAAAAACACCAAAGTAATTAAAACAACTCATCTATAGCCGAGTAACTTTAACGGATATATGTAAAAATCGGTATATAACAACAATTAAACAAGTTCAGTCAAGCATGAGGTTTCATGCGCTAAGGATTCCGTATGAAAATTAACAATAACTATAATTATTTAGTATGTAAGAAAATTTGTTTGAATAAACTTCCATTTTTATTTTATTATTTTAATATTTTAATAAATTTCAGAGATCTTTTCTAATAATAATTTACAACAGTAAAGCAAAATACTAATTTGAATCGAAGGATTAGACTAATTTGAAGCGCAATGTAATGGTTATGAAGAAAAATTAATTAAATCCTTTTTTATTTATTCAATTTTCATTTATTTAATTTTTATTTATTTTCTAAAATGTATTTTTCTTAATCCCTACACCTATCTTTCTTGAATAGCCGACCGTTAAAGACATTTAATAAATATATAAACGAAAACACGCAAAAAATATTATTTAGAAATAATGTTAATGCTACGTGTCACTCTGCTGCGACTGCTAGAATGTTGGTGCTCCTTGCTGGCAGGTTAATGTACGTTGGTGATTGCATCCTGGATTCTCGGTGAATAGGAGGGGGAGACACGGTAGTCGAAATTATAGTTTAGGAATTTTGTAAGTGTCATTAATTTGAAAACCGAATTTCGAGGCGATTTGGTTATTGGCACCTTGTTGGATCACACTTCTTTCGGTTGCAAGACGAACTGATTACTTTACTAAAAAAGGTCTATATAGTTCCGCAATGTGACAAAGACTGTCGTTCTACTGAGATGATTTTTTAACAATTCGGTTGTTTCTTTCGACTCTCTCAATACGTTAGACCATTATTCATTTTTAGGATTCCGTATACATGTAATGTACGGAATCCTAATAAGATGGTACACAAAGACAAAAATATCAAATAAAAATTAATAATTCACGAACGGTTTGACTTATAAAATTCAAATTTGGAACATAAATTACAATTAAAATTATCTTTAAAACGATCTAGAATTTAAAGATGACCGATTACCCTGGGCGACAAAAACCCCAAAAAACCGTCAAGAATATATAATATGGTACATAATACGACCTCAAAAATCACTTAAAAAATCATAACTCGTCACCCGATAAACCTATAACGCTGAAATTCAAAATATAAACTAAAATGCAGGAGTGCTTTTATAAAATTAAAAAATTATGGTACAAAAGTTATGTAAAGTTGCCCAAAAGTTCAAAAAAATCCAAAAAATTACGTGTCCCCCCCCCTAGCGCCGCGAATATTACCGATTAAAATTTCAAGCGCAAACATTTTGTACGCGGTTAAAAATACGCGCATCCCCGTATATTTCTCTAGTTTGAAACATTCAGATTTCCAACTTTAAAACTAGACCCTCGGGGCGTCGAAAGCTCAAAATTTTGTAAAAAAATATTTTTTTTTCCGGGCATGTAATATATCGTTTGAAAGATCGCTACTTATCAGGAACAAAACCTTATATCATTTTCCTTAGGAGAAAATTCAAAGTTGCCCTAAAGTTTAAAAAAGCGCGAAAAATGACGTGTCCCCCACACCTAGCGCCGCGAATATTACCGATAAAAATTTTGAACACGGTTAAAAATATGCGCTTCCACGTATATTTCTCTAGTTCGGAACATCCGAAATTCCAGCTTTAAAATTGGACCCTCGAGGCGCCGAAAGCTTGAGATTTTGGAAAAAAATATTTTTTTTCTTGGGCTTGTGATATATCATTAGAAAGATCTGTATTTGTCGGGAACGAAACCGTATTTCATTTCCTTAACAAAACTTTCAAAGTTGCTGTAAAGCTCAAAAAAGTCGAAAAATTGCATGTCCCCTGGCGCTGCGAGTATTATAGCCAAAAATTTTAAACATGATGAAAAATATGTACTTCCACGTATTTTTCTATAATTTGGAACATCCGGGTCTCCAGCTTTGCAAATAAAGCTCTGGGGCGCCGAAAGCTCAAAATTTTGTAAAAAAATATTTTTTTTTCCGGGCATGTAGTATATCGTTTGAAAGATCGCTATTTATCAGGAACAAAATCTTATATCATTTTCCTTAGCAGAAAATTCTAAGTTGCCCTAAAGTTCAAAAAAGCGCGAAAAATGACGTGTCTCCCCCCCCAGCGCCGCGAATATTACCGATAAAAATTTTAAACGCGGTTAAAAATATGCGCTTCCACGTATATTTCTCTAGTTCGGAACATCCGAAATTCCAGCTTTAAAATTGGACCCTCGAGGCGCCGAAAGCTTGAGATTTTGGAAAAAAATATTTTTTTTCCTGGGCTTGTGATATATCATTAGAAAGATCTGTATTTGTCGGGAACGAAACCGTATTTCATTTTCTTAACAAAACTTTCAAAGTTGCCGTAAAGTTCAAAAAAGCGTGAGCTCTAATTTGCAGCCCCCTCTTTGCGACGTGAGTATTATAGCTATACATTTGGAACATGGTAGAAAATACATGACTCCACGTATATTTCTCTGATTTGAAACAACCGGCTCCCCAACTTTAGAATGAGACCCGCGGGGCACCAAAAATTAAAAATTTTGAAAAAAAATATTTTTTTTCATGGGTTTGTGATATATTATTAGAAAGATCGGTATTTTTCGGGAACGAAACCGTATTTCATTTTCTTAACGAAACAGTCAAAGTTGCCGATAAGTTCAAAAAAGCGCGAAAAATGTCGTGTTGGCCCCATATTAAAGCTAAAAATTTTAAACACGGTTAAAAATATGCGTTTCTACGTATATTTCTCTAGTTTGAAAGGCCCAGGTTTGTAGTTGTAAAATTAGACCCACAAGGTGCCGAAAGCTCAAAATTTTGAAAAAAATTTTGTTTTGCCCGAGCTTGTGATATATCATGAGAAAGATCGCTATTTGTCGTGAACGAAACCATATTTCATTTTCTTAACAAAATTTTCGAAGTTGTCGAAAAGTTCAAAAAAGCGCGAAAAAAGACGTATCACCCCTCCTAGTGCAGCGAATATCACCGCTAAAATTTTTGAACACGGTTAAAAATATGCGTTTCTACTTCTATTTCTCTAGTTTGGAACATGGAAGTTTTCAGTTGTAAAATTAGACGTTCAAGGCGCCAAAGCTCAAAATTTTGAAAAAGTAATATTTTTTTACCCGGGTTTGTGATATATTATTAGGAAGATTGCTATTTGTCGGGAACGAAACCGTATTTCATTTTCTTATCGAAAGTTTGAAAGTTGCCAAAAAGTTCAAAAACCGCGAGCTGTTATTTGTAGACTCCTCTTTGCGATGCGATTATTATAGTTATAAATTTTGAACAAAGTAGAAAATATGAAACTCCACGTATAGTTCTCTTGTTTAAAACATCCGGCTCTCCAGTTTTAAAATAAAACCGCGGGGGCGGCAAAAGCCCGAAATTTTTGAAAAAAAAATTTTTTTCCCGGGCTTTTGATACATTGTTGGAAAGATTGCTATTTGTCGGTACTAAAACTGTAATTAATTTTCTTAACAAAACTTTCAAAGTTGCCAAAAAGTTCAAAAAAGCGGGAGACCTAATGTGTAGCCCCGTGTTTGCGGTGCGAGTATTATATCTAAAAATGTTGAACAAGGTTGGAAATATGCGCTTCCACGAACGTTTCACTGGATTGGAATATCCGGGTTCCCAGCTTTAAAATTGCACCCTCGGGGCGCCAAAAGCTCAAAATTTTAGGATTTTTTTTTCATAGGCTTATGGTGTATCGCCAGAATGATCGCTATTTTTCGGGAACGAAGCGGTATTTAATTTTCTTAACGATACTTTCAAATTAGCCGAAAAGTTCAAAAAAGCGCGAGAACTAATATGTAGCTTCCTGTTTGCATCTTGACTATTATAGTTAAAAATTTCGAACGGGGTTGAAAATATGCTCATTCCAGCATGTTTGCTGTAGTTTAGAGTGGGTAAGATTTGTGTGGGATATGCGGAGTCTGGTAAGAATAATATTATTCTTTCTTGATCGGAACGGAGAGGATATGTGTGATAGAGGATTAGGTTTTACGGGGAGGAGTTGATTTTGATGGTTGAACTTCCATGCACGGACCCAAGATTTGGTTATGCGTGATCTCAGGAATTGCTTGGTATCGTTAGAGGAAACAAACCGGGAGGTGAGGAGAGGGAGTGTGGAGGCCTCTTTAGCAGCTCGGTCAATGGCCTCATTGCCCGGCAAGCCAACATGGCTGGGGATCCACATAAAAGTTATCGAGACATGGGATTTGCTAAGGAGGTCATGGAGAAGTAATATGCGTTGTAACAGCGTGTTGTCGGTGTGACAGTTACAAAGTGCCTTTAGGACAGAGAGCGAGTCGGAGAGGATAAGGTATTTGGAGTGAGGTGGAGCAGCTGTTAGGAATTCCAAGCACTTGAAAATGGCAAATGATTCGGCTGAGAATATGGAACACACCTTGGAAAGATGGAAGCGATGGGTGGCGGGGGGAACTGAGAAGGCAGACCCCACACGGCCTCCAGATTTTGAGCCATCCATAAAACAGCACACCGCGCCACTATATTTGGAAATTTCCAGTTTGATATACTGGACCAGTACATGGGGGGGATTGGTAGATTTCGTTAGCCGTGTCAGGTTCAGATTCATGTGAAGGGGTTGGAGAAGCCAAGGAGGAGGGTCAGTATATATTGGGCAAAGCGGGGGGTTTCGAATGAATTTACAAAATTGAGGGACTGCAGATTCAAAACGGTTTTTGAGGTTAGTAGAGTAGCTGGGACTGCTTGACGAAATTTGGCTATGGCTTGGAGAGTCATACAGAAGTTCATTAAATGGGAGGTTTGGGGTTGTAAGGGTAGAAGTAAGGAAATTGGCTGCCAGGATTTGCCTTCGGAAGCACAAAGGAAGTAGGCTGGACTCGCTGTTGAGACTGGCTGTGGGGCTGGTGTAGAACGCACCGGTGGCTATTCGGATGGCTGAGTGTTGGATGACATCCAGAGACGCCAGTAGACCCTGGGCCGCGGAGCCAAACGCCAGGCAGCCGTAATCTAATTTAGAGCGAATAAGCGATTTGTATAGCAATAATAGCATCGTTCGATCGCCTCCATTGCATCTATTGTTAACTTTCTTTAGCACGTCCAGGGCCTTTATGGTAGACTTCTTAAGGCTCTTGATGTGTGCATTCCACATCAGTTTGCTATCGAACGTTACTCCAAGGTAGCGCACTGTGTCCTGGAACTGAAGGTCAGAGTTGTAGAGGGAAATTTCAGGGTGCTGACTGCACTTGGTGGTTCGGTGGAAGTCCATACAAATTGAACGATTATTGTTACTACACACATCTAAACAATTAGGAAATAATGGATTAGATACTAAAATTCGGATGATTGAAGAAAAGTTGGCTGAAGAAGGATATATTCAGTTAAATTAGACGTTTTATGGTGTAAATTATTAATAGCTGATAATGATATATTAGAATTTAACATCGAAGCATTAAAGCAAATGATTATTTTTATTGGTTATAATGAATGTCGTAAAAATTATTGAATAAATTGTAAACAATATTGAATTAAATCTTTCATTATTATTTATAATCGTATCAAATTATAAAATATAGTTAAAAGGATGTATATTCGACACATCCAGACATATAATGTATGAGATAAATGAAAAAAATCTTCAAAGATGTGGGATCAATTGAGTAAAATTGTGTGAAAGGTAGTAAAACACTAGAAAAACGATGTTAAATAACATAAATTGATGAAAAAATAGTGCAAAAAGGTCCTAAAACGGAAGAACATGTTAAGAAATAGTTGAAAATAATTAGTAAAATTGTGTGAAAGGCACTAAAATCAGCAGAAAAACGATGTGAAATAACATAAATTGATGAAAAAAAATAGCGCAAAAAGGTCCTAAAACAGAAGAACATGCTAAGAAATAATGTAAAACTGGTTACAATTAGTTAGAAGCGAGGAAAAATGATGTAATAGTGTTAAAGTATAACAAAATAGTAAAAGAAGAAAATGTTTATTACATGTCTGTGCAATGGCGAGTGAAACCATGGGCGATGAACGATGAAGTGCTGATTGAGAAACGTTTATAGGAGTTCCTTGCTCCCGCCAGCTTAAAAGGAATGGTTACAGAGATGTTTAAAGATTTCCTTAGTGTACAGGGTAGGTCTGTGAATGTGTTGGGAAAACGTTAAGTAAATGTCTTGGGTCTTACGGATTCTCTTATTAAACGACTGTATGATAGTCTGTTGAAGATATTAGGTGGAACCTTCAGCAGCGGGTGGGCGAATACAAAGATCATATTGATGCATTAGATTAAGCGTTCAAAGATGTGACTTTTAAATCCTAATAATCAAATGGAGATCACGATTGCGGTCCTACAACGTTCAACAGCTGCGGCGATTGCTAAGCTGTATGTGTGCATAGATTAAGCAGAAGGAATGAAAGCATAAATAATGATGGATATCACTAACGACGGACGAAATGGTAAAGAGTTGTAAGAAAAGAACCTAACAAAGATGATGAAAGAATGATGAAAATTGCGAGAAAGGTGGTAAAAACACTGGAAAAATGGCATTAAATATCAAAAAATTGACTAAAATGGTGTAAAGGTATTAAAATGTAGGAAAACAAAGAGAAATGTTGGAAAATTGCTTATAATTAGTAAAAAGTGATGAAAACGTTTACTACATGTCAATGCCACTGCTTTTACATCTAAAATATTACAAAGGTATAACTCAATGTCTAAGTTGTGAGGGTAATGTGATTATTCTTTGTTAACCTCTTTATCATACACATATCAAACATAACAAAATATATATTTTTATCTCTCTCATTCTATAACTGTATCTGTACCTGTGTTCACGTTTGAACGGTTGTTTTCTACTAACACACTCATATATTTTACATGCATGCAAGCATACTCACCAACAATCATACATCATCTCGTATATAATGACAATACAATTTCAGCATGCGTCTCTCTCTTCATAATCATGAATTCTAATCATAGTCATCATCCTGCATTTCAAAAATAATAGTATGAGGGAAATTTAAAGAAAAAATGTAAAATAAATCATTTTTGGAACAATGCAAAGGGTGAGATAATAACTTTGCTAGCATGAATGTATATTTAGACTAATTTCATAACATTGAAATGAATGATAATGGTATATAGCATGAATGGAACGGGATGAAGGATTCATTATGATTAAAAATATGTTGTTGTTTTATGACTTTGCAATAATGACAATATGGGAAACAAAAATTATGTATGATTGGAAAAAACTGTATGGGAGAATAATTGATTTTAGGTAATAAAATAGTATACTTCGATTAATTTTAAAACATGTTGTAGGATTTTTTTTCAGAAATGTGCAAAAGGAATATATAGATTAATTGATATATTAATTTTAATAGCATGAACATGTATTTAGAATAACTTCGTGTTATATTATTAAATTTTGAAGTTTGTTAGCATGAGGGAAAAGGAGTGAATGCTATGGTATGGGTAAAACAAACGAAGTGTTTTCATAGATTAGTGATTATATAGAAGAAAAAAGTATGTATGATCGACTTTGTTATTGAAAAAATAGTATGCTTGGACTAATTAAAAAAAATGTATGATAGGTTACTGGAAGTGTATGGTGTACACATTCATAAATTCCGTAATTCTATTGCTTTTGTCATGATGGTAAAAAAAAAAAATGAAGAAAAAAAAAATTCATGATGTAATTATGAGGAGTGATTTTGTCATGTATATATTTTTTTTTTTTTTTTTTTTTTTCCCACTGTACCAG
Source organism: Icerya purchasi (assembly GCA_039619475.1). Taxonomy (NCBI): domain Eukaryota; kingdom Metazoa; phylum Arthropoda; class Insecta; order Hemiptera; family Monophlebidae; genus Icerya; species Icerya purchasi. The sequence continues at coordinate 588,370,595 of CM077115.1, forward strand.
TCGAGGGACCACAAACAGCGCCAGTATTAATTTTAATATATGTATTATGATGATAGAAATGTGACCAATCCAAAGCCCTCCAGTGAGGGGTTTGGCTTATAATAGTTCACTACAACTTATAAAAAGGGATACAAAGTCTAGAGAAGGACGAAAAGCTACATAAGCAGTACAGCACAATTTTGACCATATGGCCCTTAGGATATAAAAAGCGAATGGGATGGATTTTAATAGAGAACAACATGAGATTAGTACAGCAGCGTGTACAATGTAATATTTAGAGCACAATCGTCATGATAACAGTGCTATTTAGTGTATTTCATAAAAGCTCGGCACGCATTTAGTGTGCAAGAGTGCGAGCACCACAGCAATCGCCTTATGGAACGTTATCCATATGTAGCAAGTCTACTTCTTATGATATCTGACAAAAACTCGAACACCATGGCAATCACTATGTTAAGCGTGACCCATACATGTCAAGTTTATTGTAGAACGTTATCCATACGTAGCAAGTCTACTTCTTATGATATCTGATAAAGATTCGAACACCATGGCAATCACTAAGTTAAGAGTGACCCATACATGTCATGTTTATTTGGGTCAGATGACCTGGATCCCATAGTAACCGTTGCTGTTTGGTCGGACAACAGAGTCCGGTGAAGTAAATACTTGATAAAAGTTTCGAGTCATAATAACTGATGCTAACGTATTTAAAACTAAATGCACTTAAGTTATAGGAAGAGCGTCACGACACCACTTCCTTCTCTTTAACCTTCTTCTCGGATTACCCGGACATGTATATTTACAACAATATGTTTTCTATAGGTTAGCTATTTGTGAATTGAGAAAAAAATTTAAATGATAAAAAATAATATGTATGATAGATTAAAAAAAAATAATATGTTTGATGTGAAAATGAGTTAATGCCTTGTACAGAGATGATTGATTTTTTGGAAATGATAAAATATACTTAATTTGATTTTAAAATTATTATGCATGATTTGAAATTAGGAAATAAAACACCTTGGAAGAATGGAGCGAAGAGAATTTTTCTACCATTTCAGGAAAAACTATGTTATGATAAGTAACAATGAAAGAGATGTATTCGTGGTAATGAAGCGAGTAGTGTCTGTGGGCTATAAATGTGTGCACGACATATTACGAAAGATTTGAACAAAAGTTTGTGTAAAAAATGAATAAAAATATACTTGGGTTAATTTAATAACACAGAGAAAAAATATTATAGTGTCGGTGAGGTTAGTAATGTATGTTCAGAGGTCTTGACAGTGGGGCGCGAGTGGTAATAGTGGCGAGAATGAATGAAAAAAGAAAATAATAATCTTTTAGTCAGCTTTTTTATGTTTGATGTGATAATTGTTCACAGATAGATGCATGTATCTTCGACGTTTTTTATAATCAAGCTGTTTCTCTCGCACACATACATGCATACAGTCTCTCACTCGCACATTGCAACTCTGATCTGCTCATGCTAGCACGTTTTTTCTATAAACATGCTGTGTCTTGTAAGCTAGTAGGTTTTTTACCTGCTGCTCTATTGATCAACACACCTCATAGACGATCCCGTATATACCTCAAAAAATATATGTAAAATAAAAAAAGTGTGATTATGAAAGATTTTAAACAATTAGAGAGAACTCTCCGGGTCTTAGGTTGTGTCTTACAAATTAATGAAAACTCACACAGCTGCAGAAAATACTTGATGTACGTGATGTACATGAAAAAGTTGAACAGTTAGATTCGTTAAAGAAAGAATAAAAAATATAATGTTTTGGTCTAAAAAGATATGAACAAATTATGTGGGATTATATTCGAAAATTAGACAATAATTACACGTACACTTTATACAACTGGTTCAGATTTTTGTAATATTCATCATTACCAGTACTTTAAGTTAAGAGGAGAAAAAAGAAATAGAGAAATAGTTAAATAGTTAAATAAACTGAATTGAAAAGGAGCGAAAAAAGATTAAAATTAATTAGGAAAAAATATATACAATAGAATGAAAGATATGGAGGGAATTGAAGGAAAAAGAAAAAATATATGTAAATATATAGAAACAAAATTTAAATATGTATAAAAATATATTTACAAAATGATTAACAAAACACAAAAAACGAACGGACTGTCGATTAGGGAAAAAAATATATACATTAATATACAAAAATATATACAAATATACACAAAATTGATAAACGATCGAAATAATGAATAGTTAATCCGTGCGAATTTTACATTGACAATCGATACAATCTTTTACTTTCATACAATTTCGAGTACTCCGTCGCAATGTATCATCATCGATATAATATTCTTCATCATGCTCATGCTCGTAACATGGTAGAAGTGATTTTATCGTATCATCCTGTTTTAATCTATCTGGTAGAAATGCATAAATGTCACCAACACAACTTGGAAATAATGTAATTATCATTTCTTTGGTGGCTGTAATGAACAACTGACTTAAATCATTTATATTGAGATTATTCATAAGCTTCAGCGGATGGATAACATGATCGTACCAGGCCTTCATCACCATAACGTTTTTCGCTGCACAATGAAAACTATCAATCTCATTATGATGTTTACAGGTTATCAAATTGCTTATACCAAAATACTCTTCATGTAGATTCTCAATACTATGTAGTCGAAAGACTTGATCCATATTAACGGTTTCATAGTCTAAATCACTCAACAATTCAGACTTTTCGTTAAGTTCCATTAGTGTAAGTTTAGCATATACTGTTAAAATATATATGCGAGCTCTCGGTTTTTGAGATAATATCGTGAATATATCGCGTGCCATAAATATTTCTTCCCGACAGGGAAATAATGAAGGATTTTTCAAGTAATGACTCACCGAAGAACATTGTAAATGTGGCATTTTTGATGCATGCCATGCTCTGCTTGGTTTATACAGCGTATGCAAACACTTTCCACCGGACATATCAATCATTGCTAGTTCAATTACTCGAAAACCATAATCACAATCTATATGGATGCTGATATCTATAAAATATTCCGCTATATCTGCTTGTTCTGTTAATAATACAGGACCAATGATATTATGTACAAAAGATGTTGATTCTTCTGCTGTATAACAATCATCTGACTGCGGTGATGGAGGTGATGAAGTTGTATGCGTGACACTATCACTCGAAAATGAATTCTGAATAAATTCGTCGACTTTCGAAACAATATTGTTATTCATGTTTGAATAATATTTTTAACTTTTTACTAAAAAATGTAGAAAATTATTACTTTTAACGTTAGAGCAAACTTTTATTAATGCGTGAAGAACACTGCTTCAACAAATTCTACACGTTCGACCTAGCACTAATACTGACTGCCTGAACAGATCCTTTCGAGATTCTAGCTCGATGCAAGTCTTTGAAGATGTTGAGTCGTATCAGAAAAACCACATTCCTTTGGTGAAAGCTGGTTACATACGCAGATGAACGAAGTTGAGAGGTGTTCTTTCGGTTATGGGTGTTTGTGTGTAGGTGTGAACATATGAACCGTTTTTCTACAAAAGATATGACATGGAAGATTCGGGCAGACTCGATGACCTTGACACATGATCGAAATCAACGACATGGCAACATGCATGCAAGGATATAAGCAGAGTACCTTTGCACTATGAGGGTACGCGGACATATTGAGGAAAAAAATATAATATGAAAGATATTGAAAAAAAAAAAAAAAAAAATATTTAGAGTTTGAAAAAAATAGAATAATCTTAAACTAATAGACTCGAAAAGAATTATTACGAATGATGTTAAAATCTATATGGTGCGTGGGAATGTTTGGTGTGGTTTCACTGTAGTTTCAGGGGGATGTACTCATGAAAAATAATAGAAAATAATTGAAATTTGTGTAGGGTGGATAAGGGAGAGGGAAATTATGAAACAGCGTTAAATAAAAATATACTCGAATTAATGTTTGAATACTTACGTTTGGAAAAAGTCTTTAGAGGGGAAAAAATATATTTTAGACTAATTCCATAATACATAGACATGAAAAATTATTATGAACAATATGAGAAATACCGGCAGAAGATATGTGCGCAATCATACTAGTGAAGATGACAATGGATTTATTTTTAGAACCTGAGAAAAAAATAAAATAAGAAAATTATCAACGGTCGGAGGAAATGATTGGAAGCGAAAAAAAATATAATTAGGCTAATTCTATAATATTAGACTTGAAAAAAATTAATAAGAACGATAGGTAGCAGATGAGTGCGAGGGAACATTCTGTGCGCGGGAGAGAGTGGCTAATACATTGACAGATTTATTTTTAGAATCGGAGAAACAAAAAAAAAATATAAAAATTATGAACGTTCGGAAGAAGTAAACAGAAGTGTAAAAGAAAATTATACTTAGGCTAATTCTATAATAATTTGAGTCGAAAATAAAATATATATGAAGTGGTTGTGTGTATGTGTGTGTGTGGGAATGATATCGCGGCGTTTATTTCGACGGCGACCGGAGCGTGTGTGGAATAGTACAGTGTAGCTTTGTAGAGGTTAACATAATGCTTGATATGTGTGCATGAATGGATGGTGTGCTTTTGCAATGAACGGAGAATACAGAAAAATAATAAAAAAAAGAATCAATGGATTACAAATAAGATCGGAAGCGGAAAAAGACGAAAAAATATTTATCAAGTGGTGGTGTGTACGTGCGTGTGTATGAACTTGTATCGATCGCGAACAGGTTTCTATCGGTGGCGTGTGAGAGTGTGCATAGATGATCGGCTGGTTAATTTCAAAACGAACGACTGGAATTCACCTCACCTGGTGACAGTTTCAACTAGTTGCTGGAACATTTAAATATTTCTAGTACAGCCGCGGTCGCGCTTACATAATACATCTCGCAGCAGCACACTCGCCCGCTTTCATTCGACTGATGGAACGTTCAAATATTTTCTTTAAAAATAAAATTTAAAAAAAAAATGCCGGAAGGAAGCACGACTCGGAAAATTCCTTTAAATTTTGGGTTCTAAGTGTTGAGATTCAAACGTTTTTATCACTCCGGCAAAATTTTACCCCTCCCAACCTCGAAAAATGAAAATTAAAAAGTATGCTACATATATTACACGCAAAGGCATGTGTAATACATACACATGATAGTAGAGGGCGCGATGTGTGGGAATGGGTGTGCACTTTCACTGTGATTAACGTTATGATGGATATATGCGCGGGGACGGCGTGTGTGTTTCCACATTTACCTGTACAAACGGGGAAATGTGATAATGAAAAAAATATATTTAGGATAATTTTGGAATTTTTTATACTTAGGCTTCGAAATATTTTTAAAAAAAAAAGATCGCAGTATCGGGAACAGACGACGTGTGCGCGGGAACGGTACGTATGCTTTCGCAGCGACTAACGCTTTGTTGGATATATGCGCGGGATCGTGGAAAGAGCGAGCGGAGACTTGGGTTAGTTTCAGGCTTTAAATAGTATACTTGGGTTAAATTTGGAATTTCCATACTTAGGCCCTAAATTTTGAAAAATTGCGGTAATGTTGCAGACAGGAGGGGTGGGCGGGGCTTGGGTTAGTTTCAGACGTTAAATAACATACTTGGGTTAATTTTTAATCGGTTACTTTCTACTCGCTGCACATTAAAAATAAATACTTAGGCTAATTATATATTACATATACTTAGACCTTGAAATATTTAAAAGATCGCGGTAATGTTGTAGACAGGAGGGGTGAGCGGGGACTTGGGTTAGTTTCAGGTATTAAATAATATACTTGGGTTAGTTTTTAAGCGGTTCGAACTATCGGAAATGTGCAGAACCTGTACAGAGGAATTTGAGGGGAAATTTGCAGAAAAATTTGCAGAAAATTGCGGAAAATTGGGGGAAATTTGGGGAAATTGGATAAAACTTGGGTTACTTTTTGGCCTCTGCACACAGTTCTGGGGTTGTGACGTCAGAGTCGCCAGGTCCGGTGTTTTTAGACTACTCATAGTCTTGCCAGGACTTACGTTTAGCTTGTTTTAAAATGTATCGGACTTGTGCCCGGAGTTTCTGGAAAGTTAAGTGATTTTCTAAAGAAGGTTTGGATTTTAATTTCTTCAGGGCTTTGCGACGATTTCTTATGACAATGGAACATTCTGTGGACCACTATGGAATAGAATTGGACCGGGTTTTTGTTTTTGGTGAGTGTACATTGGCGTGTGATACTAGTTGATTTGTAAACCACTGAATGTGGGTTTCAGGATCTAGTTGGCTAGTATCTTTGGAATTCAAAGTGTGGGTTAAGGTGTGGTTGAAGGCTGACCGATCCATTCTTCGGTAGGCGTATTTCGGTTTTGGAGACGGAGAAGAAAAGTGTGGTTTCTTTGGGCAAATTGTGATGGTAGGGCGATGATCACTGTCACTCAGATCGTGGTGACCAAAGACTTGGAATTCGCCAGGAAGATCGGGAGACGAAAGTATAAGATCCAGATTAGACCAAGTTCTGAAGGAGAAATTGTAGTGGGTTGGTTCAGCAGAACGCATTATACCGAGGTTGTAGTTTTGAATTAGATTTTCCAATATTTGTCCCTTTTTGTTTCTCTTGGTACTGCCCCATGATGGGGAGTGAGCATTAAAATCGCCGCATAGAAAGAACGGGCGTGGTAGAGAAGTAATAATGCTGTTAAGATCTTCCATAGAGGTATTATTATTTGGGGGAAGATAGATTGATCCAATGGTGATTGGTGTAGACAGGAATATTTTTGCTGCAACAACTTCGATGGCTGTTTGAATGTGTATTTGCTCAAAATGTATTGATGACTTTACTGCTAATAAAACACCGCCAGACGCGCAAAGAGAGGATGACCGGTCTAATGAAAGTATGTTGAACGATGGGATATTAATACAGCAGTTTTGTTTTGTGTGAGTCTCTTGTAAACAGATAATGGATGGTTCATATTGATGGATGAGAACTTTTAATTCCTCTAAATGACTAAAGAAACCATTACAGTTCCAGCTTATGAATGATTCTTTGTTATTTTTGTACATTGAATAATATTATTAATTTTGTTAAAGAAGAAATGATGATTGCTGAAGTTAGGCTTATGATATTTGATTTTATGATGGAAGGGAAGAAAGATTAATGATGTCTTTTAGTTTCCGTTTTAGTTTAGTGAATTGAGTTTTTATCGATTTGGAATTTAAGAAAATGTAAGTTTCTTCGAGCATTTTTATTATATCTATCGGGGAGACATTGAATTCAGTGAGAGTTTGATTAATATCTGTAATCGTTTTACTTTTAGTATTGTCCATTAATAAGGAAAAATTTGTAGCTGAAATTGGGAATTCTTTCTTTTTAAATTTTTCATTAATGATGTCTTCGATTGGTTTTATAAGATCTCTAATAGAAGGTTGTTCTATATCCTGTTCTGGATCATCTTCAGATAGATTAGTGATTGGCTTGTCAGGAGAGTGTGGCTTAGCATTGTCATTATATTTAGTTCTAATACATTGTTTTTTAGGTTTCATTAATTGTAAGGTTTTGATAGGGACTGTATTTGTTTGAGTTTGATCGTTTTCTCCTGAGGATATCGTTGAAATGGTTGACAGTGGTGGACGTTTAGAAACGTTAGAGGAAAAGGCATTTATAACGAGGTGAGGTGGTGGTGACTGTTGAGAAGGTAGGGGAGAATCGATTTCCGTCACTATTTCTGAATTTTCTATGCAGTCTTCTATTTCTTCGTCAATAAACTGAAGACAATTATCTGCTTTATGTCCTTTTGTGCCACATCTAAAACAAGAGAGTTCGTCTGAAGAGAGAAAAATACGATAGGAGTGATCAGAATAAGTTAGGTTGAAGAAGCTTGGTAAAAAGGAAAGATCATTTTCCGATTGGATATATACTTGGCGGCGCCAACTTATGACATGAGAAAACATGTCGTCAGATGGATTGACACGTAAAATGGCTATTGGAGATGAAAGTTTTAATTTAAAATTATTCACAAGTACTTTTTCTATTTCTGAGTTTGGGATAATTGGCAAGACATTAGAAAGAATTAGTTTTTTTGAAGGTGTTTTGAGTTTCCTCGTTTTGATAAAACTATCTTCATGATTAAAGCCTCCATGTTCTGTTTGGAATTTTTCTACAAGATCTTTATTAGAAAGAAAAATGATGACCCTGTTACCACTAACTCGGGAGGCGGCTATAATATTTTTAGCGCCTCCGACAAGATGATGGGTAGAGAGAAGATAGTCGCGGATTTTAACTCCGTGAACGTGATTAAAAATAATTGCTTGATCTTCTTTGGGATATGTCATTGTAGTAATTGGAATAATTCGTTGTTTAATTTTATCTGCAAAGGATGGACGGGTTACTTCGACGGAGGGATTCATGATAACTAGGAGATAAGGAGGTTAAAATCGATAATGTCTTTATCAACGAGCAACGGCTCGCCGATTAACGAAAGCGAAACGATAGTTTGAAAATTGACTTACTGCGCGCGGAGAAAGAGAGTGATAATAGTTTACAAAAACGATACGAGATCGGATGTGACGAACTCGAGAGAACGGATCACTTTACTGGAACGCGAAAAACACGTGATAGACGAATACTGCGTAACACGAGAATCTAATTATTCTTTGATCATATTAATCTATAATCTTTGGAGCTTGTGAACTTTGCCTATTAATTTTTTTAAATTTAATTCAAAGTGCTCTCTCCATGGTTCATTGCTTTTTTATTGTTTTTTTAATTATTTTGTTAGAATGTTTGAATTGATTGTATTTTCAAGTTCTTATTACTTTTCCACTTCTTTTATTTATTTATTTATATAATCACTCTACTTACTGTTTCCATTGATAAATCCAGTTTTTAGAGTATGGTTTTCTTCTCTTATTATGGTTTGTCAGTTTTGTATCTGATTTTATTATTGTGTTATTGTTAATTTTTTTATTTTCCATTTGTTGATTTTTACTTTGGATACATTAAATAATCTGTAATTGATTATATTTTACTTTACAAATCATAGTTTCTTTACATCTATTGTGTATTTGCCTGTCTTTTATTGACTCTTTAATTTTTGTATTGCTATATTCTATTATTTAATTTTGATTGTGCCCCTGCTTTGTTCTTATTTTCCAGTTCATTTTTGTTCCATTACTTTACATGTTTTCATTTTATTTTTTTGTGTGTTGTGGTCATTATTTTTGGAAGGAGATATTTTAAATCTCATGCATTTATTTTTTATTGATCATTGGTGGTTGTAGATATAATATTGTGGTTAATTCATTACTGGTTTGTTATAAAATTGTGTTTTGAATTGAATCATACATTTCTTTTGATTGCTCCTTTGAAGTTTGTGATACTTTTTTCTTTTCTCTAGTAAATTAGTTTATATAATATTTGTCTTTTAGATGTATTAATTTTGTATGTTTTTAAATAATTGTTTAAATGAGTATGTTTTTATATTTTTCTGTCTATTCTTATGACATATTTTTAATTATTTAAGACATATATATGTAGATATATATGTATAGATGTAGATATATATGAATATATGTAGATATATATGTATAGATGTAGATATATATGTATATATGCAGATATATGTAGATATGTAGATATATATATATATATGTATATATGCAGATATATATGTAGATATGTATATATATATATATATATATATATATATATATATGTAGATATACATATATGTAGATATATATGTATATATGTATATATGCAGATATATATGTAGATATGTAGATATATATGTAGATATTTAGATATATGAGTGTCATTATATTATTACTTTAGATATTTAAAACGTTCTATAAATTAGTGCTGATGAATAAGCATTAACTCTCTGTGATCAAAATAGATTGTGAAATGTATATATAGAGAAGATTTACATGTGAGTTTTGATGAAATTTTTAAAGTTAGTCTGCTAGCAATTGTTATGTTATATGTTAATTCACAGAAAATCTTTTGTCAGTTCAGACATCATCGCCTCCTATTGTCATCAAATAAGGAATATTTAGATTGTGCTGTGTATGTACACATTGCTACACATGAGCAACACATCAATTTTTTTTTTTTTTTTTTGTTTAGTATTTTTGGCTTTTATGTAAGTATAGTAATTCTACCAGCGTTATTTTTAAAACTTAAATTTTTTTATATTATTTATTTTTAAATAATTTTTTGAAATAGTTAAAATTACTTCGCGTTATGAACTTTGTATGCATTTTATTATAAGTATGAGGTCTGATGGGCTTTTATTTGATTTGTCTATATGTTTTAAGTTGTTAGATGTGTTTTCCTGCGTTCAAGTTTTTGTTGCTTTTAATTTGTAATTGTATCAATATTTATAAAGATGTCGTCAGTGGGTGTTCAATGTAATATTTCTGTTAAAAATGTTAGCAAGCATTATCGTAAGCGTTTGGCAACATATCGTATTGTAAACAATAATAAATGCCAGATGGACATTGCAAAGTATTTGGTTGATATTACTCCTACAGTGATCAGGATAATTAAGAGAAGACTTAGTACTGGAATAAAAGTTAATTTGTCATTATACTGTTTATTTGTTAAAGGTGTTGGGCTTGTAGACTGGGTCACTAGCCAGTTTTACTTCCCAACTAATGTGCATTTACTCACTCGTGGTGAGAATATTTCTGCATGGTACAAGGCAGAATGTGGAAAAATTATTAGTCTTGCTGATAAGTTTGAGCGTGCAACAGGATCTGGTTGGAGATTAAAGAAAATCGAATATCTGGAAATTCGTGTCAACCATTGGCATGTTCTATGCCGTGCATCATCATATATTCCACTACCATCCTGTATTGCATCGAAAAAGGCTGTTATTAATGTGAAAAATGTTGATCAGATGTGTTTCAAATATTCAATGTTGACGAAATATATTAAAGTGAATCATCCAGAATATGCAAGCAATTATGTGTGGAATACATCATTGTTAAAGAAATACAACTGGAGTGGTGTATCTTTCCCCACATCATTGGATGATATAAGTACATTTGAAAAGAATAACCTACAATCATCTGTGAATGTTTATGGTTTGGATGAGAAAAATATTGTCTATCCAGTTCGTATATGTAAAGATGAACGAGTGGATCATACAGATTTGCTCCTTATAACTGAAGGTGATAAATCACACTATTGTTGGATAAAAAATTTGGAGCGTCTTGTAAGAAGTCAGATCACTAAGGATCACTATCGGATGTTTATATGCCGTCGCTGTTTATGGTATGTCCAGGATCATTCTAAGTACCTGGCTCATACACAACGCTGCTCTGATAATGCTCCTGCAACAGTCATTATGCCAACGGAGGAGAATAAAATATTAAAATTCCAACAGTATAAACAGCAAGAATTTATACCATTTGTCATATTTGCTGATTTCGAGTGTATCCTGAAGCCTGTAAATGATGAATCATGTGATAGTGATGTCAATGATGGAGAAATTATTAGTGATAATGATGATGACAGTATAGAAATTGGTGGCAAGCGTCAAAATAGTCAGCGACATGGTGAAAATATGAAAAATTGTAAGCGGCAATGTATGGAAGATGGTTCATACAGTGGTAATCAAAACAGGCCCCAAAAATCATCTAGTACTATTCCCATACAGAGGCATGAAACATTTAGCTTTTGCTATTATATTGTATCAAGATGTGAAGAAGGTGTTGGGTTTAATTTTACATTGGAGCCTAAAATGTATCAAGGTCCTAATGCGACTAAAAAATTCTATGAATGGTTGGTAAAAGATATTCAAAAAATAGAAAAGATTTATCAGAAAAACACTCCGTTACAGTGGACGCCTGAGGATTTGGAAAAATATGATGCTTCATTGGTGTGCCACATTTGTGAAGGAGTGCTACATGATGATAAAGTTGCAGACCATAATCATTTGACTGGAAAATTTCGAGGTGCAGCGCATTCAAAATGTAACCTAGAGTATCAACTCCCGAATTTTGTGCCAGTATTCATACATAATCTGAGTGGATATGATGCTCATTTATTCATCAGGGATTTAGCGTGCGATGATCAGGACATCGAAGTAATACCAAATAGTGAAGAACGCTACATATCATTCTCAAAGCATATTTCAGAAAAAATGAAAATACCATTCATAGATACATTCCGTTTTATGGTGTCAAGTCTTGAGAAATTAGCCAGTTATTTGCCTGATAGTTCACTTCATCATACCATCAGGAACATTGCGTCGCCTGATTTGCTTCCTTTATTTCGTAGAAAGGGTGTTTTCCCTTATTCATATGTGTCATCATGGGAAAAATTGGATGAAACAAGTTTGCCTGCAAAGGAGTATTTCTATAATTCCCTTACAAAATCAGATATTAGTGATGAAGATTACTTACATGCAGTGAATGTGTGGAATACATTAAATGTTCAAACACTTGGGGAGTATAGTGATATATATCTAAAGACAGATGTGCTTCTATTAGCAGATGTATTTGAAAACTTTAGAAGTGTCTGTTATAACATATACAAATTGGATCCTGCATGGAGTTTTACAGCCCCTGGATTAGCCTTCCAGGCAATGTTAAAGTTAACAAAGGTTGAATTGGAGCTCCTAACTGATTATGATATGGTTTTATTCTTTGAAGCTGGAATACGCGGTGGTATGTGTCAGTGTGTGAAGCGTTATGCCAGGGCAGAAAATCCATACATCAATAGTTATAATAATAATTCCAGTAGTAATGATGATTGTGGTAGTAGCAGTGGTGTAGATAACACTTTCATAACATATTTAGATGCAAATAACCTTTATGGTTGGGCTATGAGTGAACTTCTTCCTATGAATGGTTTCAGATGGCTTAGCCAAAAAGAAATAAGAGAATTAAATATTATGGAGATAGCTGATGATGGGTCCATTGGCTATGTGCTCGAGGTGGATTTGGAGTATCCTACAAGTTTACATTTGGTGCATAATGATTTACCTCTATGTCCTGAGGCTAAATCAGTTGGAAAATGTGTAAAATTAGTTAATACATTAGAAAATAAGTACAATTATATTATTCACTATAGAAATTTAAAACAAGCAATTGCATTAGGGTTAAAACTTCTGTGTGTGCATCGAGTCATTTGTTTCAATCAGTCTGCATGGTTGAAGCCATACATTGATTTGAACACTCTACAGCGGAAACATGCTACTAATGAGTTTGAGAAGAACTTTTGGAAGCTTATGAATAATAGTGTTTTTGGTAAAATGATGGAAAACGTTAGACATAGAATTAATATACAACTTATTACAAATAAAGTAAAATTTACAAAACTAGTTGGTAAAAGTAATTTTAAAGATCGAACAATATTCAGTGAACGGCCATTTCTGGCTGCAGTACATTTAAATCCTTCAACAATTAAATTTAATAAACCCATTTATATTGGGATGTCTATTTTAGATATTAGCAAAGTAAAAATGTTTGATTTTCATTATAATGTAATGTGTAAAATGTATAAGAATATTAATCTTTTATATTGTGATACTGATTCACTTATTTATGAACTTAAATCACTTGATTTTTATAAAGATATTAAAGATAATGCTCAATATTTTGATACAAGTGATTATCCTGAAAGTCATCCATGCTATTCACTAGAAAATAAAAAGAAACTTGGTGTATTTAAGGATGAATTAAATAGTATTCCAATTAGTGAATTTGTTGGATTGTGCCCAAAAATGTATTCTATAAGTATTGTAGATAATAGAGAAATTAAAAAATGTAAAGGTGTACAGTCTTCTATAATTAAGAAAGAGCTTAATTTTATTGATTATTATAATTGTGTGAATGGTGTGTGTGGTAAATTAAGTGATAATTATAAGACATATTACAATATTCAAAGTCATAAACATATACTGTATACCCTGGAGCAAAATAAAGTGGTATTAAGTAGTAGTGATGATAAAAGAATAATATGTAGTAATAATGTAGATACTATAGCTTATGGAAACTCAATGTATAATAAATTCCATAGAAAGTTTAATGTCGTTTTAACCGAACTAAGAGCGTTTATATTGGATAAGAATATGTATATTGCATGATTATACGGAGCTATGTATTATTATTAAGTATAATATTAGCCAATGTATATTTTGTTTTTACTGTGTAATAAATTTGTATTAACAATTGTGTTAATTTCTTTAATTTGTTAGATCTAAGAATGTGTGCGAGCTTAAAATATTTTTGTTGTCATAGTGTATAAAGGTGATGTTATTTCTAATTAAATGGTGTGTATGTAGTAAAAATTTAGTGGTTTTCCCTAGGATGGTACATTTTTCATTAAAATTTGGAGCTTTTTGCCTAAAATGATAGAATTTATACTAAATTGTTATATTTTACCATAAAATTGTTGTTTTGCGTCTAAAATGGAGATATTTCATATAAAATGGTTCTTTTCCTTTAAAATTTGATGTTTTGTGCTAAAATGTGAGTATTTTAGCCCTAGATAGTGTAATGTGTGTGAAAAGAGTGCTTTTAGTTTAAATTGAGTGCTTCTTTCTATGATACAATATTTATCTTAATCCCTGTTTGTGATGTTTGGAGTCATGTTACAGAAAAATTATTAGGTTTTTAATCTGGTGTTTGTATAGCAAGTGGTAGTGCAGCAGCTTAGGTGAGTTATTGAGATGGTGGTGTTATTTGGTTGGGAATATGTGTATTATGGAATTCTTGGAAGTGCGATTATATCTGTCAAATAATAAAATTTGGGGGTGGGAGGTAGAATGTGTGCTTCATCATCTTTGATTTATGCAGACAGTTTGATTTTCTAATTTTAATCTATACTATACTAGTGTATATTAGCTGGGTTGTATCTGTTATGATTAATAATTTTGGGGGTATAGATATTGCTTGTACACATACATGTACATGGTTACCCAAGAAAAAAAATCTCTAAGCTGAGATATATCCCCACATATATGTTGTTATTACAATTATTTTGGTTGGACATATATCAAATTATATACATGCAAACAAGCATTGGTAGCAAAGATTATCCTAATTTCAATTAATCAACATATTAAATGATTCTTGGAGACATATTTGTTGGAACAAGTGTGGTAGGTGTAATAATATTGGGTTAGCAAGTTTTATTAGCATTTGGTAGTTTATAATAAAGCACTTTCAAAGCATACACATGTAAGCAACAGATTTAGTATGGGGCTAGAAAAGTTTAAGTGTGTTTAGTCAATAGTAAAACATTTTCTCAAAGCATACACAAACATGAGCAGCTAGTATCGGCTAGCACAAATTATTACATTAGTTAGGAAATCATAAATATATCATCAACGCACATAGAAACACACAAGCATGTTAGCAAATTATTACATTGGTTTGGCAGTAGTAAATGCATCATCAACACACATATAAACATGCACAAATGGTAGAATTGGTATTGGGGTTAAAGAGTTAATGGTGGGCAGTCAATAGTAAAAACATTTTCTCAAAGCATACATGATCATAAATAACTAGTATCAGTTAGCATAAATTATTACAACAGTTAGAACATCATAAATATATCATCAACATACATAGAAACTGGAATGATTACATGAAGCAACTTAGTAGGAGCTAGAAAAAAAATTTAAAGATGGCTAGTTAAAGCCTTTCCCCTAATCCATGTTTTGGTCGAGTGGTGTTACTGAGTAAGGGAGTCCATGAGAGAAAGCATGTGATTAAATTGTAAAGGTGGCTGGTTAAAGCCTATCCCCTAATCCATGTTTTGGTCGAGTGGTGTTACTGAGTGAGGGAGTCCATATGTAGGTACTTCCAGAGAAAGCATGTGATTGATTTGGGGTGTGATAGACATTGAGATATATGGATTTAGGTTTGTAACAGTGAAGATGTGGCGAGCAGAAGAGTGTAATTGGGGTAGAACATAGTGGTGCAGTGATGAATAATGTGAAAAGAGAGTGATCATATGATTAAGTATTGACTCTTGATTAGTTGAGTAAAAAGGGGCATGGTCACGTGACTAAATACTGGCTCCTGATTGGCTAATCTCCTAGAACGCAGGTTTCCTATCTACTGGTATCATATTTGACAAACAGAAGTTTCAATGTCAAGATAAACTCATCATTATCTTTATCAAATAACATAAAGGCATCAGTGCCATAAGGTAGTGTACTGGGCCCGCTCCTGTATTCCATCTACACAGCGGAAGTGCCAGTACTAAGGACGACAGTAATCGCTACCTTTGCGGATGATATCTGTATTCTTGCTCGGCACAAAAATCCAGTGTACGCATCCTTGTTGACGCAGGAGCATTTAACCGTTATCCAGCAGTGGACGCTTAAGTGGAAGACTAAACTAAACCACCAAAAAACCAGACAAGTAACTTTCACTCTAAACGTGCAAAACTGTCCCCCTAATATAATAAATAATCAGCGCATAATTCAAGAAAATCATATTAAGTACCTAGGTATGATATTAGATCGAGGACTTACATGGAGAAGCCATGTATCGTTCATCCGGCAAAAAATGGCTTCAAGAACTAAGGCTCTCAACAGCATAATAGGCAAAAAGTCACCAGTGAGCTTGAAATGCAAGAGGCTAGTTTATCTTTCAGTCATAGCACCAGTCTGGAGATACGGATTAGAAGTATATGGAGCCACTGCGAAGAGTAACCTAAATAGGGTTCAACAGTTCCAATCGAAAACGTTGAGGCAATTGGTAGACGCACTGTACTATGTATCGAATCACACTCTACATACAGACCTAGATGTTCCATACATAAACGATTTATACTTAAAACAATACAAACACTTTTATGAGGCTCTTCAACTCAATCAAAATCCAGAGGTATCGAACATCAGTCGCTGGGACCAGCCAAGGAGGCTCAAAAGAACATGGGCCGGTGACGCCCTAGGTGTCAGATGCGATAGATAACATCGTCGTTAATACCTCAGCCGTCGAACGAATAAAATCCAGCGCCATAGTAAACAGTATTAGATATCAGAAGCAGAAGATAACTCCGCACTAACATCTCGGATGTGAAAGGAATGAACTCCAAATTATAGTAATCAGTTTTCCGATCGACTAATGCTTATGCTTCCGCTGGGTAACTGAGCATGAAAAGAAAATAAAATAAAATAAAATAATAGCCTCGTCAATTATGGTCTTAAGAACGGTGTGATGTAAAAAAAAAAAAATATCAAATAAAAATCAATAATTCACGAACAGCTTGACTTATAAACTTCAACTTTGGAATATAAATTACAATTAAAATTATCTTTAAAACAATCTATAACTTAAAGATGGCCGATTATTCTGAACAGCAAAAAACCCAAAAAAACTGTCAAGAATATACAATACAGTACATAAAACGACCTCAAAAATCACTTAAAAAACCATAACTCATCACCCGATAAACCTATAAAGCTGAAATTCAAAATATAAATTAAAATGCAGGAGCCTTTCATAAAATCAAAAAATTACGCTACAAAAGTTATGTAGAGCTGCCGAAAAGTTCAAAGAAGCGCAAACAATGATGTGCACCTTTTCTAGCGCCGCGAGTATTTAAGTTAAAAATTTTAAACGCAGTTTAAAATATGCGCATCCCCGTATATTTGGCTAGTTTGGAACATCCGGATTTCCAGCTAGACTCTCGAGGCGCTGAAATCTCGAAATTTTGGAAAATAATATTTTTTTCCCGAGCATGTAATATGTCGTTGAAAAGATCGCTATTTATCAGGAACAAAACCATATGTCATTTTCTTTACCAAAACTTTCAAAATTGCCGTAAAGTTCAAAGAAGCGCAAAAAATGATGTGTCCCCCCGCCCTTAACGGCGCAAATATTACAGCTAAAAGTTTCAAATGCGGTTAAAAATATGTGCTTACACGTATATTTCTCTAGTTTGGAACATCCGGGTTTCTAGCTTCACAACTGTACCCTCTGGGCGCCGAAAGCTCAAAATTTTTAAAAAACGTATTTTTTTCCGGGCATGTAATATATTGTTGAAAAGATCGCTATTTGTCGGAAACGAAACAGCATTTCATTTTCATAGCGGAACATTCAAAGTTGCCGAAAAATTCAAAAAAGCGCGAGAATTGGTTTATGACGCGAGTATTACAGCTAAAAATTTTGCGGAAAGTAGAAAATATGGACATCCATGTATATTTCTCTTGTTTGGAACACCTAGGTTTCCAACTTTAAAATTAGTGTCTTGAGACTCTGAAAGCTCGGAATTTTCTAAAAAAAATATTTTCCAAAAGCGTATCATTATTGGAAAGAGCGCTGTTTTTCGGGAACGAACCCATATTTCATTTTCTTAACGAAACTGTTAGAAATTTACTAAAAGTTCATAAAATTGTGAAAAATGACGTGTAGACCCGCTTGTAATTTATGTATTGCAGCTCAAGATTTTGAAAAAGGTTAAAAAATGCGCGTTCGAAAAAGAAAAAGATTATTTAAATTCAAATAAACAGTTACATAAATTGATTTGATTTCATCCGTACAACATATTAATTTAAATAGAATGAAATAATAAATGATGTGTTCATGTCTGCGGTGTATCTAAATAATTTTAAAGTAATTATATGACCATGAAATAAAATAAAATGTAGGAAATGTATATTATTACATATTAAAATTCCATACATATATACATACATTAAAATTTATGTGAAACAATGTAAAAGATTTTGAAATAATAAAAATAAAAATGTGAGCAAAAGAAAAAATATGGTTTTATTTCACATATTATACATACTGCGACAGCTGACTTTGATACATTGAAAGGTAATTGTTACATTCATATTCAACCTTCGTAGGATCTAGACAACTCCATCTTTCAAATTCCGCATCTTTTATTAAATTTTTAATCCGTATGAATTGAATGTTGACAGTCGTCGCAATCTTTTACTTTGACACAATTTCGAGTACTCCTGCGTAATGTATCACCGTCGATATAATATTCTTTATCATGTTCGTGATCGTAGCATGGTAGAAATGATTTTATCGTATCATCCTGTTTTTATCTGTCCGGTAAAAATATATAAATGTCCCCGATGGAACTTGGAAATAATGTAATTATCATTTCTTTGGTGGCTGTAATGAACAACTGGCTTAAATCATTTATATTGAGATTGTTCATAAGCTTCAGCGGACGGATAACGTGATCGTGCCAGGTCTTCATCACCATAACATTTTTCACCGCACAATGAAAAATATTATTCTCATAATGGTACTTACAAGTTACCAAATTGCTTATACCAAAGTATTCTTGATATAAATCATTAATACTAGATACTCGAAAGACTTTCTCCATATTAACGAGTTCGTAGTCCAAGTCACGCAACAATTCAGACATTTCGTTAAGTTCCCATAATATAAGCTTTGCATAGTAGTTAAAATATATACGCGAGCCTTCGGTTTTTCGGACAATATTGTGAATACATCACGTGCCATGAATATTTCTTCCCGACAGGGAAATAATCAGGGGTTTTTCAAGTAATGACACAGGGAAGAGCATTGTAAGTGAGGCATTTTTGATGCAGACATGCTCTGCTTGGCGTGTATAGCGTATGTAAACACTTCCCGCCAGACATATCAATCATCGCTAGTTCGGTTACTAGAAAACGATAATCAGAATCTTTATGGAAGCTGAAATCTACAAAATATTCCGCTATATCCATCTGATCTGACAATAATACTGGACCAACGATTTTATGTGCAAAAGATGATGATTCTGTTGAAGAATAACCATCATCTGATTGCGGTAATTGAAGTGACGAAGACGTATGCGAGCCGCTATCACTTGCAAATAAATTCTGAATAAATTCGGCGTCCTTAATTGATTTTGAGTTGTTGCTTACGTTAACTATATCAGCGTTCATGATTGAATAATATGTATTTCAAACTTTTCACTAAAAAAAATACAGACGAAAAGAAAGAGAAAAAGAAAAGATAAAAAACAGAAAAAAATGATAGAGAAAAAAAGAGAAAAAACGTAAGAAATTATTCTCTTTAACGTTGACGTAATTTTTTTAAGTGGTCTTGAAGGTATGCGAGTCATGCAGGTAAAGGTTGTTGCGACGACGAGATATATACCTGCAGAGGTTATCGATTCTTGGAAAAGAGGGATTGACGCTTGAAACAATAATGTCTTGAAACGATTGATGATGCGGATGAGTTTATTAAATAAAAAAATTATGTTTGTAGCGAAACGATTAATATTAAAAATAATTGTGATGTTGATAAACATTTTTTATTGATCGGAGATTTTTCTTTCTCAAAAGGTTAAAATTATTTTGACAATGTTAAGTGTATATGATGACATGACTGTGTAGGAAAAAGTAATACCTGTACAAAAAATAAAGATCGTTAATAAAAAATTAAACATATAGAACTGCATGTGATGCGTATGCGAGACCAATGTGATATGCTATTGTGGCTAACGTTGAAAAATGTTCATGATCAACAGGGAAATTCGTGATAGAAGATATGTGTGTGGGAATGTACGGTACGCTTTCGAGTGAACCATTGATTAATTTTTAGAATCGATAAAATAAATAAAGATTACGGAAGATCAGCAATTTTAGATGTGAGGGGGCGGGGGTAGAAAGAATGAATTTTTAGGACTGAAAAAAAAAAAAATGAAAAACATATTCGAATCAATTTTTGAAGAACTCGTAATAGAGTAACATATAATGTAGAATCTGTGCAGGGGATAGACAGTATGCTTTTCACAACAGTCTGGGTGTTTGTTCGGATTAATTTTTAAAACCTCGGAAAACATACAGAAATACTTACGGACTGAAAAATAATCGTAATGAGAAAAATAACAAAATATACTTGGACTAATTTTGAAAAAAAAGTGGTAACGTGAACGAATGATACGTGTGCATGAATGATGCGTGTGCTTTCATTGAAGGGCGAGATATCGAATGATTTATTTTTAAAATTGGTGAAAACATACATAAATACTTACAGATGGAAAAATAATCATAAGTGAGAA
Organism: Icerya purchasi; assembly: GCA_039619475.1. Taxonomy (NCBI): domain Eukaryota; kingdom Metazoa; phylum Arthropoda; class Insecta; order Hemiptera; family Monophlebidae; genus Icerya; species Icerya purchasi. Next base: position 588,391,579 of record CM077115.1, read on the forward strand.
AAAATAATAAATATACTTAGACTAATTCTATAATACATAGGCTTAGAAAAATTATTATGAACGATAGGGAAACTAATGAGAGCAGAATGTGCGCGGGATCGGACGGTGCGCATTCGTTGAGGGGCGAGACATCGAAGGATTTATTTTTAGAACTGGGGAAAACATACATAAATACTTACAGACGGAAAAATAATCATAAGTGAGAAAAAATAATAAATATACTTAGACTAATTCTATAATACATAGGCTTAGAAAAATTATTATGAACGATAGGGAAACTGTCGAGAGCAGAGTGTGCGCAGAATTGAACAGTTTGTTTTCGCGGCGGCTAACGTTATGATAGATATAAGTGTGTGATCTGTCAGTGTGCTTTTCTAACGATCGGAGAATAAAGAAAAATTTTTGGAACCGTAGAAAATGAGAAATATACTTAGACTAATTTTTCTAATGCTTAGGCGCGGAAAAATAAAAAATTAAAAAATATATTTGAATGGGACAAAGAGTGTTAACGGGGAGCTCAGGTTAGTTTCATTCTTTAAATATTATACTTTGGTTAATTTAAAAAAATCACGGTATCGCGAACGATCGAAACGTGTTCGAGAACGATGCGTGCGCTTTTACTACCTTTAAATCGATTGTGGCAGTGGAAAGTCATTCCGTCGGGAATAGTTGTTTACATATGTGTACTGAATAAAGTAATCAAGGACTTTGAGTATGAAAGTATGTTTTCGTGAGTGTGTACATGTAGGGTGTGGTTCCGTAATAAGTCATAGACTGGAATAGAAATTATAAGAACGTTAAGATCTGGTTTCAACGGTAGCGTTAGCATTTTCGCTTTTACAGTGTGTAAGATAGACTTACCCCCCCGTACATAATGTATCGGACAAAGAAAAGTTTTACGCAACTAACCGAACGAAAATCATCGCGATTTCTGGAAATACCGAAAACGGCGAAAACCTGTATTTTAATGCAATTCCTACATGCTGGCCACTGATAAGATTGATAACAACAAAATTCAATAATGATAATAACTCATTTTACATATGTGTACCAACGCTCGTAACCGTATATACATCATTGTGTGTGTGCGTAATCCTCCAAAATCAGTCGCTACCGAATAATGGTAATTTACGTACAAGTAAAGACATGCAACGATCAATTTATTGACAGTGTTAGCATTTGTATGTAGCGCTATGAGAGAAGCATTTTCGCTTTTGCTATGTGCGAGATAGACTTACCCCCCCCCCCCCCGTACATACTGTATTGGACAAAGAAAAGTTTTACACAACTGACCGAACGAAAATCTTCGCGATTCCGAGAAATATCGGAACGATGAAATCCTGCATTTTACCGCGATTCCTGCAGACTGACCATTGATAACATTGAAACAACAAAAATCAATAATGATAATAACTAATTTTACATATGTGTACGGACGCTCCTAACCGTATATACATCATTATGTGCGTAATCCTCCAAAAACCAGTCGCTATCGAATAATGGTAATTTACGTACAAAAGTAAAGGCATGCAACAATCAAATGATTGACAGGTGCAAGGTCACTTGCGATGGCACGCGTACGAATTTACCGCGGTAGTGATGATGATGGTGATTTTTACATGTGTGTGCAGACGTATACATACGTACATGTGCATGTGTGTGTGTTAATTAAGGGATCGATAATCAAATGGAATGCGGTTCTGCAGTTCGAGACGCTCCGGAAACGGCTCTCGAAGGCTTTAATTAATGGTGGCGGCATCCTTTGGGTTTGAACTGTCCTTTTCCCTGTACTTACGAAGAATAAATATAATAATTTTGCATTCGTTACGAAGCGATAAACGAATTTAATAGCGCAAATAACTGAATTTAGGGTAACGCGTATGAATTTTGATGGTTACGAATGTTAGACCTTAATGGATCTCCCTGGTGTGACTGCTCAAAAATGAAGTGATTCTGAGGATTTTTTTTTCAAAGAAGAATTCCATAAAATATTTCCAAACTTTGGTAATATATATATATATATATATATATATATATATGATTCAAGTAATTACAATTTTTTTTTTTTGTATAAAAATATGGAAACACAAGCCACTTATGTAAATGTAATTTTTCCCAGACCTCCTAAAAAAAAAAATTAATTTTTCTGCTGCAGTGATTTCTGCTGTCAAAGTGTCTGAAAAAAAAAAAAATAAGTCCAAATGATGCACCGCAATTGGTGTATACTGGAAAAGATGGCCACACTTTGTGGAATATACACTCACCTCCGAAAAATATTAAAATTCCGAAGAAAAATATTTTACAAATTCGTATACCCCGAGTAATTGATAGCGCTCAAGATATTAACACGCCCACAGGTATCTGGAAGTTATTTTTTACCAATAAAATTGCTGAAAATATCAAAACAAACACGAATATATGGATTCACAAAAATAAGGATAAATTCAGTAGAGAAAGTGATTGCAACTGAAATACCGTCAGTAAAGTTTAAAGGTGTTTTGTGAACTACTATATTTAGAAGGAGTTTATAAATCTTCTCACATTAATTTAGAAGACTTATGGACAACAAATGGAACCGGAATACAATTCTTTAGAATTTGCATGGCACAAAACCGGTTTAAATTTTTACTGCGAGCGATACGGTTTGGTAATTTAAATTCTCAGGAAGAAAGAAAAGGAGTGGATAAACTAGCACCAATAAAATACCTTTTTGAACCATTTGTTGGGGGAACTGTAAAAGCAATTTCAGTCTTATGGAACATTGAAATGCTACACCTTTCTGCGGTCGATGAACTGGTGTGTTTTGATTTATTTGAATAGAAATTAAAATTAATTTTTTTTATAATCGTTAAAAACATTTTTATGTTTTTACATGGTATTTTTAGAGAAACATAAGATGATGCACTAAAATGTGTGCAATATTTTTCGAAATCCTTAAAACTAATACTATTATATGCTAACATTTTTAGTTTTTCATGTAGAAAGATAACTACATAATGTATGTATGTATATTCCTATAACTTTTAAAACGTTAGTAGCGTATGTTAAAATATAAAATTTAGTGACCCCGAGAACTCACGGGTTAAATTGTTTCCAAGGAAGATGGAAACATAGGGATGGAAAGTTTTTTGGGAATAATTATTTATGCCTTCAAATGTTGCGGCCGAAATGCTTGCAAAAACATTAGCAGTAATATAACAACTGATAAAAATCTTATACATACATAGTCTTTATAAATGAGACCGAATTGTAAAACTGTGAAAATCATTGTTAAAACGAAATGTCAATCGTTGTGTTCGTAAAACGCATTCTGCTCGGTTGTGGATGTGAACATTTTATTTTAGTTGTCTCCGAATAGTTTTGCTTTATCGGTTATCAAAAACTAATTGTCTCTTAAAAGTAGACCGTCTGGATAAATAATGTTATTACAGTAATAAATTATATGATATTAGCCAACATATTTTTATAACTAAAAGTAAATACTGTAAGTGAATGTAAAAAATAAAATAAACATATTACTTATTTACTAAAATCAATTTCAGATATAAAAAAAAGCGAGGGATGTACAATTTATTTACCAAACACGGTATTTAATTATCGACTGTTAAGAATATGTAAAAAAGAAAAAAAAACATACCAAAAATAGAAGATCTGAATTCGTATATAATCCACTGTGTATTAAGAGAACAAAAATCTAAAATTTGTAAGCACTCAATTTAATCAAAATTAATAAATGATCATAAAAATTTACTCACAGAGGAAACACATAAACTGGCAGAAATAAAGGCAAAACAGAACTCGTTATCTGGAAAAGACAGCTTTACTATTATTAGAGAGAGAAAACAATAAGAGAAGAAAAGGATTACAAACAAAAAGGAATTTAATATTTTGGTGCATTTACATTAGTGTAAATCGACGCGGTGTACATTTACTGTTACGAGCAATTGTTGACAAGATGGTCAGTTATAGTAATACGTGTGAATTCCTCAAAAATCAGCAAACCAATATGCTCAATGGATGAAAATTATAAATATGTAATTAATGCCAGACTCGAATTGCGCACCGTCGTTTACCTGGCCGACGACGTTTAAAAAAGGTCTAGTAACCTAAACACTCGAATTGCGCACCGCACCTTTGCCGCTGTGAAATATAAAAAAACAAATGAAAACGGCACCGGGACCCCATGATATTTGTTGGACTCGGTGGTTCCAAAACTGACTGCCGCCGCTTTATAACATTTGAGTGTTCGATGGATTTAAACATTTTTACGCGTCATCGTATAGTTAAAAAATGACATTTCGGTCGTCTTGCATTATTTAATTTTTATCAATATAGGACATGTAATGTTAGTTCGGTTATGTATTTGTAAATAGATGATTCTTCATAATTCTCTCGATTAACTAATAATATAAATTTGAATTTTGAATAACATTTAATGAAAACACATCAAATAGACATCCGTTTGATTTCATTAAACAGCATGCAATATCGAACACCATTAAGGTTACACTTTAAATTTGTCACCAGTGCTTGCGCGATTGAAATAAATTGAGAAATTTAGAGGTCAGTTAATTTACATTTAGTAGTTAATCATTTGTCGGCCACCATTACATTTTGGAACATACTGTGCATAACACTAACCTACCTAACTTAAACTTTTATAAATGTAGAATCCACACGGTAGCGAAATAATATATACATAAATATTTTAACAACTTTTTCAGTATACAGCCAATTTTTTGTAAAATCCGAGCTAATTTCGAAACAAACGAAGCACAAACGAAGCGCAAACGAATAAGCCTATTTTGGTTTCCCAACTCAAAATGGGCGGGGCTGGCGAAACGCAGCCGATACTTACAGTTAATCTGCTATTCCGGATCCATACAATGGACTTTCCTGTTCTTCAAAAAGCATTTGTTGGGCAGCTGTAGCTTTCCTTCGAGCTGTTTGACCCTCTTTTGAAGCCGCCTGATGTATATCTGCTACATGAATCCTGTTGGCATCTTTTCGTCAACATAATTTTTTGCAATGGGCCCAATGATGACTTCCATTATTTGAAATATTTTTAATATAGATTGAAAACCATCGTTGAAAATTGAAACAGCAAAAAAATTAGCAATTTCGCTGGTTTTTGCGCCGCTGTGAAGGTTCTTTAGAGCAAAGTGCCAAAATAAACCATTATAGCTTTCATTATTATTTTGTGTATTGCTTCCCTTGCATCTTTCTAATAATTTCCGCTTACTCAATTCAGAATATATATACTCTGCTCAACATCTTCCATGTGACTGTTATGCTGATGTATGGTAAGAGAGTCCGTTAGTTCGATCATGTCGTAGATATTGACCAGACATCTGCACAGCACGTTCACACAGCTGCCCTGTACAGTAAGGATATCTTTAAGTGCCCCTCTCAACCTTTCCTGTTGGGCTGGTGGCAGCAAGGGCCTTATGCAACCATTTACCAATTACCATGTTCGTGACAATCACCGCTGCACAGGCATGTCGTAAATGTTTTCATCCGTATAATATTCTCATGTTTTAACCCTGTTACACCACTTCCATCATCCTTAACTAATTATAGACAATTTTCCACTGTTTTTCATAATTTTCTTTACATTTTAGCAGTTTTACACTGTTTTCATCAATTTTTGATATTTCTCACTATTTTCCTTTATTTTAACATCATTCACACAATTTTCCTCAATTTTTCACTGTCTTTGTAAGGTTTTTTGTTTCTTCCAATTCTTAACTACATTATTCTTCGTCCGCAAATGCTTCAGGAATATGTTCTACTATATCTATAACCAATCAATGCTAATATAACTTGCTAACTATGATACGATGTGGTGTGTATGTGGCTGTGTATATGTATGTGTGAGCGAGGAAGGTGATTGTATATGTGTGTGCTTTTGCGCGTGAATGTGTGGGTCCATGCGAGTATGTGTGGGTGCGACATGCACGTGATTATTACATCGTTGCAGTCATCGTCATCGTCGCTGTAGGCATCATCATAATTATTATAAAAATTGTAAAAACATATTTGTCAACGTAATAACCGAAATTAACATTAGTATATTCCATCAGGTACACTAGCACCGATAATATATACTTTAGAGGCAGAGTTAAACTGGGATGCGGACAGTGGAGAAATAGTCGTGACTGAAATGTCCGCTAAATATATGGTTTTCCTTATCAAATTTTAAGAAGATGTATCTTTTTCTGTAAATAGGGAATAGTAGTCTCTTGATTAGTATTCAAGATGTCAGAGTGTTGGTTATAATCATAAGTCCGATCCTTTTAAGCTGGTGAAAGCAAGGGACTCATGCAACTGTTTCCCAATCACTACTTCGTCGTCCGTCACATAAGCCTTAGTCGCATGCACTGTCGTGCATGAATTGTTTCCGTCCTTATCATATTCTTATGCTTTAAACACCATTTTCCTCAATTTAACTAATTATAGCCAATTTTCCACCAGTTCTCCTCATTTTCTTACATTTCAGTACTTTTACACTGTTTTAGTCAATTTTTGCTATTTCTAACCATTTTCAATTATTTTAAGCACCTTCCACACAACTTTCCTCAATTTTTAACCATCTTTGTAAGAGTTTTTTTTTTTCTTCTTCAAAATCTTTACTATGTCGGTAGTCGTCAGTGATAACCGTCCCTATTTTTTCTATCAGGCCCTCCACTTCGTCTGTGCACATCTCCAGCTTGGTAATTGACGCGGCCATTGAACGTTGTTGGCTATGCAATCGCGGTCTCCATTTGATTATTGGGTTTACCGGTAGCATCTTTGAGCGCATGGTTTAATACACCCAGTCGGGCTGTGTCTTCAGCCGCCCGATGCAGGAGGTTCCGTTCGATATCTTTAACAGACTACCGTGTTGACGTTTAATAAGACCATTCGTCGAATCTAAGACGTATGTTGCACGTTTGCCCAGCACAATCACAGAGATACCCCATACACTAAGGAAATCTTTAAACGTCTCTGTAACCATTCCTTTTATACTGGTGGAAGTAAAGAACTCCTATAACCGTTTACCAATAACTACTTCACCATCCAACGTCAGAGCTTCAATCGCCGCTGCATCGCCATGGTGTAAACGTTTTCCTCCCTATCATATTCTCATGCTTTAACACTATTATACCATTTTCCTCAGTTTTAACTAATTATAACCAATTTTCCACTATTCTTCAACATGTTCTTATGTTTTAGGTGTTTTTACGCTATTTTTCACTAGTTTGTGCTATTTTCCAACATTTTCTTGTGCTTTAATGCCGTTCACACAATTTTACTCAATTTTTCGCCATCTTTCTCAGATTTGCAACAATTCGGCTTTCCCAACCAGTACTATAATTTAAAAGTGACTCCTATGTTTGAATGTCAGCACTTCTCTTGCGTAAATCCTATGATTTCCCAGATGCTGTATATTCTGCTATAATATCCACACCATCTTTTTTTTTGACTTGTTTAATGATGTGATATTGGTTACCGTCTTTGGGTTGATTGAGCGTTACTCTAAACTCAGTCTGTTTATTAAACATATGATTTATTTTCGAATCATCAGACCGATATGGATGTATGGTATTCAATTGCTGTTTATCGATCTCCAAGTAAAAATGTAGGTGAATTCATAAAAGAAACCGCAACGCTTTTAAAAAAACTAAATAATAAGGATAATTTTTTGATATGTGGGGATTTCAATATTAATTTACTTCTTCATAATGCTCAGACGGAGAACTTACTAAACGTAATTTACGGGTCAGGAGGGATACAGTTAATAAGTGGAATTACAAGAGAGGAAGATCGGACGGATAGAAGTACTCAGTCATGCATAAATAATATCTTTATGAAGTTTAAAACTAACGAAATTACTTCGGGAATAGTCAATACGAAAATATCTGGCCATTATATCATCTGCAGTGCTTTTCGTATAGCGAACCTGAAAATAACTTATTATAAAAATCCGCTAAAATGTGTTTTTGAAGAAGGAAGACTGCAGAACCAAATTAGTAATTATACCTGGAGCAAAGTAGGTAACTCCTCAACGGTGGGAGACGTATACCATCGTTTTCGTTCAGTGTTCCAAAACATGTATAAAGATTGTAAAGTGGAGGTGAGTGAGGGGAAAAGGGGATGTAAATATAATCCTAAAAACGAATGGATGAGTCAGAAAATAATTAATTTTATGAAAATCAGAGATCAATACTTTAAACTGAGTAAGGGAAATAGAACTAGCGTGAGATATAAAAATCTGTTCAAAAAATATCGGAATTTAGTTAAAACAGAAATAAGGAATGCCAAGCAGAAGTATTATCAAAGACAAATAGTGATGGCAAACAACGATAGCAAAAAAAAACATGGGGTATAATCAATAATATTGTTAGTAAAAAAAACAAAACGACAGTAGATGATTTCATTACTAAACATTTTGGGGATAGTTCAACAGTAGCTGAACAATTTAGCGAAAACTTCGTACGTCCGGTAGAAGAGCATAGACACACTTGTGACATTCAGTTACTGAGTACTAACGTTGACAAGTTAAATATGACCTCATTCTTCATTCCACTTGCAAATGTTTCTCAAATAGAAGAAATAATTAACGATCTAAAAATTCACAAAGCACCAGGATGGGACGAGATTAGGGTGAAAGACATTAAATAAAACTCAAAGTTGTTAACTCCTATTTTAACCTGTATGGTCAATCGCTCAATTAAGGAAGCGTGCATCCCTGATGGGCTCAAAAGAGGTATTATTAGACCGATATATAAGAAGAGGGCTCAAAACCAAATCGAAAACTATCGCCCAATAACAATAATGCTTGTAATAGCTAAAATTCTAGAACAGTATATCGGAAAACACTTAAGAAATTACGTGGAAAAAAACAATCTGCTCTATGAAAACCAACACGGATTTAGAGAAAAAAGATCCACCGTTACTTTACTAAGAACGTTTGTAAATGAGATAAACACAGGACTATCGAGGGGAAACCAATTTATAATTACCTTTATAGACCTAGCTAAAGCTTTTGATCTAGTTGACCATGATCTGCTTATAAAAGATTTAGAAGATATGGGTATTGTAAATAATCAACTATTGTGGTTTAAGAATTATTTACAAAACAGGAGAAGCGTAGTAAAAATTGCAGGTAATATTAGTAATGAAAAGGTGAATCGATATGGAGTAGGTCAGGATACAATACTGGCTCCTATTCTATTTCTTATATACACGAACTCATTATATAAGGACATCAAAAATGCAAAGGTTTATGTATTTGCCGATGACATCGCATTATTAATGGAACATAAAAATGTAGAGATGGCGAAAAAATTACTGCAGCAAGATGTCGATAATCTCAGTAAATGGGCGCATGACAGGAAGTTATGTATAAATGTAAATAAATGAAAACTACTCTATATTCATAATATCTCTAAACATATGAGTCACCACCAGCGAATCAGTATACATAATAATGAATGCTTACATGAACGCTATGGGAATAAAATCACTCACCCATGTTCATGTCCACCTCTAGTGAATGTAAAGATTTTAAATACCTAGGAATGGGTCACCCTCTTTCAGGCGCGACTCTATCGGGCGCAGCCTCTTTCGGGCGCAGGAGAACTCAGACCTTTTTACAGACCACCTACGGTGATTTTCAGGTATCATCCGTTAAACGTTATCATCTGTGTTAGTGAAAAACACGAGTTACCAAATACTGTTATTAGAAATTCTGTCCAAAAAATATCGTTCTTCGTTAACGATTTAGTTTTTTCGCGCGTATAGCATGTTATATATGCATACACATATGTAATCACGAAATACATATTTTACATGATTTTATTTGGTTATTCACTTTTTTAAAATAACGACTTTAGCGTGAAATACAGATAAACTGACTTTTGCGATGTAAATTTAAGAGTTCTGTTAGCAATAGTGATACGAAACGGACGAAAATTATTAATATTAATAATCGTCCAAATGCATTATCGGTTTTTTTCATTTTCTTTTTTTCTGCTAATGTATAGTCAACTGTATCTAAAAAATTACAAATTATCAACTCTACGTTTTTTTTTTGTTTTTTTTTTATAATACTAAATTTACAAATATAAATCTAGGCGCCGTGTGTAACTACCTGGGCTATTACGGCACCTAGACTCACTTGAAATTACAGAAGGCGGTGCAGTCTGTTCGATGCTGCAAAATTGAACACTGCCCGAACACAATCCGGGTAGTTCGACAACAGACGGTGGGGTGAGGTATTACTAGAAGTACGGGAAGTATGCCGGCATCATTTCAGCAGATGCTCTACAGTTGGTGAGGCCATGAACCCGCATAGAGGGCAAGTGACCGGAGGGGGAGCTCCTTCAAAGACGTGATTGTGTGATAGTGCAGTGTGCCCCAGACGCAGTCTCGATAGGATCGAGAAATCCCTACGTGTGACGGGGAACGGCGGCCACCATGGGTCGGTGTCCGACTTTATGGATCTGAGCCAGGTTGTTTGTTCTGACCATAGTTTGCTCCACTCCTCAGCAAAGTGCATCAGAAAGACTGATGCGCCAAAACGAGGCAGTAAGGCGTTAAACGGCATCGGGCTAGATAGAGTTGCCTTAGCAGCCAAGTCAACCCGCTCATTGTCGGGAACCCCAACATGACCAGGAACCCATAAGAATGTGACATATACCTCAGATCGTGAAAGTTGGAATAGGAGGTTTTTTATTTTAATTATTAGAGAGTTGCAACTGTCTGGACTCTGGATGGCTTTTATAGATTGAAGTGAGTCTGTAATCAGAAGGGCATTTTGAGACGCTAGGTTGGAAGAATATGTCTCAAGGCAAAGAAGGATCCCAAACATTTCTGCCTCTAAAGTAGAGCAGTAGTCGTTTAGGCGCTCGGTGTACATTACACCTCCAATTTCATAAGCGCATGCGGTTGGTGAAGGAGAATTAGTAGGACTCGCTTTAGCTGCGTCTGTGTACATGTGAATGTAGTTAGGCAAGAAGGCGAGTTTATTTGATACTACTTGAGCCATGGGTATAGAAAGGTTAGATGCTCCTAAGGGATCTGCTAAAGATATGTTCATAGATGTTGAGACATGAATCCAGGGCGCTAAAGCGGTCGGATTAACATGGTGATCGCTCCAATTTATGCCTATCTTAGAAAGAAAAGTTAAAGCCTTGACCAATGGATCGCCAGGAAAGGATGGGAATGGGATTTGGAAGTTACTGGTGGAAAAATGATCTGGTAAGGAATAACGAAATAATCTCGAAAGGTGAGATAATCGCGAATAATAGATAAAGGAGGAAGGCCCACCAAAGCACAAACGCCCAACGAAGGAGAAGTTCGGTGCGCCCCAAGTATGATACGTAAAGAAGTATTATGGATAGGATCGATAGATTTTAGAAGAGTTTTATTAGCCGAAGAATACACCTGACAACCGTATGACAGTTTACTCAGGATAAGGGCTTTGTATACTGATAACAGCAATTTTGGATCTATATTGTACTTGTGGTTGTATAAACATTTCAAGATGGACAAGGATTTCATGCAACTACGCTTAAGGATAGACATGTGTGGAGCCCACGATAATCTCTCATCGAACGTTAGACCCAGAAACTTTATGGAAGGAAGGAATGGGATAGGTACATGTTTTAGGTAGAGGATGATATCAGGATTGGAAATAGTACGACGCTTCTTTAGGAATTCGACACATGCAGTTTTTGAGGATGAGAAATCCAAGCCATTCTTTTCCGCCCAGTTTTGTAATCTATTGATCGTTGACTGTAGGATAGACATCGCATTAGCGGGGAAGTTTGAAGGAAGAGATATGTTAAGGTCATCAATGAACAAACTGTCTGTTACCGGCGGCCTTATGAACTTTGCTATATCGTTTATACAGGGTGGGCGAAAAGAACATCTCGAATTTTAAATGCTCGTCAAATAAAGACTAATATACTTACGGAAATGAAACAAATGTTAAAATACTTTAAAAAGAACGCCATTTATGGTACACTATTAGTTTTGAACAATACTCCGTATGAACAGTCACCATTTTAATTTTTACATTGTTGCAATCTTTCCCCAAAATTATGCATTACTTTTTTAAGAGTTGGTTTTTTAATCGCCGCAATTTCCTTCTGAATGGCCAATTTCATCTCGTCGGTTGTTGCTGGTTTACCCTCGTACACCTTGCTTTTCAAGTAGCCCCATAGGTAAAAATCTGTCGGTGTTAAATCCGGACTGTGCGGCGGCCAAAACAGCTCACAGTTTCGCGAAATCAAGCGGTCCTGAAACTTCTCTCTTAATAACCGCAAAACATCGTTACGAATATGTGGTGTGGCCCCGTCTTGTTGAAACCACGTTTTAGATAATGCAATCCTCTTCCGTCTGAGCTCCGGTAGAAAAAACTCGTTTAACATTTGGATGTAGCGGTCGCCGTTCACAGTAACATTCGCTCCGTCCTCCTCGAAGAAGTAGGGACCGATTATCGCTTTCGCACTGACTGCGCACCATACCGTGATACGAGGGGAGTGCAAGGGTAACGGGTGAACGATTCGAGGGTTCTCAGTAGCATAATACCGCAAGTTTTGTTTATTAACGTTACCATTTAAATCGAAATGCGCCTCGTCGCTAAAAAAAACATAATCCAAATCGACGTCTTCTTCCTCCAGCATATCCAAAAATTTATTAAAAAATTCTAACCTTCTTGGGTTATCTGTTGGTATCAATTCTTGGGTTAGTTGTATCTTGTATGGATGCATATTGAGGTCGTTTCGAATTATTCTTCTGAGTGAAGTACGGGGAATTTTCAAGGCGGAAGCCTGGCGACGAACGGATCTGCGCGGACTTTGCGGCAATGCTACGCGCACTTTGTCGATGTTTGTCGGGGTTCTAGACGATCGACGGCGACCTTGATGGTTGACCGCCACCACACTACCGTATTCTCGGAAGTTTTTTACCCATTTGAGGATACTTTTACGGTCGGGGGGATTGTCATGACGTTTTAAATCAAATTGTTTTTTAAACGCGCGTTGTACCGCGATTATACTTTCACCGTTTTTCACAAAGTACTCGACAACGAAAGAGCGTTGTTTACGCGTCCACGACATCATGACTACCAACCAACTATATTTATATTAAACGGCATATTATTTAGCGCCAGATGGCGTTGCAATCGCTACGCTAACTTATAGTGTATGATTTTGACGAGCGTTTGAAATTCGGGATGCTCTTTTGGCCCAACCTATATAAAACTCTACGTTATTTAAAGTGTAACATAACTGGATTGAATTTGCTTCTGATACATATTCCTTATATAATTTTTCTTTTTTATTCGTATCTAGTAAGTTTATTTGAGGATACGTTTATTGAAGTTTTTTCTGTGATCTATGATTTTAATTATATATTTAATTCCTTTACGAATCAACCCTGGTTTCAAAGAAATATCGAAAAACACAAACAAAGGCGCAAAAATTTTTAAACATAAACACATTTATGTTAATACTGGACGAGAAATATATACGATATTACAAATTAAAAATTAAACATCTTTGTTTTGAATTTTTTATTTTTTCTTTTTTTATTTTTTTATTTTGAGTGTCGTGTACAGATGCCGGGGCTATTACGACATTATGACAATCGGAGTTAAATGGTTCGAAATAAGTTAGTTGTATGAAGATACCGAATAATGTCTGCAATGTTCAAAGGCGAGTTGGCCAAAGACGACTGCAAAGACGCTATGCGGAGATTAGGGCGCTGGAGCGCGAAGAGGGGGCACTCCAGGAGCAGGTGTTTGTAGGAGCGGGGGGAAGGGAGCGAAAGGGGCATTCGAAAGGGGGCTCGCAATTAAGTAAGAGATGCTCATGAGTCAGCGAAATATGTCCAATGCGGAGTTCTGCCATAGCCACAAAGTGGGTTCTGGGGAGGTCAGAAGGAGAGAACCAAGGGTCAATTCCGTGTTTTATCTCTCTTAGAAAGTAAGATTGTCTAGTGAGCCAATCTTGCTTCCATTGGGATTGCACAAGATTTTTTATGGATTTTACTATGTCGACGGGAAGAGGAGGGGAACCGGGCATTGGGCACAACAGTGTTGACTTAGCAGCGATTTCAGCTAAGTAATTACCCCTAAGTTCGGTGTGGCTTGGCACCCACAAGAAAGTAATTTGGTGGGAGGATGATCTTAATTTTAAGATTAGGGATTGTATAGAGTTGGTTATGTAATTCGATGGAGATTGTTGGGGAAGGGACTCCAAAGCTGCTAGTGAATCAGATACAATCAAAATGCGACTGTTGGGTGGAGGGGATTTAATTGCGGATTCGAGGGCTAGGAAAATGGGATAAAGTTCGGCATCGAGAACGAAACAGTGGTCATGGAGGCGAGCGGACGACGAAACTAAGTCAGAGTGAAAGGAACAAGCAGTAGGAGACGATTTGGAAACAGGGCATGATTTCGCGCCGTCAGTGAAGTAGGCTTGGTGATTTGAATATTTTTTAAGGGTTGCGCAGATTCTGGTGCTTAGGATGGAGGAGGAGATTTTTCCCCTGGAAAAATGTACAAGGGAATAATCGATTTCAGCTGGTAGGGTAGCCCCGGGTGGAAGAGGAGGTGGTGTATTGAGGTTTTTGAAGTGTTAGAGGTCGATGTTGGAGTCTAATAGGATTTTTGTTAGACGGGGAAGCGCGCCATTAGGAAGTGTGGGGTAAGGATCACAAAGTCCAAGTAGGAAGACTCTTAAAGAATCGCGGAAGGAGTGTAAGGATCTTTGAAAGTGTAAGGGTGGAGAACCCAATAAGGATTGGAGGCTGTGCGTGGAGGACGTATGGTGCGCACCTAGTATTAATCGAAGAGAAGAATTTTGTAGTGGGTTCAACATTTTGAGAAGGGATGGAGAGGCAGTAGAATACAATGAGCATCCGTAGGAGAGACGGCTGAGGATAAGGGATTGGAAAAGTGTTAGCAGAAGCTTGGGGGGAGAGTTATGGTTTTTGTGGGATAGATATTTTAATGTAGTGATATATTTGCTGCACTTCTTTTTAAGAGATTGCAGGTGAGGCCGCCAGGATAATTTGCTATCGAAAATGATACCGAGGAAAGTTGCTGTACTGGAGTATGTGAGAAGAGAATTATCTAAAAAAAGAGTTGGAGGAGAAGTAATTTTATTTTTCCTATTAAAGTAAATACATTTAGTTTTAGATGAAGAGAAGGAGAGCCCATTCAGGCTAGACCATTCTTCTAAGTTTTTTAACATATTTTGCAAGGTGTGTTGGGCATAGGAAGGATTCGATGATGTTAGGGAAATGTTCAGGTCATCAACAATAAGGCGGGCAATTACCAGAGGGGCGATGTGATCCACGATGTCATGGATATATAAGTTAAAAAGGGTCACGCTTAGGGCCGAGCCTTGAGGGAGTCCGTTTTCTGGGAATTGCGGACATGAAAGGGAATTAGTTATTCTTACCCGGATAGATCTGTCATGGAGAAAATCTTTTAAGTACGCAAACATGTTCCCTGTTATATTGTTCTTAATAATCTTCCGGAGTAAACCCAGGCGCCAGACCCGATCATACGCCTTCTCTATGTCAAAGAAAATTGAGTAGTTGTGCTCTCTGTTAGCGAAAGCTGCTTTGACTTCGTTGTGCAAATTGGATAAATGCTCTAGCGTCGATCTTTTTTTCCGTCCGCCAGACTGGCACGAGGAGAGGAGTCCACGGATTTCTAAGACCCACGACAGTCTTCTGTTGATCACTTTTTCCAACGTTTTAGCCAGTATCGAAATCAAAGAAATTGGCCTGTAGCTTGAGAGGAGGGTGGGATCCTTGCCGTGTTTGAGGATAGGGACTATGATAGCTTCTTTCCAGGATAGCGGTATGGAACCTTGAGCCCAGATGTGGTTATAGATTGCTAGAAGATATGAAAGGGCAGGTGGTAGTAAGTGCTTTAACATCAATGAATGAATTCCGTCGGCACAGGGGGCTGAGTTATTAGAGTGGAATTTTATCTGATAATTAAGCTCGCTTAATGTAATAGAGCAGTTTTTTTTGTTTTTTTAAATTTAAGAAGGGGTACTAAACCACTCGCTGCATGTAACTATCTTGGTTATTGCAGTGAGTGGACCCACGTTTAAAACAGAATCCTTAGCTCGCTAGCCTGAACGAAAGTCATAAGATTGTTCAAAGCGGTAGGGGTATTTGAGAGGATGTCTTCAATCGATGTGATCTGGCCTCGCCGTAACCAATTTAGACGTGTGCATTTCAGCAAGATATGCGGCACTGACGGGTATTCATCGGTAGAACAAAGTGGGCAGGTACTTGGCTTTGGGGCTTGTTTGAGGATAATGTATGTCCCGTTCTCAGGCGATTGATTTCCGAAAACACTTTGCGTTCTGTTCCGACTGGAGGCCCTCATGGCTCCGTCGTAGGCGTCAGTTCCCTGAGGAAGGTCGACTGAGACATCCAGTCTGACTCCACCTCCTTGGTATGTCTCCACGGACACACTCCATAGGGACTTCAACATACCTTACGTAAAGGAAGAAATAAAACTTGCCGCACAGCGGTATACTAGTCGATTAGAAACACATCCCAACCCACTAGCTATCAACCTGCTTAACAATAGTCAAGAAATTCGACGGCTGAAGCGCTCTAGAGTCTTTGACTTTGTTTAGAACTTGAATAGATGTTCCTGGGGAACCCTGATAGTGATGGCCCCTTACGCGTTAATTTGCATTCCAGTAAAATTGCTTGATGGTCTATGGAGACCAGTTGTAATTAATAAAAAAATAATATAAAAAAAAAAAAAAGTAAAAGTTAAATGCGACAGCGAAGAAACCGAAATTATTTATCTAAATAGAAAACAATGAAGCGATCTCACCGGTCTGCCGAAACAACTGATTACCGAGCTGATAACAGGAACGCGAACGCACACGAGATAACGATTCACATGTATTATGTGGCCGTTTCAAATTCGAACACATAAGAGCTGAATACTACATCGGAAGAACTACAACTGGTTCAACAGTAAAAATAATACTATTAAGACCATAAAATATATATTCGCCATATTCAAGAAAAAAAAGAATATGCTGTTATAATCTAACTTACTATCTTTTTCTCTTCAAATATTTTGCAATGTAGAGGAGATAAGGATAAACCATTGGTCAAACGGTCTTCATCTACGAGAATTTATACTTTTTAATCATTTATTGTATTTATTAAGGTTTTGTAATTTTAAGAATTATTTAAAATTTAAAAAGGAGATAATTTGAAGAAAAAAAGTACCAAACTATTGTATGTCAATGAATAATATTTTAACACAAACTTACCGGATAAATATGACTTACGTATGGCTAGTGGTAGCATCCTTGTTTCCACTTCTAGAATAGTCGAGAAAATAGGCCTTAAGGCTCCTACATATGAATGAACTGGTTTTAGATAGCATCAGACCTTTTGATTCAGAGCTAAATAAACAAGATCAGTCAAGCATGATATGTTATTCCGTATGTTAAGTTAAAGATAGCTATATAATTTACATTTACATAATACCACTTTCGAAACAAAAAATCTGATTTTAAGTTTGCAATATCCTGTATTTTTTACTTAATATTCTAAAATATGGTTTAATAGGAATTACTAAAATTTATATTTATGCAATAACTAACTGAAAACAAATATTTTCATTCCAGTTCTTTTCCACGCATCACGTGGTGCCGCACTGCATTATAAAAAAAATAAATAAATTCTAATAAATAACCGCTATTTAGTTCTGCATTTCTGGAAGGGTTAAAATACCACTTAAACTAGAACATTTTAGCATCAATAAATAATTAAAAATATTAAATTGTACTTGTTTGTTTGCAGAATTTATGCATAGTTATATTTTTTAATGCTATTATTCAAACCACCTTTCTCGTTTGTCACTAATTATTATATTACTATACCGAAAAGAGGATGGGGTACTTCATGTTTTGCGCTTTTTTGAACTTTTCGACAACATTGAAAGTTTCATTAAGGAAACGAAAGACGGTTTCTTTCTTCACAAGTAGCAATATTTCTCTCGATTTTTTTCAAAAATGTCAAGCTTTCAGCACTCTGAGGACTTAATTTTAAAGTTGAAAACCCGGATGCTCCAAACTAGAGAAATACACGTGAATGCGTATATTTTTAACCTTGTTCAAAATTTTTGACTATAATACTGAACCGCAAAGGGGGGGGCGTCATTTTTGGCGCTTCTTTGAACTTTTCGCCAACCTTGAAAGTTTCTTCAAGGAAACGAAATAGGGTTTCATTCATGACAAACAGCGATCTTTCCACGACACATCACATGACCAGGAAAAAAGTGATTTTTTTCAAAAATTTCAAACTTTCGGTGCCCTGAAGTTTAAATATAAAGTTGTAAGCTCGGCTGTAGCTTTCCTATAAAGCGGTCCTTTTATGCATATGTTTGAGATACATTTTGGTTTACTCACCCCTTTTTACTTGATCTATAACTTACGCGTATATTTTTTTTTGCCGTTTTTGGGCCAAAACAGGAGGTTTCAATAACTGTTTAACTATAATTTTTTGATTTTATGAAAGAGCTTCTTCGGTTTGTTTTATAGTTTGAATTTCACTCTTAAATGGTTATCTGGTAATGAGTTATGAATTTTTAAGTGATTTCTGAGGTCGTTTTAAATTCCATTACATATATTCTTGACTGTTTTTCAGATTTTTTCCACCCAGAGTAATCGGTTAGCTTGAAGTTTTAGATTATCTTAAAGAGAATTTTAATTTTGAAATTTAAACCGTTCGTGAGTTATTGATTTTTACTTTATATTGTTGTAGTTTCTAAACCATCTTATAAGGATTCCGTACATAATCCTGAAAACAACCATAGACCAATATGTTTTGTGTTCATGCTTTATACAATGAGCTTAAGATGTCTGGATTGGTTTCTAAGTTTTTACTATTCGAACTTCTAATAACAGCGATCTTTTTTAATGCTTTAGCATAAAGACAGTTTATATGCGTACGTCATAAAAATTTTTTCCAGAAACCCAAATACTGGTGGCATGTATGAGTAGGAATTCGGATATTATAGAAATTTTCCTTTCCTTTGTCTTGGCTCTTTTATAAGAAAACGTTACTGAAGCGCACTTGCCGGAAAAAATAATTAAAAAATGTTATTGCAAAATATGAATTATTTGTGTCAAGTAAGTTTTAAGATGTTCTCTGGTATATGAGATTTTGGAATATCGCGCATTGATAGCAATATCATCAACATATGAAAAGATACAACAACAGGATTTTATGTACGTCCAATAATTATATGTTAAAATGAATTTAGCATAAGATGAGATCCCTGACATAGCCCATTACAAATTACTTCTTTATGGGAATCCCGTAATGGATGGTAAACTGTCATCGTTCTAATTGCATATAATCTACCCAAGGTTGAGGTAAATAAACTAGGAAAACCTATCAAGGATGCTGAGTCGAATACACTTTTTATTCCAAAAAACAACACAATAGATATTATTTCTCAATAAAGGCAATATACCTATACATACCGGTATAAAACAAAGTCGGGTTAGTTACACCATTTACATATAACTCAAGAACAGCTGAACCGATTTTTATAATCTTTTTGGTTTGTTGGATTTGTCTCTGTCTCGAATAGCAGAATAAGAAATTTAAAAAAAGTTCATAACGAAAATTCATTTTTTTTACTGTTTTTGGCCCAAAAGGGGGGTTTAAATAATTTTTTAGCCGTAATTTTTGAATTTTATAAAAGTTCTTCTATGTCTTTTACTCTATTTTGAATTAGGTTGATGCAAACTCTGGTACACTCGATATTCCGTTACAGTTCAGAATCTTGGAGAATAACGGCGGTATCACGCCGGAAAATCGAAGCCTTTGAGATTACTTGCTATAGGCGCATGCTAAGAATATCGCAGGCAGAGGACCAATCTACCAATTTTAAAACAAGTGCGTATAGAACCGATGCAACGATTATTACCCACATTAACAAGGCAGAGTTTGAAGTTCTCTGGACATGTCATGAGACGAAACGGTTTAGGACCAATTCTCATACAAGGAAAAATCAATGGAAAAAGGAGCCGGGGACGGCCACCGATGAGGTTCTTAGATCATATTAAATCGGTCATAAAATTGCCTCTATCAGATCTAATAAAAATTAGCAACAACAGAGAAAAATGGCGACTGGTCTATGATGGCTGGTCACGACGTCCGCAAACGGACAACACGACTGAAGAGAGAGACCATCTTACTCTTTTGTCAGAAAGAAAATTATATTAAAAAAAATTATTATACTAAAGAAAGGAGATTATAAGTAATAATATAAGATCAAATATGTTTTGCGGTACCACTTCTCTGCGATTGCTCCCAGGTAATTCGCTGTTTCAACAAACGCATATTAAACAAAGAAAATATATATCGTCAAATATCTGATTTTGTACAGCAGTAATCACAAGAATATAGTTCTATATATGTTAACGTATTTTGTTGTAACGCCATATCACCCTGATTGTCCATTTTCGTTTCGACTCGAACATAGTACTTGTCATTGATTTTATCTCGCAGCTCTGCACCACAGAATGCTTGCAAACCCTTCATCAGTGAATACGTATGTATTTAGTAAAGCAAAATATGCAAATTGCAAAATCTTAATCTTACCTTTACAAATTGCAAACCTTATCGAATGCAGATTATGAAATGCCTACTCAATTTTGTACATTAATAGCCAAATTTTAGTTTGTCATTTACGTGATCTAAATAAAAATCAAAATTCCATAGAGTGGACAAAAATGATTACCGCTGTCGTTGTTTATAATTATCAATGAAAATAACGTTTACATTATACTACTCTTTTCAAACCTACCGTTAATGTGTATTAGCAAAGATATGAATAACGCTGCAGAAACTGCTCAAATTAGCCGTATCAAAGTCTGCCGGCACACAATTCGCCTTGCAACTTTATACGCATAAATCAATGATGTAATTCTTTCCAAAAAATGTGTAACTTTTGAAACAACTGATTACCATCACAAAAAATCGACTAAGAAAACATGCACGTTAAATTAAATTTAATCGCATAAATTTTAAATTGCATCGCAGAAGCTTTAGAGATTAAAAAAAAAAAAGTTTGTTCCAAATATATTGCATATGGAAGTGTAAAGTTCGTTGTTTAGTGTAAAAAAAACAAAACAAGTTTGATCCCTTATTGCAATTTTAAAAATTCTAAAAACTTAAAAAAGGCTAAAACAAAGAGTGTGTCTCTTCCTTATTACAACACGAGTATTCGAAATAGCTTATACATATTTGTGTTGAAAGAAATCCTATGGGAAATAAATAGAGCGACTGTTGTAATTTAAAATTTGGACCTTGCAGGTTTCAAGAACCTTGGAAATAGAAAAAAACATATTTTAATTTTGCCCGTGTTACATGGCGATTGAAAGTGCGAATGCCCGTTGTATTTTTTCTCAGCTGCTTGTAATTGAAAAATATCTTTTGACCTTAAAAAGCACTTTACAAAGATTATTCAAATTTCTACATCTACACCGCATAGAATTTATTTTTAAATGGAACTAAACTTTTTTAACGGTTTTTTGCTTTCTTTTACATTTTCAATGTTGTTAATAAAAAATTACAAATATTAAGATGTATATATAAAATTCCTTATTTGACGTTTAATTTTTGTAGCATTCAGTTTGGTAGGGTAAGAAAGTTAATTTTTTAAAGAGAGCATTCTAACATTATTAGTTTTTTTTGGCTTGTCTGTTTGCACGTGTACGATAATGAACTTTTTCACCACTTTCTCTTCGGAGGGGGGCCTCTCATTCAAAATTAGTCCCCTCGGGCCCTGTAAATACTGAATTCGCCCCTGGTTTAAATGCGTTAAATGTAACATGACTCAGAAATACCACATTACCTTAAATAATGTTAGATTTCGGTTTATAGCAGGATGTAAAGCAATAAAAATACTACAATTTTTATAACACCGTCGTTGGAAATATAAACAAAATATGAAAAATATAATGCCAAGTCTTCAGAATGTACTGCAACACGAAAGTAAAACAAATAAGAATTGTAAAAATCAGATTTTTCACTGATATTTGAACATGTTATATTAAAAAAATCCTTATTAAAATAATATCATCATAAAGAGCGGGAAAAAATAAAATGTCATTTAAGCTCTTTAATTGTAACATAACCTATTAAGAACGCAAAAGAATCGTAAAAAAGTTGGTTTTTGGCCAAAATCGGGGTGGTTTTTTTGAAAAAGTAGTAAAACCATCGTAAAGAGCAGGAAAAAAACATCAAAATCATTAATTTAAAAAGCGGCACCTCAAATGAAGGGCGTGAAAAAGTGATTTAAAACTGAAATAATTTTTTAGGGGCCAATTTTGAGGTTATGAAATTTGAAAAATATTATAGTTATTTCTTACATGAAAACCCGCCACTGTGTGAATTTTTTCAGAATTTTCGGATCGAAAGCCGCCTCAGAAAAAAATTAATTAAAAAAAAAAAATATTTTTTGACTTACTACACATGCACAGGAGATAGGGAGCTGAAAATTTGCCTGAAAGAGTTTTTTTCAACCCCTATCAAATAGTGTAAATTTTACTATAGTAATCTGGCTATAGCCTTTGTTTTTTAAAAAAAATAAATCACAGAGAAAATGTAACAGAGAGAATCAAGTAAATCAGTTTTCTTATGCAATTATTCTTATTTCCTTTTCTATATACCGAGGTGTATCTCTAAATTTTCTTCCGCAAATGTCACATTTTTTATCATATTTATATTCCATTTTTTGTGCTTCATTCAATTCTTTGCTAAATATTCTCATGCAATATGTGAAACTTCTAATTTTTCACACAATTTTTTTGCTGCATCAAAACCAAAATATTCCAGTAAATTTTAATTTCTTCATTAGCATATTTAATATAATAAATAAAACTGATTGGTAAATTTTTTTGGAGTTTACTGTGTAAGATTTATGTTTTTCACTTTTTCCTTTGTTTTATTTTAGTTTGCAGTATCAGATTTCGAGGCAACTTAATTTTTTATTATGTTTTTCTATCTTTCTATTAAATTCTTTAAATTTATTTAGGTTCTTTACAAGACTTTTAGAATCATCATATGTAGCAAATGGATCCTTCACATTGAATAGTTATAATTATTAAATTTAACAATATTATTACATTTACTAGGTAGAGTTATTTTAAAAGGTTTATTTAATCCGTCTTCATAATACATAGTCAATAACATTTTCATATATTTCATTAAAGTCACATTCGGGGAAGAATTGTCTGTTTTTCAGTTTGTGAATACATTGATTCTGTCTGAATAATTTCTATATGTCTTACTCTGTTATAGGAAACAGAAAGAAAAATACACGATAAACAGATGGTAAGTAATTGCAACCTGTACATGATAAACAAATGGTAATTGCAACCTGTACATGATAAACAAATGGTAATTGCAACCTGTACATGATAAACAAATGGTAATTGCAACCTGTACATGATAAACAAATGGTAATTGCAACCTGTACATGATAAACAAATGGTAATTGCAACCTGTACATGATAAATAAATGGTAAGTAATTGCAACTTGTATTTTATTGTTTCACGAATTATTTACTGCAATGATTTGATTTATCATACTTTTCATAAGAAAAGCTAGAGTTAGACACTTTTTACAAAGATATTTTTTTTCTTACAATTTTTTACAACTTGTTTTACAACTAATCTTCATGAATCTTTAATAAGGCGACGCAATGAGGATTTTCTTTATTATTCTTTAAAAATAGTAAATCAATATGATTCTCTTTATCTTCTTTTGTTATATCTGAAAATAGATTTTATGGCGGTTATTATGATGATATAAATGAATTCATTATTCTTCTTTAATATTAATACCAACAATTTTTTATGTAAATTCAATTCCTTCTAAAGTTTTGTCAAAAATATATGTATTTTTTTGTATTCAGACACTCTTTGTTGATCTTTATCTATAGGAAAAAATAAATCATAAGTAACATATGTTATTTAAATCTTTAACATTTTAATAGTTTTTTTCCTTGCTAAAATATCTAGAATGTCAAGGTAAAAGGATCATACCTATTTACATTAATTCTAGAACTATCAATTAATCTTAAACGCCACTGGAGTAACCTCTAAATTATCGGATATATTTTCAAGTCAAGAACATTTTCATATATTTCATTGAAGTTGCATTCGAGAAGAACTATTTAGGTTTCAGTTTGTAAATGCATTGATTCTCTCTCAATAATTTCTGCATGTTCTACTACTCGAGAACAATAGCGAAGAATTAACATGCACGAACGCGATCTTTAATGGATGCATTTTTAAAAATTTTTGGAACTATACAAATCTTTTTAAAGCTACCCAACAAATTGTTGTCAAATCTGGGTGTTACTGGCCGTTAAAATAGGGTTTGAAATAATTTGGTGTGTTATTTTTCATTCAATTTTCTACGTAATTCGAATGCACAAGTTAATTCTGAGTAAATTAAATAATGGAATGAAAACCAATAACAAATATAAAATGAACCAAAACGTTTATTTAATCCCAAAATTATGTGAAATAAACTTAATATTTTGGTGTAAATATATTACACATTTAGCTTATTTTATTTTTATTATTTTTATTATTTTTATTTTTACGAAGTTTGCGACGACGTGAGTTACGGAGCAATATATCACGACCGACCATCGACTAGAACAACGAATTAAAAACTATATCGAATTATAGTGCAAGATGCACGAACAAAGATTTCGGTACACGGTGGGCTTTTACCGAACGACATAGTCGAATCGCTGAAATTATCCGGTACCTCTTATCAATTGATAATATGAACGCCGTCGATTTTTCTAGAATACCTTATATTAGACGTATTTTAAAGCGGCCATTACGGATTGTATAAACTTTCCTCAGCTCAATGTTTTCGGCGTAGTTGCTAACCGACACGCACTCGCCCCGGACTCGTAGAGTACTCTCCACTATCGGCCGCTACCAACAATACACGCGCACACAGTCTCACCTGACGCAACATTCGACCGTGCCCGGGAATTTCAGTTTTAGCCGATAAGCATCTCCGATATGTACGATATTACGTCGAATAGAATGCGGTGCTCGATAAATCATGAAATAAATGATTTTAATTAAAGAAATATATATTTTCATAATTTGAACACCGCTAAAAGATAGCGTTGCTGTAGGTATCGAATCCGTTACACTGCCCCACCTCCATTTTCATCCAAAACAGCAGCAGTTTTGGATGAGACCTCAGGTGCTAGAGATTCAACAGATTCGGTCCATCCATTGCCGAGAAACAGAACTATGACAAGACTCCGCCGTCTAAGTTCCCACACGTATTCTCATTTACCCCGGACATATTCCGCACATAAAGTCACCACAGAGACCACACCAGGTCGTAAACAGAATCGAAACTTCAGGAGCTTAAGGCTAGAAAAAAATCGAAATTAACATCAATAGAACTTGAGCTCGCGGAACGGCATCGTATCGCTGACTTTAGAGTAAGGTTTGGAAAAGAGAAATGGATGAGCATATTATTAATTGATAAGGTACCGGGTAATTTCACGAATGGTCGGGCAGCGGGAGAAATCACGCTTCGCATGACCATAAAAAAAATCGTAAATCGTCGGACGACAAGCGAAAATCGCAAATCGTCATCCGGTAACCGCGCACGCAAACGAGAACATTTTCTCCACGACATAACATCGGCACGAAATAAATTAAGTATATACTGTAATTGTTACCTCGTCGCGGAATCCTGCCTACCTCCGAACTGACTCACGAGCACAGCATGGCTCATAATCGGGGACACATCGACGAGACAGGTCGTAAGAACAGTATCCACGAAAAGTTATTTACTCGACATATGGGCCCACCATAGCTAACCTTTACGCTGTCCCTATTCGTGCGCCATTTGATGTAAATCTAGGCTAATTCTCGTGTCCCTGTATAAATTGATTTTGCTTTGGTGTTCCTGTTACGGGCGCTATTTTTTATGAATCGCACTTTAATATGAATTTTAAATATTAATTGAAATGAACAATGTCAAAAAATTAAAGAATAAACTAAAGACACGCCGCAAGAAGCATCGGAAAAACGAAACAGGCAAATATGGTGAAAAAAGAAATAAAATATTAAAATGGATAAGGCCAAAACGTACTGCTACGAATAAAAAGAGAAAAATAACTAAAACCACGAGTAAAAAACTCAAAAATAAACCCAAAACTAAGCAAAAAACTAAAACCGAATTTAACAATTTAATACCTGTAAAGGTAAGATATTTTGAGGTGAATAATTCTCGTCAAAAGGGACACGGTTCCCGTTGCGGTTTCCGGTCCTAGAAGTATCGTCAGAAGTAATCCAGAAATCAAGAGATTAGCCGTTGTTGCCGAATTCGTCGCAACATCGTGTGAAAATTAACGCGAAATAAATTCTAGTCTAAACTCGTTCATACAGCAAATAAATTTAAACTATATTCTAATCGCATAAAATTTAGATTAATCATAAAATAGCATAAGGACGGGTGTGAGTTTTGAAAATTCCGCGTTCCTGTTGAATTGCGTAGAATACATTTTCTTTTCATCACACGTTCATTCGGATATTTATGTAGGTTTATGTTATTTATCTCGTAATCCGATTAGTGTAGGCCCCAAATTTTTGATCTAGTCAAGTTACCTTTTTATTGATTTTCCGCAATTTGAAAACTTGTTATTGTTATTTTTGTAGTCTATTGCTGTCAGTTTATGGTATTCAGTTAGGACGCGTTTTGCGTTGATTTTCGCAGTGGAGCTAAGATCGTTGAGACTTTTTGTAGAATTTATTATGTTCCGAGAATTGAGTAAACGCGGAGACGAATTCTTTCGCTTGTTTTCTGTTTATGAAATCTTGTTTGATTTTTTTACCGTTTAAATTTAATTCGATTTTATGTTGCATTTCGTTTGGTTTCCGACTTGGGACAGCGTAACGGTTAGCGATATGGTTTTCTCGCGTGTTCGATAAATATGGTGGGCCCATATGTCGAGTAAGTAACTTTTCGTCGATACTGTTCTTACGACCTGTCTCGTCGATGTGTCCCCGATTATGAGCCATGCTGTGCTCGTGCGTCAGTTCAGAGGTAGGCAGGACTCCGCGACGAGGTAACAATTACGGTATATACTTAATTTATTTCGTGCCGATGTTATGTCGTGGAGGAAATGTTCTCGTTTGCGTGCGCGGTTACCGGATGACGATTTGTGATTTTCGCTTGTCGTCCGACGATTTACGATTTTTTTTATGGTCATGCGAAGCGTGATTTCTCCCGCTGTCCGACCATTCGTGAAAATATGTACGGATTGTTTGGATTTTAATAACCTGGTACAACTCACTCTCAACCATTTCTGTAATATTAACAACGTTGCCATTAAATAAAGCTGTTTTCAAGTTCGATTGTGTGACACTCTAGGCTGAATATACCTGTGAGAAATGATCTGCAAATTCGGATGCTTTTCAGTAGCAACGTAGATTTTTTTACCGGAGTTGCTTATCATGTGCGACCTCTCAGTAAACGTAAATTTAAGTATATTTACATAATTCCAAAAACGCTTTGGATGTTCTAATATGGAGCTTTCAGTAGCAGTAATGTACGATCGATAAGATAATTTAATCATTTTCTTATTCTGTATTTTCTAAATTGAATATTGTCTTGTATTTCACCAGTGTGTTTAAATTTTTTAATTTCAAAATTTTTTAAATTTCCGTGGTGAACCAAGGAGGATATGTGACTTTAACCTACATTTATATGTGGGAACTGATTTTTTAATTATTGCATTTACAATTAAATTAAATTCATTCACTGCCTGGTTAACATCGGAACACATAAATACAGATTCCCAATTGGTATACGCTTAAAGGAATTGTATAATTTGTAAGTCTCCTTTGCTGAAATTATATATATATATATATACATATATATATATATATATATACATATATATTATTTTTATGGTTATATTTAATGTATTCTGGTTTATAGTAAATATTAAATTGTATGTTTAATGCAGGATGATATTTATCCATCGGTAGTACCAATGGTTCCTGTAAAGTTACATCTAAATCCTCTATGTTACTAATATAACTAAATTCAAAGTTTTACCATAAATATTTTTGATGTTATTATACAATTTTAGATTGTTCGAATATAAGAACTGATTTAAGTCGTTACAAAATATATGTTTGCTTCAGGTAGGACTTGATCGAGTCCTGTATAATATTAAAATTGAAATCACCTAAAAGTAAAACTTTATTACCAATTAAAATACGATTATCCATTAATAACGCATTATAAATATTCAAGTAATGCTCCCGACAAGTACGCGGACGAATATAATATAACCCAATGTAGCAAATATGGAACTCATAATATTCTCACCGTTCTCCAACTCAACTATTCTTTCACAAAGTAAATGACGATTCACAGTTAATAATATTCCGCCTCCCTTACTCAACTGCGTACATTCTCAGTTTCTATCCTTTCTAAAAATAATGTATCGGGAATCGAATAATTCATCATCAACAAAACCATCTTCTAACCAAGATTCTGTTATAGCAATTAAATCATACTCATTTGTCAGCACATTTGCATAGAAATTACTATAACTTTCGATCGCAATCCCTTTATTACATTTTAATAAAATATATTTAACAGTTTCAGTTCCTGTACCATTGATTAAAGGAGAAAAAAAAAGGAAAAGAAAATAGGGAAAGAGGAAGAAAAAAAACAGCAACTGCATTATAATTTAACCGCTAACAGTGACTAATATTTACCAAAAACAAAAGGAATATGCTGAATAAACAGATATAACAACTGAACAATATTTCCTTCTTAAATAATGAGCATAATAAGATAGTATTAGGAATTAAACAAAATGCAACATAGAGATTCGCATATTCTACACGTATTGCACAATATAAAAACGGACCCTCTTCCACATATATACATATATGTGACTAAATCAAAATCAAACATAGATTTAATTATGTATAAAAATACGCAAGTGTAGTTACACAAAGTTATTATTAACAAAATACATTCAGGTAGATACACGCATCCCACACATAACAAATCACACATAGTTGAATTGATAATTTTAATTGATAAATACAAGAAGTAGCAAATATTTATAGAGAAATTCATGCATATAGGCAAACAATAAACAAAAACGCATAGTTGTTTCACCACAGTGGTAGATGACATCGCACAGTATCTATCAGGAACTAGATGAGCAGCGGTTTATTATCGTAATCATCTAATTAACTAGTCGGTGTTTTTCATCTTCATCGATGTAATGAATTCGACCGTCCCCAGTCCACACACGATTACTACTGTACTGATTATACCTGAGACTCTTGTAAGATCTTCTCTAATTAAAATATTAAAATATTTTCAATTTCTTTTTGTTCTCAAAAATTACTCGACGATAATAAAATTGTACGAGATAAATTTTACCGTTTATCGGTCGCGGTTTAGCGCCATTTATCGCACATCTTCCAACACGGTGCGATCTATCAATTGCTTCTTTCGGAATTTCAACTGAAATTTTTCTCTCGCTAGTTCAATTACGCAATTATCAGTAGTGTCTACTTCGTTATTTTCCGGTATACCATAAATTCGCAACGTATTTCTTCTCGAATACTGTTCAAGTTTATCGAAACGTGAGTATTAATTAGATCTAAATTTTTATTAAATTCAACGATGAAATTTTGCAACGTAATGTTAACCGCTCCAATAGTAATATTCTGCAGTAGCTTCTAATTTATCATCGATAGCAAAAGTTATTATACTGCTCTTTACTACATTTTCAAAGGACTCGGCCGTTAACTGAGGACTACCACCAGATTTTGTAAATGCTTTCCTAGCTACAGCACAGATTACTTTACGTCCAGTAGACATTTTCTCTTATTTCTTTTTTTCTTCCTCTTCATTTTAACGTAAAATAGTATAAAAATTTATAATATTCGCAGAAATAAACTGAACAAATAACGATATACGTCGTCAATATAACTGTTAGTATAAACACAACAACATGCGTGTTATCAGTACCAACATCACAGTCTGATGTGATGCTGATCATATTTTCTTCGAGTGTCCTGCTTTTCGTAATAAACGCTTCCCTTTATACGGTCAGCTATTGACATTAGGTCTCTTTACTCTTTATAACTCTTCCTTTATCCTCTCCTTCTCTTCATTTTCTGTGGTGCCTGCACTGCTGTCCTTTGTTGCGTCCATTTCGGGCGGCCTAGCTATTTAGTTTTTTAGCTTAGCTTTTTCTCTTGTTGGGTCAATGCCGCTGGTGAGCCCACAAAAAAAAAAACAAAAAAAAAACAACTAGAGGTATTCTATTACCAACTTCTGCATTGTTTACCTTGCTCTTTATTTCCCCGCCATCTCTGAACCTAACCTTCTCTCGATCATCATTGTCACAAAGGAAAAGTGGTGATAATGTAACTAATAGTTTTAACTTTTATAATTTGAAATTTATTTATTTTTAGAACAATTTTTTACGGTCTGTTTCTACTACTGAAAGATAAACAAATATAAATTACGATATCTTTGAAAGCTGATTAATTTTTTATTAGCTGAATTAAGTTTGCAACTAAAAAATTGTATTTAATTTCAGGACTCTCATATGGTAAAATATTGCTGCAAAACTGAAAATCAGACACGACTTAAAAATTGAAGAAAGCTGATATTTAAAACCATTTCTGAATAAAAGTATATCTTTCAAAACTCTAATCATTCTTTTATCGAAGGATTAAAAGATGTAAGAAAAGTTAACCTAGCAATTGACGGTTTCTGTCGATTTGTGGGAATTATTATTATTATTATTAGCCTTAATGATATAACGTTACACAATATACATTGAAGTAAATAAACTATTGTATAATTTAATTTAGCCCTGAAAACGGGCAAAGGCCTCCCTCAACCGAGCCCACTCTAGTCTGTCATAAGCCACCTGATGGTATTGTTTGTCCTTTAACATTTTAGCGAAACTATCTTCCCATCTGTTTTCCGGTCTTCCTCTTTTTCTCTTCGCGTATATTGTCCAATCTGTTATTTTTTTAGTCCATCTTGTGGAATCCATTCTTGCAATATGTCCTGCCCAGTCCCATATTTTCCTTCTTATTGCCCATGTGAAATTGTCTTTAACTTTTAATTTTTTTTTGAGTTTATTTTGTCTCTTAATTTAACTCCAATCATAGATCTTTCCAATGCGTTTTGACATATCTCAATTTTATTCATGATATTATTTGTTATTGTCCATGTCTGACCTCCATATGTAAAGGCAGGCAGGACGCACGCGTTTAGAATTTCCCTTTTTAGTTCATTTCTGTAAGGTCCCCCTTAAAAATATGTTTCAGCGACCAGCATTTTTTTCAAGTGAGTGCGATTCTACGCTCTACTTCTTTTTTTGTTTTATTTTTTAGAGATATTAGTTGTCCTAAATAAATTATACTCTCTGCCTTTTCGATTTCTGTGTTGTCTACTGTAATTCTTGTTTTATTTTCGTCTGTAGATAGTATTTTTGTCTTATCTAAATTTATAATGGAATGGCATACGATAATTTAAATGATCAGTTGCATAAAGCAAAACTTGATGATGTAAGTTACGACGAGGTTTTAAGATATTTAATTCTGTTCTTTTATATGCTCTTTAAATTTGAATGTAAACTTAATGAATATTTTAGTGAATTCTAATAAAATAGAATTCAATAAAATATTCATTAAGTTTACTTTCAAATTTAAAGAGCATATAGTATAAAAGAATGAAATAAAAAATGATAAAATTGTTTTTTTTTTTTATTTTTAAAGAATTAAAATATAATTGTAGTTAATAGATCATTACGCATTCAAAATTAAAGGATATCTCTATGAACTGCCGTCTGCGTAAATGGCAACTACAATCTGTTATTGACTGATGCCGATATTAGAAAAGACTGGTGACATTGTTAAAGTGTGCACTTTGTAATGTAATCATTAATGATACTACAATGTTAAAGGTTGTAATTAGAGATGCACAAATATAACGTGCAATATGCTGTGTCAGGATAAAGATTATGCAATATTTGAACACTACAATAAAAACAAATAAAAAGTAGTCGTTTCCGTAGAATTCATAAAAATTTTAATTTTCTTTTTTGTTTTCAAAAATATAAAAAAAATAAATATTTTCTGAATTTCGGTTTCGCAGACATTTGGGGGGGGGGACACCCTCTCAGATACGGTCCTGTATATAAATATTACAAAAATTAAGAGATTTCAAGATATATTAAAAAGTTTTCAGAAAACTATTGCAATAAAAATGATTAAAGCTTATAGAACTACCAGCTACAGAGCAAGCACTGTCATTGCAGGTGTTAAACCATGAACTTATGAAATACAGAAACATATTAACATATTTTTAATAAAAAATAATATAAATTTAAATCACGAATTCCATAATGTACAATATCATCAACTTTACTTCATACACAAACAAACCTCGTTAAGGCTTAAACAGTTTAAACTTATATTAGATAAGTATTATAATAATAAATTTCAGGCGCAGTGGTGGGATGAATATAACGGTATAGCTGAAAAAAAATTTCCGACTATAGATGAAAGACTACGTAATAAAATTTTTACGCCAATTTTTTCTTTAATTTACAATTTCTTACTGGACACAGCCTATTTAAAGATTATTTACATAAACATAAAATTTCACACTCAAATTAACGTGTAACTTGCCTGATAATATTAAGCTTATCCTTTCCGGTTGTTAGTAATATATTCTTTAGCAATACTAGCCCTGATTAATTAGTAACTAAGCTATTTAAAATATGTTCAGTAATTTTTCGATATCCGAAATAAATCACCGTAAAATACACATACACCTGTATTAATATTTAAGATATTTAAGGAATACCAATTATTATTAACATTGTAAAACAGTCTGTCAGGCTTCCATAAACTTAAATGAACGGACCCCCGGACAGACCCGTTATTTATATAAATTATTGCTATAAATTTTCTAAATATATTTACCCCATCGTATTACGAATTGGGGATCAAAAAAAAAAAAAAAAAAAAAAAAAAAAATAGTCTCGCGTTACTAAATATTGAAATAAATTTTTCTTATTTATTATTCTTATTGTTGAAACGATTCTGCTTCTGTGAGAGGACTTGGACCTCACATAAAGAAAAACCCTCAGAAACCTAAGCAAAAAATAGTTGCGAATCCGCCCCCGCACCACGGGCGTATTTACTCCCTCTTACCACGGTAGTACCGCACCACGTGTACAATAAAATAAAACCCTTTCCAAAACACTCGCGAATATTTTACAACCAAAATAATTAATTTTCACACGGAATTTTTATTACGGACACAACGATAATACACAACATTTTTTTTAATTCGATCGACTAGAATATTTTAAATACACAACGTTCGCTGACTGACCAGCAAAAATATCCGCGACTGTCGATCTCGATTATTCAACGGTAACTCAGGTAATTGACCGCACAACCAAATTAACACTTAAGACAACGACGACTGGCTACGAACATATATAAACGGTAACTCCTACCAGCCTTTATTTAACCAAATCGGCTCGATATTTTATTTATCAGACTAACGGTACATTACCGAATCCTTATCAATTAATAACATAGAGCCGCTACCGAGCTAATCTTCACGCACGGCTCACGCGGCCGACAAACACTGTCCTGTTGTCGCATACATACCAGGACACTTACACAACCCCTTAACACTACCCGAGCCGAGAAATTCGACAAGAATCGGAAATTGCATATTCGGTCGTGTAAATATCCCGGCCGTATTCTCTGACGACGATAAATAATACAATGATGCCGGGAGATCGAAAATTAATGATTTTAATCGGAGAATAATTTCTAGCTCGACATCATCGCGCCAGGTAAATACCGAATATCCGTATCAATATATGTTGATGGTATTATCACATACACATCATTCACCAAAACAAAGAATAGAAGGTTATAATTCAACATTATTATGTAAAGTTTTCAATATATATATATATACGAGGGTGGTTCAAATATAAACCGGAATTTCGTCAAAAATTTTTATTTTATACTTACAGTGCTCATATTTTTTACAATTTTTCGAGATAACCCCCCTCGCACGCTACGCACTTTTTCCACCTCTCCGGCAATTTTTTATTCCTTTTTCGTAAAAATCTCGCGGCTTGTCACATAGCCACTTGCGCACGAACGATTCCACCTCATCGTTGCTGTCGAAACGTTGTCCACCAAGTGCTTCTTTCAACGGGCCAAACAAATAATAATCACAAGGCGACAAATCTGGACCGTAAGGAGGATGTTCAAGTGTTTCCCAGCCCAATTCGGCCAATGTCTCCATCGTGAGCCGAGCGGTATGTGGCCTGGCGTTGTCTTGAAGCAGTATCGCACTACGGATCGGAATTTCGTGCCTTTTTGTTCGATAGGCCGGTTTGACTGTGTTTTTTAGGAGGTTACTGTAATACTGCGGCGTCACAGTACGTTGTTCAGTTAGGAAATCGACTGCGATCACTCCCTTCATGTCCCAAAACACGCTACACAACACCTTCCCAGCTGACTGTGGTGTAACCTTCGCTTTGACTGGCGCTCCCTCTTTTTTCTTCCGCCACTCCATAGACGAGCGTTTACTCTCCGGCGTATACTCGTAGTGTACCCAAGTTTCGTCCGTGGTGAATATTCGCCGCAATAAATTCTCTCCTTCCTCTTCATACCGCTGCAGGAGACGCGAACAAACTTCCCAACGAGTGAATTTCTGTTCAAAATTCAGAAGTCTTGGCACCCATCTGGCTGCAATTTTGCGATAACCTAGCCGATCATGAATTATTGTCTCAATACTACCTATGCTGATGCCCAATTCGTCGGTCATATCGCGTACACGGACGCGTCGGTCAGCCAAAATGAGTTGTTCGATGGCTTTGACGTGTTCATCTGTAATGCTGGTTTTTGGGCGCCGCGCATGTGCTATGTTTGACACCACTTCACGTCCTTTTCGAAACGCGGAACACCACTCGTACACTTGAGTTTTGGAGAGACACTCATCGCCGAACTGTTCGCGTAATTTTCGGTAAATTTCCACGGATTTTACGTCGTCTTTGACTAAAAAACGAATGAAGATGCGTTGCGCAACAGACACTGGTACTTCTTTTTCACTCATGGCTCTAACTACACTAAAAAGTGAGCTTACGACGCGGTTCTAATTGCTCTACACGCTTCGTAACAAACCGGTCTAACTGCCAGTGCAACCACTTTTTCCACAATAAATTTTTCGCGCGTTTATTTAAAAATTCCGGTTTATATTTGAACCACCCTCGTATATGTATTTTTTCTTTTCTAAGCTATTTGCTTGTATTTCAGTTTGCTTTTTCTTGCCACCACTTTTCAATTATCGTTAAATACAAATACTGGAAAATATAACAGGACGCCCCAAGAAGTAAAGCAGCATGTGAAAATGATGAATTAATACAATTTTAACTTCAAACTTTCGTATGATATTGCTTACCGTTTGTTTTCCATTTTCTTTTGTATAGGTTAAATCAAACATAAACAAAATTATATAAAACGGGTTCATTTTAAACATATTTTTTTTGCTTCTGAATTGAAGAAACGATACTATTGCTTTCACTTTTATTTCAGAAATGATGTTGAATACGAATTAAAAGCGCTCGTAAATATTTTCAGTTATTTTCACGAATAACCTGATAACGAAAATGTTCATCATTAACATTATCTAAATTAGCTTTTTACCAATTTCTTTTCCAAACCTGATTACTTTAAATATTACCATTAACCTTGATCAATTCGAAGAGGTTTAACATTTAAACACCAAATTAATTTTAAGCCAAAAATTATTTTCAGTTGTACAAAACTTTTTTTTATTTTTCTCTTCTTTGAATTATGCAATGCCGTTAGATCTTTGCAACATGAAATACCATCTAATGTACTAATTTCAAATTAATAATGGACAAATTAAACTTCCGTCATTACACTGTCCGCAGAGCACTTTAATAATCCTGTCTTATTAAAGGCTAATAACTGTAAACACTTTTTCATCTTTCTACTTTACATAATCAATTGATATTTGGTTTATTCGACATCTTTTTTATACTAAACAACGTTAAGTATAGCAGGGATAACCCAATTATTAAGACTCTTACAAAACCTGAGGCCACAAGTTCTACACTTACCTCGCACTAGACCCAAGTCACTTCTTGATTTACCCAACTTGAAATAATTGGACGAAGAAGAAAAAACGGGAACGAAAAGGCAGTCAAGCAAAAGAAACTGGTAGCTCTATTTTAATAGTGCGGTTGAATTTAATAGATATTGATATGACTCCTCTTTTCCAATGTTAAATAAAACTTTACGAAGAGAAAAAAAAATAAAAGGAGATTTAACGGGCGCCACCGGAAAAGCTCTGCCTAGTAGAACATTAGGCTTTTAACAACGAAGAAAAAAGAGAAAAAAACACAAAAAAATTCTGCCGATAAAAAAATAAGATCGCGAAACCCGCTGTTCGAAGGCGGTAGTGTCCCCCA
Source organism: Icerya purchasi (assembly GCA_039619475.1). Taxonomy (NCBI): domain Eukaryota; kingdom Metazoa; phylum Arthropoda; class Insecta; order Hemiptera; family Monophlebidae; genus Icerya; species Icerya purchasi. The sequence goes on from CM077115.1 coordinate 588,428,241, forward strand.
GTGGGGATGTCACGGGCCCACCGCGTGTCCAATAACGAGATTTTTTAACGAAATAAGTAGCATATATTTTGATACAAAGATTTTACACGAAGAAATCGCGGACTAGAATCAACAAAAATATTTACATAAAAAAAAAAAAAAAATAACGAAATAAATGATTTTAATCAGAGAAATATATTTTTTATAATTCGAATACCGCTAAAAGATAGCGCTGTAGGTATCGAATTCGTTACAATATTATGAGCCTTATCTTCACAATTCCCGACAATCAGCAAAGGCTATGTTATTCATTTTACTTATTGTTAGTTTAACTTATAATAATTTGTTTTTTCTTAGGGCTTCCACACACATATAATACACAGACGCATCAAAAGAATCACATAAAATGCATATGGCTCACAAAAAAAAAAAAAAAAAAGGGTTCTTGTTTTCCCTGGTGGCGCCTATTTACCATATTAACTGCAGTGATGTCATTACAGTACACGGGCCAGAGGGAAGAAGCCACATCATAACCTACAAAATAACGTCGTGAATAAAGTGTCTAGTTGTGCATCACGCGTTATCACTCGCTCGCTGATAAGAATCCGATTACAATTGTCTCTGGTTAGTCTGTCTTATTTATTTATCTTCGATTTTCGTTACACTAATCACCTCCGAATAGAATCGAATTCTTAGCTGTTGTACTTAACGGTGTTACCAGTTAGAAAATGTTAAATTATCGGACTTCTATCGTAACTGGTTAGGATACGGGTTTCAATGGCTATCCGACAGTTATTAGGTTCCACTATTTTACCTTTTTTGGTAGACTTAAGACCTAAACTTGGAGCTAAAGGCACAAAATATGATGGAATTAAGAAAACGATTACGGACCTTGTGTCAGAAATTAACACAGCGTTAGCTGAAGACGTCAACCCAGTTAGTTCGAGCATAGACATGAGTGAAATTACTAAAGTAATTCATGAAACAATTTATCCCGTTTTAAAAAGATTCGAAACAAAAAATAAACCGAGTTATTCGCAAATAACTAAAAATGATACCAAAAAAAATATTACTTCAATTCAGAAATCGAAACTGGACAAAACTATTAAAATCTCCATTTCCGATGATTCTAAGAAATTAGATAAACTGAATAATATCGCTCCGGGTAGTAAAACCTCTTCTGAATTAGTAGAAAAGGTATTTAAACAAGCTATCAAGCCTAAGGATCTTAAAGACATGCCTATTTTCACACGTAAGAAGGCTAGTTTAATAATAAAAACCACTAACGGAGACAAGCGCCTGAATAATTTTGTTGATAAATATACATTTACCTTTTCAGAACCGGCAAAAAGAATGCCTTACATTAAAATAACAGGGTTACCTTTTTCCTTTCGTTCTTATGATTCTGATCAAGTCAAAAACGAAATTCTTACTTCAATTCACCAACATACTAACCTCTCAATCGATCGGAACGCTTACGTCAAAATTATCAAGAAGCAAAGGAAAGAAAATACTTACTTGGAAGCGATTGTTCAGGTATCACCGGATGTATACAATCATCTAATTAAAGATGGATTTGTTCCTGTAGAATGGCGCTTATGTCGGGTCTACACACATATTGATATTACCCAATGTTATTCATGTGGAGGCTTCGGGCATAGAACTCGGCATTGCAAACTGGATAATGAAGAAAGAGGTAAAATTAAGGAAATCATTGATCGTGGACATTGTCCAAACTGTCACTTTTCAAATGTAGAAAGAAAAACGAACTTCAGTCTGGACCATAAGTATTACCAGCTTTACAAATGCGAAACTGCGAAAAGAATTCATTCAATTTTAGATAACAACACTTGTTATGGAGAATAATAATTTCGATTTCCTCTCTGTAATGCAATTAAACCTACATCATTCACGTGCTGGTAATAATTTGCTACACTTCGATTTATTGAAGGATAACAAAGATATTGTGTGTATCTCAGAACCGTATCTTATTCAAAAGGTAATCCCAGATATTACCAATGCTTATACTCAAACTACGAAGCAGTTCGTGTCAATTTTAGTTAACTCAGCATTACCATTTAAAGAGGTAGAATTCTTCGAACGTTGCGAATATATCATGGCAGTTCAATTGGAAGAAATTTTTATTATCTCCTGTTACTTTCCGCCTTCACAAGATCTAACTAACTTCTTAGATTTGTTATCGCAATTTATTACTTTCCACCAGAAGAAATCGATTATCTTATGCGGTGACTTTAATGTCCGAAATAAGATCTGGGACAGTCGGGCTTTTCACTCGAGAAGATCTAACATTTTTGATCAATTTATTCTTAGTAATAATCTTTTTGTCGCCAATGAACGAGATGAAATTACTTTTTCTAACGCCAATGGTTTCAGCGTTATTGACTTGACTTTGATCCACGGTCGACCTAACGTAATCAGTGACTGGAAGGTAGATAATAAAGCAATTTATTCAGACCACAGTCCGATTCAGTTTAAATTATCAGTAAAAATGAATATTATTAATAGCTTAACGCATCGCATTATAAATTATAAGAAATTTAATAAAATCGTTGTAGAACATTCGCACTTAAACTACGATTTTAAAACTGCTAATGATTCCCACCAACTGAAAATAATGTTAGAAAATTTCCGTAACACACTTCATGATATTATTAGTAGCAGCACTGAAACGATTCAATTAAATAGGAATTCGTGGTGGAATATTAATTTAGAGATTTTACGAATAATTCTAAGGAAATTGCGTAAACGGGTTCAACGCTCACACAAGCGGGGAGCTAATGATCACAATGCGCGCCTGATTATGAATTTGGTACGAAAAATTTTTAATAAAGAAATGCGGAACGCGAAAACCAAAAATTGGAAAAAATTTTGTTCCGATTCGAAACTATGGGGCCTTCCTTACAAGACTATTTTCAAAAATAAACGCCAGTTACAGATTCCTTCGTATTTTTTAGACCAGAATAATCAAAAAATTTTCGATAAGGATTCAAAGATAAAGGCCCTTCTTGATCATTTTTATCAAGTAAACTCAAACACAAATGGGGACGAAACCTTCTCATACAAGTTGCAAGAATTCCAGAGATTTAACCTTAGCGGCTTTAGTTTTAACAGCGAACTATTTATTTCCAAAGCGGAAATTAAGGATATTCTTCGCCGGACTAAAAATAAAGCTCCTGGTTTAGACCAGCTGACGAATAAATGTTTGAAGATCTTGAATTTCCACTATCCTAATTTACTTCAGAGCTTATTCATCGCTCTGTTGAGGTTCGAAGTCTTTCCGGAAGCCTGGCGAGCAGGAAGGACAGTTTTTGTGCTAAAACCCGGACGTAGTCCTAGTCTTCCATCTTCGTACAGACCGATGGTCTTGTTAAGCGCTTTAGCCAAGGTGTTCGAATATGTTTTGTTGAATCGTATACTGCCGGTTTTACCTCACGATGATCGGCAATTTGGATTTACTAAGTCCCGTTCCACGGCAACGCTTTTTGGCGAATTATCTAAGTAGATTGAGCGTGCGTTAAGTAAAAAGACTGCGATCGGCCTGCTGACGTTGGATATTAAAGGCGCCTTTGATAACTGTTCGTGGCCAGTCTTATTCCACAAAATTAGAGCACTCAGGCTCGATTATAGAACAATCTCAATTTTAAGACAATACTTAGATTTCAGAACTATTAAATTTATTTACGAACATCAAACATATTTTCGAAATGTTACTCGCGGATGCCCGCAAGGATCGATTTTGGGCCCGATTTTTTGGAATTTGTATATTTCAGACTTATCGTTGATGGAGTTCCCGTCGGCAGTAACCAGATATTTCTATGCAGATGATCTAGCATTCGCGGTCACTTCTAACCATCGTCCCTCCATTTGTAAATACTTCAAGATTACAATCAACAATATTTTAACCTATATGGAAAAATATCTTCTACAGTTGGACGAAAACAAGACTAATTTATTAATCATGCACAGGAAACGAAAAAGGGACTACTACAATTCGCTACATCTCTCTATACCGAACTTTAAAATTAATATCGTCGAATCACTGAAATATCTTGGTATTACATTAGACTGTCGCTACAGTTTTAATCAACATTTCAAAAATTTGTCCAGTAAAGCTACAACGGTTCTAAATAAATTGCACTCCGTGTCTGGACGCACGTATGGGATGAGCACTAAACACCGTTTAATAATTTATAATATGCTAGTTGTTCCATTATTCACGTACTGCGTATTTATGTTTGAAGAGGCTTTAAAGCGTAAAAGTATTCAGGAAGTACTAGTTAAATCCCAAAGGAAATTTCTTTTGTTTATTCTCCACGCGCATAGAACTACTTCCGGTGATGCGTTGCGAACAATAGCAGGACAATTGCCACTGCATTCCGTATTGCAGCATAAAATTTTGTATTTCAAAGGGTTAAATAATCTCAATTTGGAGTTGGATCTAAACAATAGATTTATTGAAATGCAAAATAGCTGGAACAATAGCTCAACTGGAAGATTAACATTTAGTTTTGTCCCCGAGGTTAAAACGGCTGCGTTTCGCCAGCCCCGCCCATTTTGAGTTGGGAAACCAAAATAGGCTTATTCGTTTGTGCTTCTTTGTGCACGACTTTTTTTTGTTTGTGCTCTCCCCCTTCATAGTTTAATTAGAAAAGTCTTTGGGCGGGGCTGGCGAAACGCAGCCCCGCCCATGTAAAATTAAGGGATGAAAATTATGCCATTCGTTTGTGCTTCGTTTGTGCTCCTTTGTGCACGAATTTTTTTTGTTTGTGCTCACCCCCTCCCTGATTTGGTAAGGGTGGGATCAGCCCCGCCCATGTAAAATTAAGGGATGAAAATTATGTCATTCGTTTGTGCTTCGTTTGTGCTCCTTTGTGCACGACTTTTTTTTGTTTGTGCTCACCCCCTCCCTGATTTGGTAAGGGTGGGATCAGCCCCGCCCATGTAAAATTAAGGGATGAAAATTATGTCATTCGTTTGTGCTTCGTTTGTGCTTCTTTGTGCACGACTTTTTTTTGTTTGTGCTCACCCCCTCCCTGATTTGGTAAGGGTGGGACTAGCCCTTCCCATGTTGAGATGTGCTACTCATTTGTGCTTTGTTTTGTGCTTCATTAGGCACGGATTGTTTTTATTTGTAGTGAATTTGAATGGGCGAGGCTGGAGAAACAGTACCTTAAGGGTATGAAATGGGATGTTGTAAATACAAATATATACGCTTTTGACAGTATGGTGCGTGCTCTAATGAAATTTAACCATAAATCTTCTGTGTAATAGACAATTCGAAATTAGCTCGGATTTTACAAAAAATTGGCTGTATACTGAAAAAGTTGTTGAAATATTTATGTATATATTATTTCGCTACCGTGTGGATTCTACATTTATAAAAGTTTAAGTTAGGTAGGTTAGTGTTATGCAGAATATGTTCAAAAATGTAATGGTGGCCGACAAATTATTAACTACTAAATATAAATTAACTGACCTCTAAATTTCTCAATTTATTTCAATCACGCAAGCACTGGTGACCAATTTAAAGTGTAACCTTAATGGTGTTCGATATTGCATGCTGTTTGATGAAATCAAACTGATGTCTATTTGATGTGTTTTCATTAAATGTTATTCAAAATTCAAATTTATTTTATTAGTTAATCGAAGTGTAAAATTAAGTAGGAGAATTATGAAGAATCATCTATTTACAAATACACAACCGAACTAACATTACATGTCCTATATTGATCAAAATTAAATAATGCAAGGACGACAGAGGTTTGTTAAGTGACGAAATGCCATTTTTTAACTATACGATGACGCGTAAAAATGTTTAAATCCATCGAACACTCAAATGTTATAAAGCGGCAGTCAGTTTTGGAACCACCGAGTCTAACAAATATCATGGTCCCGGTGCCGTTTTCGTTTGTTTTTTTATATTTCAGAGCGGCAAAGGTGCGGTGCGCAATTCGAGTGTTTAGGTTACTAGACCTTTTTTAAACGTCGTCGGCCAGGTAAACGACGGTGCGCAATTCGAGTCTGGCCATAGTTACATATTTATAATTTTCATCCATTGAGCATATTGGTTTGCTGATTTTTGAGGAATTCACACGTATTACTATCATCTTGTCAACAATTGCTCCTAACAGTAAATGTAGACCGCGTCGATTTACACTAATGTAAATGCACCAAAATATTAAATTCCTTTTTGTTTGTAATCATTTTCTTCTCTTATTGTTTTCTCTCTCTAATAATAGTAACACAGTCTTTTCCAGATAACTAGTTCTGTTTTGGCTTTATTTCTGCCAGTTTATGTGTTTCTTCTGTGAGTAAATTTTTATGATCATTTATTAATTTTTATTAAATTGAGTGCTTACAAATTTTAGATTTTTGTTCTCTTAATACACAGTGGATTATATCGAATTCAGATCTTCTATTTTTGGTATGTTTTTTTTTCTTTTTTTACATATACTTAACAGCCGATAATTAAATACCGTGTTTGGTAACTCGCTTTTTTTTATATCTGAAATTGATTTTAGTAAATAAGTAATATGTTTATTTTATTTTTTATATTCACTTACAGTATTTACTTTTAGTTATAAAAATATGTTGGTTAATATCATATAATTTATTTCTGTAATAACATTATTTATCCAGAGACAAAGCGACACTATTCGGAGACAACTAAAATAAAATGTTCACATCCGCAACCGAGCAGGATGCGTTTTACGAACACAACGATTGGCATTTCGTTTTAACAATGATTTTCACACTTTAAAATTCGGTCTCATTTATAAAGACTATGTATGTATAAGATTTTTATCAGTTGTTATATTACTGCTAATGTTTTTGCAAGCATTTCGGCCGCAACATTTGAAGGCATAAATAATTATTCTCAAAAAACTTCCCATCCCTATGTTTCCATCTTCCTTGAAAACAATTTAACCCGCGAGAGGTCGCAAAGAATAAATGACGCGAGAGGATGCACACGGAGGATTTCTCTGGGTCACTAAATTCTATATTTTAACATACGCTACTAACGTTTTAAAGGTTATAGAAATATACATGCATACATTATGTAGTTATCCTTCTACATGAAAAACTAAAAATGTTAGCGTATATGTGTATGATAGTATTAGTTTTAAGCATTTCGAAAAATATTGTACACTTTTTAATGCATCATCTTATGTTTCTCAAAAAATACCATGTAAAAACATAAAAATGTCTTCAACGATTATAAAAAAAATTAATTTTAATTTCTATACAAATAAATCAAAACACAACAGTTCATCGACCGCAAAAAGGTGTAGCATTTCATCATTCGTTGCATGTTCCCTAAGATTGAAATTGCTTTTACAGTTCCCTTAACAAATGGTTCAAAAAGGTCTCTTATTGGTGCTAGTTTATCCACTCCTTTTCTTTCTTCCTGAGAATTTAAATTACCAAATCGTGTCGCTCGCAGTAAAAATTTAAACCGGTTTTGTGCCATGCAAATTCTAAAGAACTGTATTCCGGTTCCATCTGTTGTCCATAAGTCTTCTAAATTAATGTGCGAAGATTTATGAACTCCTTCTAAATATAGTAGTCCACAAAGAGCTTTAAACTTTACTGACGGTATTTCAGCTGCAATCACTTTCTCTACTGAATTTATCCTTATTTTTCTGAATCCATATATTCGTATTTGTTGTGATATTTTCAACAATTTCATTGGTAAAAAATAACTTCCAGATATCTGTGGGTGTGTTAATATCTTGAGCGCTATCAATTACTCGGGGTATACGAATTCGTAAAATATTTTTCTTCGGAATTTTAATATTTTTCGGAGGTGAGTGTATATTCCACAAAGTGTGGCCAACTTTTCCAGTATACACCAATTGCGGTGCATCATTTGGACTCAAATCATTTCCTTCATTATTTTCACATATTTCATTGTTAGAAATTTCCGAATTCGAATCATGATCACTGCATTCCGATATATCAATATTAGATTCATCGGAACAATTACTGCAATACATTCCGGTTCCTCGTCAATATTGGCTAACAATCTTAAAATTCTTTCTTCCTCCCGTTCCATTTTAGAAAAATTAGAATAGACGAAACAGTTAATACATATGGAAACGAACTGGCTAAATTGTTTACTATTTACTAAATACTACATGTTTATTCAACGTAGAAGAAACAAAATATAAGTACGCTAGCAATTTCGATTAGAAGAAAACTTTGGCATGGCTCCAGACTAGAATAAATAAAATACAATTTCAATAGATCGTCAGCTACGACAGTTAGCATAGAAAAATAACATGAATCAGATGGACTGCGATAACTAGAAATTAAATACTGAATTGAACGACTTTTACCAAAGAGAATATTAATAATAACTAACAAAAAAACATTTCCGAAACACGACTCGTCACAGTCAAAACTGTCGGGACTGCAAAATTGCTCATTTTTGAGGACAGTTGAAACCTACAGTCATTACGTACATGCGATGTTTAAAAATAAATCAAATTACTTTTTGTGATAATATTTTAATTGAAATTTCAAATTTTAATCTTGAAATATAAAATGTTATATTAAAATATTATTATTTTATTTAAATTATAATTTTTATTGGTATATTTCATCATTATTATACTAATTTTATTGTTGCTGAAGAAGATTTTATACTTTACTTTCTAATATTTTTACATAAAGTTTTTAGCGCCCGTTTTTTCCTTTTTTTATTTTATATAACGACAATTAAATACTTTCATATATGCAAAAAATTCATTCAATGATAAATACTATTAGAACACTAGACTCGAAAATAAAAAGAAAATAAAAGTGAAATATATATGACATTCATATTAATGAAGATATGTGTAGTAATCTTTAAGCAACTATATTCATTTTTCTGAATATTATAAAACAGTGGCTTTCAAATTAAAAGTGAGACTAAATCTGAATTATTATGTTAGATAAAATCGAATTAAAATCAAAAAAATGTGTTTATAAATGTAAGATTATTAAAAATTTTAATTAACCAGTTGTCGATTTTTTTCGGTAACAACCACGTCCATATTTTTTTCTTCGGTTGACGTTTCGAATAGTAGTGCTCTATTCATCATCAGAACCATAAATGAAACGACCAAGTATGGTTCTGATGATGAATAGAGCACTACTATTCGAAACGTCAACCGAAGAAAAAAATATGGACGTGGTTGTTACCGGAAAAAAATCGACAACTGGTTACTAACAAACACCACGAAAACTTAAAATCAATTTTAATTAAGTTTAAACCAATTTTAATTAAATTAATTGAGTTGAATTACAAAACTATGGCAATCGCATTATATTAAAACACATTAAATTGAGTAAAATTAATTTTCTTTTTTGTTAATTTAAAATTTAAATAGAGGTACATTTTTTATGGTTTCTAAAAAGTTTTATATTTTCTAAAAATTTTAAAATGATGAAATAATAAAAAAATTTACAAAACATAAAATTTATCTTAAAATAGACAAAAAAATTTTTTTTACAGTTTATAACAAGATATATAAAAAATTGAGAAAACAACATAAAATATAGGAAATCTGAAAACTGAAGTTGAAAATTAGAATCAAAATGACTCGTTGTTATAATCTTGTATATTAATGCTTTACCTAGTATGTGTGTAGCATTATTTTCTTAATGTATTGTCCCTGAAAGAAATGAATTTAAAAACGCTAGGCGGAAGAAACAAATAATTGAGCTAATTTCGAATTGTCTACTACACAGAAGATTGATGGTTAAATTTCATTAGAGCACGCACCATACTGTCAAAAGCGTATATATTTGTATTTACAACATCCCATTTCATACCCTTAAGGTACTGTTTCTCCAGCCTCGCCCATTCAAATTCACTACAAATAAAAACAATCCGTGCCTAATGAAGCACAAAACAAAGCACAAATGAGTAGCACATCTCAACATGGGAAGGGCTAGTCCCACCCTTACCAAATCAGGGAGGGGGTGAGCACAAACAAAAAAAAGTCGTGCACAAAGAAGCACAAACGAATGACATAATTTTCATCCCTTAATTTTACATGGGCGGGGCTGATCCCACCCTTACCAAATCAGGGAGGGGGTGAGCACAAACAAAAAAAAGTCGTGCACAAAGGAGCACAAACGAATGACATAATTTTCATCCCTTAATTTTACATGGGCGGGGCTGATCCCACCCTTACCAAATCAGGGAGGGGGTGAGCACAAACAAAAAAAATTCGTGCACAAAGGAGCACAAACGAAGCACAAACGAATGGCATAATTTTCATCCCTTAATTTTACATGGGCGGGGCTGCGTTTCGCCAGCCCCGCCCAAAGACTTTTCTAATTAAACTATGAAGGAGGAGAGCACAAACAAAAAAAAGTCGTGCACAAAGAAGCACAAACGAATAAGCCTATTTTGGTTTCCCAACTCAAAATGGGCGGGGCTGGCGAAACGCAGCCGGTTAAAACCAATCCAATCAAAATTAATAATATTAATACGTATGTGACGCAATTTCTCACTGGACATGGTAGATTTCAAAGTTATCTGCGCCGTTTCCACCTAGCAGACACCGATTTGTGTTCCTGTGGAGATGCTCCTGAAACTGTCACCCATATCGTTAATGAGTGCGCCAAATGGAAATTCTTGTTTAAAGACGTAAATTGTTTTCCATTAAACAACGATAATTGATCAAAATTCCTGCACGCGGCGAATTTTATCATGGCTTCCAAATATTCGGATCTTGAAGATTTTTCATTTAATGTATAATTTTATTTTAATTTTTATATCGGTTAATTTTTGTCTTTTTCATTTTCTTTTTATTGTTTCCAATCCATGAGGTGTTCATTCAACTGAGATACTCATGGCTATGTTTCAATTACTATGTATAAAAAAAAACAAAAAAAAACCTACCTAGTAAATTGTCAAATCTAAGAAATACGAGTAGCATACGAATATGTGCGTTGGATCATTTGACAGGGTAGTTGGAAGTGAAACACTGGAAAAACAGATCGGGTGAACGATGCACATTGTTGTAACAGGTGTTCCGACGAAAGATAAGCAGAACCGCAACTGAAAGGCCACGCGTGGGTGGAGGAAGGATCAAGTCCTTAGTTGTGTGAAACCGCCGTATGTCCAACTCGCAACCGATTTTATTCCCGATGCGTAAAGTAAAGAGAAGGAAACACGGATCGGCCGTAAATTTTATGCTTTTCATAAAGGATGGTTCCCTTTACCACTGGCTGATCTACTCAGCCATTATACCATTCATGGAAATAAACCTTCATTTTTCAGATTGGTGGCGCTACTAACAACGGCACTTGTGCAAGCAGAGCTGACTTGGACGCCAAGTCGACTCGCTCGTTGCCTTGAATTCCCATATGACTCGGCCGCTACAAAAGCGGTACCTGATTTCTTGCTTGATGGAGCAGTTTCAATAAGTAGTCTGCAATAGCCGAAGCTAGGACCTCTGAATCTCACCTTAATACCAAGTGCAGAAACTACGCGAAATATTTTATCCAGAAAGCGAATATTAACCCAATTTTTCGTTCGGACACTGAAAATTCATCCGAGTTTCCAAAAATTTCTCCCAAATTCCCCTTTCCATTCCCCCACAATTTCGATAACTGTAACCTTTTAAAAATCATATTTGAAGTCCGAAACTAACCCAAGCACTCACCTCTCTCAACCACTGCTCGCAGCGATTTTTCAAAATTCTAAGTGGAAGTATAAAAATTTCAAAATTAGCCTCAGTATAATATTTAAAGCCTGGAAGCTACTATGTAGATTACAAACGCATAGACAATTTAAATTACTGACTTAGACAGTAGCAATGCACTTGTCAATACAAAAATAGTTAATTGTATGTATTTTGGGGATTTTAAATTAATTCTTGGTATAATAGTGTTTCTAGGCGAGTTACGTTAGGTCTAAGATAAGTGCGCTAGTTTTTTCGCGATTCTAAGATAAATGAGGTAGGAGACTAACTTAACGGAGCCCCTTCTGGGGTTTTGACGGTTAATGAAGGGTGCGTTAGCTCGGTTAAGGTATGTAGCTGCTGGGCTAGCTGTTTCAGCAAACAGAGCCTGCGCTATTCTTCATATGAGTAAATTTTAGTTTCTCAAAAGATACATTTTTCAGAAAGTAGCACGACTAGTCGAATTTGGTGCAAAACCAGAATTGAAAATATTCCATTTCCTCTTCTTTGGGAAGTTATGGAATGGAAGTAGGTGAATACTGTTTAGTGCAGTATCTCTAACGGGGTCCGATATGAAACTGTACACAATTAACTCGGCGGTTCATTTCAATAAATCCAAATGAGCGATGAAGTTTCTTTTTTTTTCAGTTTTAAAGCAAAAGATTTTTAAGCGTTCTCTGCTTCTAAACACAGTTTGTCCACCGCAGTGACGGTTTCCATTCGTCTTTTAGTTTCATTTGAAATTTGTTGCGAACTTAAAATATTTTCACGCCAAGCAAACTCCGCTTCATTGATGATTTTCAAAATCGAATATTCTAGCCAAAAGCTGAGAAAGATTGTTTTGAACATCAGTGAAATTTAAGAAATTTTACGTACGAGTTGAATATTGTTGTTTTTCATTTGTTGACCTCTTATTATCTGATTCATCCAACTAAAGATATCACCGTGCCAAAATTCATTCCTTTCTCTATTTTGATCAGTTTACTTTCTTCATAGTTCTTTTTTCTTTCCATGTCCTTGCGACGCCTACGCACTATCTACACATTTCGATGTTTTTTTTCTCTCTTTAAAATAAGTCCTGGGTCTCACAAGGCATTTTGCCCATCTGTAGATTCCCAACACTTATCAACCTTTATTATATAATAAAGTTACAACTTTACTTAAGAATTCATTAAAATAATAGCCAACAAACCGAGAAAACGAAGAAAAACTTTCCTTCCTGGCAAAATTGGCGAACGTCCTCTTAATTTTATATATACGAGTCTGTCCGGAAAGTATCCGGCCTGTTCGAACTCGTCACGACCTTCAAGTAAATATCGTCTTCAAAGCACTTCCCTTGAGAGTCTAAAACCAGCTGCTGACATTTCTATCATGTTTGGAAGCACTCCTGGGGCGTATTTGTCTATAACAACCATCAGTTCACTCGTCGTACTGTATTTTATCTTCTCCACATCTTCGATTTTTTTTCCGTTCAACGAACTTTTCGGCTTAGAGAAGAATCAGAAGGGAACCGTGTCTGGACTGTAGGGTGCCTGCCTAACCTTCTTGAACAAGCTGCGGCGAGTGAACACCGGTAGTTCGTCATGATAGAGCATCTATTCACCATTTTTTCAAAATTCCGGTCGCTTTCTTCATATAGGGTCTCGTAATAGTTTTAAAGCTGCAAGATAATATTCTTCATTAACAGCGCGACTTTTTGAGACATATTTATGACGCACGACACTCGCACAGTACATAAAAACAATTAACACCTTTCCGGAACAAGGATCAATTTCGACCGACTCTCGACCATTTTTAAACCGATTAAAGTACCCTTTGATTTACGTCTTACCTATGACTTGGTCTCCAAAAACTTTTTTAATCATTGTAATAGTCCATGTTGCCGTACGAGCAAGATTAAACTAAAATTTAATGCAAATTCTTTGGTCGAAACGTTCCGTCATTTCTGTAATACGAGAAATGCGATGTGTTCAACGTTAGACCCGTACTAAAAAACATGAAATTGCTACTGAGATTGGTTTAATGAGTTGCGCGATGCATGGGTTAATAGTCGATGGTTACCCCTCGACAGTGACGCATTGTTTACAACATTAGAGCAATTTGTTTTCGTGTTATAAGCGAAGGCCGGATACTTTCCGGGCAGACCTATATATATATATATATATATATATATATATATATATATATATATATATATATATATTATATATATATATTATATATATATATGTATATATAACATATCGTTCAATAAGTCCCAGGACTAACTCACAGATGGCGTTAATAATATCAAATTCACTACGTTTTTCGAAAGAACTGACCTTCAAATGACACGTGTCTAATGTTCACGTCAATTAGACCATAAACAGCAAAGCTACTGTGGTGAAAGTGACGCTACTTTTGCGTTTGTGTAAAAAATGGAAAAAAACGAATTTCGTGTGTTGATAAAACATTGCTGTTTAATCGAAAAAATACCGTGCAAGCTCAGCAATGGCTTGAAAAATGTTATCCGGACTCTGCTCTGTTGAAAACAATGATTTGCTGGTGGTATGCTGATTTCAAACGCGGTCACACTGATACAAATGATGCGAAACGCTCGGGCAGGGCAAATGAAGCAGTAACTCTAGAAAATATTAAGCAAGTTCGGAAAATCGTGATGGATCACCGCAAACTGAAAGTTCGTGAAATTGCTGAGATGGTAAACACATCAACTGGAAATGCGTCTACGATTTTACACGAAAAATTGGGTATGAAAGAGGTCTTCTCCAAATGGGTGCCGCGTTTGCTCACAATGGAACAAAAGCAACAACGAGTCGACTATTCAGAGAGCTGTTTGTCACTGTTTACTCGCAATAAATAGGGTTTCTTGCGTCGGTATGTGACAATGGAAACAACATGGATCCACCATTTCACTCCGGAGTCGAAGCGACAGTCAGCTGAGTAGCGTGCAGCTGGTGAAAGCCGTTCGAAACGCCCGAAAACGCAACAGTCAGCTGGCAAAGTCATGGCGTCAGTTTTTTTGGAATGCGCACGGTATAATTTACATTGACTACCTTGAAAAGGGAAAATCCATCAACAGCGACTGTTACATTGAGTTACCGGTGCGTTTGAAAGACGAAATCGCAACAAAAAAAAACGGCCGCGCATCAAGACAATGCACCTGGCCACAAGTCGATGAAAACAATGGCCAAATTGTACGAGTTGGGCTTCAATCTGCTCTCCATCCACCATATTTTTCAGATTTAGCCCCCCCCCGCGACTACTGCCTCTTTGCTGATCTCAAAAAGATGCTCCAGGGAAAAAGATTTGGCTCGAATGAGGAAGTAATCGCTGTAACTGAAGCTTATTTTCAGGCCAAAATGGCCGAGTTATATATTATATATCGATAGATAGATATGTATATATTTACCATTTATATTAATATTCAAAAGATAAGAATAAGTATATCTAGTTTTCGACTTAATGGAATGTAGTTAAAATAAACAGTAATGAATGTGAGCGCATGTATATGTATAGGAATAGTTAGAAGAAAGATTTACTTTTATGACGTCTTTAGAATTCGGAAAGAAGAAATAAAAAGAAAATGATGATTCCTTGATTATAAGTATTGATTCAGATCGGAATTATGTTTCTCAAGCAATTCCAGACTGCCCGACTTTCACTTTTTTTTTTTTTTTTTTTTTTTTGTATTCTAACTTGATATGTATACAATTTAAAACAAGTATTTGATGAATTTATTCTTTGTATTTTATTTCAAATGTTTAAAGTCTTATTATTTAATTAAACGATATGACTAAATACTCGCAAATTAGCTTCAGTCTTACGGATTCTTTTTAAGTCATTTACAAAAATGAAAATATATACATCGTTGTTATAATACACAAAAGTTGAATGCATCATTTTTACAGAAAATAAAAGTACCTATCGTATAAATATAGTAACAGAACCCTATAAAATATCTAACCATATTTGGTAACAACACATATTAACTATTCGCCCTAAAAATGCGTTGATTTCATACACCGCCTCGTCTTCTCGATCGATGCCTTTCCGATAAACAATACTTAGAACCTAATGTAAAACAAAATCAAATCCGTATTGAACGCAATTAAGTGATATTAATAAAAGTAGCTTAATCAGTTTGTTTCTTGTTTACCAAATAGAGTTTATAATTAAATTTACCTTTATACTTACATAATTATACGCTTTGTAAACATTATTAACTTATTTAATAAATTCAATTAACATTTTAATATATCAGCAGCTTTGGCTGTAACTCTTTTTTTAATCGTTTTGATGTTTTGTTTTTTTTTTTATAAAATCATAAAAATTGACCTATCGCAATAAATAAATAAGAGTATTACATTAATAATTTTACGTTAATTTACCATTTTACAAAATAGTGGCGTAATAAAAAGTAGTAATCCTTGATTACTCTCATAGTGTGATCTAAATTATTATAATAATCGCATATTACGTAACAACTTAGAATTTAAAAATTACTTCAAAGGTACATTTTTAATCCCAATATATGGTAATACCATTATAATATTTAATCGGAGGATCTTGCTATCAAGCTCTAGTATGCAGAGAAATCAGAAACGTAACTTTTATATAAAATCAGAAAAAATAAAAATGCAATTAGCCAATTTGATGTTTACAGCCCATTAAGAAAAGGCATGTTTATCATAGTTCCGCCCTATCTATTTTTTCTTCAGATATTATATATTACTACGTATTATTCGGTTTTAAGGTACTCGGCAACGATTCATTCGTGTTTTCTTTACTTATTTTTTCGTCTATCTTAATGTGATTAAGTTTAGAACTTACATAAGTGAACACATAATTATTTTAAATTTTGTTGAAGCAATATGAGACTAGTACTTACACATCTAGTTTTGAAATCTTCCAAAGTAAACATGATAAAACCGCATGAATATCGCGGATGAAGAATAATCATGTTCTGTGTAGATCCATCGTGTGAGACAAAGATTCTGCTGCAAGCAGCATATTTCATTAGAATCAATTTCATCGTATTTTGAATTTTCGATATTGATTGATTCAGCATCATTTCCACCTCTTCATTTTGATCGTTTAGAATAGTCACATCTGCATAATTCAGCAGACTAAGAAGTTCTTCGTACATAAGCGGCTATTTTTTATATATATAAAAAAAAACAATAAATAAATAAATAAAAAAAATAATAAAGAAAAAAAACATTAAACCTTATCACCTCAGTAAAATTAACGTGACCTGAATAGTACTTTAACAATGGGTATGTTTTTGACTATAGCTATACTTGTACATAAAAATGAATGCATACATTGCGCGACAATGGCGATGGTAGCATTCATAAATATATAACTATACCATCAGTTAAAAGAGTAGTATACAAGCAACATTAAAATATTCACACGATGTACGTTACTTTGGAAATTATAAACAATTTAATTATCGTTTTTCATTAACAAGCGAATCAACTTATCGATAGACTTAACGAATTATATGGAAAAAATAAACATAGAATGGAAAACGTAATTGAGTCTGAATTTCTACAGATCGAAGGTGGAATTTTAATCGCTTACGGTTGGATTCTAGCAGAAATAAAATGTACCACCGATAAACTATCACTACAAAATGTTAAATTTTTTAATCGCGAATGTATAAATTAATCTAATTAAAAAAAAAAAAAAAGAATTTGATGAATACTCACAATTGGAGCGGAAGAAAGTAATTTATTCCATAACGACTGTGTAACGCAATCAAATGTTCCCTGCGAAAACATCCATTTGATATGATTTTTAACATCTTCCACTTGCTCCATCATCAAATTTTGTAGAACTTCTTCGTGCGACGAGTAGTATCCCAAATAGTTAACCGATTCTTGCCTAAAATTACACGAACAGAAATATCCGCCGGAATAATAAACTCCGTCTTGACAATAAGATCGGGCAAACACCATCAATTTAAATAACTATGAATACTATCTCACCTTATTTCTATATGACTAGTCATTGGCGACACTTTGTTTTCCTCCTTACCGTCTTCTTCATCATCTTTTCGACTACTACTGTTGTCCGAATAACGCTCTGCACTGGCATCTAACTGCTTTCCCCGTGGATAAGTTATTGGAACAGTGCGGAACTTGCCTAATTTTTTTTCTATTTCCAACTTCGGATACAGTTCCCTGATTCAATAATTAACGTAACGATAATTAAAATACAAATTGCAACTGTACAACAATTAGAATCGGTCTAAATGAAAATTGAAACAATCAGCCATTACTTAATTATTTACATCTTTAAACGATTTTTATGTTTGCAATTGACTGTATGCAACGCTTCAAAAAGCCGTACACTTAAGAGAGTGGTATATTGATCACGCTCGAAAAATTTATTAAAAATCATACGTATTTTTTAAAAAAGAAGCAACATATTTCACTTATTTTATTTAATTATATATTTTTGTGTGGACTTAAAATGTACATGCAAGTTAAAGTATTTTATACTTCAAAACCATATGTATTTTTTTTGAAAAAAATAGTAATATATTTCATTTATTTTATTTAATTTAATTATATATTTTTGTGTAGACTTAAAATATATGTGCAAGTTAAAGTATTTTATACTTCAAAAGCATTGGAATTTTTTTAAAAATTCGGTAAAATTTTAATATATATACAATTATAATCGAACAACTCTGGCGTCGCCTGAATAATAGAAACAGTCTGCAGTATTTTAATATTTTGTTGTCATTATGAATATCAAAATGACGGTAGAGCAATGGCAAATCAACTTAGTAGCGTGCGTATCAACATATCCAGTACTCCTAATCTGTAGTGAATACCAAAGAAAATCGAAAAAAAAGAAAATCCGTTAAGCAGCAGAAATTAACTTGGCTAAAGAGAGAGTTTTTAGACTGCCAGTAAAATTCTGAAAAACCGCTGTTTGAACACGCGAAGAAAAATGTTTAATGTGTAAAATGGATCGGTCAGTGCGTCGAGTTACAGTTGAATTCTGATTTGATGAGTTGCTTGTCCTTCGCGTTATGTTTGCCAGGCGCTGACTAAGAGGGCACTGAGAAGCATACACACACATACAACAACAACCTAAACGGCCAACCAGATCGAGCGTTTAACGAATCAGGTACTTCTCTACTTTAACCAAGTGAAAACATCTCTTGAAAGCTCCGAGAAGATTTTTCATGCCTCCATCAGGTATATATGTATTGCCCATTGCTATAACGTTTAATGCACACGCTTTCTGCACATTAAAAATTGAAAAGAACAAATACATCAATTTTGAATAACACTTCCTTTAATCTGTTAACAAAAAATCTTACAATGGAACGAACATTCGAAAGAAAGGATTGAAAGATGTACTTAGTTGGACAGATATAGAGGTAGAAGGAAAAAGGCGCTAAAAATAAGACTACCGTTTCGACGGCTAGATAATGTAATAATAAAGAGGAGACAAACTTGAAATCAAACAATCGAAGGTAACCAAAATAAAAGTCAATGCAGAAAAATCATACAAGACGCATAAGAGTTATGGTACTTAGCAATCGATCTAACAACTTCGAAGAATTTATTATGCATCATTTATGTAACCATTTATAAAATATTGTACAATAAATAATTACATTATTGAAACTCTTAAGGCGTAGAAAAAAGAAAAGAATAATTTCTTATACTGTTTTTACTTTAAACTTTAATTTTAAAAATAAAATTGAAAAAAAACGGTTTATTATATACATATATCACTGACATTTATAACCAAAAATGTTGCACTGATAAATTAGGACGTTCGATGCTAACCATTCAATAATTATATCAATCTGAAATAACTAACATAAACACTATGTATGGAAAATGCGCGGGGGAAGGGGGTATAAATTATAGTTTAATTGGTCCGTATCCAAGAGTTTACGTTTCGAGTTCTTATCTGTTTAATGAGAAAAGTTTATCGGCGTAGTGCCTATGGTAAACAGGCGATGATTGTACACAAAAGTGGATAATTTTATTGCAGCTATTACTTCTCTGTCAGCGTCTATGTAATTTCAAAGATGAATCCTTTTTTCTTTAACTCAACGGTTTTACCAGATATCTTACACAATATATCGGACAGATAATATATCTTAATTACCTTTTACTATGGCCCTACGAGAGATTGTAAGGTTCAAAATATTGAAATTTCTGATGCATGTCGGACCTAAACTGGGACGACAAAAAGGCGCTCTCGCATAACAGTATTAAAATATCTATTACAAATTTAATATCTGAAATAAATTTTGCTTTAACAGAAGATGCGTCTTCATGTTATATTTAACATATGAAAAAAATTGTGAACGAAGTTTTTTTTCCCAGGGGTATGTCTGCAAAACGATACGAGGGAGAGAAACCGATTAGATACAGATTCGGTCAAATAATTGATAAAATAAAAGAACTAAATTTCAGAATAATGGAGATCGATGGGAAAGATAAGACATAGGAGATACAATATGGTTTGGGGATCTTAAGTGACAACAGATTAGATACAGAACGGTACGTGTAATCAAGGGGGATGGACATTAGAAGAAGATATGGCCAGGATCGCAGACGGCTTCGCCATTAGGACGAAGAGGACAATTAAGGAAGAGTGTGAAAAGAAAAAGGAAAACGTAGGGAAAGAAGGAGAGTATGATTAAGACGTAAACGAATAATAGAGACAATAGCGGAACGGCAAAGCGAAGGAAATTGTAAAACCAAAGCCGGATAAAAAGATTAGGTTGAATGGAAAGGTAGAAGGAAAGTTGGTTGGAAAAGGAAGTGGCATAAATATTTGATCAGGATCTAGTATGAACTATTTTACATGGTAGAAGAAAATTCGAAGCAGGAATTCTAGTATGAAATAAAAGCGGGGAGTCGTAGCAATCGGAGCCAAGAAATGTGCCATTTTATTACCCTCTATCTCCGTATGACTAGGGACCTAGAGCAAATCGATGTGGATAGAATGAAGTGAGAGGGGAAATGGGAGAAAATAGTGTTAAGAGCACCCATGGAGTTAGAGATAATCGAATATTTGGAAGAAGATCGACGGAAGGAGATATCAGTTATGGATTGTAAGATGGCCATTAGCTCGGCGATAAAGACAGTACAGAAAGAGTGAATGGAGCTATAAACCTTATAATGTACATTCTAAGAAAGGAAAAGATAAAGAAATATGCGGAGATAATATCACACAGAAACAAAAATACTAGTAAATTACCTGACTTCAAATCACATAAAAAAAAGCATAGAAAGAAAATTAAAACTGAATAACAAACCTTCCACAATCAGTAAAGAAATTAAATATTTAGGCATATACATAGATGAAAACCTTAATTTCAGCAAAACATATAGACTACGTTATAAGCAAACTCAAAAAATATCACGCGCAACTAATCGATCTTTACAATAAAAGCTTTTGTCTGAAGTTCTGATAATAGAAAAATTCTTTACTCAGTACTGATTAGATCAATAACGGAATACAAGCTCCTTGATCTACTTTTCCAACGTTACGGTCTATAAAAAAAATAAAAATAAAATGGAAATGGAACACAAAAGAAAATCATATTAAATATATCTGCATAATAGCAAACCACCACGTACAACATCATATGCGCGCTAGGTCAGTACACAGCAGACCTGCACGGGACTGCACTGGTAGCGCGATAACAAGCGGCTACAATCAGTTCCGAATGAAGTCTTGCGTGTGTACACCTGCATTGCATGTATAATAATTGCTTAGTATACAACCTATATCTGTACATCTAAAAATGTGAGAATAGGTTGTCCACCAACCGAATGGTTGAGGATATAATGATGATGATAGTATCTTATACAACTGCAAACGGTAAAACATAAAACAGTATCTCAGAAATACCTGAAAATGTCAGGATATTCATTGAAATTATCGCGATCAGCTCTTAATTTTGTGTTATAAAATAATTATAGTATTAATTTTATTTTTCATTTGTACAAGTTTTGAAGAATTATTAAAGTGTTAACTGAGAACTAATTTTGTTTAGAAAATGACTACATAGTCAACTCGCGTTGTTATTGACCTTTTCAATGTCTCTCAAATTCAAATCGAAATACAAACCAACATAGAAGGAGTCAATATACTTTTTTTTTCCAATTACAATTACGAAAATACTTTTAGTAAGTTTAAATTATCCGGAAATACCAAATTGAATTTAGAATATTAATAATTTCTATAAGAGAAATTTCGATTAATTTGATTTGGATTATCAAGGTATTTTTATTTCACTATAAATAAAATATTAATCTATATAAAAATTTTAACAATGAAAAAAAAAAAAAAAAAAAAGAATTTGCAATGGTTTAAAATTATTATTACCTTCTACTTGTAAGAAGTATATAAAACTGCGCGGTTATCGTTGTTTCATCATCGTTGTTGCTTAGATGCATAACAATTACGGTAACATCAAAGTCGTCAGATTGACTTATATCGTTCACATCTTTGTAACAAATAAACGGAGTGCTTTTCTTTTGAACAAGTACATATTCGTTCTGTAAATTAATAATTGAAATATTAAAAATTTTGCTCCGTATTAAATCAAGCATCATTCTTATATAAAGCATATAATGTGAATTATTTCATCAATACCGACCGAACTTAAAAACTTTGCTAACGGGCATTCTTTATATCAAATTAATAAAGTTTTTTTTTTTGTTTTTTTTTATGGCTCTTTTTAAAAGAGGATATATACGATTATTGACTTAATTGAAATGTACCGTGGAACTAATAAAGAAAAGAGCATTTAATCTTTCAAGGCTTGAAAGAAATTTAGTGAAGTTAAATTTTCCAAAATATATGAAAAAGTTAAACCGAATAAATCAAATGACATATTTAAACTCCATTCTGCATACTCCTATGATTAAAATACATGAAAAAAGAAAATCAAATTAATAGTTTTAAAATAATAGGAATAAAAAAATTAAATATGCAAAACTAGTATGATAATTAATTTAAACTTACATCGCTAATACGCGAAGAATTTGGATTATTGATCGGTTTCATAGAAAACGGTTCCATATTGTATCTTTTTCCATGACTTAAGAGAAAATCGAATAATTTAGTTTGATTTATATTTACACATGGTACTTGAATAATATCTGAAATGCGAGTTATCAAATGCAACGAAATTATTAGTTTTTCAATTTGATATCTTACGGCGAATAAAATGTAGTGTAGCGAAAAATTTACATAAAATAACAATAGTACAAATTAAACGCATCGTTATTATCGTTATTATTACCGTTGTCAATATTATTCCCATTATTAATCCGTATAAAAACAACATGTCCTTGCGTACATACTTATGTCCTCTCAAACCTTTGGTAAATATTAATCATTTACGGGTTTTATTTTTTATTCGTAATTTGCTACTGTCTCTCTCTTTTTTTTTTTTTTTTTTATAAGGCTGTTCTACCTTAAGAATTCGGTCTACAGACACTGAATTATTTTTTCAATTTGTTTGCAACCTTTCGTTCTTCTTTTCATTCTTAAAACTTTCTTTTTTTCTCACTACGTATTACTTTTTTTTTTTAAATACGCTTTAGGTGAAGTTCCTACGTTTGTGAGTGTACACGCTTTTTACTACGATTTCGATTTATGTACACACTACTATAGACGCGAAAAATTAAAACATGTATTAAAAGTTTTATAATAGATAGTGTATATTAAAAAAATTAAATAAAATCTTGCGTTTAACACACTGAATTTTCATTTACTAAATAAATTTATGTTAAAAATGTATTACTAATCAATCTAAATTAAAACAATTATAACATTAAACAGTAAGGACATTTTTCAAAAATTTTTCAACACGAATGTCGCATACCTGTTGACGTAACTCTTCCACAATAAAAAACGATCTCCCCACATCGCAGAATACACCTAGAAAACGTATATGCACATACATATATACATAGTACACGACATAAAGACTCGATAACCAACAGCACATCTACTGTTAAACAGCAGCCAATCATACACAGTAGCATGAAAAATGTCGATCAATAATATTTGTTTTTGTTTGTCGGTATTGTTTTCTTTGTTTTTTTTTCGGGCTGGTTAACCAGTAGTGTGACCTTCACTCAGAAAAAGTTAGGAGAGAAAAGAGTCTGTTGTGATAAGAAGGAACAGATAGCAGGAATATGGAGAGGAAAAGGCAGCATATAAGAAGCGTTATAAAAAGCAGGAAGCTCAAGCATCAGCAAAATGAAGTACAGAGCAGAGCGATCCCATCGCAAACAACTTCACCATTTGAATCGGTGGCGGCAATGAGTAGAGGAAGCCTAGGAGGAGGCAGTAGGGAATGGCCCAAAAGGCAGGCGAATAACGGAGACAAAAGAACCGCGTAGCGGGAAAAACAAAAGGAACTACGGACGAGCGGGAAGGCTAGATTAAACAGACACATAAAAGGAGCGATTGTTGGCAAAAGAGGAAACGAATATATATTTAAATAAAAACTTTTACATAGTGAAAGGAAATTCGAGGATGAGATTTAAAAAATAAAGCAACCTAGCGATGCCTAAATGGCGAGGAACCCACAGCAAATCAACGTGAATCAAGTGGAGAGAGGGGAGAGTATGTATGAGTGAACCTATACGGAAAATAATAAAGTTACAAGAATAATCAAGAAGGGGAGAATACATGGGCTGAAGGGTGGAATCTTGGAGATAATGCTATCTGACAATTGACACTAGAAGTAAATATATTCAGCTTTGTAGAATTTGTAGAAGATTGTAAATATTCTGTTCCATTTCGTTTCACTTACAAAGAAACAAAATGTTACAAAAGATGATTTTTTTTATCCGAAGAAAGATGTTTTATCCATAAAGAGATACAACAATGGTAGCTATAAGATGGATCAAGGGGAATATTAGTTGTTTTTTTTTTTTTGTTTGTTATTTCGCAAAGTATTTTTCGTCAATAATCAATTCAAAAGAAAGATGTCCAATCTCATATTTCTCCATCAACTTATAAATGTATATATTCCGATAAAAGAAAATGCCGGATTTTTTTGTTGTTTAACGAAAACGTTAAAAAAGCCTATCGTCAAATAAGAGAATTGTAGAAAAATTTTAGAAAAATAACCTGTCTTACACGGGAGAGGTCACAACATGCGGGTCATCGATTTTGATGAAATTTTGCAGATCGATAGAAGACCATGAGTATATGTAAAATATTAGAATGCAACTTTTTGATATACGCGAGAAATTAAAATTTTTAGAGGCCGCTTTTAACGGATAAATACATACAGCCGCGTTTAGACAAAAATGTGGAGTAAATTCCAGATTATGTTTATTAATCTTGTGCAAATGGTTCGGAATACTGATTACTCCAAAATGAAATATATTAAACAAAAAAATTTTATTAAAAAACAATAAAATGATTTTAAAAAAATCAATTTTTATTTTAATAAAAATTTAAACACGTTATTAATTACATTTACATAGTATAAAAACACAAATTACGACACAAACTTGTTTCGTAGTGTAGTGGTAAAAATAGTTCGAGGGCGAAATAGAAGAACAATATTACGAGCTGGAAAGGTGCCTAAAAATTGCCACTGGAAATGGAAGAACGGGCTAAGGAAAGATGGAAGTTAAAAGGAAGAATTAATGTTTAGAGCAAAGTTGGCACACTTGCCTAATAGACGGAAATGGAGTAGCAAAACATAAAAGAGAGGTTCAATACAGCAATAGACTATTTTTCTCAACTATGCAGAAGTAATACAGTTATTAACATCAACGATTATGTAAAAACAAAGTAACAGAGCAACTTACGTTTATAGAAGTAAAAATGGAAGAAGCACTAAAGGCATTAACAATTAAGAAAGCAACCGAATCAGATGGAATAGCGAATGAAGAGATAAAATATGCCGATAGGAAAATAGTAGGGGGGCTCCTGACTACTTTGTTTAACCTTATATTAAGTATTCCGAAAATTATGGGATAGTAAACGATAGAAAGCGGGAATATTTTACCGTAGGAAAAAGAACAACTTATTATTTGCGATATTATTCAATGTTGCTCTAGAAGAAGTTCTAGAAGATTAGACCGGAGTGATAAAGGTATAAGCATAAACGGAAAAAAGTTAAAAAATCCAAGTTTCGCGGACGACATAGTACACTTGTAATTGAAGGTACTGACGAGTTACAAGAAATGTCGAACGAACCAAAGAAGGCGAGAAAAAAAGTTGGTCTAAGCATGAACTAACTCGGGCATTATAACAATAAAGCAAATGAAAAAGGTAAATTGTTTAATCAGTGCCCTAAAAGAAGGTAACACTAGGAGGGAAGTAGATCACAAAATTGCATTTACATAGAAGAAACATCGGGCGCTCAAATATATTTTTAAGGGCTCATACAGTAATAGATTAAAAGAAGAAATTTTAAACAGTTTTGTTCTACCTACCTTGATGACATATGGATGCCAGACGCGGAAAATTATAATGAACAAAATAAGGACATACCAAAATGAATTGGAGAAATCAGTGGTGAGATTCAAATTAAAGGAAAAAATAAACACGAAAATTATTAAAAAATAAGCTAAAACATAATAATTTCTACTGGACAATAAGGAGACTAAAACGGGATTGGGCGGGACATATTGTGAGAATAAAACCTTACGACATGGACAAAAAGAATAACAGACTGAAGCAGTTATCGAAAAAAAAAGAAGCGAAAGACCAGAAACCATATGGGATGATGATATTGATAAATAGTTAAATTACCAACAGGTTTAAAAGGCGGCTTATATTAAATACTAAATTCATACAATTCTATATTGTTTACAGCTAATAATAATAATAATAATAATAATAATAACAATAATAATTTAAACCACGTAGAAACCTTTAAAATATGCACAAAAAGTCAAAAATGTGAATTTATATGCGCCATTATACACAACAGAAAAAAAAAACTGGATAATATCTGCTTAAAAATACATTGCGGGTCACAAATTGTCTAAGTCTATTCTACACAACCTGCAAGTACCTACACGCACATATATTCGTATATTATACGTTAAAAATAAAACTTACCGCTAAATACCAAATTTCTGGCGTAATTCGGGGGTTTTGGATAATACTTGAGAAAATCATCAAGGAAATTAGTCACATGATAACCATCTCGCAACAGCGGTTTTTGATCAGTAAGAAACTGATGTAAACATCTTAAGTGGTAATCATATGTAAATGAATGTAAATGCATTTGAAGTTTAATACGATCGCATTCGTCCAAAAAACTGACAGCAAACTACATTAATAAAAATGATTAGAACAAATTAATCGAAAACACGTGTTAAGATGGCAAGTAAATAAAAATACTTGCTTAAAATTATATATCCTAAATTATTCTGTTATATACGTTTAAGCAAAATGGATAGCAATCCTTGCGTGCACTTAGAAAATCATAGTTAAATAAAAATAATTACAAATTACTCAAAAAAAAAGAAACTAAAACGAATAGAACGAAAGAATTATCTCGTTGAGTTACTAAACGAAATTAATAGCGCTCTATGTTCAAAATATTCACACAATATTAAAGGATATAAACCAATTTTTTAATAATACGATTTTTAATATCTAAAAAATGAGGATTTCGAATAGCACTCAAAGCAAATAATAATTTAAAAACAAATTATTCTTGTTGTAAAAAAAAAAAAAAACAATTCAAGAAACATCAATACATATATGAAAACAGCAGTGGCATACATATATAAAATAAATTGTTCTAATTATGATAAATCATATATTAAGTATATTACGGTAAAAAAATTTCCACATATTTTCAAATCATACAAAGACAACGAATCTGAAAAAATCTGGCGGGAAATATTTAATAAAAAGTAGCCTCAATACAATCACACTGAAAACATTTATAAAAAAAATTATTATATTATAAAATCGAACCAATAAAAAACATGTAGCAATAATAATAATAATAATAATTTAGTTGACAATAAAGTTTTAAAAAATCACCATTAATCTACAAATTGCCCATTAATTATAGTTAAATTCATTTACGTTTCATCTACTTTTTATTATTTCTACCGTATCAGTTTTTTTTTTCTTCTTTTTCGGTTTATAAATTACTCGTATTTCTTTCATTTATTTGTGCTCCCACGCGGTCTTACATTAACCATCTTTTTCTAAATAAATAAGGCCGTGTTCGAAAAAATTTTCTCAATAGTTGCGGTAAAACACTTTCGTATGTACTATATATTTTAGTTATTTTATTAAAATAAAGACCATTATCACCTGAGAGACTAACGGATTAGATGTTTTCAATTTTAATCGCGAATACTCTAAAGCGTACAATTTCGCGTAGAAGAACGGTTCCAATAGATAAATTTCGAACAATAAAATGCCGCCCAACAACGACTTTTGTAAATAATATATATTTTTCTCTTTTCTTTTACTGTATCTTGAATTCCTAAAAATATAATTTTAAATAAATATCATAATAAAACAATAATTCATAAATTGTAAAAAACAAAATTAAAATATTTGCAAATACAAAGAACTACTTTTTTATAGCTTAGTAATAGAGGTTAGCGAATGAGGAATTATTGTTATTAGATAGGAAACACACATGAAATAGTTTTTGAACAATAAAGAGATCGGAATTTATCTCGGTAAGCGTACGTTTCGAGAGCCGTGGTGAAATGGCTAATAAGTGATACTTTTTATGTGCCCAATTTCAATATAACAAGGTACACACCATCAACAATATCACAGAGAAAATCAGTTGATATAGAATAGGATTAAAACAAATTAGGAATTATGCTCTTTTATTACTTAAGGCGAGTAGCACAAACCCATTAGTAATCCTGTGTTTGTTAAGGTTGCGAAGCGGAGTTATTAATTAAATCGAAATTTATTTCAATATAGAATGGGGAATAATTGTTTTATTTTGAATAATCAAAAGCTACTTATAGGACAAGTTTTTTTTTTTTTTTCGTACTACTTAATCAATTTTCTTTATTCAGTTTTTGATTTAAAAAAAAAAAAAGCTCTCCCTCAAGAAGTAAGATGTTTTAGTGCATGTGTAGTAGATATGCTTTTTCCCATTTTCTTCTTTTTCGTGGACAGTGCGACTTTTACAGTAATGTTTAATATTCAACGGACGAAAATAACCAAATTTAAAATGCAGAGAATCTATTACGGCACAATAATAATGAAATATTTGCATAGAAAAGCAGGATTCATTTTGACAAAAAATATTTCTCGCATTTCCTCTTTAAATATTACGTAGAAAGTACTATCCTCTATAAAGGCAACAATTTAATAAAATTATACTAAAATCCGTGAATAAATAGAAGTATTAAGAAAACCAGCGATTTAAGTCCGTCCAATTAAACCCATATACATATATTATCCCATTCTTGATTATAATTACTACTGTTACCCGTCACATGAATAATAGAGACCTGCAATGGTCGATCTTTAATACCTTCTATGTATTTACGTTGTCATTATTCGCAACTTTACCGAAAACACGGAACTTCAAGCTTTCACATAGTACTCCACTATTTTGTTCTCTACAAATAATATACAAAGTCCTTGAAAAAGTTCTGATTGATTACAGTTTTGTTGTCAACTGAGTGACAACTGTGATAATAAGATCAGAATCAACGTATTTCTATATAGTAATAATAAAAAGCCAAGGTAGGGAAACAACTTATACGAAGAGCTTCGAATTCGTTTTTGTAACGAGACTAATAATGCGTATAAGCGAATTCATAGTGGCCACTCGAATATAATTTTTAAATTCCCGATTTTCTTGGTCCAAATCCTTCCAGATATCGGGGTCCAAATCCTGATTACTAGAATTCTACAAAAAGAAGAATGGAATATTTTTTTGTTACTATTGATAAGATTTGACCGCCGCAGCATATTCGTATTTTATATGAATAAAATAGAACGTCGTAATTTATTTTAAGTACAATACATTAAAAAATGCATTCACTTTTAACGTTTCAAATGATTTTTTTTTTATTAAAAATATCGTTGTTTTTGGCAATTTTTTACTTTTTTCCCGGTTTTCCCGGTTGGGTGACCACCCTGGAATCATTCAAATTAAATAACGAAATATTTTCTAGCTACTGATTTTAATATATATTCTGCGACGAATACGTTAGTTTTCCCGATTAAAAACACCCAATAGATATCCGCTAGGGCATTTTAATATTGGTTAAGGCACATTATGTACGTACGTTCCGGATAATAAAATAGTCTGTATAGGTGAAAACCCTAAAGACAGCAAGTACTGTTTATATTCTTGAACGAAATAACAGCAAACGATGTCGTGCCATTTTTCTTCTTGTTTGTTAACGAGTAACTGTTCGCCACCAGGTAACTAGGATTAAAAATACAAAAAAAATTATTTAAAGCATATTGTTAAATTACTACAAGAAAATACACATTTCCTATTGTTTCGATCTAATTTTTGTTCTAATAAAAATAATAAAAAAATCAACATTTTAGGTTCGGTACAAATTTATTGAAATGATTTAATTATAACCGACCGCTGACAATAAAAATAAATTTTTTTTTTTTTTTTTTGCCTATTCGTAAATTTAAGACAGTTCGTAAAATATTCATGTCGCGATAAAATACACTCGCGTATTTACAATGAAATCGATAAATATATTCAATCAAATTCGTGACTCTTTTATTTTCACGCGTAATAATTTTGTTTTAATTTTTTGCTTTAAAGTAGTGAACACCGAAGGCGTCATGACACTAGTTCGATAAATTAAAAAATGAAAAGTTACCTTTTTTTTTTTTTTTTTTAGATATTCAATTTAAAATGCGACAGAAATAAAAATAGGAAAAAAAAATGCGAGTTGTTCTAAATTTTATAGAGTAAAGCGCAAAAAAGAATTCAAAATTTACATTTTACTCTGAAAAAATTAGTTACAAAATAAAATAAATTTTGAAAATGTAACCAGTGAAACGAATTCTTAAGATTAAATAGAGCAGTCCTTTCCGACAGCTGTCATATGAAATGAAATTTTCTATTCCGGTTATCATTTTGTGCCTTCTACCCAAAAACATGATTTTTTTTAATACGCAGGTGAACATTAACCTTTTTTTTTTTTTTTTTTTTTTTATAATAACACGGAAAGAAATAAATAGAAAGACGTATAGAAAAATACATAACAGGCACTTATAATAACAAAAAAGAAGGGGAAGAAAATATAATTTCTATCCCATGATAGTTAAGTTATCACATCGGATCGCACACGGAAGGCGGCGTTTCTCGCGTCTCCATTAATTACCAGCTCGCGATTTTCACCAAAGGAAACAATATAGAAAAAATCAGGTTCAATTTTAAAATGAAAAATCACGAATAATGCAAAAATAAACAAATCCGATTAATTACCAAATACGCGGTTACCTTTTGACTCAGGGGATGCCATCCAAGGGCAATGATATCCAAAAATTAAGAAGTAAAGAAAAATTTTAATACATAATGGAAATGGATAAATAAACTTTGCTAAAGCTGGAACAACATCTAATGAAAGAAGAGTAATACTATAAGGGGTAAGACATGAATCTTAAGATGCCGCTCTACAGATCGAACAGGAAAGACAGGCACACGTTTCGCACGGACTCGAAAGATCAGTATTGCAATGCACAGCAACGTGAAAAGTCAAACACGCGCAAAGGCATTAATGCAAACTCTTCCTCTTCGAGTAGAACTAATGACCGCACAATCAGATCAGGAGAATTTTTGGCCTCGACGAAAAGTATACGCTTTGACTGACGCAGCGAAAACAAAATACGATAATTAAATAAAATACGATATTAAAAAATGCAGCCAGAAGTACCGAATCCGCATCGAAATATTAAAAACTAAATAATTATACGCTAATGGTTTACAAGTACCGCAGTTTTCACGAAATGTGTGATTAATTTCTTAAAATTTTTAATAAACTAAAGCTTAATTTTTCCCTGACATAACTGTTGACAAAAACAATTTTAGGGAAAGGAAAATTATTAAAACTTTCTGTTATTCTCTACAGCTTTTAAAAACGGAAATTAACTGTTTTAATAGATGTCCTGTAATTTCAATTTTTACAAAGTTTGTCAGTTCTTTCAACGATATACGTTATTAAACTAAGCGAAATTTAACAAAAAGTAGATATCGACAAGAACATATGAATAATACCGGTGTCAAATTATACTTTCGGTCCAAACACGACACAGACAACATAGGTACACACAAGGAAGTAGGGAACATTCTGCACGAAGCTACACCAAGACGTATACTTTGCTTCATTATTATATGACGCATACTCAAGAAAATCGTTTCACTTAAAAATCTTTATCAAAACGAAAAATAAAAGATAACTGGAACCGATACTGTATTGTTATAAAACTTTTATTACATTTTTTTACATAAATTAACAGCAATACTAAATACTGGTATAAACTAGTAAAATGAAAACAAAAAATTTTCGACTATCGACAGAAATTAATTAAACAAGCTAAAAGAATTCACACAGTTGTACATCTTTAGAAAATCATGCAAACAGCCAGGAAGGAAGTGCACTTTAATGAAAGTCACGAGTAAGAGAAAGAACAAAAACATGTTGCGAGTGTAACCGGCAAAAATTGGAACACTAAAACAAAATTCTGACTAAAAATTGTAGCCGCATCCTACGTATAAGCAGATAGATCGGAAAAGTAAAAATTGAACTTCATGAAAAATAAATTTGAAACGGAACAGAGAATAAAAATACTTCGTCACCACTAGAAAGATTGGATTACCATGGTACAGAGGGGCATCAAGAGCGACGATGAATAAAAATTATGAAGGTATAAATGATTACTTAGTATTCTCGCGTGGAAGGCACTGACAAGTACGTATAATAACATACGCATGTGTGCATCGATGTAACAGCCTTGCGGCTATATTTCTATATCGGCACATCGAACGCAATTTGTTTCAAGAGTAGCCTATACGGAAAATAAACCACGAATGCTGCATTTATACAATTAGAATGTACAAATAGATAGTCGTAACGGTCGGGCAGTCAACTGCCCACGATTCAAATATAAATATAAGAATCCGTGACAAATTGAAAGTGCGAATGAAAAATGTCGGCGGAAAAAAAATTCTCAGAAGAAAACCCGAATAAACGCGTAATATAGCACGGCACCGCAACTGGAGCTTCCCTGTTTTCCAAAAAAAATATATTTAATATTAATCTATTTATTTTACTTTGATAAGAATTATTATCTTCAATTTACGACGAAAAGTTTTTCAAAATAGCTTAATTGTTTGATTAAATCTTATTAAATTATTATATCGATCAAATTTAACATTTACCCCTTGGTAGTGTCATAATTTTATATATTTTAATTATTCAACAATTATCAATCAATTGTCTAACGAATGAATAAAATGATCTGTTTAACCAAACTTTATTATTATTATTATTATTATTATTATTATTATTATTATTATTATTATTATTATTATTATTATTATTATTATTATTGTAATTATTACAAATAGTAAGAAAAAATGAATAGCCGAACAGTTTTTATACTTTAGAATTCACAGTGTGATGTTGCATTCAACACTTACCTGCGATTGGGTTTTTAAGGAAAGGCTATGATCTCTCGTTGCTGCAGAATGAATTCGCCACCTACAATGATAATGAATATTTTTAAAAAGTAAAAAAAGAAACCGACACAACATTTTACGCTTTACCTATAATAAAATGTAAAATTTTTCAGTAATATAACATTGCGGTTTTATCTTTTTCTCCTAATTCCTTTGAACTTGATCAAATGTAAAATCATACAATGACGATATAAGAAGAAGAAAAATTGCATAAATTGCACACAAAATTAGCGAAGAAGGCTTATTAAATTTGGCCACACAGGGAAAAATTAAAGGAAAGGCTCCAAGAGGAAGAAGGATAATGGAAATGATGAATACAAACACTAGGAATTAAAGACTTCTTCCTACTAACAAAATTAGTGTCAGATGCAGGAATTTATAATGTTTGTGACGTGTAACCTCCCGAATGGGAGATGCAACAATAATGATGATGATGATAATATTTATATGTACAAATATAAAATTAAATGTATTCCGATTTGCACGGGATAACATTTTACAAAAAAAATAAAAAAAATGAAGTAACTGTATTTGACTTCTGCAATATCAAGCTTGGGTATTTTAAGTATATATATATATATATATATTCGAAACCATTCCTCTATTAACTTAAAAATTCCTTCTGAATTGAATTTAGTACGCACGCTTTTAGCCACCCTCCTTACTTCTTTGTATTCTGATTGTCCTTCCGTTCTTACTTACGAGAATTACTTTAGTATTATTAATAAACTGACTTTTCAAATTAATATTTTACTAATAAGACATACACGTTATTTCTGTAACGAAAATGCTTTAAAAATACATTTTTTATTCAACGGAGTAAATAGGTTGCCATAACCAGCTAATAAAACGCGTAACATCCAAATAATCTCTTTCACCATTCGATAAACACGTAACAACGTTCTAATCTATCACTGATGTAAGCGAGGACGCAGTAAGTTATTGAAATTGGCATGTATAAATATATTACATTTTGTAAAAGTCGCAGTTCAGTAAGCGGCCATAGATCTCTGTTTTTGCTATCTCTTTATAATCGAGACTGAATAATTAAATTAAAGTCCTATATTAGTTTGTTTGTTACTATAATATCATCCATTATTCGCACCAACAATAAAGATATAATATATATATATTTTTTTTTTTTTTTTTAAATATAACATACATAATTAAGAGGAATAAATTTTTCGACTATAAAAATTACCTGGGTAAGAATAGCAACGGAGTTAAACAATAAAGAATCAAACGACTATCTGACAGAAACGAGTAAAGCATGTCTTCGGACAAAGCGGCGTTTTGCATTGGATTTCGGGTCTGCCACATATTTATTAAGTATTTCTGATGGCCTACGTAATTAAACAATAAAATTTAAATATTCTTCGAAATTAATAAAAACTTGTACTTTGAAATATGTGCACATGCACTAGTATCAACTGACCAAGAAAAGAAAAATGTAATTGTTTCAATTTTTTTCTTGATTTCTAATATATCACGATGTTTCTGTTTAGCGTAATTTTAATTTCCGATAAATCGCGCGATGTTTTAAATTTGTATGTTTTTGATTTTGCACTTTTCTTTTCTTAATATAATTAATTTGAAAATAATATAACAAAAACGAAATAATTATTGCTTAAAAAACATTTGAAAAGCATTAAATATAATAATTATTATTTATTAGATTAGCGGGAAAGTATTATAATTAAAGTGTCGGGTAAATTCTTTAGAACTGCATAATATCTCTAATCACACAAATAATAATTTTAAATAATAACTCTGTTTATACTAAAAAGGGATAGTAGGAATATCAGTAAAGTTACACAAATATTGTGAATCGTTACAAATATCCATTAATCATCATTTAAAAATGTAATAAATACTTTATGTTTGATTTATGTTTGATTTCCTCCGTAACTGTGATTGTACACTTTATAAATGTTTTTAATTAATAACTTTAATTACAAGAATACATAACTGTGTAACCGTAATTAAGGTTATTAATTAAAAACATTTATAAAGTGTAATAAATACTGTTAGAGTAACTTTATTAAAGCGTTCCGAAGTAATAGAATTTAAAGGTAATTTAACAGCGTAACGAGTACATTAAATAAATGCGTAAATTGAAACGTGTACAGTATTTTATTATATGAAACTAATGTCAATTAAAAACGTTTGCATTTTGATTAAATAAAATTTATACTCGAAAACATTAAATACATCGGTGTGTATTATATAAATTAAAGGACAAAAAAGAAAATTGAATTTATAATGAAAAAAACATGAATTAAAAATTACCAATAGAAAAAAGACATAGATGCACGAATGAAAAATAACATCAAAAGTTACCTACGAACTCGTCTAGTAGATTAAAATAAGATACAAAATTATTTCGATATCATTAAATAAAATGATGGCGAAAAAAATTGTATTATTAAAATAATTCCAAAAATAACACTATAAATTTGATTTTTAACAAGAAATTTTGGATACCTTTTTTGTCTGCACGACATAAATCTTTTAGTTGCTTAATATTTTGGGAAAATACATCTCTTTTCTTATTCTGATATTTCGACAGATTCGACAGTTTAACATCTTTGAACACGTGCATAAGTTGCGAAATTGGAGGTACTTCTTGCTGCGGTTTAGCTTTCGAATAAGGAGAATATTTCAGTAAATTCTCAACGTTAAACTGACTAGCTCTTTGTAACTGTACAAAAATTAATATAAAAAATTATAACAATATCTGTAACTATTATTGCAATAAAGCAACAATTGCACTATTCTAATAATGTGATAATAAAATTTTATGTTTTGACTTTAACTGAAGTATTATATTTTAAATTAAAAATACGAAAAACTATATAGTCAAAAGGAAATATTTCAAAAAGTTTCAGGAAATAAAAAAAAAGATTTTTAAACGAAGACAAACCGGTATACGAGACAGTTGGATGTAACTAAAACGCAATTAAAACACAGTTAAATAACGTTTACAAATTACAGCCAGAACGGGAAGCAATAGAAAAACCATTTTAATCTTAAAAAATCACATCAATAAATGAATCAGTTGAAACGCGAAAAATATAGTTTTTAACTGCACAGTCGCAACTGCTTTCTACCATATGAACAGTAATGACACTAAAATAAAAATAGAATCGTACACCGGAAACTAAAAGACGACCAATACAAAAATTAAAATAATTCAAACTATCCGTAATATCAGTAAAGGAAACATAATCCTAATATCCATGAGTATCCTGAGAAATTTAAACAAAGGTGTTAAAATAATTCATTTTGAACAAATTTCCTCTATATAATGTGGAACAATAAAAATGTGCCTATTCGCATAAAAACGGCAATATGCGTTTTAACTTTCTAATAAATAACTATATTCGTCAGAAAGTTCATATTTCTTATGTTAGCTGGGCGCGGGTTAATTTTAGAGCGAATATTTACAAGTTAAAAAATCAACAAAAATAAAAACAGCCGATGCAATGTAACCGAAAATATTAGAGATAAGGCCTCTTTGGGTAATTTTTAATTTAATTTACGGAGACATATTGAAGAAATTTGATTTTTTTTAAATATCGTAAATTTTCGAATTCGACGAATAGTAAATCAAAGTCTTCTTACGAATATCTTAAAAGTAATAATATTAAACATTGTGTCTAAGTTTTCAAATTTTCCCAAAGATCTTCCTTACTACAGCAATTTATTATTATTTAAGCAGTTGTAAAGTGAGGTTAAGATGTTAATATATAGTGAGATTTATATTTTTTCCGTTTTGTCGCTATTCTATTTTCTAAAAAATAAAAATGCACTTTTTAGCAGGTTACTACATTCAAAGATTTTGCAGCACTGTGACTGACATTGAAAGCATTTTCATAGTTGTCCTACTGATTGACAAACGAACAGACATATAAGGAGGGTTTTTTGCTTTCTGTTTGACCAGTTAGA
This sequence comes from Icerya purchasi, assembly GCA_039619475.1. Lineage (NCBI taxonomy): Eukaryota > Metazoa > Arthropoda > Insecta > Hemiptera > Monophlebidae > Icerya > Icerya purchasi. Next base: position 588,465,573 of record CM077115.1, read on the forward strand.
ACAGATGAAAGTGTTAACTGCTAAACGAAATTGTCCTGGCAAATAATCATAAACAAACTTACACATTAACTAAGTTACCAAACTATTCAAATTTATTTTGAAAACCAGCGCAACTTATAGACATAACTTCGTGATTTTCATAGCACACATAATCGTCAATCTGAACCTGCTAACAGTTAAACTCCGGACAGATTCTACAACACGTGTTCTCTACACGGTGCAATAATATCATTACGTCAAAAGAAAGAATGAAGAATTAACCGCTAACGTAAAAAATGTAACTTTCAACACGCGACAATTTACTTACCAAAATATCAGTGTCACGGTAAAGTGGCTGACTGTGAAAAATACCGAGCTTCTGTTCCGCGATGCCGGTCAGTAAATCTGACCTCGTTTCAATCCATTCATTTATATTGCCAACAACTTTCATAATATTATCAATAGTATCTTTGTGAAAATTATAACTGAACAGCTTCATCTAAAATGAATACGTAGAAATATTTATAATAATAAATTATAGGGGAGTGTCTATGTCGAATAAAAAAAATGTATTAATACATTGTATGAAACTAATTAAATTATTTATATTTTATTTACTTTTTTGATCTGGAGGTGGTTATTACAGGGAAAAAACTTCATAATAAAGAAAAATTCGAAAGGTATTATGTAATCATCATGCGAAACTGTAAATTTTAAATCAACGTCTGAAACGATTAGACAGACAAAAAAAAAGAATAAACATCTTGAGTTTGCGTTCGAGCTCAGCCATGAATGTGCCATAGCTGTTTTTATGAACAGCAATAACGTACATGTAATTAAAGAATAGAAATTTAAAATAAAAAGTAAGGTAGCAAAGTTGCGACTTACTGTTAATATATTTATTTAAAGTAAACATTATTCAAGCACTAGTTTTAACAAAACACATAAATAACTAATATTTGCCTTTTATTATTTAAAAAAAAAAAAAAAAAAGTCAAATAATAAAAACAATCTACTAAACTACTAATTTAAAAAAAATATCATCAGCAATAATCAACAAAATAATGATACACATTTACCTCAAAAGCAGTAATGTAAAATACAATAAATTTAATTTTTGAAGTTAAATGTTGATCATTGTGAGACAGCTGGATTACACAAGCATCTGAAAAAAAAACAATAAAATAATTCAATTTTTTATAACAAAAAAATTAAAAAGAGTTCTAATTATTTATTAAATAATTAATAGCGGACGTACACGTGTGTATCTCTCAATCTCAGGTGCCGTACGCTACATAGCGCGTTGGCGCAACCTATTCGTACATTTAGCTGCACCGATATAGGTTGTGTACCAGGCAATTGTAATATACAACGCAGGTGTACACACGCAAGACTACATTCGGAACTGATTGAAGCCGCTTGTTATCGCGCTACAAGTCCAGTCCCGTGTGGGTCTGCTGTGTACTGACCTAGCGCGCATATGATGTTGTACGTGGTGGTTTTCCATTGCCTTCCACGTGACTATTAGCGATTATTTATTTATTTAATTCTTGTAATAAGTTCGTCGTCGCTCGGGATCGAACCCGTGACCACCATATCGGAAGTCAAGCGCTCTAGCAACTAGGCTATCGCGACGACACGCTAAACAAAATTCTTGAAAAACAGAAGAAAAAAAAATCAAACAACCAGCAGGAAAAAAACAACAAAACAAGAATATATGTGTATAAGACAAAAAGAACGCAGAAAAAATAAACTATTAAATAATCTTCCGGAACGTGGAACTAGGTATAATGATAAGAAAAAGGAACTGCGTTGAAAAGGAAACTTTAAAAAAATGTTATAAATTAGTCTAATTATTAAAATTATAAAAATAAAAAAATTAAAAAAAAATTACAACAACTTACAAAAACATAAGGAAAAATATTAAAACGGTTTCATTATCCTAGTGCTCTCTAAATTTAAAAAAAAAAAAAAATACGGTAGTCACAGTAGCATTTTCTCTTGAATTTAACACCGCTTACAACGTTTATAAATCATAGCATAAATTATAATAAACCAAGCAGAAGACTTGCTTTTATTAAAAATTTCACCATCCTGATCATCTTTAATCTGGTATCCATATAATAAACTGGTACTAATTAGAACGCAACATTCATCCGCCCCGAATGGTCGATTTTCATAATAATCCAACGAAAAATGCGAATTATTATCGGACTGGTCATGATTACCGTTAAATAAATGAGTAGAAAATTCGTAGGGTGCTAAAAAAGTGTTCAATTCTTTCAATACTATATTCAAATAATTTCTGGAAAAAAAAAATTGAATAAAAACTATCAGCACGTATTTAAATTATTTTCAAGATAATATTAAAACATATAAATTTACATGTTGGGTGTTATTAAGAACAGATGGTTTTCGCTTCAAGGGTTTCATAGTTATAAACAGGATCGTATTTTGAAAATAAAAATATACAGAATATTTAAACAATATTTTGCGAAAACCAATTTTATCTCTTTATGTAAATTATTTTAATGTGTATAAATAAAGGAGTCAATGTTGCAAAGAGATGAATAAAAAAGATTTTTTCAGAAACTCATTTAAAAATATTGCTTTTGAAACAAAAATCTTGAGTATCTCTTTTGCTTTTTTCAAGCTAAATTTTTTGATTTCGACTGGATTAAAAGGAAGAAACATTAAACTAAAGAAATCCCTTGGAGTGCGCCATTAAAATGCAAAAAAAAGTAATATAGATAAATTAAATGGTTTATGTGAACAAATAACGAAGTAGTGCGAACACGTTTGAAAAATATTTTTTTCAGAATTATTATACTTATATTAGTAATGAAAATTTTAATACGGTTTTAGAAATTCTTTGGTTCGCACATGAGATTCAATTTTCACGAATCAAATAGTTCAGTTCATTTTATTACGGTTGAAAAAAATCCATTTTTAAGACAAATATACCTTATTAATGTAATTACTAGTCGAAAAGATAGCTCTTCATTAAAAAATAAATTTGAACTTGTAGTATATATATATGTATATTCTAACAAGTGTGTTAAAATAAATAAAAATATCAAAAATCAGTTAAATATCAATTTTTTTTTGTTCACTTTTATGGCAACTGTCAAAGAATCCGACAGGCACAATGCATATTTATTATTTCATCTGCAGAAGTGACAGCTAAAACAGCATAAATTATTCTCATCCAATCGTTTTTTCTATATATTAGGCATGGGGGTAACTCCGGGCATAGTTATATCCTCGGAAACATATCCGCAGTCGGACACAGTCGGATATATCTTCGGCGACAGTCAGATATATAACCGATGACATATCTCAACTCCGAAAAACGTCAAACAACAAACCAATATTATCATTCCGGACACAGTTGAATTCACCTCTGGCGGAGTGATTTGATATATTTCCACATCGAAAGGCAACAGCTACGGGCGCAACTGTCAAAATGTGTCTTATCATTACCGTTTCACGGAATTACTTTGTGTTCACAGACTGCAATAGCGACGGTGTGATTTAAAATGTTCAACTCAAAATGAGTAATATGATACACGAATTTAATGCTTGGTGTTATTTGACGCGATGCACTAGCTATTTTATCAAAAAAAAGTGCTGGTAAATCTTTATGTTAGGTAATGCCCTCAACTGGCGATCCCAAAAAAAAAAAAAAAAAAAAAAAAGCGTAAAGAACATGCGAACCGTGTTCAAGGACGTTTTGTTGCTCTGTGCGCTCAGAGTAACTATACGGAGTTGTAGTTGAATACGCAGCGAAGAGAGCGATTATACGCTGGATATGAGATAACTCCGCCGGAGTTGGGGTTGAGAAGCGGATATACATCTACAGTCGGAACGGACACATATGTGTACCCAAAACTCCTCTAGCGGAGTTGATTTGCGCATCTTTACTATATATATATATATATATATATAATAAAGAGTACTCGAAGATCTAGCTAACGATGTTGTCAAGTTACTGATAACAACCGCAGCAATGTTTAATCAGTGCACTTTTTATGCAGCATATTATACCAATGAAAAATAAAACGAAGTTCTATTAATTATAAAACACCTAATTTTAGTAATGTCATTCAAAAATTGATTACACATTTCACTGCTTCTGTAATTCACGAATTTAATGTATTAATAATATACCCTTTACTTTTTCCCAGTTTTATTTTACAATTAATTATTCTAAAATACTAATGGCATTAGTTCTCGTTGTCGTTCACACATTGTTTTTAGTTCAATATTACCAATATTACGCTTTCATTTAATAATAATTATAATCACTTAAACAGAATTCTTATAGAATGAAGTAACAGGATTAGGTAACATTTTAATTACGCTACGAACTTATCTAATTACTGTGCTTAGTAATCTTTCAGTAACTTTAAAAGGATTTAAAAATATACCTTTGCGGATCATTAATAGTGGGTGATATACGATTCCTATTTTTATTACAGTTAAAAAAATAAGATGAAAGTGTATCAACGGTTAGTATTAGACCTGGATATTACACTTTAAGTAGTGTTTTCAACGAAAATTAAAAATGATAAAAAACGAATCGACAATATAATGTACGTCACTAGTAACAGCAAATATTCCTTTGAGAGGTAGGCACCAGTTTTAATCGCACTACTGATGACGAATAAAATATTTTTCTTTTTTTTACCAAAGCATCTGGAACTAACAATGTTTGAATTGCTGAAATTCTGCTACATTATTAAAAATATATTTATACATATACTATTATTCTGAGTACAGAAAAACATATACGGTTGTAATACATTACTGCCTCCGTAATCGATAATACAAAAAAAAAAAAACTTAATTTTATATTCGTACTTTATATCTAAAGGAGACGTAGTAATATTAATTGATGAAATACTCAGTTCTTTCCCAAACATAATCCAATATGTTACCAAATGATTATTGTAATGATCACGTAATTGCACAATATTTCTTTCTGAAATGTATCATCGAAACCAATTACAATCAATGTATGTTTTAAAAAAGGACTTCCTTATAATAAATAAATACATTCAATTTATTTAACAATTTAAAGGGCGATTTGCATTATAACTATATGAAAAGTAAACAAAATAATGTCAAACCAGAATTCTGCTTAACGGGCGGATAAACTAATAATTTTAATTCCATTATGTACTCCCATAAAGCGCATCTAATTGCTAAACTTAATTTATAACCCAACAACTCGATATTCAATCTGCCTTGTTTCCAAATACGGAACTGCACCATAGCAAGAACTGAATCTATATTAGAAAAAAATTACTTTTATAATAAATTTATACGCTGGGCGGAAAATATATTGTAATTATTATATAAAAATGTTTTCCGTTTTCAAATTAAGCAATAAAGAAAAAACTGTTAAATTAACAAATTATCTTTTGGAAAACTTTGTTTTGAAAAGATTGTGAATTATTAATGTACCACACCAGATTACAAATCAGAAGCAATTGCGTGAAATAATCGAGTTGTTTAAAGTAAAATCCGATCTAATACGAATCAATTACAAACAGTCGTAAGAACGCAAAATCGTCGAGTTCCCCCAGAAGGCGAGATGGAATAATATCCAGCAAGTTTCCAGGAAGAAACCGTCGCAAGAAACGAAGGAAAATCGTGGAGCACCGAGGACGACCGCGCGCAAGTTTTAATATTAATCATTTATTTGTTTATTTTTATTATGTTCGAATATCAAGGGTATAATTTGTGTTGATGTGAATGTGCGTATAAATGTAGCATTATCGAAAGGGGTCTTGCCTAGGCTGTAGTCGGTAAAAGTAAAGTTTTTAAAATAATTATTTGTTGAGTGAACCGTTTGAAATTAAAATTTTATATATATATTAGTAAAGAATTGTGATTTTAGAGTGAGCACTGCTCGAATATATATATATATATGTTAGTAAGGTGCCTAATAAAATTATTTAGTTTTTGAAGATTATTTAGTGTATTTCTATTGAGAAATATTTATTGATTTGTTGATATCTACGGTATTATTCTTTTAGTCGAAAATAATGGGGAAATAAAAAATTTAGAGAAATAAAATTTAAGCCGTGTTTCCACGGTTTTTAAAGAAGGAAGCCGTATACGCAGATCACGATATTACATTACGCCTATGTTGATCCACTGCTAGATGTAAACTTAGATCCGCCATATAGTGGAATAAGTTAACCTTGCTGGCACGGTTATTTGGGAAATGCATTTCATATTTACTGTCCAGTAGCAATCATTTTATATATACGCAGCGTAGACGAGAACTCCAGACGACAGAACTTTATCAAGCGTTATTATTTCTCATAATAATTCCTGATCGTCACCGGATATATAAAATAAATTTATTATAATCATAAAAAGAAAAAAGGATAAATCTTGAATATTCTGTTATAAAAGTGAAATACGTTTATGACTTATCAATTCTCATATAAGCTTTTATTATTGACGTTTCTTTTTACAGTCTTTATGTGTGAAGTAAAAGCATTCGATTTAAAATCGTTCAAAATTAAAGAAATTATGTACGACTGACGAATGGTGATGTCATTGTTATTGTCTTCGTGGACAATTTCAACGAAATCATTATCTATCACTTTACTCTTAATAAAATTCTTCATTTTACGCTTGAATTTTTTTCCGTGGTTAATTTCGATGCTCAATATATAAAATACCTTTGCAATATTGACGTTCGTCTCAATTAGGACTAAAAGTAAATCCGTAATTTATCGCATCCAATACGGTGCCATAATCATAGAAGAATGAAAAGTGCAAAGTAACAACCATCACCGAATTTTTAACATATAACTGAATCTTCCAGAATGTTGTTTTATGAAAAGAATCACGAAGAATATCCTATAAAAACAGGGGAAAACTTTCATTAAAGGATCTTTTTCTTTTGTATCCTTTTTAATCACTCATTCACGAACAAATGTGTTTTCACCAGGCGGATAATGAAATTAACCACAATAATAGCAAAAAGGAAAGAGGCCTGGGAAAAAAGTAATTTTGCAAGAAGAATATAACGCAGAACCGTAAACTTCCGCAATACAACCTAATAAAAATGCAATTATATATTCATAGATATTTACTGGAACAAGGCTACTGGAAAAATGTCTCTATACAAGCATTAAGTTCTTCTTATTTTCACCAAAATATTTATTTAACCGAAAATTAAAGTATTTAAAATAATTAATTTTTGAAATACGAATCGAATATTTATTAAAAGCTTCGATGAAACAAATGATAGAAAATATATTTTATAAAATTACCATCCACATTAGTTTCTGAAGAAATTATCAAAATATCAACCAATGATTTCAGTTCGTCCAATGTGTCTCGGCAAACACCGCTGTGTCGATTTACAGTATACGATAAGTGTTGTCTTGTTTCTATTATTCGTCCGTCTGAAGTGATAATCGAAAGTGCAATGCAAGCTATCCCTTTCCCGCACGATGGATTTTGATTATACAAGTAAATATCATTCTCCCGAACTCTCCGCGATGTTTCCGATTCTACGTAATCCTAACGATTAACAATTATTTGGAATTTCTTAATAATTTTACTCAGCTTTTAAAAGCAAATCTTTATATCATACTAATTTCGATTTAGTAACCTGTCGGTAATATTTAAGACAGGCCGAGAAACATTAATCCTGAACAACAACCATTTTATTTCATTCTAAAATAAAAATGAATAGGATGCACATTTTTTATTGTTATTTCGATGTTCAGTTATAAGCTGATTATTCGACAATTTCCGACCTAATAAAAAAAAAAGTTACATACATAAATTTCCAATTTTCTCTGGATATGTCTTATGACTAGGCTCAATTTAAAATTTGTACGTCACGAAAAAATGTCACGAAATTTTACATTCATTTTCACTTACAACCAATCGATAGGTAGGAGTATCTTATTTATATATTTATACTGTAGTGTAAAGATTTGATTCAACTTGTGATCAACAGTGTGAATTCATGTTTTTACTAAAAGCGAAACACGCAGTCGTATTTCACATACTATCCGAAAGATATATCCATGTCACAATGTACTTCTGTAGAAAGGGTACGGAAGTACCTTTTTTTTTTTTTTTTTTAATATAAATATTTTAATAAATAACTTAAAGTTAATTAGACACCATGTTACTATTACATCAATTTTATTTTGCTTCATCACCACTACGAAATAAACTGATAAGAATAATAAATTTTAGCATAAAGAAATACTTGGACATACCTGAAAATGAGTTGACACGTTCTTTGAGTCTGAATATTTTGGTAGAGTAGTCATACTCAGCATATATTTTCTCAAAAAATAACTAAAAGCTTCGATGAAATTTAAAACGTTTTCATGCAATCTGAACTAGATAAACGAAAATAAAAGGAATGAATATCTTATTTCGGGCAATTGTATACCGCACAAAGTATAATTATGTTAATATTATTTTTAAAAAAACTAGGAAACGAGCCGAAAAATAATAAAATAAAAAAGTTAAAATTTATGCATCCGAAGTGAAACATTAATGATATAAATTAATAAAAGTTCAATATTTTGTTGTTAGAATATTAAATATGTAAGGAATTTTTTAAATGTAAATATAAAAAAATATGAAAACGAACTAAAACGTGCCAGTACATTAAATATAATTTTAAGTATTTTTATACAGAATAATAATTAAGTAAAGTTAAACACGTGTACACAAACATAAACGTTTATTAAATCTAAAAAAACTCAATTTTTTATCGGATTGGTTCCCGGAGCAACTGTGAACCATAATATTCTAATACTAAATTTGTTATATTCCGCAATTATGGGTCGTCGACACTCTGAAAACCAGTCAGATAATGAAGTACAAATGTTTTTAATTTAACGAAATTTTTAACTTCAGTTACTATTGTCTACTAGATATAGTTTTGATAAAATATGAAAATTAAATGTACATTAATAAGCTTTAACATTTTTCCTGCGATTTCACTGTCTTTAAAACCTTATATGGAACTTATAATTTAAGATAAAGTAGCAAAGTATCATCATAGACTATTCTTGTAAAGCCCCGTAATTATTTTAAACTGTAAATATTAAAATTGTAAATAAATAAAATGAAATATAAAATACAAAATAGAATATTATAGAATGAAAACATAAAAGATACTATTTATTTATAACCTTTTTTAAAAATTTAAAATAAACGATTAATAATCTGGAAAATTTAAAAATTTACCCGCAGTGTATAATTTGGCGGCTTTTGAGGTTTTTGAATGAAGTGAACATCTTCTGGCATAAGTCGATAATGCGGATTTCTAGAAATCATCAACGATAACACTTCTATTACAGTATCATCTAGACGGTTTTGAAGAACTTCTACTAAATCACGTTTGATTTCTTGACCTTAAAGAATGCATACAAATATTTGTATTATGAAATATTTTGCCAGTATTCGAAATAAAGAAAATGAATGAAAAATATATATTGTCACAGATTAACGAAATGAACACTTAAAATTCAAGACCAATTATCGAAAAACCTTAAATAAATAAATAAGATATAGACCTAACATTTAAAGTTATTTGATAAGTTGTTATAAAAATGACGCAACAATATATCCTATATTTAACTTTTGTTTATATAATTCTGTGTGGCAAAAATCGTAACAAGATTCACGAAAATATAATAATGCCCGCAATGTAGAGATATCAAAGTTTTAAGGGAGGTTCGGAATTTCTCATATTGCAATTAATAAATTAAGTAAGAACCGTTTTTTCAGATCGTAACGGAAATGCTTGAACCGAGAATTTCTAATGTAATTTTCAATGATAGCGACAATCCGTGCGCATTTTAAATGACACATATAAAATATTTTTCACTTTCGAATATGAACATAAAATGGATAAAAAATAATACGGCTGATTTTATATTAAGTATAACAATGATTAAAATTAATCTGTAAACATTTCGATCAGAATAATAAATAGCAAAAATTGGAGTCAAATTAAACGAAAATTAAACATGTATTTAATTTAGTTGATACCCAAAAAGCAGATTTTCGAATATTTAGGTTATGAAACAAACTACCCTACTGGCAGTAAATTTTTACATCTTAACTTTCAGAATAGAACTTTTTTTGTAGAAAAAGCATTATAAATTTTACTAACATCAGCTATCAAGCTAAAAAAACAGGACAAATAATGTCGAAGTTAAAGAGGGAAGGCAAATGTCCTTTTTTGGAAATGTTTAAAAAATTAATATTACAGAAAAAACGTCGTGTTCCATTAGCTGTAAGAAAAAGAAACACATAACGGTATGGAAATGAAAATTACACGCGTTTACTAAAAACTAAATAGCGAATAAAAAAATTTGCGACCAATTGATACAATATTAATTCAGTTAAATATTTTCGATTTAGCTACAAATCTTCTTGAAATTAAGGTATATGAAATACTTAATCGTTACAACGAATAAATTCACTTATTAAAAAAACAAAATAAAAAATACGTCACATTACCAGCCTCTGTAATTCCATGAACTTTTAAAACGAGAAAATCAGTTTTCGTCATTGATGAATCCGCATTTTCCATCGACCTATTATTGGTCGTTCTCAATTCTTCTGGCTAAAAGTTTTCATAAAATGTTTAAACTTAGACAAACATTAATATATTAATACTATATTTGTATTAATTACAATTAACAATGAATATGCGGGGACAATTTTAGTCCGAGTTTAAAATTATACTATTTTTATATGCTACGTCTACCGAAGTCCAATTAGAGTTTAATGTAACATAAGTCGGATTAAAATTTACTTCAAAATAAGACAGTTAATTACCCCGTAAGTGCATAATAACTTTTTATAAAAAACGACTATCCGCCATATCCTCTAATGCAGAAGCCGATTCTTCCGCGATGAGACAAACACCAATCTTGGTTATATACAGCAGTTAAGTCGACATCAAAATAACTAACTGTTCTAGTGTTATAGTATATGCCCAAGGACGGAACTAGTTCCTGACTATGTAGGATTTTAGTGATAATAATTACGTACTCATCAATATGACTTCCGCAATTCAAAAAAGTACAGGTATAGCACAAATATTTCTAGCTCCGCCATGAGCATCACGATCATTTTCACTTGTACAGATTTTTGACCGAGTTCAAAAAGATCGTGTTTGACAGAGACGAAAGGTGTTTGTTTTTCGAGAAGAAAAATGGTCCTTTACGTACCAAAAAAACGAAGTGATAGAATTGGCGGATCAAAACAGGCACCGAAATTTTTACAACCATGACGAAGGAAAAATTATGCTTGCGGTCAAAGAGTTGAAGTAAATGGCATATCAATTAAAAATTGTTCGAAATCGTAACGTTCACCTTTAATGTGTGAAGCGTGTTATATCTTATTTGGCTTTTTATTCTTATATCAGGGATGCCACCGTCAGTTTTATTCCCGGGGACCCATTTTATTGCACTGTTATTATGATGATTATCACCTTTAATATGATATTTATTATTATTACTTTTTATTTTTCTATTTATTTATTTTTTTTAATTTTTTAATCCACGCACCCAAGAACGTTAGTTATGATTTAGTTATTTATTACCAAAACTCGTACATAGATCTTTCGAGGACGGTCGACCGTAAGAAAATTTGAATACTCTTATTTAAAATCAAAATAATAAAAATACTGTAATTTAAATGATAAAATTGCCACCGAATGGTGATTAATATAAACTTAAATAAATTGCACACATATCTCGAACTCCGGGGGGGGGGTCGACGATGATGATATGGTGACGGTTATTCGTTGTTCCTCTTCGTTGATCCTGCTCATCTATTGTCCTGACGTGGGATTTCTGGTATGCGAATCTTTTCTTTTCGTTTTATTTTAACCAAATTAATTCATTGATACTTTTTCGAATAAACGTGATAAAATGATTATGATTTTATACGGCCGAATACAATAACGGAAAGCGTCTGGCCAATGTAGTGGGCCACCGGCACAGACTCCCACTCAGCCTTTTTTACTGTCTTTTTCCGACTCCAAAATCTGACTGACTACTCGTGAACGTATTTCCGATCTCCAAACCAAATCGAAGTCCCCTCCACCGTCGGACGGCGTTTCCTCCACAACTATTTCCATTCCGTCAGACGTGACGTAACATCACTCCAGGCATCATCATCTCCGACCATTCGCCGAACTACACACACATTTACACTCACACTCGCCTATAATTCTATGTTAATTAGTAATTTATTTATTTAATTTATTATACATGTAATGTATACATTACATATGTCTCACAGTAAAATTTATACTTTTCAGTATATATCGAGCAAATATTGGAATGGCTTACTCAACTGACGCACATGAAGCGGAAGCGATTCTATAATCCTTATGGAACATTCAGTTTTAACTGATTATGTCATTATCTTTATTTGCGTATTGAATAGCAATTTACAATACTGACTTCATGATTAAAATTTCTGATCTCTTTATGTCGTAAAATCTTCATACAAAATGATAACGTTAAAAAAAATTCTTTCCTCCAGTGTAAAACATATTTCAAAAACATTAAATTCACAGGTAAGTTTCACATAAAAAACGATCCGAATTAGTCTCGGTGAATTACTTTTCGTATTTTTTATTAGTTATTTTCATATTTTATTTAATTGTATTTATTAATTTTATTTTTTGACATTTTTATTAACAACAAAATATCGAAATTATTCGAATTTTGTGTTAAATTACCAAGTCAATTAAAATCGATTTTTCTATAATAATTTTAGAAGACTATCACTTGGGAACGCAGAAGGGTTCGCATGGCGAGGTCCAAAAAATCGAATTCATTACACAATACGTAAAATGCAAATGATGCGACAAAATGCAGTTAAATGTATTGTAGGAGATTATAAACATAAATTGTTAAGGAAGAATTTCGAAAAAAAATATTCTTATAGGAGTGCTTGGGCTGACGGTTTTTTTTTTTTTTAAACAAGACTTGAGTTAAACTTAAGAACAGCATGTTTTTTTAAAATAACATATTTTCTAAATAGTAGAACAGACAACAAATGATAAAACTAAAAGTACACTTATTTGCGAATCACTTTGAGAAAAATCCATCTTCAGCTGGAAAATAAAATAAAAAAAACATGACATATATATGTCGCATACAAAATTATGGAAATTTTAAACACGAACATAGAATACAAATATGTGCCGCGAATAAAAAGTTAAATTATACAAATAATTAAAATAGACTGCAACGTATTTATAAAGAAAATTACAAGAAAAAATGGTATATAGTACTAACTGGATTAATGCACAAAAGGTGCTATAAAAACATTTAACAAAAATCGACGGTAAAATAATTACAAAAAAATGAAAGTGGAAACCCCCAAAAAAAAACGTCATTAAGAAAGGTTAAATTAAACAACATATTATAACGAAATGTATTAAGGTGTGGAAAACCCTAAAGAACATAAAGCATTTTGTGGCGACACAGCATAAAACAAAAAAAAAACGAATAATTCATTAATGGATGGCGAGAAGCGAATTGAAGACGATAACGCAACAGTTATTGGAAATTTGGTTACCGAAAGAAAAAACATTTTTTTATATATCGCCGATTCTCGAAACGTTTTGCTAGAATTTTCTGTTCCAGATTATTCTCTCCGAATTAATATAAATAAAGGTAGGATATAACTTTAGCTTAGTTCAGTCTTTAATACGCGGTCGAGCGACATCGAATTAACCAAGACGCGAAAACGCTGAGTCTTTGGTAAATCTTTAGTTCGCACGTGTCTGCGATTACAAAAGTTTTTTTTTTTTTTTTTGTTTATAAATTTGTTTTTGTTGTTCGTTTCTTTTTAAAATAAATTTATTTCGTAATAAACCGTGTGTAATTCAAACTACCCACAATTTAAATAGAAATTCGACTAGGATATTCTAAATAAAAAGTGGGTTATTATGTGGGTTTTTGATGAAGGTGGAAAAGCCCCAAACTAACCAACACCATACACGTCAAATTGCCATACGCTGATTTTCGATTAATTCGTGTTGCCAAAAATACACAAACTAAACGATTACTACACTATAATGATTTATTCTATATTTAAAAAATAAATTAAAAGGTCGCAATAAAATAGACCGGGAGGCACCAATTTATCAGTTTTAAGAACAGATATTAAGCAATTTTCAAATCAAATTCAAAAAATCATATTAACATTTAATTTATTAAACAATTGTTTTACATGTTTCCACAAGCATTAATATTTTTATTATTCAATCTTAGAATTTATAAATTAAATTCGCACAAATTTCAATATTATTCTATCGATTTATTCCCAGATGATTCGTAAACAACAAGTAAAATGTTAAAACTTCAATTAATAAATTTGCGATTTTGGGTGACTAATATTTATGTTTATTATATTTATGTAATGAGTCCAATATGCGAAGATTTATAATAAATTTAAAAAAAAACAACGATAACCACTGAAACGTGAATTCGAAACATCTTAGTCTACCTAGTAATTTTAGTCTACGAATACTTACGATAAATGGTAATTGCTCCTCGAGCTGTTTTCTGTTAAGTGAACTAAACGATGAGCTACGCGAAACTGAATCTGAACTTGTTTCTTCATTATCTTGATTTTTTGTTGCGGAATTTGTATACTCATATAATCTATCAATAATAAATAGACATTCTAATTTATTGGTTTATTAGTTTTGCAGCTAATATCAACAATATACGACGCCTTGCAAATGAAAGGAACAAATTTGATATTTCAAAAAAAAACATACATTTTTTATTTTCGTTATCTTGGTCCGTATTTACATGGTTTTTCTTATAACAATTCTAAAATGTTTCGATTTTTTTTTTATACATTATTATAATTCGTTTAAATGAACAACAAAAAATTACTTTAAATTGAACAGCTCAGTATATTTTTATGCTGCAAGATAAAAAATAGGTAAAAAAAGTCCACAATCCGTTCTGTAGCAGCTAGAGGCGCTTTTTTCGTTTTTTCAATTGCACATTTTCATCCCTACAATATAGAACAACTTTGAAACTCATATAAAGTTAAAATTCAAG
This sequence comes from Icerya purchasi, assembly GCA_039619475.1. Lineage (NCBI taxonomy): Eukaryota > Metazoa > Arthropoda > Insecta > Hemiptera > Monophlebidae > Icerya > Icerya purchasi. Next base: position 588,480,668 of record CM077115.1, read on the forward strand.
TCCCTGAATTTGAAAACGAAGAATTTAAAAAAATTCTATAACAGTAGATAGTGTTAATTTTTGTTTTTTTTTTAATTGACCTATTTTTTTCACGACAATACAGAAAAAATTCGAAATACTTAAAAATTTTAAATTTAAAGAATCAAATCGGGAAAGAGAAATGTAATGCCCATTACAGTTCTCACTAAACTAACATGCCTGTTTATAATTCTTATTTTCTCAATTAGTAGGCCATGTTTAAAAAATCTCATCTTCATTTTTTCCTGTATTTGTTGTTTTCATTAAGTTTTATGTTTATGGTTTTCGACCGTTTAAGGCCCCGTATTCGGTATAACTGTTGTAATTCCCTGGCCATTAATAACTTCTTATTCATACAAATATGAGGTAAGTGATAACTCGTGTTGGTCCTTAATATCTGTTCATTACATATAAATATGTAGTATAGTTTATTGTAAATTTTCATTCGAATTATGAGCCTGCAAGCAAATCACGACACCCTTCCTAAAATCAACTTAGTACTTAAAGCAGATAGTGGTAATGGAGTATTCTAAAAAAGGAAACGAATTTAAAGTACTCGTATTGCCAACGTTAGTTATATTGGAACATAAATTTGAAGAAATAAGTATGATTTTAAAGAGTATTAAATTAAAAATATTTCTCTCGGATACACCAGCCTGCCAGCAGTTTAAGTACTTTCGATATTTTAATCCAAATTTTGTTTTTTAAATGGATGCATTCTTTTTTATTATTATTTTTTTTTATTAAATAAACACTATGCAGACACTTCAATGCCCTTTTATTTTAAAAATGTACGAATTAAGACAATTAAAAATGAAAAGTCGGATCGCAAAGCGGCCCGTACTATATGAACACATGTAAAACGGCTTAGTAACAGGCTCCAACCTATCAGGGCTACTCAGAGAAATATTAGTTTAAAAGTTATTCATATGAGAATTATAAAAATAAAAATTATTTATCAGTAATGTAAATGATACACCCTATTAATATTTGATGAATAAAACTCAAATAGGACAATGAAAAAATTATAAGCAATAAAATTGATTTTCATGACATAATAAATGAAAATTAAAAATAGCAATATTCAAGAAACCTACGACCACCTGATATGATGATCAATAAATCTTCAAACCACCCAGCAAAAATACGCATATCTTACAGATTTAATTAACAAATTATTAACTGCACCATTAAATTTTAATAAAATACGAATGAACGTGAGTACTTTACAAGGACTGTAGCAACTAAGTCAATGAATATGACGAAGGAGCTGCTGATAAAATACTTCACGTAATGAAATGAAAAACAAAATATACTTCAAATACTCATACAAATACAAGTAATATTAAACGACGATTAAATATTAATCTTGTTAATGTTACCATTTATTAAATTAAGTAACATTTAAAAAAAATAAAGATCAGCAGTACTCGGAACGAATAATGATGCAAAGAACAAATTACTTAATGTAAATAAAAACAAGTCAATTAATGCACTATTACTTATGAAAGTAGTTTGGCGTGTAGCTTACAATTGTCTCGATTATAATAAATCATATATAACGAACAAACTGGCAGAAATGCTTTCATTACATACAGTGAACATTTAAAAATCTATTTAAAAACAAAAACAAAAAAAAAAAAAAAAAATTCAAAAAATCTACATAGTTAAACATTTTATAAAAAATAATTACAAATGCAACACCGAATCGAATATTTAATATATGGTCACGTTAGAAACACCTAACAAAAATGAAAAAGCTTAGATGCTGCTAATCGACAGATATAAAAACGAATTAATAATATTAAACGCCTATCAGCAATAATCGATTGCTTTTATTAAAGAAGTGAAATTTTAAATCATCTTCAATATTTCAATATTATAACTCGATTTTTCTCATTTATTATTGCTTTCACTAGATTACTCATGATTCATAAATTACATTCCATTTCTTTACTCCCTATTTTCTCTCTTTACTTCTTATTTTTGATTAATCACCGATTCTTAAATAATTACTGCTGCCTGTGAAAAGAATTTCTTTTGTTTGTTTTAAGCTTCGGTTGTATTCACATGTACTTTGGCTGATGATGGGATAATCCCGAAAACGTGCCTAGAGCCAAATATTTCATGTTCATTTCAGTTCTTATTAATTTATAATGCCATTATAATTATAGATGTGTTTTCATGTTAAAGAAAAAAATTCAATTGAGTATGTTATAGGTTTATGGTATTTATCAAATCATAGAACGTACTAATCTATTTGAACTTATAATATACGATGTACAATTTTACCGGTAATCATTTTATATTGTCGCACAGCGGTGTATAAATGCTGTTCTTTAAGGAACACAAAGATAAATAATAACAAAGAACTAATTCAGAAATCTAAAAAACAAATCTATATCGGGCTAATACGTACCGTAAATAGAACACCGAACCACTTTCATCTCGATGAACGAATAAATTTTTACAATTAGTTGCTTGGAATCGTGACAACACCGAGCATAGAGCTTGAATACCACGAGACAGTGCGCATTTAAGACTTGTTTTCAGTCTTGGATGCAAAGAAAATTTAGTTTCCCAGACAACTCGACAAGCAAATGTTCCGGGAGCAAATTGATGAACAATTTCGGAAAGTTTCGATCTACTTTCATGTTTAATAATAGGGCCTTCGTCATCCGGTGTGGTATCATCCTCATCGTCACCGATATCCGTAAACTCGCCTGAAATAAGTATGAAATATTATTGTTAATTCAGTTGGCAACAGTAAAATGCACATTTTTTTTTGTTTTTTTTTTAAGTATTAAAATAAGGACACTAACGTCCGTAAACGACATCAATTTTGACAGATGCTGATATAGTTTCAGGCATTTCAATATAATTTTTAATTTTTTAAATTTAAATTTGCAGTAAATTTATATAAAGCGTAATATAAGTTGCTAAATTGTTTTAATGTAAAAATTAAAGTTATATTAAAATAGAGTCTAATATAAAATTAAAATATAATTTCAAAGTAAAATTAGACATAGTTGTATTTTCTAAATTTCCCGGTATCAAATTTGTTAGTTATTTTGTTTAGCGTAACACTAAAGTGATACGGAATGATTCGAATTTATTAATAATGAACCATATATACATATATATATATATATATATATAAACTCGGCCATTTTGATCTCGCAAGGGGCTGTGCCCCTTGACCCCTCTTGCTTTCATTTCTGTCTCTTTCTCTTCTATACTTTGTATAAAATGATCAAAATTTACAACGTAATTCTTGCTGGCATTAACACAAAAGAAATAACATAATCACAAAAATCCTATCCTAACATTTAACTTTAATTATATAAAATTAAGACATTTTTTCGTTACATAAAATTGTGACATTTCTTAAATAACAATAACAAAAATCCTACAAAATATAACAAACGCTACATAAAATTGGAACATTTTTTTGGGACATTTTGCGTTACATACTCGTAAAATTGGAACATTTTTTTTAATGGGGGGTAGCCTAAGAATTACGTTGTAATTAATATATATATATATATATATCCGGGGGGTACTTTAGTACTCTCTGGGGCCCGGAGCTCTAACCGGGAAGGGGCGCGTCCACAGGTAGTGGATAGTGGAAGGGCCTATAGATATATAGGTTAGCTGCGAATAACCAATAAGCAGTCGCGAACTAAGAGCGGCTACCGGCAGAAAGTCTCAGGCAGACGATTCCAGTAGTGACAGGGCAATGAGTTATGAGGGAGTAGAGGGAAAGCTGTAGGAGCTAACCATAAAACTCTACAAAGTCCCAAGGATTAACTCACCCTCGGCGAGTTGAGACCGCCGTAAAGGTCTCTGGCTACTTACCTAGTAGCAGACTGGTGGAGAGCAGCAGTAACCATCAGTACCAACGGCGGGCGGAAACCATACGGGTTAGAACGGCTGTCGATTGGATTATTGTATGCAAGTAGGAGAATCTACAGAAGGATACAATACTGCGATACGGAAGGCAAAGAGAAACCACCGTATTAATACTCTCAGGTAAACCTATCATGACAAGTCCAATACAAAATATGTTAACCGGGATCAAAGATGATAACTCAGTCGATGATGTCGGCAGGGGCAGCGGAAGAAAGCAGAGGGCTTCCGAGGTCTACAGTATGCGAAACCCCTCACTTAGGATAGGCACATGGAATGTTCGAACAATGTTAGCAGTCGGTAAGTTAGCCAATATCAGAAGAGAAATGATACGTTACAAAATGCAGTTACTGAGAATAGCAGAGACAAGATGGAAAGATGAAGGCGATTTTGTGTATGAAGGATATCGTGTAATACACACTGGATCCGAAAATGGGCATAACGGTGTTGCGCTCATAATGAACAATACACTAAGTAATGCACTAATAAATGCTGAAAGCATAGGGAGTAGAATAATTATAGCACGATATTGTACCAAACCGGTAAACACTACAATAATCCAATGTTACATGCCTACTTCAGCAGAAGATGAGGACAAAGTGGAAGAAATCTATAGACAATTAGAAGATCAACTACAGAAAGTGAAAGCCGATGAAAACGTGATAATAATGAGAGACTGGAATGCCAGCGTAGGACAAGGAAAAGAAGGCAATACAGTGGGGCCGTTTGGACTGGGCGTAAGAAATAACAGAGGACAAAGATTGGTAGATTTCTGCAACCAAGAGGATTTAGTAATAACTAATACATGGTTTATGACCCCGTTGAGAAGGCGATACACTTGGAAAGCACTAGGTGATAGACTGAGGATGCAGATAGATTATGTAATGGTAAAGAGAAGATTCCGAAATCAAGTAAAGAAAGCTATGGCATATCCGGGCGCAGACGGGGACACAGATCATAATTTAGTGAAAATAGAAACTGAACTACGTTTTAGGAAACAGTGTAAGTGCAACCAAAATAAGAAATGGAGCACGGAGAAACTGGATAAAACAGAAGTAAAACAGAAGTTCAGTAAACAAATAGCGGAAGGATTGGAAGAATGGAAGCCGTCGTATGGAATAGAAGAATGCTGGAAACAAATAAAAAGAACAGTTACAACTGCAGCAACTTCGGTACTGGGTTACTTACAACGCAGGAAAAAGAAGCCTTGGATAACGCAGGAGATCCTGGAGTTAATGGATGTGAAACGGCAATATAAAAGTGCTGTTGACGTGAAAGGCAAAGAAAAATACAGGTGCCTAAAAAACAGCATTACAAGTAAATTTCGAAAAGAAAAGGAAAAGTGGTGGAAAGAACAATGTGATGAACTAGACGATCTATGCAAGCAGCACAAAACAAAATTACTGTATAAAAAGATTAAATGTATCGATAAAAGGAGGAACACAGTGGGCCCTTTTATAAAACGACAAGATGGTACCAACACAGAAACAATTGATGAACAAAGAGAAATCTGGCGGCAATACATAAAAGAACTATACAGTATAAAAGACAAAATGAGGATACAAACTGATCAAAACGATAAAGAAGAGTGGGAAGGTACACCACTTCGCGATGAAGTTGAAACTGCCATAAAGACAATGCACCGGAATAAAGCACCAGGAATAGACAACTTGCAAGCAGAATTAATTATTAACGGTGGAACAGAGCTGCATAATAAATTGTATGATTTAGTATGTAAAATCTTCAAAGAAGAAAATTGGCCGGAAGATATGGTTACATCGGTGCTAGTGCCAATTCCCAAAAAAGTGCGCCCAAAAGGTTGTAAAGAATATAGAACGATCAGCTTAGTTGCACACGCATCGAAAATTCAATTCAATTTATTATTATTATTAAGAATCCACAAATGCGCTACAAAGCGCTAGTAGTGGTTATACAAAATCAAATATAGTTTTAATGTATACATTACAATACATTAATAACATTAATAAATGTGTAACACAGCAATCAATTATTAGTATAACGTAAAACAGAATGAAATCAATTTTGAAAATTGCAATAAATAACCAGAACAATTTACAATGTTATACATTAAGCATGGCTCTGAGAAACCGGTGTAACTATACAAATATAAAAATTAAACAAATTATAAAAGAACTATTTCGATTAATATAAAACAAAATTAAAATACATTAAGCACGGCACTGCGAGACCTATGTAAACATGCAAGTATAAAAGTCGAACAAATTATAATAGAACTAATTGGAATAACATAAACAAAATGAAATCTATTTAGAAAATTGTAGTAAATAAACAAAAATTTACAATATTATACATTAAGTATGGCACTGCGAAACCTGTGTAAACATGCAAGTATAAAGGTTAAACAATATGTATTACAAATTATAAAAAATAGAATGAGAAGGTATATAGAACAGTACATCGATGATGCGCAGTATGATTTTAGAAAGGTATCATCAACAAGAGATGCGATTGCAGCACTAAGAATCATGGGAGAAAGAATAACGGCTTTAAACGGTAAAATATATGTATGCTACGTGCACTATGTCAAAGCATTTGATAGAGTAGAATGGAATCAGCTAATTAAGACACTGAAAGTGGTAAATATACCGGATAAACTTATAGCATTAATACAAAAGTTATACAAGGACCAAAGGGCGACGGTTAAATGGAGGAATAAATTGTCTAAAACAACATAAATTGCCAAAGGAGTGCGACAAGGATGTCCATTATCACCAGCGCTATTCAATATCTACTCCGAGTTCATAACAAGCGAAGCATTAGAAGAAGTGCAGGAAGGAGTAAAAATTGGTGGGCGATATATAAAAATTATAAAGTTCGCGGACGACCAAGTATTGCTTGCAGACAGCCAAGATGGACTGTCAAAAATGGTACAAACATTAAGCTGTGTAGCAAGAAAATACGAAATGGAAATAAATATTGAAAAAACAAAAGTAATGTGCATCAACAAAACGCCAGTGGAAATGAATATATCAATTAATGGTCAAAAGATAGAACAAGTGGAGTCCTTCAAATACTTAGGACACATCATAACGGAGAATGTATATTACAGCAAAGAAATCCGGCGGAGGATTGCAATATCAAAAGTGGCGTTCATGAGAAAAAGACAGGTGATTACACAGAATACGCTCCCTATTGAATTGCGGAAACGTATAGTTAAGTCATATGTATGGGCAGTGGCACTGTACGCTGCAGAAACATGGACGCTAAATAAGAAAGATATACAGAAAATTGAAGCTTTTGAAACATGGTGCTGGCGACGCATGTTGAAAATCTCATGGGTCGATAAAATATCGAATGCGGAAGTTTTTAGTCGAGCACAAGAAAATAGGTCACTCTTGAATACGATCAGGAAAATAAGGCTGAAATGGATAGGTCACGTATTAAGACATAATAGCCTACTGAAAGACATTATAGAAGGAAAAATACCGATGCGCAGACCAAGAGGAAGACCAAGGCAGACGCTGATAGATACAAGCAAGAAGGAAACAAACATTAAGACATACGCAGAATTGAAAAGGCGAACAGCGGATAGGAATAGGTGGAGGACTTGGACGATAGGGGCGAACCAGTCAAACGACTGAAATACCAATTGATGAATTGATGATATATATATATATACAATTATTGTATATGCAATATTTGAACACTACAATAAAAACAAATAAAAAATAGTTATCTTCATAGAATTCATAAAAATTTTTATTTTATTTTCTTTTGTCAAAAATTGAAAAGAAATAAATTTATTCTGAATTTCGGTCCATTTAATTCAAGCCGTTATTATTTCGTAGATATTTCGGGGGAGGAAGGATAAATCCTGAAAATCCTCCCTCAGATACGGCCCTATTCTGAACATTATCCGGAAATTTTCATCTGCCGGTGTAAAACTTGGTTGAACAGGAAATCTCTGAATGTCGTTGTTATGTAAAGTGATAACTTCATTTTAACGTAACCGAAAATTTAAAGTAAAACTGTCGTAATACCAGTAATATTGTTCATATGGTATTCTGTTAAGTATGTAAATACAGGTACGTAATTTGGCAATGCGAGCAAGATTTGGGGTATAAAGTTTTCTACAATGGGACCTGTCTTGCACTAATTAGACTGTTACTACTTTCGCTTCTTTATAAATTCGTAACTCGTTTGCAACTTTTTCTTTCATTACCCAGATTTTAGGTTACAAAATGACCGGGTTCTTGATGGGGTTTCATGCAACACGTATGTACACCTGTGTCAGACTGTGACTTAAGATGCAATTTTATTTACTTTTTTTAAAAATGCTAATCTTCGATTTTTCATTTTTTTTTACTGTATACATCTTTTAGTTTATAAGAAATTATCTTTTTTTTTTTTTTTTACGATTAATTTTATTCCATTACTGGAAGTCTAGAGTACAAACATTCAAGACGCAACAATCGGTAATTGTCAAGGTACACATTTAATTTTCTAACAATATATCGCCAGAATTAATCGAAATCAAACACTTATAATTAAATTTTAAAAATTAAACACTTTTACAAAAAATACATAATATAATTCATAAAACCGACCAACATACAGGATGCGGCAGCATAACCTTTTTTAAAATGCGACACTTTATTTCTACTAAATTTTTTAAAGAAATAATAACAGAAAATCGAAATAACATACTCTAGATCCCATTGGCAATATGTATGCTTCTTCCTTTGCAATTTTATTTCGATTTTCTGTTATTATTTCTTTAAAACATTTAATAGAAAAAAAGTAGTGCATTTAAGAAAAGGAAGTTATGCTGCCGCACCCTGTATTTCGGATTAACTAATACCATATTCATGGTTAATTATATTATTTATTTGCTGTAAAAGTGTTTAATTTTTAAAATTTAGATACAATAAAACAGAAATGGAAATAAATAATGTTAATTAAAAAAAAAAAAAAAAAAAAAAAAATATATATATATATATTATATAAATATTTCAACTTGTAATTAATTAAATATAGATGAATACATTACCTGTTTGTTAAAATGTATAAATATAATATAAATAAATTCTTTAATAAAAAAATAAAAATAAGTATAAAATAATTTACTTTAATAAATTAAGTACCTCATTTTAGAAACGTTTTCGAGCATAGCCCATCATCAGCTATAACATAAACTACACTCAGTTACAACTAAAAACATGCTGGCGAAGAGATACTGGGATCACATGTTTATATATACATATATATAGAAAACGCATAGTTGGAAGAAATACAAAATCAAAGGCATGATTCTATTTACAATCAAAAATTCAAGAGCGCACGACGAATACTCAAAACGGAAATAGAAACTGAAGTTTAACTGATCAATTTCTACTTCCGTTTTAATCGATGTTATAGCTGATGATGGGTTATAAGCGTTTCTAAAATAAGGCGTTTATTTAATTTATTAAAGTAAATTATTTTATACTTATTTTCGTTTGTTATTAAAGAATTTATTTATATTATATTCTTAATTAATTATACCAAAATGAATAACACTCATTATATGCCATTGCCTTATTCGTAACAATTGATTTATTGATTTATTTGCATTTTTATAAATAAATCTTAAACATTTCTTGAATTTATACAAGCTAACGTAATATAAATCGATAAATTTTTAAATTTTAAATAATACGTTATAATAGAATGGTGTAATTTTAAACATATTTATATAGTTGAAAATTTATTTAAAAAATAATCTCATTTAATAACAATCGGAACGTTTCAATCACTATTAGAAATAGGAAATTTTAACTTGCAGTGATGTCGACTGTACAATCGACTCGTTAGGTGCAAGACACCTCGCTTAAAATTCAGTTGAACACTGTGTAAGTCGACCACATCTCGACTCTAGAACGTCAATATTTAATTTTCTGTCCGCTGTTATAAATTGAATTTTCAGAGGTCGTACATCGAGTTTTGAAAATTGTATTAACTATTTGCCATTAACACGATAACACAGACGTTCTATGCAATATGTTTGATTTTTTTCTTTCAGTGAACAACACATCTGTGTACAGACATATATATACCAAAACAAATACACGAAGATGTTAATTTTTACATAAGATTTAGTGTTATAATTGTAAATTTTTAAACTATGTTTGTCTACAGTCTCTACATCATTTGGTACAACTTTTACACTCGGTCCCAAAAAGAGTAAACAAATAGAAAACATTTATTTCACCTTTTTAAAAGCGGCGAATAATTGCTTCATTTGAAACTGCAACTTTATTTTTTTTTTGAAGAGGGGGGGGGGGTTGACAACAATGGACACGTTATAAATTACTTATACTAACAAAATTACAAAATTCAAATATTGCCATCACTGAGTAACACATCCGTGACACAGGTTTAATTTCATTAAATCTATCAAGTACAAAGGACAATACGTAATATACATTTGATCTAGAATAAGAAAATCCATTAATATTACTACAACAAAACATATAGCTCGCATAAGTTTACAATATCTGGAAACATATTCTTGTTATAACAAATGACATACTTTGATAAATTTCCGGTTCTAATAAAGGATCGCAAACACGTGTTTCATATAAATGTTGAAGAAGCATATTCTGATTAATTAAGCGACACCTATCTTTAATATTGTTTATCACCGTTTCGCGCACAGTTATATATCGTTTGACATCTTTTCTATGCTCATCCGTATCTCTGAAATTTGCATAATTAAATAATAAAAGTTAATACATTCGATGCCACGGTAAAAACACCGAAATTTCAATACATAGCGAGCAATAATTTAACGAAACGAATGTCGTTAAAGCACAAAATAGCCGAGTTTAATTTTTCGCCAAATCTCGCACTGAAATTCAAATAGTATTATAAAAAGTAAGGAGAAAAAAAAGGAAAAATTAAAATGATAATGTACAAGGTTACCTGCAATGAAAATATACGATCACGTGATCGTTTCCGACTTGCATAATCAGCCAAAATTTCGGTAATCGCGGATGAACCGATTCAACTTTATCTTTAATATTCGATTCGGCGTCCACGTATTCATCGTTGCCGTCGATAATGCTCTCATTATCGTTGGGATCAACGTTGACTGAACTAATGTTTGAACACTTTTTACTCGAATTAATATTTTGCAAACGAATATAACTTTCTTGGAAATTAGCGTTGGCGGAATCTACAGGATCAGAATTCAGCCCAAACTCTTCGGTACATTCTTCTACCGGTGAAACAACAGTCTCCGAACAACTTCCATTATCAATAATCGACAAAACAGTTTCTACACTATCTTCAGATGAAGTATCACTATTTGAAGATAATTTTTCAATTTTATCGATACCTTTAACATCATTACTATTGTCGGGTTCCAAATTAACGCTGCCACCATGTTCATTAATCGAACTGCCAATAGTGTCTTCGATAATTACATTTTCGCTGGTACCAATATTTACGTCATTAACATCACTTTTCTTAGAAGTTTTCTCTTTGATGTGGCCGCTAATGTTTGCATCTTTACAGATATTAATGTTATCTCCATCAATAATTCTGACGTTATTATCGTCAATTTTAGCTTTAAAAACAGTAATAAAATTACTTAAATAATACAATACAATTAGTTATTTGTTAATAATTACAATGAAATGAAGAACTCCGAAAGAATAAGATGTTTAATATGTTTCTTACTAAATATTTGGTTCTGGATTTTGTCATCGGGCCGGTATAATTATTAACAAGAGAAGAAAAGACAATCGGGATGTCAAAAAAAAAAAAACATTATATCAAAGAAAGAACGGAGGTAGACATTATCAAAGGCTACAGAGAGATATTAAGAAAGGAAGCAATGAGCAATTTTTTTGTCAATAAATTACACGTAAATGTCTGCTAAAAATGAAATAATACAGTTGGGTAGGCCGCGGCCAAGGCGGAAACCAAGCATACTATTAGATAACAGATTATTATGTTCAAGCCATTAAACAAGACGTCTGTTGATGAAACCATCAAAAACCTGCCTAACGAAAGAAGTAAGCGAAAGTGGATGATATGAGGAAGAATTCGGTTTAAGAATCGGAATAACGGCGAAGGTATTCTGAAATAAAGAAGTAGACCCTGAGTGAAAAAGGATGTATGTATTTATATATATATATATATATATATATATATATATATATATATATATATATAATTTTTTTGGCTCAGCATTCGATTTTTAACTAGTATGATTTTACAATTACTAATATCTCTACACATGTTTAAATGTAAGTAAAGTTGTACCTGTATCACTAAATGTTTCCAAACGTGCATTTTCACTGTCATCTCTAAAATTAAAAATCAAATATAAATGTGTGTGCAACGTGGTCATTGGTTATTTAAAAAAAGTAAGAAGAAATAGTTTAACTAATTTAGTATGCGTGCACACACAGTTCCGCATAAAGCTGAATTAAATTTTAAATTACATTATACGATGATACATGGAATCTCACATAGCCCCTACCCGAAGGGGCAGACAGGTAATAACATTAAGAAATAACTAAATAATACGACAAATTCTGTTCGCGATATTAACAAACAATGTAGTAATATTCGTATCTTGTATTTTTTGTAAATTATGAATAATTCAAAGTAGAATTCACGCAAGTATAACGCAAGTTTCCATACGCCGGTAAAACATTTCACAGAAATTACTTACGGAGTATCGAGAACAGAATCATCTATTTGATCAAGGGAACTATTACTGCCAGAAGACACGAAATTCACATCATTATCTAAAACCCATTAATGAAAATACGTTGAAATGATAAAACACGAGTTTGCTTAAAAATACGCTTTCATATAAATACTCGTATTAATTTTAATTTTTGTTTCGCACGTCCCATATATTTAAAATTATAATCACTTATAGTGTAAATTTTGTAACACGCAAATAAGATAGAAAGTTTCACACGCACCAGTGCTGTTTTGTAATTCACTCTTTGTGCTAACGTACTGACTAACGTCCGTATCGATTTCCTCTTTAATTAAATAATAATAATCTTCTTTTTCTTCCAGATAATAATCAGGTATTTTCATTAGAGCGAATTCCTAATCGCATAAACACAAACACGGATATGCGTAATATAAACAGCGCTGCGCATAATAATAATTAACAGTAACAATAAAAATCACAATCACAGAAACGAAAAGTAATAATGTGAAAAATCTGATCGATAAAAAGTATTTTAAAAAAAAATCTGAGTATTTTAACTTCACAATCCCCGGCGTCCCGTCAAGCGTATGGGACTTACTTTACTTTTATTTCACCTTACACGTTGTCAAGTGACTGATGGAAAAAATTTAACGAATTGGCAGAGCTACGATGCTGTATGCTCTGTTTTTGTTATATTTCACCTCGGTTATAAAATCAAAAAACCAATTAATTTTATTTTTCCATCTGTCTAGAATTTTATTTTGAAATGAAATAAATGTATTTCAAACGATTTTCTAGAAAAATATTTTAATTGTTCGTTCTAAAATAACACGTGTAAAACACCAGTTGTTATCTTATAAATATAAAGTAACGGGGCATAATCATAGGACAAAAAATGCAGTGTACCACAGGCTAACTTGGAGGGCGAAAATATCGATTTCAATTGACTACGTCATTCTTTATGCGCTGATATGTTACTCGTACAATACTGCTTACAGCATCATACAGAACAGACACCATCGTAAACAGAATGAAAAAAAAAATGAGGAAATAAAATTATGAAGTCTAGCAAAAAATGGAAAATTTAAATAAACGAAAATAAAAAATATTACCTTTAAAAGATGTGTTTACCTCAGAAAGAGAGATCCTGTTAACATTTTAAACTTTTACATTGAATGTAACGGAATCTAAGAGTTTCACTAAATGAAAGATTAACGTTTACAAAATACATAAATGAAAGCATTATATAAAATCTCTGCAAAAAATATGTACTCTATTCTCAGTTTTTAATAGAAATTCCAAATCAACAGTCATAAATAAGTTTCTAATTTACAAAAAAAAAAAAAAAAATACTACTATCTAAAATATTATATGCTACACCAGTGTATGGGGTCTAAAATACCACATCAGTAACACAAAAATTGCAGACTTCCACAAAAACGCGCCGCAAGGACAATTCTAATACATGTTCATTACGTGATATTACCAATATTACACAATTTAGTATTACTAACTAATCAAATTCAAGTACAAATGGTGTAAACATAGAAGAGTAAAGCATATTACGATGTGTAAATAAAAGCTAATTTTAGAACCTAAATATACATCATTTACACTTATATTTATCGTTTGTATCATAAGCGTCTAAATGTTGTTAAATAGTTTTTAAATGTATTTTATTTAGGTTCCTTTATATTTTTTTTCCTGCCGAACAAAATCTTTATAAAAATGAAATATAAACCAGGAAATATATGAAATTAAATGATTTCTGAACTGCAGAGAAAACCAGATTTTTTTTGGTACAGATCGGAACTATATAAAATCTATACGATGATTTTTATGTAAATATTTTTACAATTCTTACGTAAAAACGTAATAGAATTTTGTTATTACTCCCAATTTTTGGCAATCATTAATAAAATGAGTTCGCATTACAGCAACACTAAAATTAAAAATTTCGAGGCAGTACAATAAATTTTTGTTGAAAAAACTACGAAAATCTATCGGTCAGTGTAAAACGTTGGACACATATATAATATAAAATCGAATAAATAAAATCGAATTGTATTTAGGTAAAGACATTTTTCATTTGCGAATAACGAACATTTTTTACCGCAGACTCGGATGTTTTATTATTATTCTTCATAATACCATACAGTTTTAGGCAGGCTTATATACGCGTGGATGTTAATATCGAAGAAATATCCGAACCGCTCTTTTTACTTTTTTTTATTATTACGCCATGTACAGCATTGTGGCTAGAGGTGCGAGTATTGATAGGATATAGATTAGGCAGTAAAGTCAGCAAGGAGAAAAGGTTGAGACTTTTGATATCATTGTCTGAAAGTAGAAATTCAAGAGATTCCTTTCGAATGTGTAGGTTTCTTTGGGTTTAGAATTTTGCACAATCGATTAGTATGTGTTTGGTGGAGATGGGGACTGTGCAGGATTCATATATAGGACGAGGCTGTTTGTTTAGTATATAACCGTGAGTGAGAGCTCAGTGACCTGTTCTTAGTCTGAATAGTACGACTTCGTTTTTTCTAGATTCTTAATAAGAGGTTCGCCAAATATTTATGGGTCTCTATATGATTTTTAGTTTATTTGTGTCTGGGATCTGGTCCCAGTATTGTTGGAAGGATTTATGTACGAAGGATTTACTGGATATTTTCAGGTCTGAAAGAGGTATTGGGATGTTTGGAATTGGAGAGATGATCAAGGACAGTTTTGCTATTTTATCTGCTTTCTCATTTTGATCGATGTTGCAATGGGATGGTATCCAACAGAAGATGACTTCTTTGTGAGAAAGTGAGAGAGTATTTGCTAGTTCTTGGGAAATGGGATGTTGTTTCTTCTTAATGGTAGTTTCAGATTATGAGGAGTGCTGACAATGAGTGTCTGTTAGAATTAGAATATTGTTTGATGAGAGATCCTTAGAGTAGTTTATGGCTATATTTGAGGGGTCACCCTCTTTCGGGCGCGATTTATCGGGCGCAGCTCTATCGGGCTCGACTCTATCGGGCGCAGGCGAACTCAGACCTTTTAACAGACCACCTACGGTGATTTTCAGGTATCATCCGTTAAATGTTATCATCTGTGTTAGTGAGAAACACGAGTAACCAAATACTGCTATCAGAAATTCCGTCCAAAAAATACCGTTTTTCGTTAACGATTTAGTTTTTCCGCGCGTACAGCATGTTATATATGCATATATAATCACAAAACACATATTTTACATGATTTTATTTGGTTATTCGCTTTTTTAAAACATTTTCTATTTTTTTTTTTTTTCTGAAATAACGACTTCAGCGTGAAATACTCATAAACAGATTTTCGCGATGTAAATTTAAGAGTTCTGTTTGCAATAGTGATACGAAACGGACGAAAATTATTAATATTAATAATCGGTCAAATGCATTGTCGGTTTTCTTCGTTTTCTTTTTTTTTGCTAATGTATAGTCAACCGTATTTAAAAAATTACAAACTATCAACTATACGACATTTAAAGTGTAACATAACTGGACTTAATTTGCTTCTGATACATATTCCTTATATAATCTTTCTCTTTTATTCGTATTTAGCAAGTTTATTTGAGGATACGTTTACTGAAGTTTTTTCTGTTATCTACGATTTTAATTATATATTTAATTCATTGACGAATCAACCCTGGTTTCAAAGAAATATCGAAAAAGACAAACAAAGGCGCAAAAATTTTTAAACATAAACACATTTATGTTAATACTGGGCGAGAAATATATACGATATTACAAATTAAAAATTAAATATCTTTGTTTTGAATTTAATATTATGTAAATGTAAATTATGGTAATCTTTAAATTAACTCACAGAATGTTCAGTACATAAAACATCCTGCCCGGCTAACTGCTTTTTTTTTTTTATAGTTTGTTTAGAAAAATTTTCAATCTTCAAAACACTGGACTAATATTATTTTCATAAAAATTTTAATAAAGCCAATAACGAAGAAGCTTTTCTTGTTTTGTCTAATAATGAAGCGAGCGGCTCATAAAAAAATTATAATAATTAGAAAAATCGACTCGACAATACTTGGTGCGTGTTTTGTAGGGAAAAAGAAAAAGTAAAGAAGTAAGTTGAGAATCAGAAGCGATTAATTAATTTTCTACTGTGAAATAGTTTTTAATAAAAAAAGGAAAAGAACCGTCAATGGCTATAGCCACTTTGTAATTAACATGTTTGTTAGTTACAAAACTCGTTTTAACCGAATTTTTTTTCTAGAATTTCGTTTTTTTACTAACTTATCACACTAAATTGCAATAATACTTTCTAAATATTGTCAGTTCAGCTGGGTTGGATTTGAGTAACACGAAGCTTTAAGAGGAATTATTTGCAGGTATTCGTTATTCAGATCATCGTCCTATCAATTTACATTAAATATTTTTAATAGTAACTTTTTTGTCTTCTGTTTCTCATTATATCGGCTTTCTTTACTAAAGGTTTTTTGGTTTTATTTCGAAAAAAAAAAAAATTCTTTTGTGACGGTAGTGAACAATATGAAAGAAGCTATATTTAGTTCTCTATATCTGCTTATTATATATATACAAGGTACAACCAATGTTCATACAGCTAGTCAAATTAGAAATTATGTTTTTCCTCTTTCACGTTTTCCCAGCAAAATAAGAGTTTGCAATTATAATATAATAATAATAACATTAATTAAAAATTTAGAAATAAACGATTTCGAAATATTACATATAAGTAATAATAATAATACCTATAATACATGCAAACACTAAAGTTAACTAATTACATTATGTGCTACTCCACGAAGATAATCTTCAAACTGAAGCTGATTATAATATGTTGCGACTTTCAACAAACGTTTGTCGCAATCGACATATTCCTCCTTTTTTACTCGGTTACTTTTATCAATAAGACTATGTTTTCTTTATTTTGTTGATATTATATCACGTTCAAAGACGAAGACAGAAACCATTAGGTGTCAACATCCTTTGCGGCATTCTTTTTTTTTCGGAACAGAAAAGTAAAAATAACAATAATGGCAAGTTTTACACGCATTCATTGTACATTTTGTTATATTATTCTGTTAGGAAAATTAACCATTTTCTTAGAAATTAAAAACTGAATAGCCAATCGTACGAGTTATGAACAAGCAGGTAAATAAATTTCACCTCTTATGAAGCTATTCAGGATTTGGTAAAATAAACGAACTAAAGCACTACACTTATTTACAGAAAACAGTTTCATTCGTTAATTCTCCATACTACGGTCATTATTAAGAATAGCCTATTCGAAAAATATTCCAGTAATTCTTCTTCCGCCGAAATAATAATAACTGCTTTACAATAGACCTATAGTCAATTCCAAGAAAAATGTACGATTTTTTCCATGACGATTTTTTACTTTTTCTTCTTCTTTTAGTCCTACAGATTCGCATATTGTAAAATATTCGAGGTCCTATTCATTACCTCTTTTCAATCACTCGCAGGAAATCCCCCATGGTGAGAACTGAACCGACAAAAAAAAACTGACGCCCGTTTGAGAAACATGAGTAGTTTACAATATATCCATAAAATTATTTTTGGCATATATGTTTTTAGTGCTGTTGTATTTTTTCGGGATACTCACTGGCGATCAATATTTTCTAAAATAATTACATATAACGGTTATAAAACAAATATATACTTTTAAGAATGTCAAATAGTTGTTTAAAAATCGGAAAATTTTTGTTGCTTAATTATGTTAATTTTATTACTAAATGAGCTGTTTTATTGATGTTTTTGCATGGTTTAAAAATGGATTCTGGTTTATGTAGGTCATATTTCACAGTAATAAGAAAAAATGATTCCAAGTAATTAATCCGTGTTACACAATGTGCAGAATTAAATGTCGAGCTCTAAAATATTTATTTTGCAGGTAACTAGATTTTAGAAAAAATAAATAAATAAAAAAAAAATATAATATAATTTTATCGCAAATACAGCAAAGTAGTTGAACATAATGTGTCAACCGCCAAGGATATAATATGATAAGTATGAATTATCGTAATTTCAATTTACATAATACTAAATTAAAAACAGGGCTAGTCGGTTTGGCTCAAACGAATGGGTTCCGTTAAAAATAATCATAAGAATAGAAGAAGAATTTCTTAAAAGTAATAAACGTTTTTTTTTAGTAGTTTTTCATAATCATTAAAGTTAATTTAATTTAATTTTTTTGCGAATGTAAAAATTTATTATAACGCACATGGATTTCCTTTGAAAGCAGAAAATCTGTCACAGAGGGAAATTATTCCTATGATCTACTAATTCTTTCTGAAATTTTTTATTGAAATAACCCGCTAAACGAATACATAATCAGAACTTCAAGTCTTTATAACCGAAAATGATTCTTTTTGAAAACAGCTGGTTTATTTTCTAAACAAATTAATTACTAATTTCACGGTTGTTTTTTTTTTTTGATTCATTAAGCCTTAAATATGATAATTGTAGAAGAAAAAAATAATAAAAAACTCACTAAGCCTAAACTAGGTTTACTTGGAAAAAGAACGAAGTCTAAATGTAACGAGGCGAATCGTGCTATTATAAAAAAATGTGATTACTCTTACACCCGGCATAAACATGTAGGTTACTAATTCAGACGTAGTAGCTGGAAAATAAAAAAAAAAATCACGATACTGCATTTTTAATTTTGTGAAAACTATAAGCCAAGGTACGCCAGTTTATTAATTAATAAATATTCTAAAAACTTTCAATTATTATATGTATAAAAATTTTCACTAACTGCTTTTACTTGGACTTGGGACGTTAATGTTCACCACATTAATATTTTTAAGTTAATTCTAAAAACGGGGAATATGTCAATTTATATATTCTTGCTTGTACGCAATTTCAGGTAAATACGAAAAGATTATAAAAACTGTGATTTTAATTCGTCATTTAATTTGATGAGTCCATGCTATTCAGTAGGAGTGTCATTCTGGGCTAATTAAATAATTTTGCAATGTAGATGTAACTCATATATTTACAGTTTGCCACTTCAGTCACATGTTTATAAATACTAGCGTTCCCCCAATGGTCCAAATTCGACAATAATTATCATTAAAAATTTTAGAAAAATATATATGAATTTGTATATTTCCAAAATTTTTTCCCACTCTTATACATTCGTTCATTATATATCTGAAAACATTACTTTTATATGTACTTTCAATACAAAAATTAAATGACACCTTAAGATTTAGTACACTTTAAAAAAGCCAATAATGATGATTATTAAGAAAAATTAAAACATTTCAATAAGAACAGATTTACTGGTTGCAGCGATTTCCTTCTTCACTTTTTGTATTACTTTTTTATTTAAATACGAAACAAAATGGTAACTGTTTCCAAAATTTTGTGTACTGATAGCTCTAAAGATCATCAATAGTTACTAAACAGAAAAAAAAGCAAGAAAATCGGTTAATAAAAAGTGGAGAAGAAGGTAATGAACTGTTTTGTCTTTGCCTATTTATATACAGAAGAAAATTATCCATTATTTTTAAAATAGAATTTCCCGCAGTGCATTTATCGGGAATATTTAAACAAATTCAAGATTTGAAAGCTTCTTCCTTATTGGCTTTATTAAAATTTTTACGAATATAATATTAGTCCAGTGTTTTGAAGATTTAAAATTTTTCTAAAGAAAAAAAAAAGAGGTTAGCCGGGTAGGATGTTTCATGTACTAAACATTCTGTGAGTTAATTTAAAGATTACCATAATTTACATTTACATAATATTAAATTCAAAACAAAGATATTTAATTTTTAATTTGAAATATCGTATATATTTCTCGCCCAGTATTAACATAAATATGTTTATGTTTAAAAATTTTTACGCCTTTGTTTGCCTTTTCCGATATTTTTCTGAAATCAGGGTTGATTCGTCAATGAATTAAATATATAATTAAAATCGTAGATAACAGAAAAAACTTTAATAAACGTATCCTCAAATAAACTTCCTAGATACGAATAAAAGAGAAAGATAATATAAGGAATATGTTTCAGAAGCAAAATTCAATCCAGTTATGTTACACTTTAAATGGCATAGAGTTGATAGTTTGTAATTTTTTGAATACGGTTGACTATACGTTAGCAAAAAAAAAGAAAACGAAGAAAACCGACAATGCATTTGACCGATTATTAATATTAATAATTTTCGTCCGTTTCGTATCACTATTGCAAACAGAACTCTTAAATTTACATCGCGAAAATCTGTTTATGAGTATTTCACGCTGAAGTCGTTATTTCAGAAAAAAAAAAAAAAATAGAAAATGTTTTAAAAAAGCGAATAACCAAATAAAATCATGTAAAATATGTGTTTTGTGATTATATATGCATATATAACATGCTGTACGTGCGGAAAAACTAAATCGTTAACGAAAAACGGTATTTTTTGGACGGAATTTCTGATAGCAGTATTTGGTTACTCGTGTTTCTCACTAACACAGATGATAACATTTAACGGATGATACCTGAAAATCACCGTAGGTGGTCTGTTAAAAGGTCTGAGTTCGCCTGCGCCCGAAAGAGGCTGCGCCCGATAGAGTCGAGCCCGATAGAGCTGCGCCCGATAAATCGCGCCCGAAAGAGCGGTCCCCAATTTGAGAGCATAAAGTTCGGTTGAGAGGACTGCAAAATGTGGAGGTAATGGAAATGGTATTTCATTATGATCGTGAATAATCGAACATCCTGCCCCTTTTGATTTGGAGCCGTCGGTGTATATTTTGACAAAATTTGGATATTTGGTACGGAGGTTGTTGAAGTGATGATTAAAGATGGGAGGGCTAGATTGGGATTTATCCAAGTGAGTGAGTGACAGATCTATTTTAGGAGTGTATGAGGACCAGGGTGGATTGATATTGATCGGATAGTGTTGAATATTAGTGTTCTTTAGGATAATTGATTTTAGAAAATCGGCATGGTTGTCAGAGAGGAAGTTGGAAGGAATCATGAAATGGAGAGGACTGTTGAAGTTGGGATTTGCGAGGATGTTGAGAATAGAGTGTTTGTGGATATAAGATGTCTCCAAATGTTTAATGGAGGTTCTGACAATTCGCTTTGAAGGCTGACAATAGGAGTTGTTTGGAAGGCGCCTGTGACTAATCGCAGTCATGTATTGTGAATGGTGTTCAGTGAGCCGAGTTGAGATTGAGTGGCGAATCCATAAACAGGTGAACCGTAGTCGATTATTGGTCGGATAAGGGTGTGATAGAGTTTCAGAAGTGTGGATCTGTCAGAACCATATGAAGTATGTGCTAGCATTTTTTAACAGGTTAATCTTTTTAAAGCATTTGCTTTTGAGGGTTTGAATTTGTGGAGTCCAGGAAAAAGTGTTGTCAAAGATGACACCGAGGTATTTGACATTGTTATAAAGTAGAAGAGGTATATTATCAATATCGATGTTAAGGTTTTTCGGACACTTGTAATGCTTGCAGAAGTGAATTGCAGTGAATTTTTCTTGCGATATTCTAAGTCCGTTGCTCCGAATCCATTTTGTTAGTTGATTAACTGATGTTTGGAGGAGATTTTCTGCAATTTTTGGATCTTAACAGCTGATGGCTATGTAGAAATCGTCTGCAAAGAGTACTTTTATGACGAGAGGAGGAACTGAAATGGCTAGATTGTCGATTCCGATGATGAAAAGAGTAGGGAACAGCTCCCTGGGGCACACCATTTAGCAGTCCATGTGTGTCTGAGAGTATGTTGGCAATACGAACGACAAATTTTCTGTTTTGAAGAAAATTGAATATGAAATGTAACATCATATTGCCGTCTATGTTGAATCATTTCGAGGCTGAAAGAATTTTATTTCTTGAGATAGTGTAGAATGCTTTAGTAAAATCGAAGAAAATCGCCAGAATATGATTTTTGGTCCGATAGGCTTCGTTAATTTTGCTATTCATGTGGATTAGTTGGTGAAGCGTTGACCTGCCAGGTCTGAATCCACATTGAGCGGGAGATAACATGTGATTTTGTTCAAGATACCTATTTATTTACGTATATATAAAAAAAAAAAAAAACTTTTAAATTCACTTTTTTCCTTTAGTGTCTTAAAATCAAAACACAAACTGAAAAACTTATATAAATGAAATGGAATAAAGAAACGAAAATTTCCGTTTTTTATTTATTTCAGATGACTAATAAACTACTGTATATATGAAAAAAAGTGTGCCGCAAAATTTAATAAAACGTACCGGGGTCATTCAAAAAGTTAATTTTTTAAGAAAAAAAGTTCACGGCTGCGTAAAATTCTGTAATACTTGTTATTTTCTATCTTTAAATATTCAAAATTCAATTGGATTTTTATAGAATTCAAATAGATTAACATCAATATGAAAGTCGGAAATGGGTAAAAAATTGATTACAAGGCTTGAATACCAAAATAACAGACTTGTGTCTAGTACAGATTTTCAATATTTACCTGACCACTAAATCAAAAAAAATTCTAAACGCTCATATTTTTATTTTACAGTCATTGCACTATTCGAATGTACCTGCAAAAAAGCGCGCAAACTTAAGTCGGTGCCGCGGACAAATATCAATGGAACTTTTTCTACGAAGCAGTTTGGTGCAGCTGGTGAAGAAATGATATGATCGCAAACAAGTTTAAGTGTGCTTAAAGTTGGCGGCCATGTATCCAACAAAGCATTAACAACTTCATCTTTCATAATCCACTCCATCTAAGCCGAAAAATTTACTTATTAACATAAGGAAGAGGAATAATTAAGCAATCGAATTCTCTAATGAAACAAGAAATTATCATCACTATATTATAAGTTAAAAAAGAAAAAATCGATTCATAAAAAAAAACAAAACAAAAAAACAAAAAAAAAAATGAGAAAAAGAAATGAATATTTACTACTCACCTGTGTAATGCAAGTACTTAATGCGGTATACTGATAATCCGGTAGACTTAAAATTTCTTTCGGGACATTTCCGTCTTCAAATGACCTTTTGGTAATAAATATTTTAAAATATTATTTATTTCTATTATTATTATTATTTCAATTTATTTAAATCGGCCAATTCTTAATTGGAATTAACCGATATACAATTTATCCTTTCATTATATCGCACAGTGATAACGATTTAGCAGAACTGAAGCAGTCAGTGTTTTACTTATATTTTGCTTTTTTTAACTTTACTTTAGTACCTATTTAAATAAGTTACGAAATCTTTTTCAACATTCGAGTAACAAACGATCTAATTAGTGTAAATACATTTCTATAAACATAAAATACCGTTTATATTTACACATGTAAATGGGAACAAGTAATTAACCGCTTTTAATTTTACAGGAATATCTAATTTTACGAAAAGGAAAAAAGCTAAAATTTCTCCGATGGAAATATAAATGGAACGAGATCTGTAAGCTTCCACATAACAATGCAAAGTATAAATGTAACCTAGCAAAATTTCTCTCTAGACATAAAATTAGTAGCGCTGGTTTTTTGTCGCTGCTGCACCAATAATTAATAAATAATAGAAAAATAATTTTATATTTAAATAAAATGAATTATCTTAAATTTAGTCGACTAGTTTCTCATACATAAATCCATAATCACGACACTAAATCCGCGAAGAAAAATGCAAACTGCGTAGTGATTTAATTTAAGGCTAAGCACTTTATTTACATACACAATCGTTACTTTTGTTGCTTGGGTTCAGAAATCGTCGAAATTATATACGCTTGTTGCATTAATATTTGCATTTACCTGTTGTATGTTAAAAGACGTTTTCGAGGGGACTTATTTTAAGTATCGATATTTTGCTTTTATATTTGAGTAAAAAAAATTTCAGTTATTGGATTTAAGTGGAAGATTTTAAAAGTAGCACGTCTAAAAAAAATTCGGCTGATAGTATGGGGTAAAAAACGACGCGGAGGAGATCACATGCAGAAAGAACAACCCTGGTAGAGTTTAGAAAAGAATTACAGGCTTTTTTGAATCAGAATCAAATTGAATATTAAGAAGCGAAGATAGACGAATTCTTCCAATAGGTTCGAGAGGAACATTTAAAAGTATTATATTATTAGAAAGGATAAAACTCAAAAGGACGGAACCGTTAGTATTGTAAGCTGCACAACCACGCAAAGGAAAATGAGCATTCATTTACCACCGATGATACCTGGTTTAGTGATAGAAATCAAAAATAAGAAAAGGGGAAAGGAAAGAAATTCTTAGTTAAGGAAAACACATAGATAAAAATAAGGTTATACTGCACAGGTTTTTTTTTTTTTTTTTTTTTTTTTTTTTTTTTTGAATGCGTAAACAAGGGATTATCACCAGAAGCAATATGGAAAGAAAAAGTCAGTTAGAGATCCTGTCAGAGGCCGATATTATAAATACGCTGAAAGTTGGAATAATATAGAAGTAGGCAAAGATAGAATGTATGAATCAAAAGAAGCATGTCATAAATTTATCTAATAAAATCAGGCAAATGATACCGGCACTTTATAAATTGGCTCTTTCAATACCATATGGTAGTTTGCGTGTATACACTAACGCTATAGTATTGTCTAGAATCATGTATGGGATATCAATTTAGGGTGAAGCAAAACGGACGATAATCAAAAAGATTAGTAGTCAGCAAAAGAAATGCTTAAAGGTAATATTACCTAATAAAGATCAGGTTTAATATTAGCTGGCGGAGAGAGAAAAATGAAATGTCTCCAAGGATGTACTACTTTTATCACTGATTACTTGAATAAAAGACACCACAAATATATATCAATAGCTACATGACAAGAAGTAGGACAACGAGGAGTAATAGGAAGAGGTATATTTTATTCGACCGAAAGGCAATAGTAAGATTGATAATACTGATGAAATAGTTCTAATTAAGCTTCTAGAACGAATCCCAGAAGATATAATGCAAAAAGAAATAGTGTAGCTTGGAAATTATTAATTAAGCAATGGTTGATTGGTAACACTGAATGACATTAGATTAGATAAATTAGGAACTGGCTGTAGTGGAGAATCGACCATTCCTATATATTTGTCGAACTCATGGTTATGAAATTGGGGTCACCCTCTTTCGGGCACGATCTTTCGGGCGCGATCAATCGGGCGCAGCTCTATCGGGCGCAGCTCTATCGGGCGCGACTCTATCGGGCGCAGCCTCTTTCGGGCGCAGGCGAACTCAAACCTTTTAACAGACCACCTACGGTGATTTTCAGGTATCATCCGTTAAATGTTATATCATCTGTGTTAGTGAGAAACACGAGTAACCAAATACTGCTATCAGAAATTCCGTCCAAAAAATACCGTTTTTCGTTAACGATTTAGTTTTTCCGCGCGTACAGCATGTTATATATGCATATATAATCACAAAACACATATTTTACATGATTTTATTTGGTTATTCGCTTTTTTAAAACATTTTCTATTTTTTTTTTTTCTGAAATAACGACTTCAGCGTGAAATACTCATAAACAGATTTTCGCGATGTAAATTTAAGAGTTCTGTTTGCAATAGTGATACGAAACGGACGAAAATTATTAATATTAATAATCGGTCAAATGCATTGTCGGTTTTCTTCGTTTTCTTTTTTTTTGCTAACGTATAGTCAACCGTATTCAAAAAATTACAAACTATCAACTCTATGCCATTTAAAGTGTAACATAACTGGATTGAATTTTGCTTCTGATACATATTCCTTATATTATCTTTCTCTTTTATTCGTATCTAGGAAGTTTATTTGAGGATACGTTTATTAAAGTTTTTTCTGTTATCTACGATTTTAATTATATATTTAATTCATTGACGAATCAACCCTGATTTCAGAAAAATATCGGAAAAGGCAAACAAAGGCGTAAAAATTTTTAAACATAAACATATTTATGTTAATACTGGGCGAGAAATATATACGATATTTCAAATTAAAAATTAAATATCTTTGTTTTGAATTTAATATTATGTAAATGTAAATTATGGTAATCTTTAAATTAACTCACAGAATGTTTAGTACATGAAACATCCTACCCGGCTAACCTCTTTTTTTTTTCTTTAGAAAAATTTTAAATCTTCAAAACACTGGACTAATATTATATTCGTAAAAATTTTAATAAAGCCAATAAGGAAGAAGCTTTTCTTGTTTTGTCTAATAATGAAGCGAGCGGCTCATAAAAAAATTATAATAATTAGAAAAATCGACTCGGCAATACTTGACGCGTATTTTGTAGGGAAAAAGAAAAAGTAGAGAAGTTAGTTGAGAAACAGAAGCGATTAAGTAATTTTCTACTGTGAAATAGTTTTTAATAAAAAAAGGAAAAGAACCGTCAATGGCTATAGCCACTTTGTAATTAACATGTTTGTTAGTTACAAAACGCGTTTTTTACCGAATTTTTTTTCTAGAATTTCGTTTTTTTACTAACTTATCACACTAAATTGCAATAATACTTTCTAAATATTGTCAGTTCAGCTGGGTTGGATTTGAGTAACACAAAGCTTTAAAAGGA
This sequence comes from Icerya purchasi, assembly GCA_039619475.1. Classification (NCBI taxonomy): domain Eukaryota; kingdom Metazoa; phylum Arthropoda; class Insecta; order Hemiptera; family Monophlebidae; genus Icerya; species Icerya purchasi. Next base: position 588,507,794 of record CM077115.1, read on the forward strand.
ATAATTTGCAGGTATTCGTTATTTGAATCATCGTTCTATCAATTTAGATTAAATATTTATAATAGTAACTTATTTTACTTCTGTTTCTCATCATATCGGCTTTCTTTACTAAAGGTTTTTTGGTTTCATTTGGAAAAAAAAATTTCTTTAGTGGCGGTAGTGAATAATATGAAAGAAGCTATATTTAGTTCTCTATATCTGCTTATTGGTAATGACTGCAAAACCTAAATGAGAATTACCTTTTTCGACCTTAGTCTTATTTATTTATTTGGTCACGTCAATCAAGGTCCTTTACTCGGTTTGCATTTCGATACTTATGATATGTTGTTGCAAATACTAAATTATCCGTACGCTTGCTTGTTATTTTTTTGTATTTGCTGAACAGAAAAGTCCCGTTGAGGCAAAATGTGATCATACAATAAATGGGTAATTGTTAAAATGAGCACGATCGCCTATTTGTTTTTATATAGTTATTTCATTAATTTATCCAGAATGATTTGTTAGATCAATACTAGCCGGATTAAAACTCAAGTCCTCCCTTAAAAAATATATAATTTGTACATTGAAGAAAAACATGATATGCGTAAATTATTGAAAAAATTTCCTCCGAGCTGATCGAGTATAGTGTAGTTCCAAAGGTATTAAAATAATTAATAATTTTTTTAGGAAACTACTTAAGCAGCTGCATAAAACTATATTATAGGTTTCGATTAGAGGGGAAAAAACATTTAGCATCCTGTGCAGCAAGTGTATAAAATGAATACAGAGTAACTAGACGCGCAGATAAAAAGCAAACACTTTCAAATACTTACACGTTTTTCATTAAGATGCTCGAAGGAACAACTCCATCATTCGCATCGTTTTTATTATCTGATAAAATGCCCTTTTTCGAAATTTGATCTTTAACCTTCGACGCTGAGGGCTTTGCCAATGGTAAAGTTAAACAGTGGACGTTCAGTATAACGGTGACATCTTCGAAATCGTGCAATTTATCGGTACAATCGAAAATTTCGCCTAAACATATACAAATCGTTAATAAAAATCACCATTAAAAGACGAAATTCGGGACGAATGTAAGAGATTTCTTTTCGAATTTTAAACTTCGCATGTTTATAAATATGGTAGAAATTCTAAAAACCATCTCGGAAATGAAATCGCCTATAGCACTTGTAGGAGATGGAAAAACAAAAACTGGACAAATATTCCGGCGCAAATTACAAATAACGCAAATAACATAAACTTACACAAACACGTCGGAATTATAGACACGAAGCAATCTTTAACTTCATTGCCGACGATTACGTGGCACATAAATTTTAAAAATAAAGGGTACATATCTTCCAGCAAATTTTCATCCACTGCAACATCGTTGATGCTACTGTTCGAATCCATATTCGATATTAACGATGTGCAAGCGTCGTCTCCAGAAGTTTCTGATCCTCGATTGATTCCCCAAGACTTCAATTCTAAAATTTAATCAGGCGTAAAATATAAACGTTCTTATACCGCGTTTAATTTTTGTTACCGCCACAATCGAGTTCACGTCGCATTTATCATTATACCGAAACGGCATTCAATCATTAATTTTTACCTTTAATAATGACAAAAATGGTTAAAAGGAATGGGGTCATTAATTACCGTCATCGGCTGGTATTTCTGATGTTGAACCGTGCAAATCAGAATCACTGCCGCAGTTGTTTAAATCCACCGTGTGAGAGCTTAAAAGATCCGACGATCCCTATGGAAATAGATACGAAATGTGAATAATTTTAAAATTAAATCTTATATACTTATAATGATTTCGAATTACACGGCAAGTTCAAATAAAGCACGAGTATCAGTGATCCTTCCGATATTAAGAAATTATTCGCATTATTTACGAAACAAAAAAGTATGTTGTACCGAACGTATATTTATTTTCAATCTAACATAACAAACGTAACATTATAGACATCGAAATAAAACAATAAGTATTATTTTTTAATTTATTCTCAGCACAAGTGAAACACTTAGTAATTATTTGCTGCAGATGCTTAAATTTAAAAGAACAAAAAAGGTAAAAAGATTTTGTTAAACAATTTTTCCTTGAAATTAAAATGAAATATTCAGAAATTATGCAAATTTACTAGCGTAGTTTTTATTTTCAATAATTTATTTTCTGCACATATTATGCACGCGGAAATATTACACATAAGAACACAAATATGCTATATATTAACATAATAAAAAATCACCAACATATTTATATCAAAAAAATTCGTCACTGCAAAATATCTTGATGATTTTTTTCTTTGTTAAATATATATAGTACACTTTTGTTGTGTGTAATATTTCCATATATAAAATAATAAAATTGTGATCAAGTCATATATACACCTATATTGAAATTGTAGGCACGTTGTGTATCTTTTCCCTTCTATCATAGCAAGCGTTCCATATATGTTTTTTTTTTTTTTTAATTCTATTTTTTCACCCATCTTTTATTTTCGTGTATTACATACAAAAAAAAAATTATATTTATAAATTTTTAACTTAAACCATTTAGAACAGTCAATATTTGTCTTGCATAAAAAAAAAAACAGATTTCTTGTTCCTTGTATTGAAATTTTATTCTGTGCTTTAGAACAGCATCTTCCTTACCGCTGCTCACACCAAGTCATTGGCTGCATTTTGAATTTTTTAATGTAAGCTTAATATTTTAAACACCGAAAATTTTCATCGATAGATTTTCCAGCGCAGCATGAAATGTTTGCACTTTATTCATATGAGCTAACTGAATTATTTAGTTTTATATAATTTAACGGTCTATTTATCAAAGAAACACTTTCAATAGCAGGAATTTTCCTATGGGTGTAGTTTAAATAAGCAAACAGCTATTGCACAACTAGTTCACGTTGAAACATTTTTATGCAAAACAATTTTCGATAAAATAATAATCTTCATATACGTAATCAAAAAGAATTATATTCAAATAGAGAACAAACTCCATGTACAGAGAAAATAACAAATCTTTTTAAAAGAAAGGAATTATCATTAATGGCAATTACCCAGAAGAATGAAATTAAATTAAGACTTGTAGAATGCAAAAATTCAGTAAGTAAATAAAACGTAGCGAAACAAATACAGTACGTATGAAACGGCATATTAATTACAACGTAATCCTTAGGCTACCCCCTATTAGAAAAAATATCCCAATTTTATGTATGTTATGTTTTATAGTTATTATATTCATGTGGACCGATTCAGAATTACGTTGTAAATTTTGATCATTTTATACAAAGTATAAAAGAAAAAGAGACAAAAATATAAGCAAAAGGGGTCAAGGGGCATAGCCCTTTGCGAAGCCCAAATGGCTGCGTTATATATATATATATATATTGAATTACTGTCCAATAAAATAGTATTAGGAAATTCTGCTTCCGAAGGTTGAAAGGCGTTATTCGTTTAAATAAAAGAGATCAGAAAGTTTAAAAAATAATAAAAAAAACTGATTGATTTTGGTTGTAGTGTACAAAAATCGCCGAGACAATCGGGGACATCGGTGAGCGAGCAAAGCAGCGCGCTATGTGACATTCTTCTTACATCAAATGACGTTACATAGCTCGCTTTTCGCATTGTCGATGAGCGAACGCTAAGTATTTTGTTCTGTTTGTTTACAGTTACTTTGCGGCTGTGTTTGGCTTTTTGTTAAAGACGGCTTTTCTTAGTAATTTCGGTGAAAAAACTTTTACTAAATTATTTAAACTAAAAATAAGACATATTAATTCTATTCATTTAAACCATGAAGATAATATCATTTATAAGTGTGTGATGTATGTAACCATAAAATATACAAAAAAGTTCAATCTAAAACGCCATATTGAGAATAAACATGCGACACTGTATTATATAAAATGAAACATGGTGGCCACTCAAATATAATTTTTAAATTCGCGGTTTTCCTGATTCAAATCTTCTGGATTTCATGGTTACTAGAATTGTACATGAGTTTACGTAAATGTACTTTCGCTTGTATGATAACAAACCTAACAAATCAAAGTAAAAACAAATATCAGTAGAAACAAAAAAATTGCAAATTAAATTTTATTCTTTTTTTGAAATTGTTTTAATCACGTTTTAAATATTTTATCGTTATAATAGCCACCAAATAACTTAAGCACTATATACTCATTTTATTATTACAAAAGTTAACAATGACGTTTATAACAGGCTAATTTACTTCTTTCCCATTTAAATAGTTTTGCCTTATAAGATTTCCTTAACGTCTACAAATGACTTTAAGAAGTTTACGGGGCTTAAGCCTCTCCAAAAGTTTTACTAAGAAGGTCCAACTCTCCATATAAACTGAAATGCAAAATACAAAGGATTTTTTTTTTTTGTTTTATCAAAACTATTATTTGGCCGTTTTTTCTTTTTCTCCCGATTTCATAACAAAATTCTCAGCTTATTCCCGGTTTCCCGGTTGGATGACCACCTCATAAAATGTTTTGAATGTAATGCACAATTTAAAACAATAGAAAATTTTATTGCATATGTATCGGATTATCACATAAAATTAACCAGGAGAAACGGTCATTTTCGAATATGAGTGGTAAGTGAAATATTCATATATTGTATTACTTGATAAAATATAAATGAGAGTTAACAATAATAGTATGTAAGAAAGAAAATTAAAAATAAAAAAATTTAACGATGGAAAATACGCAAATTACCTATGTAAATATACAATCCATAAAAAAAAAAATAGGAAGAGATCTTAATAGCAATTAATTCGATAACAACGAAAATTACTGAAAAATATCTAGTTACTTAACTTTATTATTTAAAACAAAATAAAATTACTGATAATGAACAATAATACGGTTTTCGAAAAGGTAAATCAACAGCAAAGGCATTACTTGACTTTGATGGAAAAGATAAAAAATAACATGGAAACAGGAATTAAAGTACTTGTGACTTTCACCGATTTAACACATACTTTTGATACAGTAAACCATAATGAATCAATAAACAGATTAAGTGAAATAAGAATAAAAGGATGTACAGTAAAACTTCTTTGAACCGTCACTCTTTTATCTGTCACCCTCTTGTAAACATTCTTGATATACGATTTTTTAAGAAAATTACTGATATTTTAAATGGGTAAATAATTTGACGTACCGACATTTTACCTGGGTATGTCCTATACTATATATTGCACTATGCTAAATTTGTAAATAAAAATACCGTACTCTAAATATTTCCCAATTAAACATTTTTTTTTTTCATTTCTTTCCCAAATTATTTAAAATCTAGTACAGTACTATATACGCAACTACGCACATTTGTAATGGAATTTCTGTTATCCGTCTATTAAAATAATTGGTCATAGGCCTCCCGGTCCCGAAGGTGACGGATAAAAAAAGTTCTACTATATATATTAAAATGATTTATGAATTATTTGCAAAATAGAAAAGCAGTAGTAAGTATAAAGAATTTATAAAGTACAGAAATAAATATAGATGTAGGAGTACTTTAAGGAAGAAATATTTCATGTTCGCTATTTTTACTGTTGGCATCGAAAGAGTGAGATGTGTGACGTCATTTGATGTATGAAAAATATCATATAAACATCACTGCTTTGATTGCTCACCGGTGGCCCCGATTACCTCGTCAAAAATCATGATGAAGGGTAAAGTAAAAAAAAAACGTAGAAAATCTATTTTGCGATTTTATTACGACTGCGTAACAAAATTTTAAAAATGCAAAAAAAAACATACCCCCGTAGCTGGAACATTTAATATTTTCTTTGATTTGCTGCTTAAAATAAGTCTTGGGCATTTTGTCCTTTTCCGAATTTTTTATTCATTTTCTAATTATTTAAAAGTGTTTTTCAGTTATAACCTGATAATTCATACAAATAAAAATAAAATTAATAAAGAAAACATCCAGCAATATAAGAGGAAATTTAGTTGATCAAAATAAGTGAAAAAATTACATTTTAACAGCGGATCAATGTTTAGCAAACAAACCATGAAGACAAGCCGCAATCTGTGATTTATGTATAACATTTCTAAAATTACTCGCAATAATTTGAAGAAATATTAAAATGATCACAAATGTTAAAATATTAAAATATTATAGTGACACCAAGAAAACAAAACTAAACAACAACTGCAGCAGAAATACTTTTAAAATTTGTTTTTTTTTTTTTTCTAATGACTCAAACATATTTTGTTTTATTTAAAATACAACGACTGAATTCTAGAATGGTAGCTGACAAAAAAAAAAAAATAGTATAATTAATGAATAATTGAAAATGCTATTATATCAAATAAGAAATTTCTTTACTTAAAAAAGAAAAAAAAAACATTTGGTAAATATTTTTTAATACAAAACATTATTAACTAGGTTTTTATTTATATTTTAAAGGTTATAATATATATATATATATATATATATATATATAAATTCCTTAATCGTTTAAATTCGATTATATTCAGACGTCAACGTGCTTTTACGTTGAAGGTAAATGTTTATTGAAAAATTACAATTATGAATAATTAAATTTTTTTATATGACACTGATCTAAACTTTAGAAACACGAAAGACGCCAGTGATATGCCACGTTGCAAGTCATTAGTTACTCATATGTACACTAGGGTAACTACCAATCAGGTTACATTAACAGAAAAAGTAAACGCTTCTTTTTTTCTTTTTTTTTTTTTTTTTTTTGTAAAACAGCCCCTTAAGGGAACTCTATGGTTATGACAATCTTAGAACTATTTCTAAATAAGTAACATTTATAACTAAAAGTAAATTAACATGTTGCAAAGGAATAAATCACTATCTATTCTTTGCTATTTATATACACATACATACAATAAAACGATAACAATTTACAACACGACTAGGTCGCTCGGTTTAAAACGTTTAAGCCGTCTTGCATATTCTGTAATAAGCAAAAGGTCCAGTGCTTCCGGGTTCGGATGGGTATGGAGTCTTTCTTCGTGACGATGGCCAAAGTCTTTAATGACTTCGTCCACCCATTTGATCCTTAAATCGGTATGTAGAGATTCGTTCCGTTGGAACCATCGAGCATTGGTTATCATACGGAGGAATTTATTTTGGGTTACTTGAATAATATTTCTATTTGATGTTTTGCTACATCCCCATATCTGTACCCCATAAGTCCAAATCGGTCTTATGATGGTTTCATAAATGAGACGTTTGTTTTTAAGCCTCATTTTGGAATGTCGCCCGACAAGCCAATACATTTCACGTGTCTTTTTCTCGAATCTGCTAAGCCTTTGACAAAACGTGAGTTTTCCATGTCAGTTTCGCATCTAGATGCACACTCAAGTATTTTGCTGAATCGGAGATTGGCACTTGTTGTCTATTTATGAACACTACATGACACGGATCTCGTTTACGAAGGGCAAAAGTGGTGTGGATAGATTTTTGCTCATTGAGCTTGATTTTCCAATTTTCTGTCCAGTTTGATACACGGTCTAAAGCATACTGAAGGTTTTTAGTTGCTTCCGTTTGTGAGCTGCTTACTGATAGTATTGCTGTGTCGTCAGCGAACATTTCAATCGCAGTATTTGGTGTTGTTGGTATGTCTATTGTATACAGAAGATACAGAATAGGCCCGAGGATGCTACCCTGTAGTACGCCTGCCTATATTGGATGGAAGGATGATCTCGCATCTTCATAAGCTACACGGAATTGTCTGTCTGAGAGGTATGATTTCAGTAGACGACACCAATTAACAGGTAGTCTGGTGCTTAACTTGTGTAGCAGTCCTTGATGCCACACAGTAAACACTTCTTGAAAATTTAATATATTTCATAACACACCTTATCATATAGTAAGTAAATTTAAACACACTACTATAAACAATTATTTAATTTTTAAATACCCGACGCGTTTCGAAGACAAAGCTTCATGATCACGGAATTATTATATTATTTATAGTGGTGAGTTTAAATTTATTTACTACATGCTAAACGTAAACAATGTGTGTCATTAACAAATATAATAATAACACACCTTATCCATAAACTCGTTTTTATTGCAAAACTCGAAAAAAAAAAAAAAAAACTTTTGCACTTGTGTAGATGTAAATTTTTTGATTTTATATATACTTAAAACAGATGTACAAAGAAGATGAAAAATTTCTAACGAAACGTGTCAAATTATGCGTTTTATTTTGCACGCTCAACTAAAATTTCAAAAACGTGTATCAAAATTTAGTTTCATCATTTTTGTAATTTTTTTGGGTAGCGAAAAATTCTCATCTGGTTATTTAAAAGTGCACATTATTTACTAAAATTTCATAGTCCCACAAGTCTCTCATCTTCGTATTAATAATTAAAACAACATAATTATTAAACAGAAAATCACCGATTTCAGTTCCTTAGCCCAAGAAGGAGTGCAATAGTACGAATCTGACTTCGAGGAAATTGGTTTAAAATCGGTCGCCAACGTCTTCAAGAATCTTTGTTTAATGAATTTGTTTGTTTTATTCATTTCACACGTTGCTGGACAAACAAAAGCACTGCTTTCACTCTCATTACTATGCTCGTTACCTTTAGCCACGGTGTGCCTCATGTGACCGCACACTACCTGCAAAGAAAACAAACAATAATAAATCTGACAACATTATATACCTTATTACCGCTTAAAGTTTTATAAAAACTAATTTAAAACAAATATGTAAATTTTGGAGAACGTCTTTTTGAGCGTGATCGACAAGCCGCTCAAGTGGATGTCCGCCGAAAGCGAATATCTCGAAGATCATTTTAAACTACCATGGCTTTGTTCTACCTTCACTGTGTAAACGTGATTCTTGTGTTAGTGATTTCTTTTTTAATCTTTAAAACTACTCCAACTGTGGAGGTTAGAAATTAGATATGTTTAACTGATGAACTTTTTTTTTAATGCTGCCGTTTTTCTGCGGTTTTTAACAACGTTCCTGATAATCAGGGTTTGAAGGTTACACATTTTTTGGAAGACCACTTCACGCGTGATTTATACGCACAACTTAAAATGTATACGTTCAACAGTTCTAGAAGCACTGAATTTTATTTGATTTTTTTACACTTTTCAAATTGTTGTATTAACATTTTTCGAATTATTTGCGTATGAAGTCCTAAAAATTACAACGCGAGAAATGCCAGTTTATCTTCGGGCAATGCATCTATTACCCTGTTGCAAATCATTAAATTAGTTATAGATGTTTTGTATCTTTTTCCTTTAACGCAAAATTGTTCGTTTATGAATTGGTGCGCCTTACTAATCACATGAGAACCACGTTTACACGGAGGTGGCAGAATGGAACAGCACAGAGTCTAAAAAGATTTTGGAAATATTCATATTCGGCGAGCGCCTCCTCGATGGACCAGCCAGTTCACTCTACGGTTAGTTGATTACGACTAGTCGATCATGCCCAGACGATAGTGATCTGTCGACTTTACATAAAAACAATACTTAATTTAAGAAAATAAAGTCATACATCGGCAAATAATACTTATAATTAGGTATGGAATATGTAACAAGTGGAACATCTTATTATTTGAATTTAAAAAGCAAACAAAAATAAACCAAGAAAACAGCGTATAAGAAAAACACCAACAAAAGAAAAGAAAAAATATATATATTATAAAATAAAATAGATTATATTTACCGATAAGATAAATATAAAAATAGATTAAGATGCAATAGATATTACATGAAATGTATAATGTATATAACATAATTGGTCGCCAAGCGTTAGTTTGATGAAAGAAATATATGTAATTAATAATAAAAATATATATTTCAAAGAAAAAAAACTCGTCGCTTTGCGTCTTTACTCAGAGCCTACGGCTAAAATGATGAAACATAGAACATGCTTTATCCTAATTTGCTGAATGCCGACTTTGTAATACTGTTGTTCTGTTGGGAAATTATGAATGAACAAATACAACCGTTTGTTCTACATGGTCGTTAGAAGTAACGGACAGTACGGGTTTATGATAACTAAAATAACTTTTCGAATCGATCCTTTCAACTGCATGATCCACCACAAGTGGTCGACAGAGCGAGATTTGTTTTGAGCTGTAATCCGAACACCACCGTCATTTTAGTACCGATCACATGTCACTTATTATTTCATTCCATTTAGTGTGCTGTACGGATGAAGCCGAAACAATATTATGTAACCGTTCATTTAAATTTAAATAATCTTTTTCTTAAATATCATGAACTTTCTGTGAATTATTAGTCTTTGCAAATAGTTGAACAATACCGAAATCAGATTGCGCTCTTTTCTTTTCTTTCATTTATCCTATTTGTACCATCATTCTACTCAGATATCAAAAATTAACATTGAATCTCGTCACATTTCTTCTGTTCGTGTATAATATATATATATCTAAATATATACACCCTGACTCACTATAAACCCGTTTGTCCTACTACAGTATTATTCTTATTATAAGCGCGCTAATTTCGTCTCCCTTCCCGTATAACGTTTTCGGGTGATTAAGTCACGGCTAAAGCATATACCATGCTAAAAAAAACCGTTGGTTATTTTTTGATGATGGAAGATGTAAGCCCCTCCGTCAAAAATAAATAAACGCAATACGAAAAAAAATTCCAAAAACGAAATACTTCAAAAATGTTAGCTTAAGTTAATTTTATAATTCCGGAATAGGGGCATTTCATCTAACTTAACGGGGGGAGGGGGGTTCCCCTCTGTAAATATAAAAATATAACAGTATATAAAATGATTCTATTAGTACCTTTAAATAATCGGTTATATTAATCGGCAATATAGATTCATCACATTTATCGAATGTTGATTGAATATCAAAATTGGAAACTTCGTAACCGTGATGTAGAGCCTTGAATATTGTAGTTATATACGATTTCATAAAAGCAGTTTCGATCATTTCATAGTGATCTTCAAACAAATTACCTAGTTCTGCTGTTATTTTGAAATAGAACAATTGATTATTGATTAAATTTTTATGAAAGTAAAAAAAAAAAAAGAAGCAAAACATGTTTTTACTTGGAGTAACGTATTTTTTCGTTGAAAAATAGAAAATTTTCCCAGTACTATTATATCGCTAAAGAACTGTCTTTATCCGGCCTGGAGGGCGACCAGACGGCCGGATCGGCCGACTATTAACCAGTTCAAATACCCGAAACAGTTAATGCTCGATAAAAAGTGCAGCAACATAAAAACACATCATATAAATGTTTCAATCATTAGTAATCATTCTAAAAAATTTGCAGGTTTTTCTCATTAAACCATTTTATCGAAACTTAACTGTAACCTAGCACAATCCATTCGCTGCTCGATTGGTTGCCTAACTGCACTTCTTTTACAGTAGACCAAAATCCATTTGATATATCTTCGGCTAAACCATTTCAACCAATCGTGTGGCTAGCCCAATTCCACTTTAAACTATTTGCGCTCTTAACGATACTTTTTATTTTAGTTTTCGATCTCGTTATTCTCCACTGTATCATACCTACTTTTCCTTATTCCAAGATTGATTTTCCCACAGCTCTCTGTACTCCGATAGTTCTATTACTATAAACAGTTTTCGACGACTAAGTTTGACATGCATATAATAGAACTGGTACGACACATCTATCAAAAATGTTCACCCCTGCTTAACTTTTATTTTTTAATACTTCTTTTAATGTCCAAAATTTGCTGCAAGCGGCGACGATTGCCCCGGTTAATTCCTCATTTAGTTCCGAATAAAATACAATGACCGAAAAAATAATAGTTTTCTATCAATATTCCTATTCGTCACCACCGTCTAGCCGAGTTTTATCCACAAGTCATTAGAAAATATCTTTGTTATGCTCCTACTTATTTCTAAACTTACACTTTCAAAATTACAATTTGACGGAACGGAAACTCGACTGGGAATATAGAACAGAAAGAAGGAAGACGAAAAGATTCCGAAAAGTTAAAATCTTGAAGGATAAAGGAAGTTTTGACATCATTAGGCATCTCTAACTATCAGTGAAAATGTTTACATAAAAAGGTAATAGGGGAGTGACCGTTTTGTAGAATTCCCGATTAATAATGACAGCTTGCAAGAAAAATTTCGAAAGTGAAGGTAGAATAAAAACTTTATAAGAAAGGAAAACTAGGAGAAATTATAATAGAGGAAATTATCCAAAATGAACTAGGAAGAAGAGAAACAAGAAATAAGATCGTTTTTTTTTTCTTTTCCCAGATTTCTTTTTTTAATCACAAACCACATGAAATTTTTGAGCTCTGTAGTCTAGCCCCCTTTTATTTTTCATTACTTCGATTTTTGTGCCACATGAGCGAAAGATACAACTAACGGTCTCGATTTTGTTTATTTTTTTCCTAATATTCTCGTACACGCGATGCCACGAAAAATACACTTTATATTATTTTGCTAATTAATAAATCTAGGACAGCGTTGTTTGTTGACCCAAAAGTTTCATCCCTTTCTATCCATAAATCGTAATATTCTCCCTTCTTTTGCTTCTCCCTAAAGTTTCTATTATTAATTATAGTTTAGAAATATTTTTATGTATCAATTTATTTTGTGAAAGCAGTGAACGCAATTCTTATTTTGACTACTTGATTTTATTCCACAGTTCGTCTTTTGAATTATTAATAGAATCAACCAGCTGTTTAACGTGCTCTCTGTTCATTTTTAACTAGTTTTTTTTCCTATGTTTAGTATAAATTTGCGTAGTTTAAGTATAATAACATTACCAGTGAAGGAATACTGTTAGTCGATCATAATATATGATAAATAATCGTAAATCGTAAATTTAATAACAAAAATAATAAGGTAAATGAAGCGATACTAAATTAATAGAAATTTACCTCACGCCAGCGGGAACAGTGTCGATCGATAACAAGAGTTGCAAATAACTGAACAACTTAAATACGAACAAAACTCCCATTATGCGACAAAATATAACTTACAATTCAGTTGATATACTTTAATGTAACTCGTATTTGAAATTTAACTATATGCTATTAAAATTGAAAGATGTATTTTAATCAAAGATAAAAGGGAAGTGTCATTAGACGAAAAGAAATTATTTAAGAAAAAAAAGTAAAACGATTGAAAATGATTCCAAATGGATTTGTAACCGTTTTATCGTTCGTACAATACATGACAGTACGGCGTTAATAAATTTAGAAAAATAATGTGGACTTTGTTACGAAAAATTCGAATAGTTTTAATTAGTAAATTATTATAATTTTGTTTACTTCTTTAGTTTAAATTCGCATAGAATTTAAAATCACGATTTTGAAACCAACGAAAAAAAAAAAAAAAACTGAAAAATTTGAACAATACCTCTAAGATATTTAGGATTGGAAATGGGTTAAGAACTTTTTTCCAAAAAATACACGGCGTTATGTTTTTAGTACAAATAGGTTTGCCTAATTGCAATTTTGCCAAAGATCCCTTATATAGTCTAAAAAAGTGGGTATTTTTTTTAAATCCTTTAAATTTTAAGGGAGGAAAAGGGCAGCACCCTGTTTTTGAAAAAAATGAAAATCGCGCTACAGCTCAGAAGAGAATGGTGATTACAATAAGATAGCTTTTTTGAAAATTCAAACGTTAAGGGATGAAATGGGGTTAACAATTATTTTCCAAAAAATAAATAAAGCGGAATATTTTCGTCGGTATAAACAGGTTTATAAAATTATAATTTTGTATTAAGATTCTATATACGGCCTACTAGAAGTGTGCAATTTTTTTTTTAAATGCTCTAAATTTTAAGGGTGGAAAAAGGCTTTTCTCTGTTTTTGACATAAAATAATAATCACGCTGTAGCCAACAAAACCATTACACCAGATAACTGGTATTCCGCATAAGCATTACCCCCAAATTATATCGAAAATATAAAGTAAAACCGATTTTTTGAAAATTGGAACTTTGAAAGATGAAAAAAAGTTACAAAAACTGTTTTTTAAAAAATACATAAAGCGTAATATCTTTGTAAAAAATAGATTTTTATCATACATTAATTTTGCATAAAAGTTGTTTATATTGCGCATTGAAAGCCTGATTTTTTTTTTAACCTTCGAAATTTTAAAAATGGAGAAAGGTTTACCCTGTTTTTAGCAAAACTTAATATCACGTTACAGCCAAAAGCAATATGGTGCTTAAACGAAAACTATTATATAAATATTACATACTGAGCTTCGTTTCGCATTGATGTCACAAAGGGTTGAGAAACTGCAACAATTTAAAATTCAAATAATCAATTATTAACGATAGAAAGAACGACATTTCTGTCAAACCATGCTAGCAAAATAAGCAGACAGCTATATCTCTGTCAAACAGTTTATATCATACCTCAAAAAGTAAGAAAACTCATATATTAATCCGAGTGGCGGTGTAGTTATTTGTTTATGTTAAGAAGAGAGAACGGTATTTTCATTTAATTATGAACTTTTTTTCCCTCGAGCAATTTAACAATCGGTTCTCTTTTCGAATAGTTTTTATGTTTTGGTTTGTTCGATATTTATTAACACTGCAGATAACGCAGCGCTTATTCTGAACAAGGATAAAACACATACCACTACCAGCGATTGGAAAGTTAAGACTGTTTTTATTATACTATAAGGCCAACAATTTTCTTTTGCCAGTTATGAAACGGAAAGATTATATGTTTCAACAGTTTTTAAGCTAAAAAGAATTCAGCCAGCGATAGTGACTTATTCAGAATAAGGGAAAGTAATGTGTAATGTGAATCAGCATTTCTTATTAAACTAAAATGCACACTTATTTGTGTTCGTGTTCAAAGGTGTTCAGATCCGCATATTCATTTTATATCGTTTAGATAGAAACTATTTTGTTTTCGATAAGTTTTGTTTGTTACCACTGTTTTTAATCGTTTATATTTGTTTTGTATAATTGTTGGAAATTACCCGGCTATATAGAATTGTTGTACTTCAATTTCTGCGTTTGTTAAAATTTTTTATATCAACTTTTGAACTTTTTTATTATTATTATTATTATTATTTATTATTAATTATTTATTTCTGCTACTACTGTCTGTGTAATTACCGAAAAGACAATAATTATTTTTTCTCCCTTGAATTATTCAACATATTTTCCCTGTCAACATATTTCACTTTTACTCCTCAATTATATGCGACACGACAATACATCGTTCAACAAGAATTTAATTTCTTTTCTTAAAAATCACTCTATATTTTTGGTTTTATTTTTTATTTAAATAAATTTTATCAACTTTTCGTCGTGGTATAAGATGATATTTTAAAATAAATATATATATATATATATATATATTTTTTATAGGATTAAAATAATAACTTAACATACGGCATCTTTTAGAGCCTCCACTAATTTTTCTTTTACAGTTGTGCGCTTCCAAAAAAAGTAGACTGCTCAAATATAAGCTAACTACTTCAATTATGTTTATTTTTAATATTCAGTTTTCCGTTTCCACTTTTTCATACACACTTCACGTTTACCTATTTTCATTTTACGTACGCGCTCATATAATTTCAAAGTCGTCGCTACTAAAATTTCTACTTACTTAATTTCACATTTTTACATATAAACTTGTGCGGTTTTATAAATTAACTCGGTGACTTGTTCGTCTAGCATCTGCACTCCCTGTATAGAATCACGTTTACAAAATAAGCGTATGACAACAAATAAACGGTGTTTTTCTTATCATTACTCGCAAAACCATATTCCGCACGATTAATGATTCTTATAATTACGGAAATTTTTTTCCCGCACTCTTAAAAATATCCCATATACACTTGCAGCTAAAATCCGGATTCCATCAACGTTCCGATGTGAGTAAGATGTACTAAATTCAAACGTGATTAAAGTTACTTTTGTCTATTTCTCTAACAAATTTTAGCATTTTCTTGTAATTCTATATTCCGTACGATTATGCAAGATTCCGAAACCGATTGTAAATATTTTATTCACCCCGTTATACAAACGCAATTTAAGTGTATATGTCTATATACGACAAGTCGCGTATATTTGTTATGGTACACCATTGTTTTTCATGCGACACTGTTAGACGCTGTTCATTTTAACTAGTTCTACTCATCGCCGCTAGTTATGGAATTTAAAAATCCGATACCTGACAGTCCGCGATTGTGTTAAACAACTTGGTTATCGTGACATATTTATTATAAATATAATTTAGAAAACTTTTTTCGTTCCTGAATTATTTGAATCGTACAGAGGTCAACATACTTTAAAAAGACTAACGAAACTTATTTTTCAGGAGGTAATAAATAGGGAAAAATTGAATTAGATGTAAGTTTACAATTCATCAGTAGCTGACATTGCTTCTAAGGAAAGAAGCGCAAAATGTAAACGTCAGTTTCGAAAATAACAGTGATAAAAAAAAACACTTACCATCTTGTTGCCTAAAAAGATGAGCATAGGTAGGACTAGAGGAGTTTTTGTTTGCCGTTGAAAATGAAGCTGGCGTATTGTTTGCAGACAACTCAAATAACGGCAGGTCTTGGCGGCTCTTACATTTCTCATCCTTATTTATAAGACAGTTCAAAATAACTTCGATCGGACAGCTGTAAATGTAAATCGGTAAGGGTAAAGCGACGTATTTCGATCGCCTTAACGTATCGTTGGACGATGAGAGAGAATAAAGATCGGTCGAACTATTTTCAACTGTCGTCGTTTTACTTTGCAGCGGAGAGATCGGCAACGATTTAGCTCCTAACGAACTAGTTCGAGAACGATACTCGGTCTTACGCTCCGGACGTGAACGAATCGAATCCCACGTATTCGCACGAGGACGCATCGATCTTTTCGGACTAGACATGCTGACGGTTTCACCGAGAAGTAGTTTTCGATCATTTTCGTTAGCCGATAAATTCGTTTCGGAATCGAACGAGTGTTCGGAGGATAACGAAAAATTACAGCTGTTTTCCAGATCGTCTACGGTACTGCTTGTCTCGCTGCTGTTTGTATAGTATTTATAACTAGTTTTCGGCTGCGACTGAGTGCTGCTGTCCGTTTCGAATAGCAAATTACGTACAGTTTCGTAAGAATCCGGAATTAATGTGATGATACAATGAATATCCGAGGTAAATTTAACGTAACAGTTCCAGTGAAACGACGGTTCATCGTCGGACAACGGAGAAAACACATTATACAAATCGGGATCCGTCTGCACATCGTACAAACTATAGTCGTTGGTATCCTCCGACTGATATTTACCATCAGCATCCGATAAATTATCTTCATCGTCGTCGTATGATCCGACGTCAGGGAAACCGTAATAATCGTACTCGATATCTGCACATTCATTATCCAGTGCCCACAACATCAGTCGTGTCCAGTCGGCCGCGTTTGGAAGTGTATTGAATTGTTCGTCGAATATCGGATTACAAACTTTATTTCCAGACGAGGCGGGCGAACCTGTGTAATCATAATTATCGCAGCACTAATTAAAATATTTCCGATAACATTTTTAGCTTATTTTTTAAAACAAGAAACAAAAAAAAAAAAAAAAAAAAAAAAAAAAAAAGTTATTCATTAATTGTAATTTGGGAATTTACGATGTAAAAAATTTCCAAATATATGCATATTTAAAAATGGAATACTTGTTGTTTACGATATACACGAGACAGTCTTTTATAAGTAGCCAAAATATAAAACGGATTAATAAAGAAACTTTTCAGTTGTAGGTTGTTCAATACTTTTAAACAAACTGTGCTAATATCAAAAATTTCAATGAAACATATAAATACAAAAACACAATTAATTGATAAACAAAAATATTTACCGACTAGTTTCAGTAACAAAAACCATAATCGTAGCAACTAATTAATTAAATAAAAAATAAAAAAGCAAAAAAAAAAAAAAGATATTACCAAAAAACACATCAGACTGATTTGTTTTATTTTGAAAACGCTGAATAAGAATTCTGCAATCATCTTTCGAAACAGTTATCACTTTACTGTGTAGCTGATTAAGATATGTAAATATCGATTCCAACAGCATTCGGTTAGGTTCAAAATTAACAGCATTACTATCGAGAATATCTGTAAAAATAACAAATTTCAAAAATTTTTCCAAATAATATGTAATTGCAGAGTTATTATTAATTATAGTACTATGCTTATGCCAATTGTAAACATATGTATACTAACCACAGGGTACATATAGTTAGACAGTTGAGTATTTTTCTTTTTTTCTTTTTTTGGAAAATAGAAGGATAAATGGAAAAGAGGGGAGTAGAGAACAGAGGGAAAAGAGTATATATATATATATATATATATATATGTATACGTACCAGGATAGTATATGTAAATTATGAATTTGTGAACATATTGAAATTTATTTGTAAGAATAATAAGTTATTATAAGTATAAACTTAGGGTTCTTTTTTTTTTTTTTTTTTTTTCAATAAAATTTGCAGATTTTGTTTCATTTTGTTCCTAATCGACTTCTCAATTTTCAGTTCAGATTAAATTTTATTTTATTTATTTGTTAAATTTTTATCTGTACTTCTTTTTATTTCTTTTACTTCACATTTACTTTTTACTTTATTCATTTTTACGTTTATTCCTGTATTTGCACTTGATTTGCGGATGTTATTTCAGACTGTATGTTCCATTTAAATTTGTGTAATTTAAGTTTTGTTTCCACTACTCGTACTACGCAGCGCATTTGTAGAATTTTTGTAGTAGTAACTGTAATTATTATAAAAATTATTAAATAAAACAAATTTTTTTATGGAACACTAACAAAATTACGTGTTTTCAGTTGTTTTAAAAAAAAAAATTAATAAATATTATTTTTGACTTCTTTATTGAAATATTTATTAGGGTCCAACTGAGTATCATTTCTAAAGGTCCTATTGCTTTCATCATTACAATCATCTGTTTTTTTACTCCTTTACCATTTCATTTTCTTTATACCATTCACTTATTCTATAACTTTTACTGACCTTTTTGCTTCCTTAGGTTTCAAAGATAAATGATTTTTGTTTCCTTTTTTCTATTTGTTAATTACCATATTTACGTTAAGATTTTTTTTCTTTTTGGAAAACATGCCTATTTCGGTCTAACAAAAAACGATCTTTACGTTTAATTAAAGCTTTTTGGACTCGTGTGTCTTATGCCTGTCGCGACCTAATGAAAGCCGAAAATTTCGCTCAACTGTAGATTACACACAGCCTTTCCTTAAAAAGTATAAAATCAACAACTTCCGCGGTTTCCTATTCTTTACCTTACGAGCATACAATACTCTAATTTAAACGGTTACAGATTGATCACACCGGTGATCTTCCTTAATTATATATTTAATAGAACATGATCTATATCCACAAAAATAGAAGCATTATTGCGAAACAAAATTCAATAACAAGAAATTTAAATCATTATTTCTCGATTTCCTAAAAATTAAGCTTATTTATTTATTTATTTTCCCCCCCTTAAAACGAAAGAAAAACAGATGTAAAAGAATATTAAACCAGAGTGAGGGTGCATATGTCAATAACTCTGTCTCGGTTGATCAATCCGCCACCACTTTAAATTTTTACCTTGTACGAACAGCGACATTTCCAGGAAATATTGTTCGCATTTTGAACAAAGTGTTGTAACGCTGAATGCAAACGGTATCTTTTTTATCCGTTGGTCAGTAAATGGAGCTTTGTATGGCCAATATCTATTGAAAAATACCAAAAATACGCATAAGAAAATGTATACGACGTTAATGTAACTGATAATATTTTTAAACATTTATTTTGCTTCTTTTGCTTCTTTCTTATTCCAGTAAAACGTTCAATACTTTTCTAAACCTTATCGATAAAAAAAAATGGTTTAATACGCGAATAACAGAATTTACTCTAAAGAGCATATTTTCATTTGTAATTAATATTTCAACATTAATGCAAAAAAAAAAAAAAAATACATCTATAAAAGAAGTTATGTTCCGAACTATTTTCGAAAAATCTAAACGGCATAAAATTAACTCGGACAATAATACAGTTAGTTGTTAATGCATATTTATTTGTACGCCTGTTTTTCTATGAGCATATTAAACAATGACGTTATCGTACTATAAATATCAATCAATCTGACCCGAAATTTATTTTTAATTTATATCACTTACTTAATTAGTAAATTTGTCTTACATTATCGCCAACATTTAAATCATTCCCTTTCACTGAGTGCTCTATTATTTTAATGCTTCATATACGTGTAAGCAATGCACATATAAACACATACACGCATATATATATATATATATATATATATATATATATATATATATAAATAAATTACAACGTAATTTTTATGTAATGAAAGTTAAATGTTAGGATAGGATTTTTGTGATCATGTTATATTTTTTTTTGTGTCGATGCTGGTAAGAATGACGTAAATTTTTATCATTTTATACAAAGTATAGAAGAGAAAGAAATAGAAATTTAAGCAAGAGGGGACGAGGCCAAAGTGGCCGAATTTATATATATATATACGCATTTATAAAAATAATTCAAGGCCCTTTGGACTCCGCCAAGATTGCACATCGGATGCTAGTTCTACAATAATCACGGAAGAGTGGATTTCAATTGATACATCACTTTTGACGAAAAAAAATCAGACAGTTTAATTTCTAGCGGGCAGTTTGTTTTTTGCGTTGTCGGTATTCGTGCATACATAAACGATTATTTTGTGCAGTTTTTAATGAAGTACATATTACTCTTTAGAAATTGTTGGAGGATAAGTTGATCCAGGATTGCGATACAAACGGCACAACGAAATTTTATAACACAATTCCTTAACACGCTTTCTTTTTTGTTATCCCTCGCGTGGGGACGTTTTTCTAGCGGTATAAAAAAAAATATTTGGAAACGATAAAAAGGGAGGAGGAAAAAATAAACGTCTTTAAACGTAACATAATTTCTTTATTATCTCCGGCGCATGAACGATGTAGTCATTAATATGCATATAAATGTATATATATATATATTTTTTTTTTTTTTTAAATAAAAAAAGACGATAATTTTGCTCGTCAACCAAGAACCTTTTTCATCCAAAATATATATTTCTTCTTTTACAATCTTTTACCGTTAAGCCAAAAACGTCCATAGTACGGTTACTTTGGTTTATATTTTCCAATTTTGCGAGTTATCTTTAAATTTGTTTATTTTTGTTTTTTAGGAATTTCAGTAAGTGCACAGAAAACTTAATTAACTTGTATCTTTCTGAGAAAAAGTAAAATTCTACTTTCCTCTGCAATTTTAAATTGCTTTTTATGTATTTATGTTTTAAGTTTTTTATCTGCATTTTAAATTAAATTAAACATTTTTCTTAATAAGGTGCTTTTACAAACGATTGGCGCAGATCATTTCTTTATAAAATGACGTAGTCTCTTTTACCTTTATGTAATAACATCTACATTAAATAAATAAATTAATAATTACTGAACGGTGTAAGGTCGAAAAAGTAGTGGCTGAATCGATCGCGGTTGTTCCGAAACTTTATTTTCGCAAAGTAAGCGAAGATATTCAAAAGTATACAATATGGAAATACATTCAGCATCAACCGACCAAATCTAAAACAAAAAATAAAATAAAATAAAATAAATTAAATTTCCTCTGCAACACCGTCAATGTTTAAGAAATTTCATAAACAAGATCTATTATTATTGCGTTTTAATTATTATATAATTTTTTTACAAATTCGAATAGATGAGTCCAACTTCGTGATGTGCATACGACTTAATGGTATTTATTTGTGGCAAGAAACTGAGGAATTTTGATCGATATCGCCTTTCTTTTATTAGCTTTGTACCCCTTATTTGAGTTTTTATTTTTTATTCACTAAAGGTAATGCTTTATCGCTGCAGCCATTGTGTCTTGTCGGTAGCCATTCTTCTAAGTTCTTGATATTTATTCATGTTCAACCGATGATATACACTATCCATTGGTCTTCCTTTTGACCTTTTATCTGTAACTTTTCCTTCCGTTATATTTTTTATGAAATTATTGAGCCTTATTATGGTTCACGGACAAAAGCGCACAAGACAAAAGCGCACATGATAAAAACGTATTGGACAAAAACGCACACGGATAAAAGCGCACATCGATTTGCAGAACAGGAGCTAACTTATTAATTTTTCCGTTCTTGGCAATTACATCATTTGTGAAAAGGCAAAACTGGACAATTGCCCCACAAAGAATTTAAAATTTAAAAAAAATATTGGTAATCAGTGAAAACAGAGTAAAAATAATACAATTTTGATATTAATTTAAAAGCAAAAATTTTTAAGAAAATTCAGACCAGTTAAAACAATTTATAAAGAAACTGTTAGTATACAACAGCGTAAAATAAAAGTTACCCTCACTGTTTGAAAAAGTAAAGCATTATTACAAAGTCTTATAAGATTAGCATTAAAATGTGAGATTTCTTTTAATAAAATTATTTTAAAAATATTTTTAGTCCTCGCAGTTCGATCTAAATCAGTTTTGACTGTAGGAGTAAAAAATAAAAGACCCACATTGTGAAAGTTTAAAAAAAAATCATTAAAAAACACCATATAACATTTTGTTATATAAGTTATACAGTATATAAAATAATTATTTTTAAATTATATGAATTCATGAATCGGTAATTTGGGTAATGCACCACTCCCACAACTTGGCATGCTTGAGACGCTCCCGAATACATTATTGATACAAATTTTATTTTTTATATAGGGTAACTTCCTAGCGGGCATAGTCAATAGACACTATGATTATTAACAAACAAATACACATATACGAGGGTTGATCAATAAGTACCCGTGTTTGATAACAGATGACACTATTGAGTGAAACTGACATTACCATTGTGTACTGTTATCTATTAAAAGATAACATGCTGAATTTCAGATTAATTCACACGTTAGTTTTCTTGTGACAGTCAGTTTTATCGCGCGTGTTTTGTATTTCTCGATAAAATGGAAAAAGAGCAATATCGATCCGTAATTCGTTTTTTATTTTTGGATGGAAAAACGTGCGAAGATGTAAAAGTGAAATTGGATTCTGCCTATGGGGACCCTCCACCATCTATGACAACCGTGAGATATTGGTTTAACGAGTTTAAGCGTGGTCGTACAACTGTTTTTGATGAAGAACGGCCAGGACGCCCGTCAGACGTGACTACCGAGGAAACCGTTGAAAAAGTCCATGACATGATTCTCGCTGATCGCCGCACGAAAGTGTGCGAAGTAGCTGAGGTCGTAGGTGTCTCGAACGGAACGGCAATTAAGATTTTAACTGATAAGATAGGTGTGAGAAAAGTGTCGGCCCGATGGGCGCCGCGATTGCTCACAGTGAACAACAAGCGGTTACGATTAACAATTTCGAAGCAGTGTTTGGACCGTTTTAAGCGAAATCCACAGGATTTTTTACGTCGAGTCATCACTGTTGATGAAACCTGGATACATTATTACACGCCAGAGACCAAAAGACAGTCAAAACAAATGGCCCCAACGTTGGGAAAAGTGTATAGACCTAAAAGGAGACTACGTTGAAAAATAAAAATAAGACGTTTTTATGTCTAACACGGGCACTTATTGATCAACCCTCGTAAGAACAAAAAAAAAAAAAAACAAAACAAAAAACACAGAAAGATCACTAGTGAATCATATAAAAAATTGTATTATTTTTATTCTGTTTTCGCTGATTACCAATAATTTTTTTGAATTTTAAATTCTTTGCGAGGCAACTGTCCAGTTTTGTCTTTTCACAAATGATGCAATTGCCGAGAACGGAAAAATGAATAAGTTAGCTCCTGTTCTGCAAATCGATGTGCGCTTTTGTCTGTGTGCGCTTTTATCCATGTGCGGTTTTATCAGTGTGCGTTTTTGTCCGATGCGTTTTTATCATGTGCGCTTTTGTCCGGTCATCCCTTATTATATGTCCTATCAGTTTTATTTTAGCGCACCTTTATTGATATCAACCTCTTTAAAGACTACAACAAGAAAAGGTTAAAAATTGATGTGATTTTTTTTTGTTTAACGTTTGTTCATACATAACTTTTGATTATTTCAATAATGACCTTGTTCAAACGAAAGTGCACCGATCAATAATGTTACCATGTGAATACCAATGAACATCGATGAGTACAAATATTCAGTAGTCATTAAAAAAAAAGGGGGGGGGGTTCCCTTTAGAGGAAATTTTAATAATAAAATAAACGCGACTGCCATTTAAGAATATTATTAATTTATCGATGAGAATGTAATTTGGAAAACAACTAATTTTTAATAGGACAAGAAATTAAAATATGACCAATATTAACCAAGGATTAATATTGATTTGAGAAAGGAAAATTGAAACCGCTACAGTGCTTCGCGATAGCCTAGTTGCTAGAGCGCTTGACTTCCGATATGGCGGTCACGGGTTCGATCCCGAGCGACGACAAACTTATTACAAGAATTAAATAAATAAATAAATAAATAAATAAATAAATAATCGCTAATAATCACGTGGGGCAGGCAATGGCAAACCACCACGTATAATATGCGCGCTAGGTCAGTACGCAGCAGACATAAATAGGACTGCACTAGTGGCGCGATAACAAGCGGCTACAATCAGTTCCGAATGTAGTCTTCTTGCGTGTGTACACCTGCGTTGCATATAATAATTGCTACGAGCGCTGCCTATTCTGTACAACTAGAATGTACAAATAGGTAGTCACGACGCTCGGATTCGAGCAATACGACTGTTACACATACACACAGTGCTATTTAAGAACTTATAACTGACGAAGATATTACGTCTTTACATTACTGCGTATAACTTTTAATTATATGGGGTGACCGGAATAATTCCTTGTTTATTAGAAACTGCATGAGTATTGATGAGTATCAGTGATGTCATCAAATAACATTAAAAAAAGAAGTCTCCTTAAAGATAAACTTTCTTCACTTAATATAACCAAATAAAAATTATCCAAAAATTTTTTTTTGGAACAGAGTGAAAATGTGAATTTCTGAAATTTTAAAATTAAAGAGCGATAAATGCGAATAGTTAAAGTATTGTAACGTTAATTCCGTAAAGAAATGTAGATTCAAATAAAGATAATGAATCTGAAACCTCCAAAACGCAATTCACAAGCTTATTGTTGACGATATTTTAATATTGCTCCTGAACCAATAAAAAACTTTACATAGTACCGAAAGTGACATTTTAGGTTGATCTATTTTGATTATCACTAAAAAATATTTACAACAAAAATAAGTAATTTTTTTTAAAAAAAAAAAAGAAACTGAGATCTTAAGAATTTCTCTAAAAAAATTCAATAGAAATTCCCCCAAAAATAGAAAATAATGACTCGATATAAAGAAATATAGTTTAGAGTAATATACATATTACGAGACTATTTTTAAACAATAAATTTTTTCAGTAGACACCGAATTAAAATTGTAATAACAATTAAAAATCGCATTAAAATGCTCATGGTGTTTCCAATACTTGACTTACAAAACCAAATTATTGCGTTGCTATACTCATCTAATTGTAAGTGATTTCTAACTATTGTTGTAATTCGAATTTTGTGCTAAAATGCAAAAAGTTAGTGTTAAGAATTATCATGTGTAAATTCTGAAGTCGGTATTTTTTTCTAAATGGTTATTTCTTTCATTTTTTCTTCTTTATTTGAAAATTACAATATAAATATCTCTCGCATTGACGGCATTTTTTTTATATCTTGACATGAAAAAAATTTAAAAGTAGAGTACAAAAATAATTGTTTTTTTAATAAATTTTGGTAAGTTAAAAGTAATTTTGTAACTATGGTCAACAAAAGTTTATCTATAATAAACCATTCTCTACTGTTCTCATTAAAAAATAAATAAAAAGGTTTTTTTTTTTTGGCTGCAAAATAAAAATTATGTGTTATTTCTTTATGGCATACGATCAAACACCAAATAATCACGGATTATTTTCAAAAAAAGAATGAATAAACTGCACCTATTAATTCCGAAAACATTATTATGATAGTCTGCTATCTAGAGGTGTATTTGAGTTACTTGTTAAAATTCAGTTTGTACATTTAAGCATATGCCCATCAAATAAAATGCGCTTTCATAATGATTTAGAATAAAAAATATCATTTTGCTCATATTCAGACACCGAAATTTAGTTTCCGCCTAATCAAGTAGTACATAAAACTTATCCACGAAATTAGCAGTATAGTGCTCACCAGAGAAGCAATTTACGTCCTTTTATAAAATGTACCATATTTAAATAGAATACACCTTCAGGGGTCATTCGACATTGAATAAAAAACTACAACTGGCTCAGACCGCATACACCATTTCGCATCTCAAATAAAGCAAAAAGATTTGAAAAGAACGTATAGATTGTAAAAATTGAATATGTAAAAAAGCAGTTTCTTTTCAGTTAAAGTAAGCATAAACTATCGGGTCATTAAACCAATGTAGCAAAAACGATTTCGAATTCACAAATCATGAAAATGCAAAAAAGTTTTCTTCAAAAAAATTAATTTCCATCTATTTACTATAACAAATTTGTAAAACATGTATTTGTAATCTGACACGCTTTTCCAATAAGAATTTCGAACTATCACAATTTCTACAGCATTACATATTTTTGAAATTACAGTTAACATTGTTTATAGCTTATTGTAATGTCTTTTTATCTTTTCTACAAACCATGTAACAGAAGATCAAAAAAACAAAAAAAAAAAAAAAATTAGAATTGATGGTTTAATATTATAGTAACAATAAAAAGTTGTTAAAAAAAAACAACAAAAAAAACTTAAATTCTATTTATAACATATTTAATATTTCCTAACAAGGAATCGTCAAAGTGAAGATCCGGGGATATCGAACGTTAACTAGTTTATGGTAAATATGTTTAATTGCACAAATAACTGAATAAACAAAAGTTTACCCCCCATTTCCGTGAACCACAACTCCATTAAAACATTCGGGGTGTAAATGTGGCCGAGTAGTAACCATAAGAGTACACGACACAATTTAACTTGACTAAATTATAGATCCGACATAGATAAATCTTAACTGTAACGATAAAGAGCAAAAGAAAACAGCGAATTTGATATAGTGAAAGGTATGGGGCATCATTAAGATTAAAAAATACGAGTACAACCAAAATTAGCTCCGTTAGCGTTCATAACTTTTTTTCCCTACTTTTGTAGAGTTTAATCAGCTTTATTTTCGAAACTGAAGTAATTTTTTTTAGATTGTCTTCCCTTTTTCATAGCAGAATGTTTCAGCAAACACTATTACTCATTTAAAAATCCAACAAGTTTATGAAATATAGCACCACGCGTTAGGGTAAATTTTGAACACATTTGCTCATCATCGCAGGTTTTTTAGAAATCTAAAGTAAAATGTGAAAAAAAATAATTTAGCTGGCCCGTAAAGACCAATTGTGAAACGAAATTAAACATGATGTCAGTCGACCTCTTGACGTACTCCAATTGTGAAAAAGAAATAGAACAATAAATGTTTTTGTTTTTTTTTTTCGATAGTGTACATAAACAGAATTTTGTAATACGTTTGCGCTCGAACAAATGATTTATTTTACATTTAATTCATATCGTTTGATAATTGTAACCATTAAATTTTCCATAATTTAAGAAAATGCGAAAAAAAAATCAATATGTTATTTTGTAAAAATTATTATAAAATAAAATGAAACTCGATGTCAACTGATAAGTCTTAGTCCAATTTTAAAAATAATAACAGCCAAACAGCACTTAACTGGGGAAAAAACACTAATCAAAGCGTTTTTAACGAAATTGTAGATTATGCATCTGTGTAGAAGTATAGTGAATTTTTGGTGCAAACAAAGTTTTGTGACAAATATACACCTATATATATATATATATATATATAACCGGGAAGATATTAGCGTAGTCATTACCAGTCCCGTAAATCTGTTTACTATTTTAAAATTATGAACATAACATATGGTTAGAATCCTTATTTGAAATTAGTCAAATTTTTATAAATTTTTCTTGCAAAATAAAATATTGCAAATATATTTAATGTTGTTCGGGTTATAGGTTGTCCAAGGTAACTTATTTACGAAAGTAAGCGGAATTTCGTTCCCGGACATTTCCCCGAATGGACGATTTTACGAATTTTATTTTCCCGAATGTAAAATTTCCCGATTCAATTCATTACCTAGAAATTTTTATTGAAATTATTTATAAAAAAATAGTATGAGCTAAAGTTTGTAAATACGTTATTTCGTCATTTTTGTCTTTAAACATTGTACTGAGCCACAATACCTCCTATACGAGCATGGAGTTCCAACCATTTGTGTTTCGGGTTGGCTTTAACTTTCCTACTAAGGCTGAGTACGGCGACAGCGACTTCCGTATCCGCTTGTTTTTTTTGTGGTTCTGTGAGAGCAGAGTACAGGTCGGGGTGGTGTTTGCCTACTACTAGACGAAAGCGGTTATGCGAACCTCCACTGACGTTGTTAGTCTTGTGCGTGTTTGCGAGCACTGCGGTGTGTTGATTCCACAGGAAAGGTGGATATCGTGCAGGAACGGCTCTGCGTCGGCCTCTCGCTGGAACGCCAACCATATAAGAACATCATGTGGGTGAGAACGTCTTTAAAGTGCTGCCGGATTATTGTACGCTTCCTGGAGACCTTCCTCCTGCAATCTTCTATAGACAGTTTGACCTATGTGGAACATGCAGCACTTCACGGGCGCGTCGGGAAAGATGTGGACCTTCAGGCGTTAATGATTCCCAGTTCAAAATCTGTCATAATTCTTGCAGGTACACTCGTGTATCCTGAACTCTTCGATGGCGTCTCGAACTGCTCGTAGAGTTTCCACTAAAGTGGCCATTTCAACGTTTGAGATACTTATGATGATCACTATCGGTATGAACGACGACCGACATCACTTTCATTAATGTTCCATGAAAATTATGAAAATAAGAAAGCAAAAATTTTGTACGTTCTCGGGGAACCTTTCATTTCGAGAAAATGTCCGTTCTACAATTCGGTTCAGGAAATTTACAGTCGGGAAAATAAAATTCGTTAAATTGTCCATTCGGGTAAACAAACATTCGGGAATTCGTATTCGGGGAAATATCCGGAAACGTGGGATTTTTGTGTTATACATATTGTTTTTATAGCACTTTCCAAATAAACGTTTCCATCACTTTTTTCTTCTCCTAAAAACGGAAATTGTAAAAATATCTTTTTTCTCTACTACTTAAGTGCATGTCGTTCCTTAAATCATTTGAATTAACTTAGTAATACATTTTATTTAATTGCCATAGCATCGCCATTAATATTATTGCTATTAATCCACTGTGATATATTTAAAAAACTAGATTTCCGTCCAATTCTCTACTTCTAATTGTTTTTTTGTTTTTTTTTGAAGGGGGGGGGGTATTAAAAATGTTATTTTAAGTTAAAAATATAGACGTCATCACATTTAGAGCCGTAAGTTTGCATATAAGCAATTGTAAGGGTAGGAAAGATACAACGCACCAATGATGTGGCCTTTAAAAGAAATATAATTATTTAAAATACTTTTAAATGTAATATCGTAAAACAATATTTATTAATTTTATTAATATTATTATAAACTAACAACAAACAGCTAAAATATACATGAAATACTCGGCTGTTATTTTATCAGCTTATAGAAATACTATTTTTATATCTAACAAACGTTATTTTAAATAATATACCGTGAAATTTTTTAGTTTTTTCGCCCAAATTGGGCAGAAAAAAAAGTTTACATCATTGTTGTTATATTTTTTAGATTCTCCTAACCAACAATTTTTACTTCGTTCTTGACAATTCCGTACTAAACGTTTTCAACGAAATCGTATAAGGTTTTTTTGGACAATTCGGCACCATCTAGTAATTTCTGTTAAAAAACGAAAATTATCGCGAACTCTTTTATCGAAAAATTCAAAAAGTATCAAAAACGAATTAGGAATGCACTGTCAGTTCACAACGATTTTAAAATTACAGTAACACATCAATTTTTACTAGACGTGATTTGATTGCAATAAGCTGCGGAGGTTGGAAAAATTTAAATTAGCTAGGCCCGGTTTTACCTAAAAAATTTTTAAAAGAAGAAAAAAAAAACAATATTTCATATACAATAACTCCTACTATTCGCTGCGTAAATTATTCGACAGTTTATGCTGCAACTTTTTTTTTTCCTCCAGTTAGCGCCCATGTACCATTTTTAAATGTAATGGTCATTACAGCACATGGGCCAAGGTGAAGTGACTACTTCATAACTTACCTAGTAAGTTGTCGGCTCTAAGAAACACGAGTAGCATTTGTATGCGCGTTGGATCATTTGAATGCACATTGTTGTAACAGGTGTTTCACCGAAGGATAAGAAGAGCGAGAACAGAAAGGGCACGTGGGTAGGGAAAAGGTTTAAATCATCGTCGAAATATTACTTATATATTTTACTGCTTTTGAAATCGAGATTTTTAAAAATGTAACGAATTATTCTGAAAAATTTATATTTATATTTTAATGCAAATTTATATAAATCACAATTTATTTTTTGCATGTGTGCGTCCGCAAACGAACAGAAAAGTCTTAAAAATATACTTGTAAGTTTTTGTTAAATCCAACACATCCCACGCATCAAAAAACGTCTTCCCCGAATTTTATACAACTATATGCAAAAAACCCCAAAAATCCAAAGCCTCTAAAGGCACTGAGGACGTAACACGCTCAGCAGACTTCAAGTGACAACTTCGGCCCATCGACGTATTAACGGAACCCCTCCATGGAACACCAGCATACAATAATATGCAAAATTAAGAGTCAACATAAAAAAAAAATAACCTAAATTTGAAGACCCAACTAAAAAAAATATATACTCCATTTGGTAACATGAATGGAAGTAAAATTGTCAAACTCAAAAACTATTCCAAAATAAGAAAAACCTGCGACGTGGAATACATCACACAAACATAACCGTCACGAAGGGCTACATAAGCCCCTGCATCTTCACACATAATATCCACCTATTCCAAAAACAATCAAAACCCATTTGTGACACATATGTGCAGTACCAGTAAAAGTGGAGCATCTCCCCGCCTCGTGCCGTAAATTTCAACAAGAAAGATCTGCGTGTTTCGAGAGAAGCGC
Source organism: Icerya purchasi (assembly GCA_039619475.1). Classification (NCBI taxonomy): domain Eukaryota; kingdom Metazoa; phylum Arthropoda; class Insecta; order Hemiptera; family Monophlebidae; genus Icerya; species Icerya purchasi. The sequence goes on from CM077115.1 coordinate 588,538,943, forward strand.
TGGTTTACCCAAAATTCTGGCGGATAATAATATCTCGTTGGAAAGAGCGTTTTTTTTTTGTCAGGAACAAAATCGTATTTCATTTCCTTGACGAAACTTTCAAAGTTGCCGAAAAGTTCAAAAAAACATGAAAAATTGCGTGTTTCTCCCTCTTTGCAGCGCGAAAAATCACATTTCTTTGTTTCGAATTTAGTATCATGTAAATGTAAATATTATAGTTATGTTTAACTTAACATACGAAATCCTTAGCGCATGAAACATCATGCTTGACTGAACACTTGTTTTCTCTTTTTTCTCTCTATTCTATAATCTATTACTTATAAAATAAGAGTCGCAAATGGCCTCGGCTGCCGAGCGACTTTAAATATATATATTTAAAAAGTTTTGTTAATTGAATTAATGCGCATTCAATATTTTTGAAAGGAAAAATACAACTAAATAAAAACAATTCAGTTCGTGATGCGATTCGTATCAGCATCCAGCATGATGACTGAAATCCACCATTTGGCCAGCGTTTACCAATTAAATTTATATATCGCTTTTTTTTCTTTTCTTTTTTTTAAAATTTATGTAATGACACAGATTGCTCAACAAAGTGAACTTCAACTGTTTCAAATAAAAGATTATATCGACAATGTTTGCTCCCATTCTACTACATAAACAGTGCAACTGATAAATTAATTCAATGCACAACGACAAACAGGTTGGGGGGGGGGTCGAAATAGAAACAAAAGATCTCAAGTTCAAGTACTTTTTTCATTATGCCAATACAATCTGAAAGAGATAAAAATTGAGCAAAATAATTTATTTAAAGTCTTTTTTTTTTTTTTTTTCAGATCCCCCCTTTGGGCACGTCAGCTAATGACCTACACCCAGAAGCAGTCTAAAGTACCAAGTATATGTAATGTATTGGATACTTAATCAAGCAAACTCTTTTGATTTATTGCAATTTTTTCAGTATAATAATTAAAAATGAAATAAAAGCAATTTTTTAATTATTTTATATTTAAAAGTTTACACTTCTCAATACATATTGATACGAATTTGACGCTTTCGACGATACTCGATTTAAATTATATCTTTGGTAATTCTCATTTCAACTTTTGTACGAGTTTCAGCCGGCCGGAATTACAGAGGTGCTGGTTCAGCTAAAACTGGAATCCCATATAACGATCAGATGATCGATGGGTGCCGAGACAGAGGTTCTAGTGTAGCATTTTTACGAACGTGGCTGGCGATGGAAGTGTCTACTTATATCTGCAGCGAGTGACTCGATCTCTTTGTACGTCGAGTAGAATTGAGCAAAAAGACGAAAAATGTGAATAATTCAGCGTTTTCGGGGCAGTTATTCCGTGTTGTGTCGAGCGGAGTTATCTCGGTCGTAAGTTGATTTGGCGGCTGGTCAACGCGTTACAATTAATCGAGGAGCTTAAATGCATCACACGTTTCATTTTTTCGTTTTAGATTTAGAATCACTTCATGCCCGTACATTTAAAAACGGGTTCTTTTCGCTGTTGAATTTTTTGTAATGTTCGCACGTGTTCTACTCGTAATCGTGGAGCTTAGCCGGTAATTTCAAAATGTGCGTATTTTTTTTTTGTTTCCATTTTTAGGATTCCGTATACATATAATGTACGGAATCCTTATAAGATGGTACACAAATGACAAAAATATCAAATAAAAATCAATAATTCACGAACGGCTTGACTTATAAACTTCAAATTTGGAACATAAATTACAATTAAAATTATCTTTAAAACGATCTATAACTTGAAGATGACCGATTACCCTGGGCGGCAAAAAACCCAAAAAACCGTCAAGAATATATAATATGGTACATAAAACGACCTCAAAAATCACTTAAAAAATCATAACTCGTCACTAGATAAACTTATAACGCTGAAATTCAAAATATAAACTACAATGCAGGAGTACTTTCATAAAATCAAAAAATTACGTTACAAAAGTTATGTAAAGTTGCCCAAAAGTTCAAAAAACAGCAAAAAATGACGTGTCCCCCCCCTTAGCGCCGCGAGTATTGTAGTTAAAAATTTTAAATGGGGCTAAAAATACGCACATACCCGTATATTTCTCTAGTTTGGAACATCCGGATTTCCAACTTTAAAACTGGACCCTCGGGGCGACAAAAGCTCAAAAGTTTGTAAAAAAATATTTTTTTTTATAGGCATGCGATATATCGATGGAAAGATCGCGATTTGTCGGGAACGAAACCGAATTTCATTTCCTTAACGAAACTTTCAAAGTTGCCGTAAAGTTCAAAAAAGCGCGAAAAATGACGTGTCCCCCCCCCTAGCGCCGCGAATATTACCGATAAAAATTATGAACACGGTTAAAAATATGCGCTTCCACGTATATTTCTCTAGTTTGGAACATCCGAGTTTCCAGCTTTAAAATTGGACCCTCGGGGCACCGAAAGCTCGAGATTTTGGAAAAAAATATTTTTTTTCTTGGGCTTGTGATATATCGTTAGAAAGATCTCTAGTAGTCGGGAACGAAACCGAATTTCATTTTCTTAACCAAACTTTCAAAGTTGCAATAAAGCTCAAAAAAGCTCGAAAAATTGCGCGTCCCCTAGCGCTGCGAGTATTATAGCTAAAAATTTAAAACATGGTTAAAAATATGTACTTCCACGTACATATATTTCTGTAATTTGGTGCGTCCGGGTCTCAAGCTTTAAAAATAAAACTCCGGGGCTTCGAAAGCTGAAAATTTTGTAAAAAAATATTTTTTTTTCCGGTAATGTAATATATCGTTTGAAAGATCGCTATTTATCAGGAGCAAAACCTTATATCATTTTCTTTACCAAAAAATTCAAAGTTGCCGTAAAGTTCAAAAAAGCGCGAAAAATGACGTGTCCCCCCCCCTAGCGCCGCGAATATTACCGATAAAAATTTTGAACACGGTTAAAAATATGCGCTTCCACGTATATTTCTCTAGTTTGGAACATCCGAGTTTCCAGCTTTAAAATTGGACCCTCGGGGCACCGAAAGCTCGAGATTTTGGAAAAAAATATTTTTTTTCTTGGGCCTGTGATATATCATTAGAAAGATCTCTAGTAGTCGGGAACGAAACCAAATTTCATTTTCTTAACCAAACTTTCAAAGTTAACGTAAAGTTTAAAAAAGCGTCAGCTCCGATTAGCGGCCCCCTTCTTGCGACGCGAGTATTACAGCTATAAATTTGGAACATGGTAGAAAATACGCGACTCTACGTATATTTCTCTGATTTAAGACAATCGGACCCCAACTTTAGACTGAGACCTTTGAGGCAGCAAAAGTTCAAAATTTTGAAAAAAAAATTTTTTTTTTCTTAGGTTTGTGATATACCATTAGAAATATCGCTGTTTGTTGGGAACGAAAACGTATTTCATTTTCTTAACGAAACTTTGAAAGTTGCCGAAAAGTTCAAAATAGCGCGAAAAATGACTTTTTAGCCCCATAGCGAAGCAAATATTACAGCTAAATATTTTGAACGCGGTTAAAAATATGCGCTTCTACGTATATTTTTCTAATTCGAAACATCCAGGTTTCCAGTTTTAAAATTAGACCCTTGGGGCGCCGAAAGCTCAAAATTTTGAAATAAAATTTTTTTTTCTTCGGGTTGTGATATATTATTAGAAAGATCGCCGTCGGGAACGAGACCGTATTTCATTTTTTTAACGAAATTTTCAAAGTTCCGAAAAGTTCAAAAAATAAAAATAATTATGTGTCTCTCCACTAGCTCTACGAATATTACAGCTGAAAATTTTGAACGCGGCTAAAAACGTGCTAATCCCCTTATATTTCTTTATAACATTTGGATTTCCAGTTTTAAAATTGGACCCTTAAGGCGCCGAAAGTTCGAAATTTTGGAGAAAATTTTTATTTTTCAGACGCATGTTATATACCGTTTGAAGGATCGCTATCTGTCGGGAAAGAAACGGTATTTCATTTTCTTAATTGAACTTTCAAAGTTTGCTGAAAAGTTCAAAAAAGCGTGAGAATTGATTTGTGACGCGAATATTATAGCTAAAAATTTTGAGGAAAGTAGTAAATATGGGCATCCATGTATATTTCTCTGGTTTGGAACATCTAAGTTTCCAATTTTAAAATTAGTGGCTTGGAGCTGAAAGCTCGAAATTTTGTAAAAAAAAATTTTTTTCAAGTGTATTATTATTGGAAAGATCGCTATTTTTTGGGAACGGACCCGTATTTCGTTTTCTTAACGAAACTGTTTGAAATTTACTAAAAGTTCATAAAATTCTGAAAAATGACGTGTAGCCCCGCTTGTAATTTATGTATTGGTTCAAGATTTTGAACAAGGATAAAAAAATGTGCGTCCCTGTTTATTTATTTACTTTAGAACATCTAGGTTTCCATCTTAAAATTCAGAACCTTAAGCGCCGTAAGCTCGAAAGTTTCAAAAATAATATTTTTTTTCCGGTCATGATCGATGGAAAGATCGTTATTTGTCGAGAACGAAACCATAAGTTATTTCCTTAACAAAACTTTCAAACCTTGATGTTCCAAACTTGAGAAATATATGTCGAAGCGCATATGTTTAACCCTGTTCAAATTTTTTAGCTGTAATACTCGCGGCGCTAGAGGGGAGGAACTGTTTGAATTTTTTGACAACTTTAAAAGTTTCTAAATACGGTTCGGAATTATGTTTAGAGACTCCCGTGGAACTAGCTTACGAATTTCGACTTTTACTGGTTGAATGTCGGATGGTAACATTATCTGTTGAAAGTTAATATCCGCACGAACGGATAATATTATTCCACCACGCGCACAACTGGCAAGCACCGGATTTGATTCGAGAACTTTATAGTTTTTTAGTTTTAAATGTTGGTTTTGTTTTAAGTGGGTTTCTTGAATGCACGAAATAAACAGGTTTGTTAATCGGTGTTATTTTTCCTTTGGCTTTATCGGAATACGAGATTGCAGCGGTTTTTAGAATTTGGTTCGGATTGTTATAATTTGCGATAGTAGTGTTAGTACGAGGGATAAGAAACGAAACAGGATCGCAGGTTTTGGTTTGATTATTTTCATTACGGCGTGTGTTAGTGTTGTTATGAACTGTAATGAAAGGAACGGACTCACCGCATCATTGTTTAGGTGGTACGTCCGCCTGATGAAAAACAGATGCGAATAGTATTTCGATTTGTTAAACAATTTAACGCCCTATGCTAGTAAATAAATAAAAAAAAAATATTTAATAATGGTCTAACATACGGAGAGAGTCGAAAGAAAATACCGAATTGTTAAAAAATCATCACAGTAGAACGACAGTCTTTTTCACATCGCGGAACTATATCGACCTTTTTTGGTAAAGTAACCAGTTCGTCTTGCAACCGAAAGAAGTTTAATAACAAAGTAACCAAATCGCCTCGAAATTCGGTTTTCCAATTAGTGACATTTACAAAATTCGTAAACTATAATTTCGATTACCGTGTCTCTCCCTCCCACTCGCCGAGAATCGAGGATGCAATCACCAACGTACACCAACCTGCCAGCAGGGAACATCAACATTCTAGCAACCGCAGCAGAGTGATACGTAGCATCAATATTATTTCTAATTAATATTTTTTGCGTGTTTTCGTTTATATATTTATTAAATATCTTTGACGGTCGGCTATTCAAGAAAGATAGGTGTAGGAATTAACAAAATTACACATTTTAAAAAATCATAAAACCTTAATATTAGTATTATTAAATCTAAACCAATAATTTAAAAAAATAAATAAAAAAAGGATTTAATTAATTTTTCTTCATAACCGTTACATTTCACTTCAAATTAATCTAAGTCTTCGATTCAAATTAGTATTTTGCTTTACTGTTTTAAATTATTATTAGAAAAGATCTTTGAAATTTATTAAGATATTAAATTAAAATAGTAAAATAAAAATAGAAATTTATTCAAACAAATTTTCTTACGTACTAAATAATTATAGTTATTGTTAACTTTCATACGGAATCCTCAGCGCATGAAACCTCATGCTTGACTGAACTTGTTTTCTTTATTGTCGAGAATTTTTTTTTATCCGGTCGCAAAATAATAACGCTCGGCTTGTGTCCGCCTGGGATCCGCTGCAGGAATCTGTATCTGAGCTGAGTCTCGAGATCAGAGATCACTTTATTTAAATCACAGTGCTCGTTATATCCTGTCTTTTCCTTCTACACTTATTATCCCCTCCATTATTTCCTTCTTATTAGCGATAGCTGATCGCCTCACTATATAACTTTCGTTTTCCCTTAATTGTTTCTGGGTGAAGGTCCTCGGTTGACGAGCCCAATTAACGAAAAAAAAAAAAAAAGAAAAAAAGTCAGCGTTTATTAGTTTTTATTCTGCACCGCTAAGAGGCTGGTGCCACAAACAACTTTTCGTTAAAGTTTTTTAAAAAAAAAAAAGAGGAAAATATACACATCGTAAAAATTGTAGTACATCGGCAAGATTCGTGACAATATACATTTAATAGATATCGAATGTGAACAAAAGAGAATAGCTGCCGATGTGAGTTTTGACCGTCGGAACTCTCAACGAGTTCATCCATGTTAGCAGGTTTAACTGCAACTCTTATGCAATTTTAATAGTAATTTGCAAAGTTGTAGGAGCTGCTAAAGGGAGTCGTCGTTATTCACCGCGTATGTGTTATCAACAATGGGAAATTTCAGTATGGAAAATTATTTCTATAAAAATCTTCGAATATTTTTCTATTAAGAAATTTATTTATTCGACATCACTGGGCAAAATTTATTTCATCTATCTGCATTGCCTTCGTTGTTCTTATATCTTCTAGAATTTCATTAAAAGCTGATTCAAAATATCAAAATTAATTTCATTTATTCGTAAAATTGTACAGCGCAATTTAAATTCAATTTGTAACAACTTCGTTTTTCAGCAATTTTTAAGGTATTGCTCTCGGCAAAATTGGAAAATCGATATCTGACGCTTCTAAATGTTTTAATTTACTTTCAAATTAAAATAAATCATGTATCGATTGATTCGGTACCTGTGTAGACTATCCATAGTGTAACGTTTATACAAGAGCAATCTAAATAAATACTCGATAAAACCACAGTCAAATCAAAAGGATTGTTATATTAAGCCGGATGCTATGCTGCAATCTGGGTTCCATCACTTCAAAGATACAGATTTTTATATTCAGAGAATTTAAAAAAGATCTTTTCACCGTTCTTATTATCGCGGTCGCATTGCCACAATTTTGACCGTTCACTGAATTATGTTTACCATTATTTTTATTATTCGTCTGAATTTTAGGTGCTTTATTATTTATATTGCTGGAAGGTTATTTCTACTCGACTCCTTCAATTTTTACCATACATTTGCATTCACGATTTTTCTTTCGACTTTTCCTCGTTCCTTCATCCAATTAACTGCTTTTATTCTCCTTTTCCCCCTAGACCCGTTCTGCACCATGCCGTTAGATCGGAATTTTTACAAAACTTTAAACTCTCGCTTTTCTAACCGCGTTATAATCTACACGGACGGTTCCCCAAGTGGAGTTGGCGCAGCCTTTCTTTGTCCTTCTTTAAATCACTCTGAGTCTTTTAAACTTCCCTCCTTCTGTTCAACTTTCCGTGTCGAGTTTATAGCTATCCTCCATGCACTTTTCTTCATCAGATTTTCGAAGGTCTCTCGTAATATCCTTATTCTATCAGACGCTCAAAGCGTGCTACAGGCTGTCGCATCTCCTCTGCCTTCCCACTCGACCGATTACGTAATCCTTTTTACACGTTCCTTGGTCCATGATCTCTTCCTTTTTTGTGCAATCCAGATTGATTTCCATTGGATCCCTGGTCATTCCAGAATAGAAGGAAATGAGTTAGTTGACTTATTAGCCCGGCTATCTTCTTCTTCCGGCGGGTTCCTTACTACATTTCCATCCATCAATATTAAGTTTTTGTCCTCTACGGTGCATTACCAATTATGGTTCAACTCCTACTGCTCCTCATTCTCTAATGCAGATTCTTTTTACTTGTCCATGCAGCCTTCTCTTCCTTTCTGCTCCTAGTTTCTTGACTTCCCTTTTATGCGTCGCTTTAGCATCTCGGCGATATGCCGCCTTCGCTTTGGGCACAGCTTTCTTCCTTCGTCGCTTTTCCAATTTTCTCCCACGCCATCTCCATATTTGCATCCTCCTAACAGCCACTTTGTATGTGATCCTGATCACATAATGTTCGAATGCTCATCACTTTCATCTCAACAATCTTCCTTGTACTCATCGAGCGATGTTCCTACTCATTATTCTTCTCCTTCGGTCGTCCAAGCGTTTAACAATTATTCTTATTGAATGTTTCATGTCGCAAAAAAATCTGATTTTTTTTACTTCCATTTCTTGGGCTAATGTCCTCGCTGACCAACTCAAATTATTAAAAAAAAAAAAAAAAAAAAAAAAAAAGATCCAAAAACTTTTTTGTTTTCTTTATTTGCACTATTTTTGACCATTTTTTATTATGTTAACTATTAGAGGTGAATTATTAATAAACTTAGATAACCGTATTATCTGTCTATAATTTTTTTTATATCAGCCTCATTTGTTTTTTTCTCTTCATCGGAAGAAGAGACAGTTATTTTTAAGCGAAAACCTATGGTAAGAATTAAATGCGTAAGATCGTAATATCCAGTTCTTCTTATACGTTTGGATTTAAATCTAAATCTGTTCATTAGTTTGATTATTCCGAGAAATAAGAGGAAAACGATTTTCCCCTGACAACAGAGAAAAAAAAGGTTTTCCTTACGATGTAGGAAAGGCAATTCCAACGAGAAGCTTCTTGAAAATTAAGACTATATGGCTGAATGACATATACGTTGGATATATAGGGTTCACAAACAAATCTAACATTCCATAAAAACACATAAGATGTATGTGTATACTCAGCAGTAGCTATGAATGTACAACCAGTTCACTCGGATACGAGTTTCAGCGGATATACTATGATTATGAAGCTATTCGTTTCGAAACGCGTCAGTGCCTTAATTTTAAATACATTATTACTTTATAAAAGTGTATATGAATAATTTTTTTATTATTATTATTTTATTTTTAAAATAAGTTGTGGGTCTCACAGGGCAGGTATGCCCATTGTGTGACTGCCCGACACTCTTATTAACGTGTATTTAAAACACAAAATTACAACTATTCTTGCTTATTCTATATATCATAATATTAGTTAACCTAAGATTATATAAATTATAACATAGTTTCGATTAATCTTTCGTTGATGTATGTCGTTGTTTTTTAATCGTACTTCTCGTCAGTGAGTATTATCGGCTGATCTCGGTTGGCTGATAATACTATTCATCCGAGGTCGAATATGTACCCTTCTTCTTTTACTAATGCTAGTTACTTCTACCTCTCAATTCAACCCAACCTTCCTACTAATTCTTGGTTCTCAGAATTCCCTTCTTTTCCACGTTCTGTTATTGTCCCTATTATTCGCCTACGCTTCAATCACACTCTATGCGCGCTTCCCGTTTTCGTCTCTCTTTGGTTTCCTCTCCTTATTGTACTCTATAGCTTAATGAAAGCAGTTGTTTGTGATGCTAATCACATTTTCTTTAAGTATTCTGTTCTTTCGGCGGAACGCTCTTCCCTTTATTTACTACTTTTAAAGTCAAGGCTTCCTGCTCCCTACCGTGCTTCCTGTATCTTGTCCATTCCGTCTCAGTCTGTTAAGCCTGCCATTGGTTCCTTTATTTCTACCATTTCCGATCGAATTAGGTTTTAATTAGTTAACTCTTCTTCCTATTGTTTCTAGGCGAGGTCCCTGGTTGACAAGCCCAAATAAAAAAATTAAAAAACGCCGAACCTGACAATTTTTAACATTTTTTCTCTTTATTAGGTAAATTTAGAAATATTAATGATAGTAACTTTTGTGCGCAATTTAATATTAAATGAATTTAATGGTATGCGTCAAAAGAGTATTTTTTAGTGTAATCGGTAAGGTTACAGAAATTATAAGTAAGAATTATTTTTAAGTGTGATTAATGATTATCAAGAATAATGGGATACGACTAGTTTCTCGGAATTGTAAATTGATCGCTAATAAGTATGAAGAATTGTATGCATTTATCTGTAATAACCAGATTCACTTAACTGCCCTTTCCGAAACCAAATTGCACTCTTTATATAACCTTAAATTTCTTGGTTTTAAATTGTATAGAGAAGATGTTAATCGTAGAAGTGGTGGAGTAGCATTGATTATAAACAATAATATTAAACATGTCTTACTGCGTTTACCTCGTTTAATGCACGTACAATGCATTGCTGTTAAAATATATTCTGATTTTTTATGTCATGTTAATCAAAATTTAAACTCGTTTGTTGTTTGCGCCGTATACATATAATCCACCTAGATTTACACAAAAATTTGCTGATGACATTAGATCACTTCTTAACTTACATTCAAAGGTTATTTTAGTTGGCGATCTAAATGCTAAAAGTAGAATATGGGGTTGCTTCAACAACAATTTAGCAGGTAATATTTTATTCAATATGTCCATTCGGAACAATTTTCAAATAATAGCTCCTCGAGAACCTACTTACTTTCCTTCTTCAAATCAGATTCAATACAGTGTTTTAGATCTAATCGTAGCAAAAAATGTTAGTGCAAAACTCCCCGTTACGTTTGATCATCTTATTTCTGATCATAAACCAATTTTTACGATTATTAATAATGTAAAACCGCTCTTAAATAGTAAGTCGTATCTAGACTTTAATAATGCGGATTGGGATAGTTTTAAAAAATATATCTCAGATAACATTTAAATCAACCAATTAAAGATAATTCTGATATTGATAGCAGGTTGAATTATTTTACTAAATTAATTACTAACAGTATTAATCTATTTATACCAAAAATGACGTGTCAGATGTTCCCGAAAGTTTATGTTCCGAGTTTTGTCCAGAATATAAACTTAAAAACTATGTTCGGAGGATTTATACAAAATACCGATTTCACTATAATACTGACTATCTGAAACTTTCGATTAAATTTTTAACAGAAACAGTCAGGTTTTTACTTAGCAAAACCCAAAAAGGTTAAATTTCAAAAATTTCTGGCGAATGTTAATACACAAGATACAAAAGTTTACGAAAAGTTTTTTCGAGGTATAGTAAGAACTATAGAGTGATTCCACCGCTATTTGATTCTGATCTTTATTATTATTATTATTATTATTATTATTATTTATTATGAGTTCGTTAGCGAGGACATTAGCCCAAGAAAATCATACGTATATGTTTATAAGGATCAAGCAGAAGCGGAGTTCTTAGCCGAGTATTATTCAAATATTCATAAAACGAGCACGCGTCTCGCGGACGGCAAGAGGTTGCCACTAGAAAAAAAAAAGACGATGATTCATCTTATTTCCAAGTATTTTCTTAATTTAAAAATGTGGATTACTTTTTTCTTAAAATGTCAGTTACTTCTAGAGCTCTAATATATCCTGCTTAAGTTACGAGTGTGATATACTTGATCAACGAAAACGTTAAGGTTTTCATTGGTATGAACTAAATTTACATCAGTAGAGAATGTTTATTAATGTAAACATTAGGAGACTGTTTAAGAACAAAAAAAATTATTCCAGGTATTGAATATTTATATTATTATTATTAATCGCCGATACCCTTCCAAGGATATGAGACCTACTTTACTTACTTATTATTATCAATACGGCTGTTGATACCTTTTTTTTATTGTACTGTAGACTTACTTGACTGCTTGAATTGTCGAGATGATACATAGAGCTTGCGATTTAATGTAGTTGGTTGATTTTATAATTGTATATGAGTAACATGCGACATTTTTACAATTTTTGTACACAAATGTTCTCTCGGTGTAAAATACAATAGTTCATATTAATAGGTTACCGGATAAATTTTTTACATCCTTCGATAATACTCCGTACTAGTTAAATATTGCCCCAATCCAGTCTGCCGATATTTCGATAATCTTTTCTACTAGAATTGACAATTTATTTTATATTGTTTCTAATTTTTCATATAGATATATATTCTCCAGTAGGTAGTTCCTATTACACTATGCCTATTATGTCTGTACAGCTGAAATGTACGAATAGGTAGTCGCCGACGCTCAGAAGCTGAATATGGTACACTATGAACGAATGAATGAATTTTCAATTATCTTAGAATCAAAATTAATTCCTATCAAAAACTAATAATTAAGATATTACAGAGATTGGTACCTTAAACTACAGAAATTCGACACTTCACGTCGACTTGCATCGAAACGATCAACCTCAAGAAGCAACCCAAAGTTAAAAGTATGTGTTATTAAGACAGAATTCGATTCCGACTTATAAAGTCAGACAAACGTTAACAAATTGAACTAGTTTAATATATAAAAGAGTCGACTCTGAATTATACAGTGACAGTGCGACTTTTAAAAAAGTTAAACTTCTTTCTTGCACCGTAAGCAAATCTGTCAGCGTACTTTCCAAATTTAACAGCTATTTTTCATTTCCTTATCTCTTATCATCGTCTATAGAAATATGTTAATGTTACGCCGAATTGGTTTCATAGTGAAACTGTTACGTTGTTTTTTGCGTATTTGGACATTGTTTGTTTTTTATGTATAATTAAGTTATTTCACGTGTTCATCCGTATATTTATTACAAATTTTACAAGTTTTAAACGTTGTGACTGCCCCCCTTTGTGCATTCTAGATGCATAAAGACTACACTTTGAACTGATTGTAAATGTTTGATTATATTTGTTTTTGCAAATAAATTTCCGAAAGTCAGAATAATTTGAATATGACTTAAGCCCTGAAAAGGGCTATTTCAAATATTTAAACGACAAAGAAAGTAATAATGACGGAAAATAGCACAAAGAGGAATACGAAGGAAGGAAGCGATAGCAAATGATGAAAAAGATACGAAAAGAGATAAAAACGGGATCTAGAGAACGAAAAAAGGGGGTATCAAAACGAAAAACACGACATTACCAAAAAACCGAAAAAACCGAATAACGCGGTATAAAAATCGAATCGAATAGAAATGATTGTTGAATTAAAGCCGGCACAGATAACAGAGATAAGGAACGGCCGAGCGCCGTTGTTCACATATCGCCGTACGCTGAATCGGACTTAATTTATTATTACAAAACTATAATGCGATGTTGCATTTCAGCTCTAAACAATATTGATATACAAATGCAGTCCTAAGTGTGTCTCTAACTGTATACTAACTAGCGTGCGCTTGAGATGGTAGAAGTGGTGGTTTGTCATTCCCTTGCACGGGACTATCAGCGGTTATTTATTATTATTTGTAATAATTTCTTGTCGTCGCCTGAGATTGAACTCAAGACTTCCGTGACGGAAGTCAATCTAGCAACTGGATGATTATCGCGACGACTTATGAAAATATACCAGACTCCCAAATATTATTACGCGTAGTAAGGTCTTCGCATATTATGTCAGTAATGGAACGGCCAGTTTTTCACTGAGGTTGTGATTAAAGAACCACGGTTGACACAAATATTTTTATTTACGTTATTTTCTTTTGGCGCTTATAAATATCGTTCTGTTATAAGCTGAAACAGTCTAGTTTATTTGTTAGGCCCACGGGGGTGCCGACCACGAGGTTTTAGTCTCGTGCATTTTATTTAATTTAGATTTTTAGTCTTATTTTATCATTTAAGATAATGATGATGATGATTATAATAATTTATCCGTTTAGAAATTTAACTAATATATTTTAGAACTCTGTACACTTATCTTTCGGTACCTGTCAACTGCTAAAAAAAAAAGACACAATAATTTTTACGAAAATCACGGTTAAAATGGTACAAAATCAATTAGAAACAAATAAAAGAAAACGCTACCTATCACTGTTATCGGTAGTGATCTGGGATCCGTAGATTGGCGGTTCGGCAGCCGGTCGGTACGGAGAAATCGACCTCCGATGTAATTTATCTTTACGAATGTTCGATAGTTTTCGAATTTGCTTAACTACCGTGGCGAATAATACTTTCGACAACGATAGATCGCGAAAGCAAATTTATACTTCTTCTGAGCTATAAAAAATCACAACTGTTCTTCCGAGTTTAATGGAAAAGTGTCACTAACTTCAGCGAAAACAAGCAACTAACTGAGAACGATTCTTTTTACTTGACCAAAGGTAAAACGCAATTGATTTTTTCTAAAGGTTTTTTTTCTGTCCTTTCTAAATTTCTCCTGCCTTACCGCCCGTGACCGAATCAGGTAGATCCTTTTTTCCTCGATGATCGGTGATTGACTACACCAACCGACAACAGTTCCAGGCACGCGCGCATTCGCACTCGCACTATTTATTCTAAATTAGGTTTATGTTCTTTTATTTTCATTTTATTTTTCTCCAAATTTTATTTATCCCGTGTAATGGACACATTACATAGCACATAAATGATTGTTACACTGATAACGACTAGTTTTGTTCAACAAAGTAGTAACTAATTAAGGGAAAAAAGAAAAAAGTTCAATTCAAAATTAATGTAGTGAAAGAAGAGATTACATGGAAAACAGGTAGCGATGATACTCGATAAGATTATCACTCGTAACAATATTTTAAGTTTAACCGAAATATTGCGAATATATAAAATTTATCTAACAAGATCAGTCAGTCACTCACTCCCTAAGTTTTATGGCAACATTGCCGAATTATATTCAACTTCTACCCAATATTACAAATTACAGCTCCATATATGTACAAACGTTGATAATATTTTGAGTAAGCTTATGCTAAATTCGGTACTATTGTTTTAGCTATTAAATTTCGTGTTGTACTTTCTATAACTATCATAAATACGAATAGGCAATACTCAGAATTTCGAAATGTGAAATATTCATTAAACAGAAATAATAAAACGTAAAGAGAAAGATGGCAGGAGCTATTGAAAAAACCAAAAAAAAAAAAAACGTATACTTTATGAAACGGGATAAAGCTGTAAAGAAATAAAGTGATACCATTTATTAATACTTTAAAGACACAACTGAAAAACTGGCTAAATGGCGAAGGCTAAGCCAAAAAAAAAAAAAACCTGAATAGTTAATACTTAAATTATATCTAAATAATCTCACGCCCGTCAGAAAAAGAAAAAAACCAATGGAAACTGTATTGTTTTCCTAGCCCTTTTTGTATATTTCTATTGTCATTTTTATAAATTTTCAAAACTCGCATCAAACTTTTTTCTATTAACTTTAAATAGCTCTTTTAATATTGCGATAATGAGCATTACTCCACGTATTCATTTTAATAGCGATTAGAAGGAAAATACACTTTGTTTCTTTTTGAGCTCGTATGGACGTTAGCCTACTGATTCCGGAGGACCACGTCAAATAATTGATCTAATTCGAATTTAAAAGAAATATATTTCGTAACTTGTACAATCAAAGAAATATCTTTGTAATAACTGAAAGAAATATCAATTCGTAACTGTGCTGCTTGGGATGTTTGTGAAGAGCCGAGGATCCAACAGGAACTGGCGACCAAATAGCTGAAAAGCTAAGCAAGGAGAACTGATGAATCGGCAGCAATGACGGGGTGCTGCCCAACAGAATCCATAGACCAAACTGGCACCACTGGTGTTGCAACAAAAACGACTGCAAATGGAATGGCAAAAAGAACGGTGAACTCTCGCAGCAACAAGCGTGTTGCCCAACAAGAACCGGAGACCAAGCGACTGATTAGAAATATCAATTCGTAATGACTGCGGCTTTACCAAAGCAATGACCAGAGGTTGTTGAGATGAGCGCTGACAGCCACGAGCACTGCTCGCCTTGGTGGCGCGTAGCTCTGAAAAGAGCTGTTGATCTGCAGCACTTGCCGTGCGGCCCAACAGGAACTGGAGCATTGGATATCAGCCGACCGGTGCCGCTCTGGAGACGCGAATGATACGTGCAAACTGTAGCACGTGACTGTCTCGAAGGATAAAAATCCGGGTGGTGTAGAAATACCAGCTGCTAGGTTCGTGCTACAGCGTAATGGATTGTGAGCTGAGGCCGGAGCAGCCAATAAAAACCGATTTGGTATTTAGTAAATTTAATTCTCCAAAAAATTGAAATATTTGAATTCGATATCAGGATGTTTTTGGCATATGAGATGACGTTCAAATCGCATTAAAAACCTGTGCGCTGAGATGTTTAGATAGAAAACATAACCGAGCGAGCATATCGATGTAGCGTCAGAGAAGAAAAAATAAAGCTCTATTTGTATAATGAAATTATACAGAAGCCGGCGCAAGTGAATCTTCGTCAGATAAAATAGAACTTTTAGTCAGAAACGGTGAAAAAGTAAAATCAAAAATATTACGGAATTTTTAATGGATGCTCATTCAGATAATCATACAGCATCCGTATGATTATGAACAAAATGTTGAATATTAAGAGATAGTTTTCTTATTACGGAGGACAGAGTATTTCCAGTTTAGCGTATTTTCATGTCCTTAAGGTCGAAATGCACGGTGGAAGGTGAAAGCGAAAAACAATTCGCAAGAATCAAGTAGAGGTTCTGCCAATAAAAAAGTTTATATCAAATACTATCTCCTTCAGAGATCAAAATTATCTATCGCTGTATTTGTAAGTGTCTTTGAAGACACGCATTACTCATCAAATGAGCGGAATTCTTAGACATTTTTTTTCTCTACTCTATAAAATCTTACACTATGTTCAATGTAGTTGTATTTTCGATCTAGATTATAATTTCGAAGTCACCAGCATGAAGTCGTTAAAGATATCCAACGCAGGCTGTAAAAGAACTGTTGAAATCGCATACCCTTAGCCACGATTTAATGACATCTTATGATGCAACAAGCTAATCATCGCGGAGAAAATCTTAATTGTATTTGAGACGCAGCTGGTTTTAAGTCTACAACATGAAGGAAAGAACGCTAATTTTATCTTTGACGTAACTCTGATCTGAGACGGCCTATACAGATTTTAGTTCAATAAAAGAAAAACAAATTCTGTATAAATTTAAATATCGAGAAAAATTCAATCAAATTTTTAATTCGCGAAGTGCAGTCAAACAGATATAAAAGAGTCTAATATAAACTGCATCCATACTTCAACAATTAGAACATTTAGGATTCCGGTAACATTTTAGCTGGGGCATTTTTTTATACCTATAGTATAAACATAGGAAAAAAAGATGTTGTTCGAAGAGTTATTCAAAGCAAAAACGATCCGTACAATACTTGCAGCTTCTCGAGCGAGACACTCATTTTAGTGACGCAGAGGAATATTTTTTCGTATCTCGTTTTTCGAGTTTTGTTTCGGTTATTAATCTCTGGCTTCCAAATATTCTGATGTTGAAGATTTTTCATTTAATGAATAATTTCATTTTAATTTTTATATTGGTTAATTTTTGTCTCTTTCATTTTCTTTTTGATTGTTTTCAATCCATGAGGTGTTCATTCAACTGAGATACTCATGGCTATGTATTAATTACTATGTATTTATGTTATTATTCACCAAATAAATAAAAAAAAAAAAAAAAAGATCTCTCTATCGTTGTTTACATATAGGTTGTTTGTTTTTTTTTTAGCTATTTCGAGTTTTACGCATTTTACATGTGTTTATGTCATGTTATTTTTAATGGATAAATAAGTTCGATTGCGTTCTATTACAAAATGCGTTAGCTGCATAATAAGCCTGTAACAAATGTAAAATGAATTCCCGATAAAACATACTTTTAAAAGGAAATAATAATCATTGTAGTATCATCATCATTATCTCCTCAACCATTATTCGGTTGGTGGGCAACCTATTCGTACATTTTAGCTATACAGATTTATGTCCATAGCAATTATTATATGCAGTACGAATGTGTACACACGCAAGACTACGCTGCAACTGATATTGGTTTAGCTGATGATGGGTTATGCCCTAAAAAGGTTACTAAGTAAGAAAATTTATCTTATTAGTTTGTTATACTTGTTATTATTAACTTATTATTTTTATATATTTAACAAACAGTATGAAAAAAGATTCTTCATGATATTGTGATTGTTTGATTTACATCGTTTTACAAAAGCGCAGTCCCGTGTGTGTGTGTCTATACTGACCTAGCGCGCATATGATGGTATACGTGGTGGTTTTCCATTGCCTTCTACGTGACTATTAGTGAGTATTTTTAATTTAATTTTTCGTAATAACTTGCGTCGTCGGCCGGTATCGAACCCGAGACTTCCGTAACGGAAGCCAAGCGCTCTAGCAACTAGGCTACCACGCCGGCGATTGTAATATAATATACTTTAAATTACAACTAGCGAAATAAGACTATATTATTACAATGAAGGCAAAAATGATTCAAAAAGTTAATTTTAGCCACCGACAGAATGTGTTTTTATAAAATTCGCTTTTGCAGCCAACACGAAACAGAACAATAGGATTTTATCAGTTCGAGTTCAGAATTGTCACGATCGAATTTTCGAATACTTTATAACTTTTGAAAAAGTACTCTTGCAATCCGACACGAAATAAACACAATTTTCACAAGTTTCTATCGGTTTAACGTAAGCCAATTACACATAAAACTTGACACCCTTAAATCGTTCTTTGAGAAAAATTCACATTACTTCGATATACATTTTCTGATTCACTCATGTCTTACATATACATTATGCCTGAGAGCCGTTATTCTTTCCCCTTTGCAAAAAGAAATTTTCATTTAAAGCCGGCCGTTTGAGTAATCTTCACGAGTTAAATATCACACGCAGATTTTTAATTATTCTTTACGGAAGACCTCTAAAACCAACATCTCAACTCGAAAAAATGGCCGATGAGCAAAGTCAGAGCTGTTGGGGGTGGGTGTTGAACCTTAAAAAAAATTCCAGCTAAATGCGTTCACGAAATCAATACATTCCTCTGGACGGATGATTTTGGGTTATTTCTCAGTGGTGCATAGTCACCGATTGAAATAAATTCAATCTACATTCTTACAAGGGCACCAATTCTTAGGCAATGAATACCTTTGATACACGTTTCACGGAGATCTATTACACCAGTTCAACACCTACGATAGAAACATCACCGACGAATCCACTTGGTAAGAAGTTTTAGTATGCAGATGACATAGACCTGCTTAAAATACAAGGGGAAAAGACATACAAATCTGTGAAGTTACGATGAAAAATAATTTTGAAGTGTTAGAAGAGCCCTTTTATAAATGTAACCTGCAACCTAACCTAATAAAAATGAAAATGGCTCGCTTTTATCTTAATAATCGTTCGACTAATACGGAAGCTTCTGTTGTTTTTAAAGGATTTCGACTTAAAAAAATATGAATTTCCTAAATACCTCAGTGTGTCACGCTAGGTCATTCACTTATTTTTGTAAAAACCATCTGGAAAATTTATCCGAGAAGTTAAAAACTCGAGTAAACATAATAAAAGAATTAACCAGCTTATGTCGGCGTGTAAGAATGAGAGTAGCGCGAACTTCTTAATTAGCCCTAATGTTCTCAACTGCCAAATATTGCTCATCTATGTAGTACAATAGCACTCTAATAATCTTCGGTTTGCTGAAATCAACATCTCTATCAATCTTAGCCAGTGTCCATGCTAAACGTACTAATTAGGGACCGAAAAAATTAAACCAGGATCGAAGTTTTTCTGTTTTTCCCTCGGCGTTTAAAATCAAGAAAATCTCACCGGACTCGCAACGTAAGTACCGAGATTTCAAAAGAAAGTCATGGGAATGAAAAACAGACAGGAATAACGTAAGAAATTCCTCTGGTTTGGAAAATCCATGAAAAGAAATCTCAGGTATGGACTTGTCAAGAAGAGAATGGAAAACGAGAAAGTACAAGTGGGGCCTGAAAGAATCGTCTATCTGCTGCTGTTGCGTAAATTCTCGCCAAACGATTCAACACACTATTCAAGAATGCTCCTGAAAGATGTACGCGATATAAAGAACGATACCTTAGATTGTCTGGAAGGATTTCACATTAATTTGTACTGATTTATTTTATTTTAATATGATCACACACTCTTTATGTTCAACGATTTTATATGAAGAAGAAAGAAACTCGAGACGGAAATGTACGCAATTCCATTATGTCTTAAAAATCTACGCTCCGTATAGAACTTTATCGTTCCTAGTGTTCATTTTATAATTGATTCAGAACGTATGTTCGTTGTTTTTTTGACACTATATACAAATGTAGAGTTTAACAAGACAGTTGGACCTGATAAGCTGCAAGATAATATGCTTATGGATTCCCTAAGATACACCGGTACCAAGAAATGAATGAGTTCATCTCTAGCTATTGCTTTAGCTATTAGAGCAATCTTTCGTGTTCTCAATCGGTATAACAATCCTCTACATTCTTTCGAACTTAACCGCATCAATCGTCGAAATAAATACAGTAAGGTAGCAGATGACGCGCGAAAGGTGAAAACCATCAAACCGAACACGGAACTGTGGTGACCATCTTTCCAAATCATTCGGAGAATTTAAAGCACTTAAGCGAAAAGGCGCGGATCTCTTTCGTGTGATAATTGAAAATGTCTTTATTTCGACATCTATCCTTTTTGCTCAAAATCCGCTTACAATTGAACGCAGGATCCAATATGGTTTTCCAATTTTATTTGCACAGATCCTTTGCCGCTCCCTTTAAACTGAACAGTTCGATTCACGTTATTTTTCTTACGAGTCCTGTGTTGCAATAGCCGATGCAGTTATCAGCAATGTACGGTACTAGGCAATTTTTTTTTTAAATAAATAAATAAATAAATGAATAAAGTTTTTCATAATAAGAATGTATTTATACATCGCGGTGCTCTAGGTTTTATTTTTTATCTTTCTGTCTGAAATGTCGAGTAAAATGATCTGTTGTAATATTTTAATAACGAATAGATGACACAATCGCGTTACCTCGTTTATACGCTAAGCGTGGAGATGAAAAAATAAAAAACGAAATTTACAACACGTTACACGACCATAAACAAACAAAGATTGTTAGTTGTATAGGATTATTACAAACCGTACTTTAGACGAGAACAAGAAAACCCAAAAATTTAAACATTTACCGAAAATTAAGAAGCTACGAATTTTCTTATTTTTATTTATTTTTTTTTTTTAATGCGAAAAACAAAAAAACGTCACAATTAACAATTTATCATTTTTGCTTCGCCCATTTTCAAAACTGTGCACGCCATACACAACATACACCTTTACCCATAACCAACATATGTCGTAATAAATAAAATATGAATACCTTAAAAAAATCCCCGACCGTTCAGTAAAACTCTGATAAACTATCTTCATTAACGAAGCAGAACAGTGGCTGAAATAAGTTGGAGTAGTTGAATCTCACTGCATCATCAATTAAAAGTGAGGAGACCACTTCTCCACTTATCTCACGTTAACCACAAAAGCTGTTTTTACAAAGATTGTATATTATGGTGTAACTAGGTATGCTCAGTATACAAATGGTGAGCGGGTACTTATTTACTAAAGTTAAATACATAATACCAATATTTTTATATTACATCTCTATACTTATTAAAAATAATAGTTTCGCGTTGCTTTAAGCTGAATTTATGGCACCAACTTAAAATTGCCTTATCACAATATTTTCCGAGACAAAACAAACAGCGAAATTTCCGTTTTTATTACACTGCCACGAAAAAGTTAATACTTTCGCACTTAAAATACAACGAGAATTCTAATGAATTTAAAATTAATAAAAAATTTATAAATCATTTATGAAATAATAATAATATACATATATTATTAAAGTAATGGGTTCTACGACTAAAAATTAAAAAAAGGATCGAGGGAAAAGAAAGAAACAATAATAAACAAAAAAATTAACAGATTTTAACAACTAAATCGAGAACATTTGCATTTATTTCATATTATAGGGGAGAAAAAGTTAAAAAACGTAAATCTTAAAATAGGATAAATCCAGTAAAAAAAGTTATTACGGTACTATGCGCCTCATTAGACACATTTTCTTATTTGTATACAAAAAAAAAAAAAAAAAAAAACAAAAAAAAACTAGCGAGTAGTCAACTGAATTGATAATTTCAAAGAAATCAAAATAAAAATTTAAAAATCAAATATTAGAAAATTTAATCAAAACGAGTGTTAATCGAAATAAAATTTCTCTTGCCGACTTGTAACAATACTCCTAGAGAATGGGTTCAACTCTCTCTTTCCCGATTTTCGAATAAAGCGGTATTATTTTAATACTTTGTAAAAACTGGCTTACTTGAATTTTCCCCTTTTCAAATGTCTAAGATGCATTTCATTATGGCTGTATTTTGCTTGCGAAAACTTCAACCTAATTTCCGACTCCATTATGCAATATCATTCTTAACTTTCAATTGTACAATCAAAAACTTTTAACATAAATTATAAAAATGTATCACTGGGAAGTATTTAAATCTTTCAGGAAATTTAGAATTCAGAGCTGCTGAAAAAAGGTTTAACCTCATTCTTGTAATTTTAAACATCCCAAAAAACGCAAAACTACTTCAGCAGCGTGGAAATTTCTCTTATAAACCAAACATTCTCTGCCGTTATAAAATTTTCTAAAAACTATGGAACGTCAAAGAAAAAATTGAAAAACTATTATCAAATATTTTACCGCACGTGATTTATTCACTAATTAAAACCCAACTACTATTAAATTAAACAATTTAAAAAAATATTAAAATCGCTATACACATAACACTTCTATATGCTTTAAAAAATTATATCTTTCATTTCCACCCGTCTCTTTCAGTTTTTTCCATATATTTATTCATACATACAACAAGTTACCATACTTTTCTTTGAATTTTTTCATACACCTACATCCTATTAATTGCCTATTCTTAACTTGCCCCACCAAACTTTTCCTTCATCGTATCGTCAAATCAGAGTTTTTAAGTTCCTTTAGCTCTCTTTTCCTTAATCACTTTGCAATATTCACTGACGGTTCCAAAGAACCCAATGGAGTTGGCTCAGCCTTCTTTTGTCCTTCCTTAAATTATTCTAAAACCTTCAAACTATCTTCCTTCTGTTTAATTTTCTATGCCGAGTCTACTGCTATCCTACGTGTCCTTTTTGTTGCTTCTTCCCTAGTTTATCATGAAGTCCTTATTATATCAGATTCCCACAGTATCCTACAAGCCATCTCCTCTTCTTTTCCTTCTCTCTCTGTTGATTACGTAATCCTTTTCATACGCTCTCTTATCCGTAACATTTTCCTTTCTCACTCCGTCCAAATTGACCTACTGCGGATTCCTGGGCACTCTGGAACCGAAAGTAACGACACGGCCGATGCACTAGCTCGTTCATCCCCTTCTACCGATGAATTTCTCAACGTTTTTTCATCTCATAATATTAATCTCCTCCCCACTTCAGCTCATCCCAAACTATAGTTAAACTCGTACTCCTACTCATTCTCAAATCCGGATTACTTTTATCTCTTTATCCAGCCTAATCTACCGTCTTATCCATGGTTTTTCAATTTTCCCTTCATGCGGCGTTCAACTCTCTCTGCAATCTGTCGCCTACGCTTTGGACACAATTTGCTTCCTGCTTCCTTATTTCGCTTCTCTCTCGTCCCCCCTCCGCTCTGTCCCCTTCACCTTTCCTCTCACAACTTTATAGGTGACGCTAATCACATTTTGTTTGAGTGCACCTGTATCGCTTCCGAGCGTTCTTCCTTTTACTCTTCTTTTCCGTCAATTGGTCTTCCAACTCCGTATTGTCCGTCTTTTGTTCTCTCTTTACCATCATTTTCGGTCATTCCAGCACTTGAGTCTTTTCTATTCCCCTTATCTAAACGCATTAATATCTGCTTCTCACCCCTTTCCCCTCTTCTTGGAGCAATGTCTTTTTTGACGAACTCAACATATTAATTTTATTTTTTATATATTTAAAAAAAAAAAAAATCATTCTAGAACAAAAAACTCGTTCATTGTTTCCTTCGAAAATAATCAATTATTTTTTACGCTTTTTACTCTCAAATTCCTTTATTTTCACATTTACCGCGAATTTTTATACTATTTAGCATTTACAAAAGCATTTTTCTCATTAATAAAACCAACAGTTCCTCTAACAATGAAATTATCTGAGCATTCCCAGTTTTCCACTTCCGTTGAGTGAAGCAAATTAAAATTTGACACATAATTTGTTTCTATATGGTCGCTAGTGTAACGTAATGGTATAATTCTAAAATATAAAAAGATGGACAAAAGTGAAACGCTCTTCAAAAACCACTAAATTTACAAAAATGTCCTTATTTTAAATCGTTTTCGAATCATTAATAGAATTTGAAAAACTTTTCTTTACGAATTAGTAATTATGTAAGGTAAGAAAAAAAGTAATTTTTAATTGTGTCGCGAAAACAACCTGACCAAGCAAGAAACATACAGATCTTTTCAAATACTGAAACTTCCATCGCCAGGGTCATAAGCGTTCGTTAGAACGAGCGGTTTAACCCAGCATATTTAAATTACCACAGTGTATGTACTGTTGTGACCATATACAGTAGTTACATACAATATATACTATAGGAGAAAAAAAAATTAGCTATATCTATTCGAATCTTTATATAATTGGGGGAAAAAATAAGAATATATTGAAGAAAAAATTTCGAAAAAATAAAGTCATAAATGTCGCTAAAAATTACATGTTCCCTCAATGTCCTAAACATGTTTGGTTTTTCGTTTTTGGGCCAACGAAAGGCATTAGCCAAGCAACAAAGAAAACCACATCAAACTTTTGTTCCATAAAAAATCAAGGAGATAAAGGATCCTAATAAGGTATAATTACCAGTAAAGAAAAAGATATAAGGAATCGGAAGAACCAGTTTTTTTCTTTTTTAAACACGTCAACAAACGACCTCTGCCAACAATGAGAAAAAAATGGGTCAGTAAATACTAATTCGGTCAGAAATTGTCATAATGAAGAAACGAAGAACTAAGCGTGCTGCAGGCTATCACATGTGCTCTCTCTTCTCACTCAACTGACTACGTCATTTATCTCGTTTGTTCTTTGATTCATGATCTCTTCCTTTCCTGCTTAATCCAAACGGATTCCCTTTGGATTCCCGGTCGTGCCAGCATCGAGAGAAATGAGTTAATTGACATTCATTCGCTCGATTATCTTCCTCTTCTGGTAGGTTTCTTCCTGTTCTCTCAGCTTCCAATATTACCCTTCTGTCTGCAGCTGCTCATTCTAGACTATGGTTTAACTCCCTACGTGTCTCTTCATTCTCCAACCCGGACTCCTTTTTCTTGTCTATTCAACCTTTCCTTCCACGCTTCCCCTGCTTTTTTAACTTTCCTTCTATGCGCCGCTCCAACCTAGGTAATATGACTCGTGCGTTTTGGGCATAGTTGGTCCCTTCCTCGCTGTTCCGTTATTCTCTCGTGCCTTCTCCTTATTATTCATTGCACCCCTCCAGCAATCAATTTATTTGTGATCGCGATCATATAATGTTCAGTTGTTCGTCGCTTTCAACTGAACAAGCTTCTTTTTATTCCTTCCTTTTACAAATTGATATTATTCTCTCCCTTCCTTCTCCTTCTGTTATCCTAGCTTTTGATTCCTTTCTGTCGGCTATCTCTGATCGAATAAGGATCTGAGTCTGGCTTACCCCTCTGTTCCATTGTTCTTGAGCTAATGTTCATGTTGATAAATTCGTAAAAAAAAAAAAAAACTAAGATAATAGACTGGGAGGGAGGTGACAACTTGCATGAAGCGCAATAAGGACCAACAAAATCAGAGGAGAACAAATTAGAATAAAGAACAGTACGTCCGTTCCAAAAAGATGGACATGCGAAGAAGGTATGATTAGGATCCAGACAGCTTCGTAATAAGGGTGAAAATGAAGGAGAGAGACGACATCAGAACGCCATAGATTAGGGAAGTTACAGAATCAGAGGTGGATAGGGAGATTCGGCTAGATGTATAGATAGAAAGAAAGATTGTTAAAAAGGCAAAAGTATAAATATCTGATCGGAACCTAATATGAAATTTTAATTACGGGAGAAGCATATCGGAAGCAGGAATTTTACTGAAATGTAAGCAGGATGACGAAACAATCTGAGCCAAGGAAGCCGCCATCTCATTACACTCAATGCTCACATAGCTAGGGTCCTAGAGGAAATCGATATAAAAATAATCATAAAAACGAAAACGTTCAGCTAAAAAAAAAAAAACCGAAAATTCAATGAGAACATAATTAGAATCAATTAGCTATGCGAAGGGCAATGGGGAGATAAGGACAGAGAAAAATGAAAACGCGATGAGGAGAAGAAATAGTGATTAATTGCTAGTCGCTCTAAGGAAGTAATAATGGAACAGTACAAAGAACGGAATATTTGAAACCAAGGATGCGGGCTAGCAAGAGGTTGAATTAGGAGATAATGCGAACAAAGATTAAAGAATGACAAAGAGTAAGTATCAAACCAAAATTTGGAATGGTAGGTTATATATATATATATATATATATATATATATATATATATATATATAGTAACTGAAGGTCCCGGTTAGGTAATTTGTTCCAAAATTGACCATTAAAAGCGTTAAGAAGCTTATTAAAATAATTCAAACATTTAACTAAAATAGGATAAACCTTTCTTAACATATACGGACTTTATATAAATCGTACCTTTGTCGGCGACTCTGAAATTACTCTAAATATTATTTAATATAAACGTGTTATAAAAAATTTAGGATCAATACGTACAAATTTGAATGAAGAAAAACTCATACACAAAAATTATTTTTAAGTGACTTGCATGTGTTATCCTAAAAAAAATAAATAAAGAAAAAAAAAACATAAATGTAAAACAATGAAAGAGGAATGTTTTAAAATTAATTGAGAATTAATTGAGAAATTAAATTTTTAAGCTGCACATTCCATCGAGTAAAGAAACAAATGTAAGTAAGACGTTTGCTATAAGTGTATATGCTATAAGTCACATTGTAATTCAACTAGTTATTTAGATCTTACTACATTTATATATCTAAAATAATAATTTACGAATATAAAAAACTATTATAAATAGATATAAAAACTTACGGAATTGATCAGCCAGAAATATTGGTTTTTCCTCGAAAATTTTCTTCGCATATTTATTTTATAAATAAAAATACATTTTTCACTAATATTCACGCTATTAATAATTTCCATCATTTTGATTTATATGTATTAATAATTTAAATAAACGAATTACTGTATATGAACATTAATAAAAATTACATATGTTATTGATTATACTCGTAACAAAAAATTTTGCATAAAATATTAATGAAGTACCTAAGCTATTTCAATTCTCATGGGGTGTGTGTGGGGGGGGGGGGGGGGGGTTAACCCCCAAACCCCACCCCGTGGACACGGCCTTGAGACAAGATAATAATAACTTTCAAAAAAATCAAAGAGCAGTGAAAACAGATGAAAGCTAGCCTAAAATAGTAAAAACTGATACGAAAATCAAAAAAACATGATGCAAACATGCACTAATTTTAACAAAAACAAAAACCCCAAAAGGCAGTTCAAATTGAGAATTATACTGTACAAAATGCAGCACTGATACAAAAACATAATAAGATACTTTTGACATGGATATGTCTTATGGTTGGGGTTCATTCCGCAAAATGCATTCTTCGCGCAAAAATTCGTACTTAAGACAAAATTATTACCGCGATAACGTCATCGAGTTCATGCTTTTATAAAGGAATTTTATTTAAGTTTTTATATTTCTCTGTTTATCGTAATGAACATTTTATTCACAGTACGATCAATGTTTTTACTAAAAGGAAACAGTCGCAGCACATTTTACAGGCCAGCCAAAAGAAATATTCACGTGAAAATGTAATTCTGTAACAAAAGTACAAAAGTACTCGTTTCATTTCTTTCCAAGACGAGTTTATGCCAGCTGAACTATCAAGCCATGAAAGCAGCGATCACTGGATCGACGGAAAATCTGAGTCTTTGTTTTCGTTAACTCAATTATTAGACTGTTTATTATACCGATATCTTTTTTATATTCATAAAATGATTTTTAACGCATTCGCTGATATAATAGTTTTCTCGGGGTTTCATTTGTTTTGCTTTTTTTTTTTTTTTTACTATTATTATTCTTTTACTTTTAATTTGAACGTGTTTTACGGTTGTGGTCGTCCCAAAAATTTTTAACACCAAAAAATCGCGTTATGCAATACCTATAAATAAACAATTCGGCACCTGCTCTTGGTGCACACAAACAGACACACACGCGCGTACTTATATACACACATACATATGTTTTAATGTAAAACATACAATAAATATCGTGACAAATTTAGCAAAGTAAGAAAGGTGTAGAACGTATTTATCCGTTAGCAATGTTTTCGAGTCCGGCCCATCATCAGATGGAAAAGGTACAATGTGCTCGATTCGTCAAAGATATATTCACAAGTAGTCGCTAAAGAACCTCATTGTCGGATGAATCCTAAAATTAAACACTATCGCGTTAATCGTGTGAATGCGATTACTTTATTTTTCGTACGCAGTAGAACCCAATTCAACTTAATATGATTTCTAGCATAATACGCTATTTTACGACAATCCCTAGGATCAAATTAAATTTTTTACATGACTTTTTCCGCCTAGTACGTTTCACTTTCCCATGTGTAACATCGTTTTCAGCCTTTATCTGAAATAAATATCAGTTTTTTTTGTTTTTTTACGTTTTGTTGTCCCATCTAATATTTGTTAATGTTCATAAAAACCACCCTCTGGGATGAATTAAATAGCAGATGTAATACTATATTAAAGAAAACAGAGCTCGAAATGTCACAGACTAATTCTGGCTATTCTTCTATTGACGATGATGTTGCGAGGTACGGAGTTCGATCAACAGAAGAACTCATTGAAGATAAAATTACTTTAGTACAAACAACTACCAAAAAAAAAATTAAACTGATGGTGAAGACGCAACTCCAATATTAACTACTGTTCAGGTTGTGGAAGCAGTCAACGAGTTGAGGCAGTACATACCTTCTTTAAATGGCTCGCTCAAAATACTCTTTAGAAATTAAATGACGTTGAAAACATAATTATTTAAACAAACCAAAATTACTTCGGCAAAATAAAATCGATTTTTATTTCCTGGTAAATGTGTATATATAATTAATTAAGATACATATAAATATATATAATTAAATAAAAAGTGGATTGCGAGTTATTTTTTATCTGTATGTATTTATGTAGATTTTCCATCTGTCCCGTGTAACAAGATTTCCCGCTTAATGCAGACTTTTCGTACGGTCTGTTTAAAACCGTATTAAACGAATTTTAATGTGCCCACATCAATCTATATCATACATACATATATTAATTACAACGCAATTCTTAGGCTACCCCCCATTAGAAAAAATGTCCCAATTTTATGTAACGTTTGTTATATTTTATAGGGTTTTTGTGATTGTTATTTTAAAAATGTCATAATTTTATGTAACGGAAAATGTAACGAAAAAAAGTCTTACTTTTATGTAATGAAAGTTAAATGTTAGGATAAAATTTTTGTGATTATGCTACTTTTTTTGTGTTGATGCCAGTAAGAATTACGTTGTAAATTTTGATCGTTTTATACAAAGTACAGAAGAGAAAGAGACAGAAATGTAAGCAAGAGGGGTCGCACAGCCCCTTGCGATGCCAAAATGGCCGAGTTATATATATATATATATTAGTAACTATGCCATTCTTAGCCCGGAGAAGACTACAAAAAATGTTCCATTACAATGTCCGCCACAATGTATATAAGCGACGATGAAAATAATTGTAAATAATAATGTTGTATACAATACGTATAAAATGTGATTGAACAATAGATTTTTTTTATATAGAACGGCTAAGAATAACGCAGTCAATTGAAAACGATTCTTCTAAAAGTAGCTTAAAAGAAAAAAGATTGGTGGTCAAGGGGGGTTTCCCCCTCGCGAGATCCCAAGGGCCGAGTTAGATAAATATATATAGGTGTATATATATATATATATATATTTCCGCGGTCATGGATAAAGGCATGCGGTGCAAATTTCACCCAATTTTTACTTATTTTTTATAATTCTTGAGACATGAAGTATACAACAGACAGAGTCGAAGATTTTTCCGTCGCCAACAAAAGATTTCCACCTCAACAAAAAATATCGTATAAGAAAAAAACGTTTGAACCCACCACATGAACATATCACAGAACGAGAAAAATCATTTAAAAAGTTAGCAATAGACTTTATTTATTATTTTTTCATTCGAATTTTATGTTTTAGTTCGAAAATAAAATTTTACTTAATTTACAAAATTGATTTTCTCAATCGCATTACTGATTACATATATCTAAGTAACACTCATTCGCTTATAATGCACAGATTTTTAATATGAAAGGCGAAATCGTAAATCACGTTCATAATATACTTACAATTAGATGTTTCCCTTTTAGAAAAGAGAAAAATTTGGACATTAATCAATTTTGAATAGGTGTTGTACACAGTGAATTGCTTTTTTCTTTTTACAATAATTAAATTAAATCAATTTTTAATAATTATATTCGTTTACACGATATAATTGCAATGTTTCACTTAGCGGAAATTACGTATGATTACTAGTGGGGTGGCCAATGAAAATAGATATTCTAATGCTTACGGTAATGTTCGTTAAAGCTTCGGATTAAATTAATCTAACTACAGTTAGGGCTGTATTGATTGCTTTACATTCTACTTTATCTTAGATAATTTAAAGAGAATATCGATGCGCATGAAAAGTTAATTAACCTAAATCGCTAATGCACCGATTTTTTCTTAATACCTCCGAAAAGGACAAAGTAGAAATGTATGTTATTTATAAACTCTGTACTAAAGTGGGGAAGAAGGTGTTCTTTCAGTGTGGTACTCCGGAATCAGTTAAACAAATAACATATACGGTATAAGCTGTCAACAACATTCGGAACTACACCTATTTTTCTTCGTCAAACTCTTATCTATAAACAGTTCTTATACCGAACTTGTAAATCCGGAACTTCCAATATCAGTACAAAATTAACAAATACCGTTGTAAATATAAATTCATACTTTTTCACGTATAACGTACAAAACCATATTCACTATATCAGTAACAGCTCTTAAAGATTGCTCGCCGCAAACTAACTTAATACCGCGCATATATTTACACACCTATCATTGAAATAGATAAGATAAAAACATTATCTGCATTCTTTTATTTAGTGAAGAGGTAGCATATACATTAGCTGACATTATATGCTCTTTTAAACGCAGTTTCGTTATGTAACTTATAACAGAGTTCGAAACTTTTTTTGTTATTTGGCGAATTAGATTTGAAGATTTTTTAAATCTGATTTAAATTATTCAAATCGTCGCTACTAATTAGACGATATATACTCGTACCATCTTTCAAACTTTATTTTTACCAAGCTCAAATTAAAGAAAAAACTGATAACGAAAGTTTTAAAAAGTGCACTTTTTTGTTAACATCTTAAATTAAAAAAAAAAAAAAAAAAAAAAAAACGCGTAAAAGGTAATAAAAGTTTTCCTTTTTCAAAATTAATAGCTTTCAATCACTCAAACATTGCAACAAGAATTTCAGCTTATAAATTAAAACACAGCATTTCGAGCTTCTTGCACGTTTATTTTTTACTTCTAACAATTCGTACACTTTTCAGAGATTACTATGAAAATTGGTTGTAACGTTTCGAAAATTTTGAATATATTTTTTCTCAAAACTGCATAATTTGCAGTTTTTTAGGTCAAAAACAGATTTTTCCACGATGCAAGATCGAACACTTTACCACCTTACTCTTCATGACTTCTCACTCGGCTCGCTAATAATATCGCATATTTTCTCCTTCGCCCTTAACCGCTGCTTTTTCTACCTCGCTCGTTTTATTCCTATCTTTTTTCATTTTTCCATTTACTTGTTTCCACATAACAAGATTTTTCTTCTATCAGAACACTGCTGCCACATACCCACATTTCCAAAGAACATAAATTTTTAACAGTAACAATTTTGCAAGCGTCATAGGGCTGTGTGTAGCATCCACTATTAACCTTATAACTTTTTTACAGTTGGACGCCTTAATAATAATAATAATAATAATAACAACAACAATAAATAAATAAAAAATAGTCCATAAGTCAACCGATTCAATCTAAATTATACTATGTTATTTTTCGGAAATGTCTGTAGCCTTCAAAAGAAAATTTTGGGGCAACTCCTGCTTTTAAACTACCTATGCGATCTTATTAATATGTGTTCTTACATATTTAGATTATTTCGCTATTTACAGGCCATTCATTTGTTACGTAAAACGCTTTTTTCTTTTTTTTAAACACCCCACACCATACAATAAGAAAAAATAAGAAAATATATACGCCACTTTACGTCGTTAATCTTACGTAACATAAAAATATTTTCGGTACTTTAGTGATAAGTGAAATTAATGAAAATATGATTATTTTTTATTAAAAAAAAATTATTTACTTTTAAACAGTGTAGGCACTTTAATTTGTAACCGTTATAAATATTATAATATAAAGTTATGAAAATCTAATTAAAAATATAACAAAGTTCTATTCAGTACAAGCTGCCAGTGGCTTCAGAAACTAATCAGAAATACAGTCAAATTTACAATGGTGAAGAATAAAATTTGACAAAATAAATTCGCTCAACCATCTCTCCTTAAAACAAAAAATAAAGTGGTAGACCTCCCCCCGCGCCGTTAAACACCTTAGGTAATAAATAAACGGTCCCTCTTATGCCTATCTACAATTTACTTTATGTATGCGACACGTTTTTATCGTACGGCACGTTATAAAATGAAAATTGCGCCAAATTCACGAACCCAACCATAAAATTTAGATCTTCGCTACTTTAACGTCATTAACTTGTTGCGAAGTCGTTTCCTGACGACGCAAAAATGCAGTCCATCAAGAATCTCTATTTTTCTGCTCTTTCTGTATAGCGTCTACTAATAGAGAACAAATAAACTACTGTTGTTACTTCAAAAATAAGGCAGCCTTTTTAAATCTAACGCCGCTTTAAATTATATGTGTTTAAATGTAAATAAAACTGGGAACAGAATTACACAAAAAATTAAATTTTTTAGATTTTTGCTGATTATTACATTTAAAAAAAAAAAAAAAAAAGTATGCTCATGCTGTCATGTGATAAATGCCACATTTTACATATTTCGATTCGTATTAGAGAATCCTAAAAATAAATCCTGGAATGGACACTGACATATATTTTTTCGCTATTTCAATAAAACACCCATTTTCCTCAACTAATGCCGTCATTCTTTCAGGAACATAAAGCAGAGGCATGAAAAATCATGAGATTGACTCGCACATCGTGGCTAAGATCAATCAAGATGGGTTCGAAGCCGTGATGACCACCGATATCCATTTTCCACAAAGTTTTCAGTATTAACTAGGCTGCGCATAGGACATACATCAATATCCCATAACTATCTCGTCCTTCCCCCCGCCGTTTTTGTAACTTACCGGTCTCGTCAACTGCAGAACATATCTTGCAACACAGTCCACGTGCAAGCACCCGGCGGCGCTCACAAACTTCCCATTTAACAAGTCCTGGACATCTTATGCTACATAAGAGCGGCTAAGCTGATCAACTATCTTTAAATGCACGCTGATCCATGTACTACTATACTGATAAGTTAGCGAAAACTCGACTACACCCTTGACAGTAGATTATCTATATAAAAAGAAAACCTTAAATAGTTACGTAGTTTGCAGGCAATTTTTTTAGCTTTCCTATTGTGTACCGAAGAATGTTGAAGATATCATGGATAGATAAAATTAGAAATCAGGAAATACTAAACAGATTGAATAAAGAGATGGAATTAGTTAAGACAGTAAAAAGAAGAAAGATTGCATATCTAGGACACATTGTGAGAAACCAAAAATATGAAATTTTAAAATTAGCCATTGAAGGAAAAATAGAAGGAAAAAGAGCTCGAGGAAGAAGAAGAAGAACCTGGATGGAGGATGCGAGAGAATGGACGGGAATTCGGATACCGGAATTGCTACACAGCATGGCCGACAGAGAAAACGCCAGAAGAATAGTCGCTAACATCTAATGCAGATACAGCACCAACAAGAAGAAGATTACAACAATTCATATACGAACGTACAGAAAAATAAATAAATAAACAGAGGAGTGTTTTTTTTTGGTTTTTTTTGAGAGATCTAACTTTAATTTATCCTTTCCATACGGATCCGACATAAACGACAAGCGGTTGTATGCGGGGGAAGTACGTTTGTTCTCGAAAAACAATGTAAACATACAATTTAAAGTAAACATTAAAGTAGCGAATTAGTTGATCAACATTAAAAAAAAGCAGTTTAACCGAGTACCGGCAGAATTTGTGATAACACATTTACCAACGGCGTGACGCAATAAACAAGCAAGCAGTATAGACAGCACTCGAAAATTCAATTTTTAGAAGAAGAAACACTTTCACGATACAAAAAAAGTACAAAACGTGAGTGTGCACAATAAGTGCTCGCCTTCTGAGAAACAAGCAGCAACAATGACGCAATTATCCATGGTGTATTTCAGCGAAAAATCGTACTATCTAATCTTAATAACAGCCAAAGAAAATTGTTATGAAATAAAAATATATTATGAACGTTTAATGAGAGCGAAGCTAGCAGAACGTTCAATTTTTGATCCCCTTTTTCTTTTAACAAATACTTACATTTTTAAAAAATGCAACTTTTTTCTCGCACAATTAATTTTTTTATTCTTGGAAAAATAATAAAATAACTTTTGACCTATTCTAATCATTACTATGTATTGTCATCGATATAATACTTTTCGTATATAAAATCCTGTTTTTCTTCAAGAATATAGTAAAAACTTTTTAATATTAAATTTTGCAGGGTTCTATGGGCCATACTTTACTGTATCGGTAGCCATGGTGATCTTGGCAGTCTGTAAAAAGAATTAATAACTCGAACCTAGTCCCTCACTGGAAGGTTAGGTTAATGCCTGGGAGTTACGTTATATTCCTAGAGTGTAAGAAATCAGCATGTGGTCGAGGTCACGAGCACTGTTTGTGGGTTTACCGGTACAGTGGAAAAAAAATAAATATTAAATTGGGGCGAAATGTTCTTATTTTTACGAACGTTATTATTCCAGTAGATGTAATATGTCAAAAATTAATTTAAGATTATTATGAAATTGTGATGTTGCTGAAAAATAAGTGTTCAAACATGTTCGCAATGAAATCAAAAAAAAAAAAAAAAAAACCAAAAAAAAACCAAAAAAAAACCAGCACACACCGCCTTTAATAATATAATTAATAACTTAACATTTGCAAGTTTTGCAATTATTGATAATAGGAAAAACACTGCAAGAACTTAGAACAACAGTGGCGAATAGAATGAACTCACCGACATAAGAAACTTTTCCATAGATAATACAAAATAAATAAAGATATCACTGTGAGGTATTATTTATCAGAATTAAGACAAGTCACTTCAGCAGCGTGACAGGAAGTATACCGTTAAAGTTGTTGCGGCATCCAACATACAATTAAATACCTTATAATAACGGAACCGATTCAGAATTTAAGAAAGACAATTTTGTGAATTATCAACTATATTAATATACATACCATCTGTCCCTTAAAGGGGGAAAAAAAAAAAACAAAACATACTAATAACTACAATAATACGAGAGTATAGGGGACCCCCCCCCGCCCGCCAAAGAACCAAAGACTCTATGAACAAATTTGTTATAACAGAGAAACTTAATTTATGCCATAAAAGATTTAAATGAATTTTACCTACGGATTTGATTATAACTAATATTTAATACTATTCTCTAATAAAACTATTAATGTTCCTTTTTTATTCTATTTTAAACGTAATTATCATCGATCTTTTGCTATTTTTATTTATTTTTAACTTTTATTTTGTAATTTTAATTAAAAATAGAAGTTCAATGAGAAATGCATATATTTAAACTTGTTTACGAACATACAGAATTCAGATTGGATTACTAACAAAAATAAAAAAGAAATAAAGTGATTTGTCACTATTTGCTATTATGGGAATTTTTAGTTCGCGCAGAATCTCTCGATTTTTTTATTTCTTAAAATCATTATTATTTTTCAGTTATAATGCATTAGTTTAAATACATTTGTGTCATATTTAGAACAAAAAAAAAACAACCGTAAGTTTTTTCAACACTTATTAAGAGTGAATAAAATGGAAAAAAAATCGGAATTATTTTTTAATGATTTGTAATAACTAAGCTAGCTCATGCCGAAAAACTAAATCAAATTGTCGAGTCAGAACAAGTTACGCCAGTGATTAATGAAGATAGCGATGACGACTGATAAAAATTAATTTGCTCGATTGAAATGATTTATATAAATATTATTAAGTTATTACACCTAATTTATATCTTTTCTAACGTACCATGTGTATTTTCTTAAATATTTAAATAAGTAATAATTAGCCAAATGGAAGTGCTATTAATGTGCCCCTTATTTATCATCTGTAATAAAACGAACTAAAAGTCTTTTTAAAACAAAAT
This sequence comes from Icerya purchasi, assembly GCA_039619475.1. NCBI lineage: Eukaryota > Metazoa > Arthropoda > Insecta > Hemiptera > Monophlebidae > Icerya > Icerya purchasi. The sequence continues at coordinate 588,575,537 of CM077115.1, forward strand.
ATACATTATTAATTAAAGCTTTCGCATTCTTTTTTTTCGTTTTTTTACAATTGTTTCACTATTCCTGAGAATCAAAAAATTTCTAAACATGCTTTTAGTTGAATTTTCGGAGAATTTAATGCTAAAAAATAGGGGCTTTTATTTATTGACTGATTTATTTATTTTTTTTTATTTTACATGTTCTAACAATCTGAAAAAATTCAGGAAAACTTATTATCTTCAAATACGTAACATATATCTATTTCGTTGTTATTAGTTGAATTTCAAGAGTGTTTTCAGCCAAAAATGCGTGTTTCTATTTTTTTGGAACCTCTTCCACCCTACTTTTAAAAATCTGAAAAAATGTCAGCAGATAGTTTACACTGCAATACATGTTATATGATTTTTTCGTCGTTACTGAATTTTTAAAATATTTTTTATGGCATTTTCAAAATTTTCAACGTTTCTAAAAATTTGAATTTAGCGTCTAAAAATCTGAAAAAAATTCTCCGTTATACAAATTTCCATTATTTTTAACCTAGAACAAGAATTTTTGAAATCGATTGAAAAATAGCTGAGATGTTGTAAAAAAACGGAAATCACAAAATGGTGACTGCCTAGAGATGTATATATCTTTTTTTTATAAAGTTTGGTTCAAAGGCACTTCTTTTACCTCCCTTAACTGGGTAGACCCTTATCGTACACGATGGCCAACTAAAACGGAAAGATTTTTTTATTCTCTGCTTATATAAATCGAGTTATGTATTTGTTAATTTTTAAAAATGGACTAGATAAATTGTATGCCAGTTCTTTTATTGTTTTCTTTTTCAAACTGATTGCCGAGTCTTTTTTTAAATTTAAATCTGAATATATGCGATATTTTTATTCACCAATCGCAATCGTTCGATTTATATCGATTCGTTTAGTTTAATTTTTTCCGCGTTTACTGAATCGAAAAAAGAAAAAAAATGAAAATCGGCTTTTCTTAAGCTATTTCTATTAGACCGAACGGGAAATAATTCCAAAACTATTTTTTTTTTCTTTTTTAACAAGAGGATCGCGATTTTATTGCTAAGGAACTTTGTCTTAAATGAGAAATTATTTTTTCAAAATTAATATATTTTTATGTAAATCGCACCTAATGATTTACCATTAATAATACGAATAATTTATTCAATTAAATACAACTATAATTATCACAGATAACATATTAAGATATAAATTATAAATTACATGGCTGATTTCAAACTTAGTCCTTCAATATAACGGCGAATTAAAAATCAGCCGTTAAGTGTATAGTTTTTTTTGTTATTTTAATATTTGCACTGTCTATTGTAATTGCATTTAAATTTAATTACTACGGCTTATTCTGACGTTTTCACACTAGATCTTGGACTGGTTTCGTTTTACAGTTTTTTTTTGTTTTTTTTTTTACTCATAGAACAACTCTGACGTAAATACAAACAAACATGCCTGCACACACTCACTCATTCACACGCACTCCTTACTAAACAGAAGTCGACACGATCGAAAACTTTGAATTATTTTTCACTTTATTTGTTTTATTAAACGCGGTAATCTATAATATAGTTAAGCTGCCTGGCTAGCAAATTAGAGGTACCATCGGTTTTCGAAACTTGTTTCGTTCCAGATCCAAGTGGCTCCCCGATTTATACCTAATCTGAAATAATTGAGTACCTACCGGGGAAATTGGGAAAGTAAAGGTGGATCCTAAGTAGAAAGAAACTGGCCCCAATATTCTCTTAAAATCCATTAGGCTTAATAACACGATGAAAAACTTAAATTCACAACCTCCAGCATCGTATCATGAGTATGCGATTCACTTTAAACCTTCAAACACTATAAAGTTCAAAGACACATTTAAAAGTATTTTTTAGATGGCACAAACTGTACTTGTAGATATTTATATAGTGAACTTACAAAGAGGTAAAATTATTTAATACAAATTGTATACAATCTGCAAAATTTTATTCGTGGAAAATGATTTACCGAAAAATTCTCGGTTACACTTAAATTTGAGATTTATCCGTATAAATATTTTCACTACGAAGTGGGAGAAACATTTTACAGTTACTACGAATCAGCGCAATATAATAAATAAATTTGAAAGCTAGCATGTCTTCCTTTGAAACAGATGTACGGTTATATTGGAAAAGATGATGATGCATGGTAGAGAGCAGCAAAATAAGGAATAAAATTACACTTTAAACACACCAGAGGGTGTTTGTACAGAGATGGCATAGGATATGGCGAAGCTGAAGCGTCACAATGTAGCAATTTTAAAAAAGAAACACAAGTACAATCAGTAATGCTGAGAACAACTGAGACACGCCACACGTTTAGCTTGATAGCGGAAAAAGTGAAAATTTCAACCGATATGCTGCGAAAGACAGCGACATATTAGATAGACCAGAGAGGACCGATAGAAGCATTCGTTTCTTTGCCAGCTTCACCGAGTAAAAACATCGACGCTGACTTAGCAATAAAAGAAGACACAAGCTACTCTGCGACATTTTCAAAAACTGATATGGCTAGTAAAGCTTAAAGTACGAATGCGGATTATCGAAGTGATTAAAATTACAAAAAATTCATAAATTTTTCCAAAAAATGATGCAATAGCAAAAATACGAATCCAAAAAACAAAAATAAAAAACTATACAACGAAACTAGAAAAAAATAAACGCTATACATAATCATGCAATTACATAAGTACCTGATAATTGTAAAAATGAAGGACGGTCCAGAAAGACGGACCGGGAAAAAAGCTATAATTAATAATGCTTTTAGTGAAGTAAACGGTATCATCAAAGACAGAATTTCTTTTACTTGTCTTAGCTAAATGCTATAATAATTAACTGATAATTTACAATTGATTATCCTTTGCGAAACATTTACTTCAATAAATCGGCACTATAAGTGACAACTCATCGTTACTATGTTTATACAAAGTTATATTGAAAAAATTATGCAACGGAAATGTGTAACTCCTTCGCAAGCTCAGATAGGGGATGCAAAAATTTCTCCAAAAATCAAATGATGGGAGAACTGGAACACGCAACTTAGGAAGCCCGAAATAACAAAGCAATTGAGCAAGATGAACTATCAGCGGATTTTACGAAACAAGTAAACCATCAATATGGGGCAAAATTAGCGAACCTCTTAAATAAAATTTACAGTGACGGTGAAATACCAAGTAATTTTAGAAAAATTAATCATTTTGTACCGATTCCAATGAAGAGATGTTCACAAACATGCGTAAAATACAGAACGATCGCACACTAATGTATCGATGGTAAACTTTAGGATCGAACGAAAATTAGATTAGCAATTAACGAAGCACAACATCGATTCGTCTGCAAGAATGCGACAAAATGGCACTACTTTAATAATAATAATAATAATACAAAAAAAATAACAGTCGCAAATGGGAAAGTAATCATTCGCTTTATTAATTACGGGGAAAGACATTTGATCGTGCAAATCGTGAACATATTAATAAGAAAGACCTTTAAATAATTATAAGTTTATATTAGAATCAGCGAGTAAACATAAAAATTAACGGAGAATGTTCAAAAAATGATTACAGCATCACGAGAGAAGTTAAGACAAGGATGCTCGCTGCTATCGAGACATATAGGTGTACATAAACGAAATCATTAAAGAAGCTGAAAAATGGGTATAAAAATTAACGAATGAGTTAATGTAATCAGTTAATTCTCTTAGGAAGTGAAAAATAAATGCAAAAATTGTTGAAGTTTGCCGAGAAGGAGATAAATATTGAATGAAGATTAATGTATCAAAAAAAAAACGGAGATTATGCGATTTGCAAAAACCGAAAGCACAAATGTAAAAGTAAAAATTGGCAACGAGGAAGTGAAAAACATACCCAAATTTAAATATTTCGGATCGATAATAATTGGGCATCGGTAGAAAATGGCTGCGAAGGTTTCCATCAATTTAAAAAAGATATTAAAAAATTAATCTAAGGCTAAAAAAGAAAATAATCAGATGTTTTATGTATGGCTCATGGTAACATACGGTGATAGAAAAAAAATGCACAATAAACGTGGAATCTGAAAAAATATTACGCACGTATTCGAAAACTATTAAAAATACGATATAGACAGATACCGTTAGGAACAGGGAAGTCCAAGCAGAAGTAAAAAAGTGTAAAGCTACACTAAATGATGTGTAAATATATGTAGGACATAAATCTAATGTTGATTGCGCAGAGCTAAATTTATGGAAAGCCAACCCAGGGGACGAAAAACAATCGAGAAAATGAATATACAAATGTGGCGTAAGCGACCTGATTAAAAAAGGTTAGGACTAGAAAAATATAGACATACAAAGATCTAACTTCTGTCACAAAAGGAGATATCACTGGACGACAATGATTTAAGCTCGCGTTCGGATGATAAGCTGTAGAGATTTCTCTCCTCATCTAATACTAATATAAACACAGTCAAACGTCCAGTTGCATACAGCTAAAACAAGGACTGTAATTTTGAATTTTGCTAAGTAACCAGCAATCTAAAAATCATCTGTACAAAGAAAGGCAGCAGCTACGCGGTTTTCACGTGAACCAGTCCAGTACGACTTCAAATTCAGCCAAATTGTTGGTAACATTAGTTTTTCATAGTCGTGGTGGCGTAGAATTCTTTCACACTAAAAAAAAAAAAAAAACCCAGCCCTGTGTCTTTATCGTCCAAGGCCGTCCCGGTCATTTTCCTCGTAAATAATTTTTGTTACAGCTGACTGCGATCTTTTGCGTGTTTGTACTCTTACATTTGAAACGTTCGAAACAAATCGTACGTTCTCTTTTATTTATGATATAAATCATTTAAACTTTCTATCCGTTGGTTTATAATTATTAAAAACGTTATATTTAAATTTAGTAAAAAGTTTCGTACAAAATTGTTCAAGCTGTGAATATAATCGGTATGTACCTAACAATGTTATATAGGTTTGTTTTGCAGTAAATTACAGACAAAATAAACGCATCTGTTTTAACCTGGATATCTGTAAATTAACATTCGGATTCAAAATTCTTGTAAAAAAAAGTAAGTACAATTGATAAAATAACTGGCATGCTTAAAAAAATCCTTTGGCGAAACAACAAAATGGCCTTTTCTAACTTTACAGATGATAGAAATTCACAACAGAGCGTTTTTCATTACTTCGGATATACTAAAAAAATTAATCAATTCGGAATATGTGGCTGGCTCATCATTTATTGTCACTTAAACGCAGAGAAAGCGAACTATAACACCATATTAACTGTGTAACTTGTGTCACTTGGAAAGTTTTTCACTCCTGTTTTAACCACTAAAAAAACACAAAACTCACCGTAACTAAAGTTTTACTAAATTAAATGTATATAATATTTCGAAATCACTAAAACCAATAATATTTCTCTAAACTTTAGACTGCCCATCTCGTTTCTCTACTACTAAAACGACAATTAATATTTGCTTTTGCCGGTTCATTATGTTAAACATTTCCTAACTTTATGAAGACTACTAATAATACTCTTCCGAAAACAGTTTACAAAAAAACCGATTCAGCCTTTTAACAAATATAGAAATAAATATCTGACAAATCTATAAATTTATCTCTTTTCAAATTGATACGATTAAAACTCATTTCTTTTCTTGTTTTCCGCTACAAAATTGGAAATATCTGTATTCATATTCAATCACTTCGAAATTATAATACCAGTCAGTCGCGTCAAAGACTGCTCTATTGCGAAATACACGGACTAGCGTCACTTGATTAGTTTGGACGCAGCTGGGCTGATTTGGTGTGAAAACGGCCTTACACTAATTCTAACGAAATTAATTAAAGCAAATTTTCATCGCCGTAGGGAGAGGAGAAGTTGAAAACACTCATAAATCGGTAACTTTTGCGTTAAACTTTTCTGATTGTAACTCTAGAACAGTATATTATCGTTGTTTACACACGCATTATTGTTTTCTTACCGTGCCTTAATACAGCCCCTTCTCGTTATAATTCTCCTGACACTATCGGAAAAATTGAGGTCAAACAAGCAGCACAAATTGCACAAACTATTAGCACGTTAAATTTACAAATTTGAAAGTATTAAATTTTAGATAATATAACTCTACTAGTTTAGGAATTTTACACCAAGTTAAAAAGTTCCAAAAAAAGACATAAGTAGATTAAAAATAATTAAGAGAAATGTGTGGATATTTTTTAGAGGCCTATAAGAAAATATTTCATTTTACAAAGTTCTTTAACATAAATAAGATTAAAAATTTTTCGTTCTATTCAAAAAAAGGTCTGCAAAAAGTTTAACAATTTACAATAATAAGCTATTGCCATTTGTAATCTAAGAAAAAGAAAATTACTTGAATTTCTAAAGAATATCTTAAATTTTAAAATTTTAACTGCGTTCGTTTAGAAAATATTTAAACTTGTACGAAAGGAAAATGTAAATATTTATAAACAGAAAACATAGTACCGAAAATCTGAAAAACATACGCATATACGTTGTTCCCCATAGAAATTTTATGCTGAATAAAAAAAGAACACTATTCCGATGTTTAAAGAAATAAATAAAAAAATTAAAAATTAAACAAAATAACTTTTCCATATGTACACACCTTAATTTCAATATTGTAATGTAAATTTGTATAAAAGTTATTTTTATCTTTGAAAATTGTTAACCAATTTTTAATTTACATTACAAAAACCAAACAAAAAAAAAAAACAAAACAAACAAGCTCAGCTGATTAAATTTGACCTAATTTCTATACACTTTAAATGAGTAATTTTAAAATTTAAAATAGCCTAATTTTTCATTAACAAGAAAATGCTATAAATAATATTAATCATAAGTAAAAATTGTGTACTACGTGGGGTTTAAGATAATGAACTTATTTATTTCTTTTTTTTTGAAAATTAGGAAAACTAAACTTTTATTAACACTAATAATTTTGAAGTCGTTCGATACTAATATTCATATTTACAAATTAGTAAAATTTCACTTACGTTATTTAAAAAAAAAAAAAAAAACTTTTAAAGGTCACTTTCGATTGAAAAATTCGGGGTGTAACAGAATTTAACATGTCTGTTTAAAAATGATTGCAACAATAATTTAAACATATACACGCTTAAAGTAAACCAAATGCCAATTAAATTGCAGTTGTCGAAAAATTTGATTAAGATCGTAGGGCTCTTCTACGTCTGTAGAAGTTTGTTACAACTTACATGTAATCGTTTATTAACTGCTGTTTAATAATGAAAATTACAATTAAACAAATGCAATAACAGATCGCGCATAATATTATAAGGAAAATTTGAGGAAATGTGAAAACAAAAAAAAGAAAAGAAAGTATGTTGGAATTAAATATTATCCGTGGTGAAACATTTTAACAAAATAAATTGTTAAAATTATTGAGATAAAAAAGTAAACAAACTGTATAAATAATTTAGTCTAACGTTACATAAAAGGTCGATAATCAATAAAATTATTATTATTACCGAATTTAACAATTATTTCCGTACATTTAACGATTAAATAAAATAACTACCCAACAGAAATATATTAAATAAAATATTACACATAGTTCCGAAACGCGTTAGTGTCATATAATGTAAATTTTATTTTATTCAACATATTTTCATTGAATTGTTTTATTTAACGAACTTGTCAATTTTGATTACACATAAAAGCTGATTGATAAACTCTTTTTAAACTACGTTTAATTCAAAAAAATACGTTCTATTTTTAATCATGCTACAACATTTACAAATTAACCTGCGCATATTTCTTTTTTCTTTCACTTTTCAGTTTTATAGTTATTTTTAAAAATTCAATGAAAAATTAATATCGCAGAATATCTAGAGACCTTTGCGTCCGCAAAAGGAACGTAAATAATATTTCGTATCTAAATGCTCGTAAGTATGAATTTTACTTTATAAACAATATTGAATACACGATATACTATAAAAAAAAAAAAAAAAAAAAAGAGGGTAATTGTTTCGCAGGAACAGTTAGACAATTTCAAAAATATTAGCCGAGTAACCACATAGTACCTTGCGGTTTATATGAATCTCGGAAAGGTGCATTAATATAATTTTGCAAGAATTATAATCGTTTTTTAAACATTTCATACTTCAACTGCTGATTGTAACGTTTATATTATTTTCGTTTCAAATTGAAAAAGAGATAATATAAAAAAAAGTAAAATAGCACATTTATAATAATTTTATACACCGTTTTATTGCCCCTAATACGTCTAAATTGACCTACTCTTAAATTACGCGTTATATTTATCAAGTACCACTTAGCTAAAAACATTACGTAAAAATAACTTAAATATGTATAATATAAAATTATTTTCCTTTAATTTTTAATCCGATCGGTGAAAAAATTAAACAATTTCTACCGGTCTTGATAGAAAAAAACATTAAAAAAATAGTATTCTATACCGTTCAATACATTAAATATTACCATTAACATTTTTCCCGACCTTAAATCAAATTAATATTCCTTCGGTTTAATAATTTCGAATGAAATTTAATTTCGCACATAAAATCGTTTGATAGTATATATTTTATCTCCTAAAAGCCTTTTTTGCGTAATAACTGAAAAACTGAAAGCTACTGTTCAAATATGTCTATACATTAATTAAAAAATAATAATAATACACGCTAATATTCATTTTACAATTAGTAACGTTAAACTTTTAAAATGAGATTATTTTCTGTTAAAATTTCTCCTTTTTCGAATAAAAACAATTTCTACCCGCAATGTTTAGGTATAAAAAATTTTTATCTTTTGATAAATAAATCGCATAGGTAATATTAAACAATTTGAATTTACTATTGACATTTACTCACTGTTATTCATATAATACTGTGAAACAATTTTTTTTAACCTGCTAATATAAATAATTAATATAGTAATTTGGAACAAAATACAAATGTAACGAATTTAAACGTATAAACGATATTATATACTAATTAGAAACATTTTCGGGCATAGCCCATCATCAGAGCTGCTATCCATCATCTGATGATGGACTATGTCCGAAAAAGGTTTCTAATTAGTATATCATATCGTATACATGTTTAAATTCGTTACATTTGTATTTTGTTCCAAATTACCGTATTTATATTTAACAAGTATGTTAAATGATTCTATAATAAATAATTAATATAATACAAACTATACAAAAGAAAATAATTTTATTTATATAATTATCCATACATACATACATACATATAAATAATCCATAGCTCGTTGATAAAACGAGAACGCAAAAAAAAATATATATATATAAAAATGTTACCAGAAAGTAGTTTTCACGGAAAAAGAGAATATGTCCGAAGTATGTACGAGAGGCTATGAGCTGGAATAGTTAGATCTGGCATCGGTACAAACCGGCATAAAGTCAATGCCTAGACCTCACTTCCAACTCTTAGCCGTTAATATCTCGCATTTTACATTCGTTTAGTAGAACGGCGGAAAAATGATCTCGATGGTAACCGTGAATGAAAAACGAAACTTTAAACAACTTTAGCGAACAAAACAAACTCTACATAAACCATAATCTTAAATATGACCGAACTGTAATCGCACCGTCTATATTTATAAAGTGCGTCCCCGTCAAGTGACAACGTTTATTAGCTTGGAAAGAATGTGTCATCCTGTGCGCCACACCCTAGTACATAAAAGTAGGTAAACAAAAAATTACGATATCTAACTATACTCTTATCTTCTGGCGGTCGACTAATGTATCACTATTAACAGCGATGATGCACGAATACAACGAATGATCGTAGCGACAGGTTAGGAAATACGATTATCTAGAAATACATCACCGAATTTGAGTGTGCAGATAGGACGAAACATAATAATACAAACGAAGCGACTTCAAAATCGTACAGACGAGAATATTCAATTCGAAACTAATAATCCACTCGAAGTTGTCGAAATGAAGCGAACGTAACGCACTTGTAACATTTAAAAATTCGAAAAATTTCATAAATTCAAAAACAAAACTATTTACTATTTGCAATTTTCTTCAACACTCGCAATTTAATAGGCGCAGTAGCAAAAGGAAACCACAACAAACCGCCGGGCCAAACGGATGAAAGGAAATTTTAACATCAGAACCGAACTAAAATCGCCAGACGTTTTACTTCGTTTTTTTTTTTTTTTTCTTTTTTCAATGAACAACAACCGAGTTATAGTTATGTGAGAAACGTAACATTAGTATAAACGATTAATGTTGCATTAGAGTGAAATTCTCTCATTTAATATTAGAATAATTTAACATGCTTAAAAAAAAAGTAATTAATTTTATGTCATAAACTAATCAGCAAACAATACAGCAATAAAAGTCTGTTTAATGATTCAGCATATAGTTTCTTATTTTTTGTAATATAATTTTCGCGATTCAAAGTATTATTTGACTATAGTAAGTTATTCAACTTTGTACGTGGTAAACACTACAAAAATTCATCTCATCTGTGCAAATCAAAAAAACAATTGCCGTAACCCATTAACTACGGCACCTTTCATACGAACATTACTGACAACATTCACTTTGAATAACAAAATATTTATATAAAATTCAATATAAATAATTACACAGTTCCCGTGTTTTAACGTGAGAACATGATCTTTCATCTGAGCATATTTTTTTTTACGAAACACCTGTACAATCAACGTCTACTAATACCCTTACCCCTTGTTGTACCCCTACCTACTTTTTCGTTTTTATTCCATGTTATTAGCTCTTATTATTATTATTATTATTATTATAACTATTATGTATCGAGCGACCTTATTTCCATCACCAATTCCGATAATCTTTATATTTCTTATTCGTGTTCTTTTACTTAACGTTGTCTGCTGATTAGATATTTTACGAGTACTTCGAACCGAAGTGCATTTTCCTGTCGCTGTTTTACGTCTGTCATCCCCCTTAACCGCTGCCTATCGCATTTCCGTCCGCTACTTACTTGATCCGTGTGTCCAACGATGTTTCTCGCGAGCAGCAGTGTTGTTAGTCTCAAAGGTCTTTTTTTCCGTTATCGATGAGTGAACCGATTAGTGTAGTCCTTATTTCTGCAACATGATTATCTTCTGTTTTTCATATTTCTGTTCTGTTTCGATTTTCTTTCGTCGATCACCCTCCTTATACAGCTATCTTAAGCGGCTTACTCTAGTTATCTTCGCTGGAACGGCGAAATCGAATCCGTGTTTTTTCCTAAAATCAGCTGAGTCTCTGTATCTCCGTTCTATTCGGTTCCAGTCCTCTCGGCTTTCTTCGATCTTCGGAGTTTTTCTGCTACGTTCGGCAGTTTGAAGTAGTTCTCGTCAATCGAGCCATTGGCTGGCTAATTTTTTAGACTCGTCTCGTTACACGTAGTTGTAATTACTTTATTTAATAATAAATAAAGAACTACGGACCTTTTTTCGGGCCGATAGTGAAATAAAAAGAGTTTATTCAGAAAGTCGATCTTTTTGTTTTTTGTTTTTTTTTTATTCGTTTACGTTCGATCGGGGAAGTGGAGGAACACAACAACCTGGATTTTCTCTTGACTGAGAAGAATCATTTTTTTTTTTATCACTATTGATCGACGATATATCTAAGTTTGGTAACCTTAACCTTTGTTAGTTTATTTTAGTGATAGTAAAAAACATTATTTTCAAAGATCGGCGCTCTTCATGATAAATTTAAATATTCTTATCATTCTAGGTTTTTATCTACCAATAATGACTCTCATATTAATATAAATAATTGAATTATTCGGGTACTCGATTTATCAACTGAATAGAAATATGTGAAATAATCGCATCAATGTATAACGTAAATATCTACATTCGATTAACTTCTCTAAAACCGATCACTTGATGACGACCAGCGTAATAAATAAGTAAAAAATATGTTTTAATTTTGTAAAGCAGTTTGTCTTAATTTTCTAGTAAATTATTTTTAATAAAATTCAAGTATTATTCATGACAAATAACACCCGTCAGTCATTATTTGTTTTTCTATTTAAATAAAACAAAATATCTATTTATTCTCACACACTAAATGACTTGTTACTGTTAATAATCCTGTCGCATCATATGTGACAAAATATAACTTGCAAACTGACAGATCGGAAATATTTAAAAAACTATGAAATGAATGACAAAACGATTAACCATTTTTTTTTAATTGTTCACCAGTTATGGACACGCAGTTTTCTTCGTTTATTTTATTCAAAAAAAAAATTAAATTTATTAAAGAACCCGTTAAACTATTTTTTTTTTTTTTTGATGAATTCAAAATTTTTGCGTAGTTAATATGTGAAATAATAATTTCTAGAAATTAGTAATCGTAAAAATAAAGTGTACTGTGTTAACACGTGATTTATCTTATAATACGGTGAAAATTTAGAATAGAAATATTCTACATGCAATCATCTGCAGGGTTCTTAACGAAGATTGATTATTTTCTTTTTTAACGAAATTCATATTTTAGATGAGCAGAAAATATAGAAAATTAGTCTTATCATTACATAAAGGAAAAATGAATGCGAAAGTATCTGTAAAACCTTTCAAATTTTTTTTTGTAAAATTGTAAAATAGTAGTACAGAAAAAAAAAATAGAATAATCGCTCGTTTTACACACTACGGTATACAATTTTATTTAATTTAGTACACTTTTTGAACTACCGATTGGTTGAATTTAAGTATGCAAAAGTTGATTTCCCCTAAGTGATTTACTGTAAAATTGAATAAAACTTACTAATTTTATTATTAATTATTCCGGTGTAGTTTATATACTATGTGCTTTTTAGTATTTCGTATGTCGTTTATGAGTACTGTAGGTGAACAATAAAAAATACTCGTTTATTTGTTCATTCCCTTTCAATTCATTTTCTTAACTCGGCGCACTCTCACTAACTTATCATACAGTTCTTGATTTTAATTCTTCTAATATACCGAGACTAAAGAATAGCTAAGAACGGAAAACAGGATATTTTTACCAAGTTCGAAGGTAACCTATATTTGAGAGCCGTTTTCGAAGACTGGATAATTCGCGTACAAACCATCACTAATTTATTTTAGCATTGTAATCGTATCAGTTATTAAACTCCCTTTTTATTACAAATACTGATTCGGTAGTTTTTTTAACGATTTAAATTAGGATTTTCATTTTTAATTCATTATTTATAGATTTTCCCAATGAATAATTTTGATATATTTTTATTCGCTTTTACTTTTATTTAGAATATGATAACTTTATTTATTTTATTGAGCATAACGGTGATCACCAGACCATTATCATATCAGATCTTTATAATAACAATAAAGGTCTAAATGGTAAAACAAAAGAACCGTAAATTCACGATAAATATATGTATATATATATATATATATATAGATCGGTATTTCTGACGTTTAATGCTCGGAGAAGAAATTATTATTTGCCTAAAATCATTAAATTCCGATCTCTCCCTTACTGTTTCGTTGTCGCCAACTGAAACGTATCAAGAATGCTTACTGGACCAAAGTTATTAAATTTTCTTCATGATCGGATATACGGTACGATTGTGTCAATGGTTAGCGCAGTGGTACCATGTATTTCTGCGGTGAGTGTGCCCTATTCGTGCAAATACTGAGTAGCGTTAAGACGAGGAAATATTTGTGAACTCCACGAGGCAGAGCAGTTAGTGTAGTTTTAGTTACTAGAATATTCGACGTTTATTTGTACCTGATAAAGCAGTTGCAACGAGTTTAAAGTCGATTAATGTTGGAAGTTATCTAGTCGGAAGCGGCGTTATTTATTGGTTTTCGCATAGTCGCGCCATACCATTTGCATAATGAATTTTCCCTTTTACAGTTTCGTTTATTTTGTTTATTTCACACAGTCGCAGAAATCATATGTGCTATATATGTCGAATGCGTTTTACGCGTAAGCATACTGAAATTGAACAATGCGTGAAAAGCCCGGAATACCGAAAAGAGTAGTATATCTAGTATTAACTCCCTCCTGGTTTTTTGTTGTTTTTTTTTTTTTAGAGTAAGTTAAAGAATAAAATGAAATTATTAAAAAATAACATTTAAATAACTATGCGTTTTGTTAAAAAATATGTTTTTTTATAGTACAAATTTAAATTCTCAAGGAAAAATATAAATTCACTGACACCTAGATTTATCGGTGCAGAATACACATAAATATTTAATGTAATAATTGAATAAACTAAAAGCGAAATATTTATACGTATATATGCATTAGTCCAAGAATGGTAAGAAAATAAAAGTAAAAAGTGTAGACATTTAAAAATAATTATTATACATAGCGAATATATTAGAGTAAAACAAAACGAAAATATTAGATAAATGAGAATTAATTTTTACAGGAGCAAATCAGTTAGTTCACTTTGCAATATTACTTTTTAAAATAATCGTTTAGATGTAAATTAATAAAATTAATTGGCGTAATAATTTAACCAAAATGATTAATTTTCATTAATACGTTAATTGTTTACCATTTCGTAAGCGAAAAAATATAATTAACGATTCCGTGTCCTAATGCGTATCGTTTTTATTGTTACAAAATGTGGAACATGCAGAGAAACTGAAGTAAAATAGACCTCATCATTTTTTTCTATATTGCTTAAATGATTGTAAATAAAAATGTGGCCAACAAAAATTATTTAGTACATAAATTTACATAATACTGTTTGTGATTAAAACAAAATACAAAACGAGTGAACACAGCGCGCCACAGTATATATATTTAAAATGTTGTATGTTACGAAAATTTTTATTTTTATTTATTCCTTTATTTTTTTATTTTAATTCGATTTTTGCAGACCCGTAAGAAAATTAGATTTGAATAAAAAAAAAAAAAAATGATACGGTAACATCATACAAAAAACGCAAAAACAAAAAAAAATGTGTCATATGGCTGTAATTAACAAAAGAGAAAAAGAAAAAAATTTAAAACCGATTTTTAAATGACTTTTTTTAAAACTAAATCTACATCAATGTGAAAAAAAAAAAAATCAACGTCAGTAACAGACTGTCATAAAATTAGTTTTTTCACATTCAAAGACCTTTCAATTCCAAATTTCCAAGACGGTTATTATTTAAACGAACAATTTAATTAATAAGATAGAACACGGGGAGAGGTGTAAAAACTTAAAAGTAGCAACCTGTTATATAATTCAACTACCACAAAGAAAACAAAAAAAATAGCAATGATTGCTGTCTAATTACTGTGTTTTATCTTCAAATTTTCTCATTCCGCAGAATATTTTTCCTTTATTATTCTATCGGTAACAAATTGCACTTTTAAAAATCGAAAATTTATTGCGTTCTTTAACGTACGATTAGAAATAAGGCTAAATTTTACGATTTCGTTTATTAGCATTAAGAAAAAAAGTAGGCGCGCTAGCATGATGAAGAAAAAAAGATGTACAAGCAAGCGATATTCTAAAGAGCGACAATTTAGTTCACTTCACAAGTCTTAATGTATAGCAACGAACAGAGAAAAACTCACAGCCAACCTCGATGTTGACAGCGGTACTATCAGCAAACATAAATTAAATCTTTTTAACACGAATAACGTCGAAACAAGCGCGAACAATTAGTAGTAAATAAAACACGCAGCTACTTATAAAGTTCACAAAGCTGCTACATCTAATCGATCGATAACACACAGACATCTCTAAATAGAGAAAAACTTTGCTATCCAACTATAAAATTAGCAACTTCGCTGAATTAAACATTAAAATAAACGTACTCAAAGTAATTTTAAAATAAACGTACTCAAAGCTCATTAGATTCATATTTATAAACATTAATTCAGATGGTTTTAATTTTTTATAATTGAAATAATTTCGGTTTATTTTTTGAACATTTTCATCGTAGATATTAATTATTTTCCATCCTTTTTTTAAAGTCCCGAGTCATCGCTTTTTTATACAATATTCTGTTTGATTCGAAAATAATAAGAAAAAAATTAAACGAATTTTAGAAATATTTTTTACGATAATGTTCGATCATCTGAGAACGGTTTTGTTCTATTGTTTTTGCGTAAAATGTTTTTTCTGCTTGGTCAAAATAATAAATTCAAAATTTTTCATAGTGCAACAGAAAATTTAAAAGGTTTCATTAATCGATCGGAAATTAATTAATCTCATTTATCACACCGCATTCAACAAAAATAGTCAAAATAGTCGAAAGAGGCGGGCGAGGAGAAATAATTCTTCGCTCGAATTGCCAACTGAACGGACCTTTTTTTAAAGAAATTCACGTATTTTAGTGTTTTCTGTTACAAATTTTTTAAATTTAAAATTTACATGCAAATTACTTCAACTTACATTATCATTTTATTTTTTACTTCTTCTAATTTATATTATTATTTATTTGTTTTGTTTAACTTATAAAATTGTGAAAAGTGAAGGAATTAACGGAAATTATTAAAAATTATGAACTTTTATACAATAAGAAGATTACATTTAGTATTTAAAAATAAAGTAAAATTTGAGAATACACAAATATTCAAAAAACCATCAAATAAAAGCAAATTGCATTTATTACACTTACGCATATTTAAAAATAAATTAAAAACATTAAAGAACAGTTATAAAAATTAAAACATAATTCGATGATTTAATTACGAACTATAATTTCTTTGTTCAACAGATTCGCTACAATAGGTAATGGTCCCAATTAAACCGTAAAGGTAGCCAGCCTACTTTGTAAATTCTTCACCTAATATCTTCTCTTTATCCTGATAGCTTACGTTCTATACTTTTATATCTTTCTCTTCCTTTCTTTACTACATCATTTTTTCCGTATGTTTGCTCACTAGCAAAGACGTACTTTTACAATGAACTTCTATTACATACTGCAGCATATACGATTAATCTAAAATACCGCAATAAATGCAATTCTAAGAAAAAATACCTTCAAAATACTAGAGTAACCGTTTTAAAAATAAGTCAAACACAGAATAACTACTACTTGCTTATTTACATACGTTGTAGATAAGCAATTTATTTTCTTCAACTACACTGTTTCATCTCGAACTACTTTTGCTTATCACTATTTTATAATTGAGAGAAGAAAAAAATCAATAGGTAGCAATGACTGAAGTGTTTAACGCATTCAATTTAACAAAAAAACAGAAATAAATATAAAATAATTATCGACAATAGTGAACGGTAAAGTAGATTATTTTTACGATATGATCATCTGAATCGGATTTCACAAAATGATTCGAATCACAAAGTAACCTTGAGACCCCAACTCTGGCTTATTTAAAACTAGTACATCTTTTGTTTAATTCTTTATTCAATGCTATGTACCACCGCTCCGTAACCAATTAAATCGTAATTAATTACATACGAATTAAAAAATTATTAAATTAATAAATTTCCTCCCAGTCAAAAACAAATACCGTATTTACTCGCGTAATTTATGCACTCTTTTTCTGTTTTTAACCTGCCAAAAGACGGGGTGCGTAAATTACACGGGGAATCAGATCAACCTGCATTTTGCGGCTTATACGTAATAGGTGTGTATTCCAAAATTACCTCTTACCTAAACAAAACACTCATTAAGTGAAATCAGTTACCTTTAATATATTTATACAATAATACGTGTAACTACATCAAGGTAATTTACTTCTAAGAAATTAGAGATATTGTCTAGTAATGTTGAACCTATTAATGTATTTTAATAAGGCGAAAATATGGTTTATATTATTTCTCCAAAAAAATGTGTGTAAAAATTAGGGCGCGTGAATTATGCGAGTAAATACGGTATTTATTCTGCCGATCAAAAGTGCGCCAAACAGTGATTTCGGGATTCGAATGATAATTTACTTTCTTCGTAATTGAAGAGTCCAAAGACTTCTAATCGATAAATATTTTTTCAGAACTAATAAAGAATTAAAAAAAATTAAGTTTGAAAAACGTTAAAGATGTTTTATGAAAGTTTCAGTATAGATCACTGATTTGTTATAAAAATGTCATACACTCGTTTCATAATATGCTGAACGAAGAAATAAGAAAATTAATTCGAAAGAAATATGCACATACCCAAAGAAAACACAGTATAGAATATCACAAAAAAAAAAAACAGGTTAACAATTATTATACGTAAAAAATTTGTTTGCGAATAGGAAGGTTGCAGAAATGCTTCTTCATAATGAAAATTATACAAGCATTCATTCGAGAAATAATATTTATTTTCGTTCTATTGCGTATTTTTGATGGTAATTTTTGTTTGAAAAGTAACAATAAAAAACATATATGTTTCTGGCAATAATAATCATAGAGGAATAATATAAGGGAAAAACGATTTATAATACAAACTTCCTGAACTTCCAAAAGTCTAAGAAAATATATGAGAGATACTGACAACATTGGACAAAAAAAAAAAAAAAAAAAAACTAGGCACATGGGCATTTTTACAACTGATCAGAAGGAATAGAGAAGGGTTGAATATGAAGTATTTTCAACTATTTGCGGTAAATTATATCAGTCCGTATGGAGTCTAATTTCTTCAATTTTAAGTTGCTAATGCGCAGCCTAGCCGAATTAATTGATCTTTTTTCTTACTTATACCGTCGACTTCATCCAACCGGGAATGAAACAAGTAAAAAAAAACTATAATAACTAAAATTTTTCAACAAAAAACCGTTAAGTCAAACTTTTTTTTTTCTTTTTACAAATTCGCGAGGTAATCATGTTACTTCATGTTGGAAAATATCTGTAGTAATTTTCACCTTCTTAATATCTACATTGCAGAAAAATATTGTCAACCTTTTCATCAATAAAAATATTACATTTAAGTAAATTCATTGTTGTACAGTAAAAAAAAAACTGCTTTTAACATTTTCGTAATTCACGAAATTGCTTCTAATATATAAATAATTTCATTCCCTATGAACAATAAATGAAAAAAAAATCGCACTAATTAAATTACTTAGAAAATAAATTATTAATTCACAAGAATACTCCCTATTAACAAAATCACAGAATTGCCAGATAAAATGCTGAACTGATTTTCGTCGTACTCTTATTGTCTCTATTATTCACCTATTTTAATACATTGTTCTATATTGCCTTTATCTCGTTTCGGTTTCTCTCTTTGCTCTCCTTTCCTCGTTTGGTAAAACACCTTAATAAAGTAGTAATTTCTAATGCTGATTGTTTAAGTGTTTTTCCCTTTCTGTTCCTTCATTTCAATTTGTTGTCCTTTTTTTCGGCGTCCTAAAATGCTTCCAATGTGTCTTTTATCCCTGTATGTTCGTAATCTTCACTATTAATAGAGTTCTTTCACACTGCGAACATCGGAGCCAAATTAAAATTGAATTAATACTTTTATCCTCCCATTGTTTCTGTATAAAGATCCTAAGTTGAAACGACTTCCCCAAAAGGAGAAAGGAAACAAAAACAAAACAATTTATGGTATTTATGTAAAGAAATAAGAATCCGAATATAAATTTGAGTTTTATGTCGATTCTTTTCATAATTACTTCCCAGCAAATTACTGCACTAAAATTAATAACCGACATTTAAGGAGAATTGTACAATAACTACATTGAGCTTCAACTGTGTTATATATTCTGTGAAAAACTTAAAAATCATATTTTGATACAAATATTTTATGTATATATTAAAATAAATATAAATTCCACCTAACATTCTTTCCCCAAATTCTCTTTATTCATTGTTTGAAAATAATATTCTAAACACGTCTCAAAATGCTGCGGCGGGTAGGAGAGTTCGCGAAGTTCAGAAAACTTACTTTAAATTTTAAATTATAAACAAAATTTCTCACAACTTTTTTTTTTTCTTTCTTTCCGATAATATTTAATTAATAAATACGTGTTTCAAAATAACTCCCCAACCGTCAACGAGTTAGTTTTCATATTTGTCATTTTAAAACTTTATACAAATAAGAAAAAGAAAAAAAAACGTCAAATCCGCTCATTATTTTATCGAAATATACAGAAAAAAAAAAAAAAGAAACTTACTATATCTGGAAGCTGATGATACTGTAAATTTGACATATACAGCCGATTAGGAGGACAATCGCTTATGTAACCATGTTGAGGTTCTATCCAACATTCCGTTATAATTTCCGAAATATTTTCATTATTTGAATGATCCGTTGTAATTGATTTACTTTTTTTAATTTTACTGTAAGAAAAAAAAATGCAAATAACAGTTTAAGTATTATGAACTTTTTAAAACTACGAGTATAAAAAACACAGTCTTTTGCCGTTATTAAAAAAGAAAAAAACAAATAAAATACGCATTAATGACAAGTCTGTCAGTTAATGATCAGAGAAAAAGTAATATTAATAAAATCAATTCGAAATAAGTACGAATCTTTTTCTTCGTATAGATTTCGTAAACATATATGACTAATGTGAAGAAAAGGAGGTAGAAGAAAACTCGTTAAATAAAAGAAAAATAGTAAAACTCCTAATCAAAAAAAAATAAATAAAAAAAAAATAATAATAGAAAACTGAAAAAATTGCTTATTTGAAGTGCTTCTAAAAAGAATTAACATTAAATGCGTAATTTACGATTATGAATAGTATCGGAACAGAATATATATTATCAACGGGGAATCTCTGAGTACAAAGCATGTATTTCATATTATTTCGAGTATTTAATAGGAATAAACGTGCCGGTTATAAAACTGAAAATTGAGTTCTCTTACTGCAATTGTATATTAAAAAATTCATACTTTTCGGGTAAATGTCCCTTTCACAGGTGAAATTCAGTAATTAGAGCAAGTCTTTAACCTTATTTTAGACTAGATATGGTTAAATATACTAACTGCTGAATCAATCTCCCTTTTAGGAACTCTACTCGTAAAACAATACAAAATTATTTAATCTAGTCTATTGTGCTCTTCTTTTACAGTATAGCAAAATAATTATATATTAGCATTTTTCAGAAGATTCTTAATAATTGTTTGTAAATTGCAGTTACAGTCGCAGAGTGATGTCAACCCGTTATTACGGCATGCAGGGCAACTCCCAACTTTATATCCGCTCACCAAACCTACATTGGCTAATTTTTTTGAATATTCTTCTACATCTATTATATTTCTGAATTATATCAAAGAGATTTCCCCTTCTCATTTTATTATACGTAAATATTTCTATTACATCATCTTCTAAATTCAAATTGAATAATATTTCCCTCTCTCTCTCTCTATGCACACTAAATGGAAAATATAATAATGTGGCATTGTGAACTTTTAATTCTCCTCATTTTAAAACCTCTACATTCTCCGCTGCATTTAGTGATTATTAATAGTACAGAAGTTCTCACAAAATCGCAATCTTATGAATTTTTCCCCTAATTTATTGGTTTTTGAAATATTACCAAGATCGAAATTAATATCTTAATAATAATCGTTTACTTTGGGAAAATGTAAACGAAAATTTCTAAAAAATGAATATTCACCGACTAGCTTTAATTTCAACTACAGTAAATAATTTATAATTTGATTTATTTATTTTTCATGATTTTTAGTTGTTGAATATTAATTTTTAGTAAATTGTATTTTTTAAGCAGTTTCTCTTAAACGCATTTTTATAGGACATTAACAACGCAAATAACTTATTTTTAATGTACATCATTAAATAATTATCTTGACCGCCATGTTTGTAGACAAAATTTATTTTTTGCGCGAAAAAGAACGCATCCTAATTCCATTTTCTTCAATTAGCATCGTAATAATAATGATATTTAGCATACGTTTTACAACTAGCACTCAGTTCGAATACGGTTGTAACTGGGTTGTTAAAAAACCAAATTAACTCAAAATATCATGGAACATGCTAAATTTCCGTTTATGACACATTTGTAAGGAATTTACGGTTTGAAAAAATACTTCAATTTCCTAAATTGTCCTTATCCAAAATCCTTCTACTAATCCGCCGAATAACTGATTTTAACTTGACGTCGTGTTGTCCCATTAAAACTAAATTTTGGTAATATTTTTTCAGCCGCATTATAATAATATTTATCGAATTTATTATGTTCAAATTGATTTGAATAATTATATTACACTACGTTTATTACGTTTTTCGCGTACGAGTCACCGCATGTTTCATTCATACGTTCATGAATACATTATTCCATACTTTCTTCAACGAGTATAATTATTTGTAGTATTTCCATTTTTTACAAGTGCAGAATGATTCGGTTCTTTTTTTAAATGTCTCCGGATATCTATATCAATTTAACCAAACATTTTTTTTAACCATTTTGCCACAGCCGCAAATGTACCACAAACGATCTAATTCCGAACAACGATTTGATCGCTCCATTTTCAGAGGCCAGAAATTGCTTCGTCTTATTTCAATGGTAATTAGAAAGTGAAAAAATTTAAAGACTATTATTTCTGTACTGAGTAGCGTAATCCAGTACACATTTAACAAAAATGTAAAAAAAACACAAACTCATATTTTTCTTTTAGTCTCTTGTCTGAGACTGGTTGATATTACTGGCAAACCATATTAAAGGTATGTTTTTCAATAAGTTTTTATATCGATATTATTTTGGCTCAAGAGCATCATAAAAACAGTAGTTGCTAGAAGTCCTTTTTTTAAGGGTGGGGGGGGGGGCTCGCCTTTGGTTTTAACTCAACCACTTGAATGTATTATACTAAGAAATTAGATCCTGAGGCGATAGATGAAAAGAATAAAGACAATAAGGAAATTACTGATGGAGATAGGAAGGAAAGAATAAAGAAAGCACTATAAGGTGGCGAAAGACCAAGAGCTAGAGGATTTTCGAATACAAAAGGGAGAACGTTCGCTAATAAGAGGAGAACATTCGAGGAAAAATGGTTTGCGTCCCATTCAAAAAGAGAATCGGAGTTGTGGAGGAGACAAAAAGGGGAAAATAAAGAAAAACGAAAGAGGGAAGCAGGGAGAAGAGAATGATTAATTTTTAGTCTAATTAAGAAGACAATAGTAGAATGACGGCTGAACGAAATGGAAAGAAACCAAAGCTGAGAACTGGGTGCCGGCTATATGAGAAGATAGTGTGAAGCGGGATTAGAGAATAAGATATACATCCTGCCAAAGTCTGGAATGATTGATTGAAGAAAGGAGGACTACGTCGAAAGCAGGAAAAAGACTAGAGAAAGGACCATTGAGGGCGGCCGACCAAGCCAGGAAATCTGCCGTATCATTGCTCTCAATATCAGAGTGACCGGGAATCCATATTTTCTATAATGCATAATATCAAAATAAAAGAATCTATTTATTATTAGAGGGTTTTTTTTTTTCTCTTTCAACTAAACGTTATCTAACCATTGGCCAAAATGATTTCATTCCAGTCAAATGTTCCTTTTAAAATATTGAAAAATAATTGTCTGTACACGGTTAAAAATGATTTTCTCATTAAAAAAAAAAAAAAAAAAAAAAAATAACGAGGGAGGGGGAGGGGGGGGAGCAACAGTTAAATACCAACAATGCAAAATACAAATAAATTTATGATATTCACTGGAAGCCCTCGAGTTCGAGGTCCCTAGGTCCACATTTGACGGACTTATTAAAGATCCCCTATTGGCTATAACATATGTATATAAAAAATGAGAAGTTCAGGGAATACGCATCAAAGAACGCCCATTAAAATACCGTTATTAGAGAATTTTGCTTCGCATGTGACTACTTTAACTAATTGTTAAAAAGCCTCCTTCTTTTGTGCTTTCTTTGCCTTTCTAGGTTTCGATTCTTCCTGCTTTTGTTAAATGTTTACAGCCTAACTGATAGCTATCTACTATTTTTTATAGCTTAGCACGGTACATGCTCTTACGATGACCTACCGGCCGAAAATGACAGGAAAAAACGTAATGAAATGTCATCACGTGCCTTCTCTGCGCAAGGTATTAGCATGCGACACTAGCGCTACTTCTTCCTCTAACGGGGAGAAAGCTGTAACTGTGTGCCAAACTGGCAGTTAGATTTATCGACTGATGGGCGGGGGCGTTCGATTGCATGTTTCACAATGAACGTTAGGAAGATCAACAACAGACAGTTTCGGGGACATTCTAAATCATTCTAAATTATAGACTGAGAAGTACGCAACTCCACGTGAGCAAAATAGTATGTACCATGTTTTTATACTTTCATTCGTAAAATGTAAATAGGAGTTTTAGGCGCACAAAGTCGGTTTTTTATAATCCCCTTTCCACAATTATTTCGTTGTCTCCGATTCCGCGAAAGCTCTTCAGGTCATTTGTTCTTAGTCATCTCTGCGAACTTATCATTCTTCTCACATTCTTTGTTCCTTCCATTTTGTTTACATCGATTTATTGCACGTTTTTAATTACATGGCTATCAAAGGTAATAATTTAGCTAACTGTCAACTGTCTCCTATTTTTTACTTTAAAAAAGTTTTTTCTTTAATTTTTTTCTCTTCTTTAAAAAATCGCCCGCCAAATTATGTTGTGTTTCTTTTTTGTCCGAGAAAGTTGCTTTTACATCTATCCATTCAACTTAATCTACCTCCTAAAAACCGCGATTCCTCAGATTTTCTTAACTTCGACGTTCCTGTATTGTCTTCACTTATTCGTTCGCGTTTTGATCATTCCCTATTGCTTTCACGTTTCGTTTCCGTTTCTACTTCCTCTCCTTTACTTACTTTAATCTTTACAGTTTATAATTCCACCATTTGTGACGGTGATTATTAATTTTTCGGATATTCTTCTGTTTCTACTGAACATTCTCTTTTCTACTCCCATTAGCTAAAACTAGACTTTTCGATCTGTCATTATGCGCATACCTTAAGCCTTTTTATTTTACTTTATTTTCTTTTTTGGCGCAGGGGGCGCGACAACTACGGACACTAACCCAGCGAAAGTGAAATCTTTGAAAGTTACAATGTGCAACAGTGAGATATTCTACCCGAACGAGACACCATCGCCTAATCAACTACGCCACGATAGCTGGCTCCTTAAGCCTTTCTCGTCTGTCTGTAATTCCTGATATCGAATTAAAATCTACTTAACTTTTCTTCCTTTTCACAGTTACCTGAATAAATATGTCTCCAGTTGACCAATATAGAGGAAAAAAAGGAAAATCATGTTTTTCCTCAAAGGCTGCGATTAATCAAAAGATAGAAGGCCGAAAAAAAAATACATTCGAAAGGATCTCGTTAGCATTATTTTTTAAACATGGCAAAAGTGGTTTATTAGCTTTTAATGATATTATTTTTTAAAAGGTTATTATTATTTCAACATTGTTTAAAAGCCGGAATCATCTTTTAATTTTTATTAGAGATCTTATCAGTGTATATTTGTAATTAAATCGTTTTCTTATCGCTGTTTAAAATTTATTTTTTATGTTATTTTCATTAACACGTTTTATGCGGTATATTGGATTTATTCAGTTTTATCAACGATACAATCGTTACATAGTTCCCCTTCCATGCTTTTATCTCGTTAGCATTATGTAAATTCATTTTTTGATCAATATTTTTATGGTTTAGTTTCAACCTTTTTTTTTATATTTTTTTTAATTTTATTTTAGCCCAGCTCACATCGTTTGGAGATTTTTTCTTTAATAAACTTAAAATTCTATTTTCGCGCCCTTAATAAATTTATATAAGCATACATACGTTCAAATGAAGTCGGCTGAAATTTTCATCATTGTCAAAAGGATAAGATAAATTACTTCGGTAACATGAGCTTAATGAAATTCCTCCTTTTTTACTAATGTTCTATACACTGCCACACTAAATGCTCCAGACTCCCAATTTCCGCAGAGCTATTACAAACCTCGTTATTTAATATACCTAATTGAATTTATCCAGGGCCACCCTTAATCGATTTATGCAAGTTATATAACCTCTCTCTAAACGCTCGTCAAGGAATTACGACTGTCGTTGAATAGTCTTGTTCACCACATACAATATATCTTTTCTCTTTCTGACTGCGTGTTTCTTTCTACAACTGCATTTACATTTTGGCTTCTGTTTAAAAATATTCCCGCAAACGTCCTAAAAAGTATTTATTATATGTACTTAATCGTTTGTTATTAGGTCTATTCAAAGTTAAAAATTCACTGAAGAACCTTTGGATTACGTGTTAATTTTTTTAAATCTTTCACACCTGAATATGGCAATTTAAGGAGGGGTAGAGTTTTGGAGGTAAAAAAAAAACGATTTTTTGATAATTTTTTTTTTGGAGAATATGGTTAATGCAAGTTTATTTACATAATTGGCACATGATAAAGTAACATCTGAAGAATATTACGTTATTAAATTTTCATTGAAAAATATAAATAATTAAGCAAATGGCAGCAAATCTTCGCAGGCGCCTCGAAAAAAAATTGTTTTGCGATGTACCGCATAACTCAACACTGGATTATGTGAAATGAAAAAACCGAAGTTTTTTCATTAGTTAATGAGTTTTTAAATATCTCATTTCGATGTTCTATTATCAAGAACAAAATTTTTGAATGTTGTGAAATTAAGTTATAAAAACGCAGTTAATCCTTTATAATGAAAACACGTAAATGTATATAGTAGTATATATATATACATATATTATATATATATATATATATATATATATATATATATACTATATCATTGCGAACCACGAATGTTGGTGTGATTATTTATAGGACATTTAATTACAATGAGAAGAAATCAATTTTAAAATTAAAAAAATTTACGTAAAATCTGAATTTTCTTAATAAACTATCTATTAATTTTACGTTTTATTTAAATTAAAGTAATTATCAATGTAAATCTGATAGAAATATTATAACGATAGATCTGACTAAGTTGTATTATCTTCTCAATTATAATTTAATTTCTAATAGTATATTCATGCGGGAATATTTTCTAAAAAAGTGCGAGAACCAATGGAAAACAGAATGGGCAGCTACTACATACAACGTTCTTAAAAAACATTAAGCCCGCTGTCGAACCATGGTGGCCATCGAAGGGAATATCCCGGCATGATTTTAAGATTCCTAGCCGGCTGCGAATCAGCCACGTCACTGTCTCACACTGTCATATAATTCGTAAATCTTCGCCTCCAACTATGTACTTCTTCTATGGCCAGGCTGGTATACCGACAGTTCCACACCATACTTCTCACGTGCCCAAAGTTCGCCACGTTCCAGACGCAACATGGCTTACCCAGTAACATACAGGACTATCCGGCTAATGCTACAACCAATATCATAAGAGTTATAGCGTTAGAACGAGTGGTTTGACCCAACATATATAAGTGACCTCCGTATATGTGCTATAATAACCTTAGTAGTTACATTAAAAAAAAGAAAAAAAAAGCGAGGAGGAAAATTAAAAATAAATAAAAATAACGTAACGTAATTTTATAGAAAAGGTTTTTGAGACAGAGAATGGTATAGTGTACAGTAAATCATTAAGAATTTCCGTACTAGTTGCCCGCCGACTAGGTGAAAAATTCATATTATTACATCGTTGTATAACGGTAAGATTAAAATTACCGTAAATTAATTACTATTAACATGCATATCATATCTATGATTGAATAGCTACAATAGCGATGTTCAGGGTTGGACAACAGTTATAACACATACACCGAGCTGGGTTAATTTTGAGATATATTGATAGACTGAAATGAGATGTGCGTCGATCGTCCTTCTCGAGTCGCTTGTTTTTTCGCTTCGGCTAAAAGCTAGATGTTATTAACGCAGTTCGGTACGAAAAATCTATCACCGTCAGTTCACGAGCGTTGTCGAGAATTAATTTCATGTACGTTCGACGCCTATATATATTGTATATATGAATGTTTATTGCTTTTTACTCGTTTTATTGAAATGGTTTTTTTACACCTTACGTCGGTAACATTGTAGAATATATTGTGAGCGGGTTCATACAATGTGATTAATTTTTAACTCTGTTTTTGTGAATAGTGAATTTTGATTTCTGTCACTATGAATTCAACAAAAAAAAATATCTACACATAATTACTAAGTAGGTCGAGTAGTATACGTTGCATTGTTAGTCCGAAATTCGAAATCACAACAATACATACACAGATATTCATATCAGTATGGATTATAAATAAACGCGTACGATCATTAAATAAATAAATTTTAATTTTTTCGTAATATTTACCCGCTTTTTTTAGTTTTATTCTTTAAATTTGGGGGGAATAATATGTATTGTATTAAACACGTTTGTAAATCTTCAGTGTTGTCGCATGAATGGTTCACATCGGAGCAAAATAATTCATCACTGCCATTTTCATTAGTATTATTGTCATTGGATGCGGCACTATTCTGCAAATTTTAATCATTCGACAACTGAACATTTATACTACAGTTATAAATATAATGTATGATTGATAGAAAAAATAAGCATTTAAAAATTTCGTTGATTATTAATTTACACTTGTTAAACGGACAATAGATAAAAAAACTTTCAAATTTAACCCGGCGATAGTAGTGAGCAGAAAAATGCATAATACAAAAATAAATTATGAAATTGTTTTGTCAAATACGTTTATAACTATTTATCAAAGTTTCTCAGCTTAACCTTTATTCGTTATATTTTGATATTTACATCTGTAAGGAACATAAAAGTAAATTACAATTAAACAGGAAATAATACTTCAACGTAAATTTATAGATACTTATTTATAGAAATATATTTCGGGGAAAAGGAGCAGAAAGTATTATTTTGTTAACTTTACCGACACACCTAGAACAAGATTGTAATTCTGTAATAAATTTAAACGTTCGAGACGGTTCTAACAAAATATTATCATAATCATTATTTCTGTTTACTCTGTCGTCACTGTAAACAAATATCTTTTTCTTCACAAATAAAACACGTTCATAACACTGACTTCGTCATTTTCAGGAAGAAATAATATCAAGTTTAGTTTATCATACTTGTCTCTTCGCTTCTTTATAACGGTATGTCTCTAACAGCAAGTACTCACAGTTGTTTTAGAGATCCGTAAAATCCTTCTAATTTTTTCCGCACGCAGATTACACTATCGCTCCAGCAAGCTCCGTTACATTATTACTGTTAAAAATCCGCTATTTGCATAAGCCAACATTTATCTTTCCACGAATATGAAAAGTTAACACCTAATTTAACTCATTGTATAGTTCTAATATTTGCTACTGAGTTTAAAATTTCCTAAAATTATTTATCAAATTACCGAAAACTCGAGTAAAGTTCCACCAAGGTACATCCAACAGTGATTACGCACAGCGGCACAATCAATTTTATTTACTTTTAATATTACCGCGAATAAATTTACTTAAAATTAATCGTAATAAAATTTCAAAGCACCGACTGATTGAATGCAACCAATATTTTCAGACATGCTAATTTTGAAATAATAAAGGTTTCAGGTTTTCTTATACATTTCAATGATTTTTACGAATTTTAATATATAATAATAATAATAATAATAATAATAATAATAATAATTTATTTACAATACATTACAATACAATAATACAATGCATGTATATATATTATATATAAAAGAACGAAAACACTGATAATATTTATTACATCTTCAAAGCAGTTTCGTGCATTTTTTTTTTTTTTTTTTTTCTTTTGGCACGTTAACAAGGAACCTTTGCCCAAAACTACGGAGGGACGAGCCTGAATCAAATAACAATACGATCAGATATTGCGGAAATGAAACATCTCAGGAAAGGAAAAATATACAAAGGAGAAAACGACAGGATATAAGGAGTACAATAAAGAGCAGGAAAACCAAGAGCTAATATTTGAGCATAAAAAACAGACCATTCCATTGCGAGTGAAAGACATTCAAACAGAATATGGTAAAAATCACAGAGAGCTTCGTCTTTCGGATGAAGAGGTCAACACGAGGAAGATGGAAGGGCAAAACAAAAGTGAGACGAAGTTAGGAGAGAATGATTGAAATGTAAAACGAATAATCGAAACAATAACAAAACGATGAACCAATGGAAAATCACGGAACCACGGGAAGGAAGAAAGACTGGACTGTACAAAGAAGTAGAAGGATCATGTATTGGAACCGGATGGAACATAAAAGTCAGACCAAACTCTAAAATGGTATTTTCTGTAAAGAGAAAGGAGATTAGTCCTGGAATTTTTTGAAAAGTAAATGAGCGAGGAAGCAGCAACTCAGGCTAGAGAATCCGACATTTCATTGTCCACTATCCCTACATGACTAGGAACCCATAAAAAAACAATATTAACTGAGCACAGAGAGGAAAGAAAGTGGATAAGAGAACGGATACTTAGAATGATAAAATCACAAGAGTAAACAGGAAGAGGAGGAGAGATGGCTCCGAAGGACACTCTTGAAGTTAAAAATAATTAAATAATCGGAAAAAGTCCGATGGGATAAAATGTAAATAATAGCACATAAGCTCCTCAGCGGTATAAATTGAGTAAACGGAAGGAAGACGTCTGGGATAATGAAAAAGGCTCCAACTCCACCAGGCCCCCTCAGTGAAAATACACACGCTTGAAGGAAAGAGCCGAACTGAGAGTGTTACAGAATTTCCATCTAGCCTCGATCTCTGAAGGAAACTTGGAGGGTAAAGGCAGAAAAAACACCTTGGACGGATGTGAAAGGATATCAAAATTAACAGAGAAACCATGCAAGTTAAAGGAAATAATTACGGAAGGAAGGTAGGAGCTGAGACGCAAAGAGATATGTGCGAGGATAGGGATTTTTTTTGGCGTAAAACACCAATTCTTCTTAATAGACACAGATAGGCAGGAATAAGTTTCGACGATAAGCGCTTTGAAAGAAAAACCCAAATAGGATCTGCTGATAAACAGGGGAGGCGTATTGAATTCAGCTAGTAAACAGATTTCAAGACACCGAGACAAAGGCGAAGACAAGAATTTTGGACAGTATCTAATTTGGAAAGAAAAGACTTAGAGACATTACTATAAATAAAGGAGCAGTAGTCAAACTTAAATCGAATGATACAATTTGTACAGAGAAGAGTAAATAAGGATCGTCTCCCTATTTTGTAAGAGGTAAAGCTTTCAAATCTTTTGAAAGGAAACGGTTATGTTCAAAAAAGAAAAGTCCACTGTTAAGTACTACACCGAGATAGCAAAAGAAATCGATACAAGGAATAGAGAGAAACCGTTTAAATCTACCCTAACTGATGCGGGATTATAAAGGCGAGGAGAGAGCACGATACAAGAAAAAGTGTAAAGAGGAAAGGCGTCCTCTGGCATAGCAAGAGACCGGTTGATATCATCATTCGCGGTTTCAATTTTCTTGACGACTCTTTGGCATTTCTAGCTGCAGTAAATGGTTGTTTTATCATATAGGCAGATTCCTCTCCCAAAGTCTTTGTCCTCTCTCTTATCATTCCCACCATGACGACTTTTGGACTGATCTCTATCCGTCTCTATTCTCCAACTCTAACTTCTTTTACCTTGCTCTAAAATCCACTCCGTCACCTTCTTCCTCTGGTTTAATTCCTTGCATCAGCCGTTTTGTTATTTCTTCCATAGTTCGCCTTCGTTTTAATCACTGTCTTCTTCCTGCCTCTTCCTTTCGTTTTGATATTGTTCAGTTTCCTTAGTCACGTTCTATTCGAATGTTCTTGTATTTCCTCGGAACGCGCAGTACTTTATTTCAATTTGCTTGGCCTTGGCCTCCCGACTCCTTACTGGGCCTACTATATTCTTGCTCTCCCATCTCCTTCTGTTGTTCTTGCGTTGGCTACCTTCATTTCTTCTATTTCTAATCGCTTCCTGATATAACCTACCGATTCTTAGGTTTATCATTCTGCTAGTTCTTTGCGTTGGATAAATGTCCTGTGTTGACGCGTCCAAAAAAAAAAAAAAAAAAAAAAACTTAAATGGTGAAAACCGGTCACATTTCTGAACAGTTTAAAAATCATAATGCAGTCGAAATCGATATCGTTTAAAACGTAACCGTTTACAAAGCATAATCGATAACAAAAAATAAGAACAGACTTTTAAAAGAATTCAACTTAAAAACATTGGCTGCAGTAGAACCGTATATTTAAATGAACATTTTTTAGTTGAATACGGACGAAAATAACAGGACGACGAGTGTCAGTGATCATTGTTTTTTAGAGGATGGGGATACGTTTTATTTTATAATTCAAACAAAAAATTATATATTATACTGAAATAATTTCAGTACTAATTTTTTTTTTACTAAAAAAAGGGAAAACATCGTGTTTTAATGATATGCTTAACGACGGTACATAATACACTCCATTAAATCACTTTTTTTTTTTTTTTTGTATAAATCAATTAACTTTTCTGCACCAATCATGTTTGACATAAAATTTAAACGTAGTAGCTAAATAAAATAAATTATCGAAATAGCCACGAAACGAATTTAGAGTATCGATATAAAATCAGACAAATTGTATGAAAAAAGTAAACTGATTTGAATTCGTCGAATACCGGATGAAACCGGATCAATTTATACGAATCTGTAAATGTCGTTATATGGATTCAGACGAACATTACACGCATTTGAAAAATTCGGTCATCAATAATGTGACCGAATAAGGTTGTGCTGTAACCAAAGCCGTTGAAAAATAATTAAGCGGTAGAAAATTGTTTTTGAGAAAAAATAGAAAAAAATGCGACATCTTCGGAAACAATGGGCTAGAAAAATTAAAATTACGCTTAAAAAATTGTACAAAAAAAAAGTTTTTTGTAAAATTCGAATTTTGCACAGTAAAAATTGAACTATATTTTTAACAGATTTCCAAAAATCATGCTACAGTCGAAGCCAACTGTGCTTAAAATTTAGTTTCATAAAAGAACGTCCTAAAAGTCGGACAAATAAAATAAGAAAGCTTTCCGAAAAAATTCAAGAAATACAGAGGTTGAAAACTATTTTTGAAAAAATATAAACAACAAGGAATTAATATCATAAACGATACCGGCAGTTAATAAAGCGTAGGCACTTTCATGATTGAAAATTTTATAAGTATTTGTTAAGTGGTAAATTTTATTTTTAAAAACATAAAAAGGAAACCGTTTTTCTTTTTTTAAACTAAATTACTCGGGAAATCTAAAATTTTACATCACATTTAAGCTCCATAAAAAGTTACACTACAGGAATTTAAGAAAAAAAGACAAATAATTTTGCTGGAATGATTACTCATCATGATCATCATCATCATCAACATGCTGTACACGGTTACCGGGCGTAGCGATCACAGGGGATGTTGATCATATATCCCTATTTCTGGCAGCTTGAACTAATCTCTCTATAAATGTTGTTCCGGTCCATTTCCAAATGTCCTGGGTCCAAGAAAGTTTTCTGCGTCCCACTCCTCTTTTTCCCTCAATTTTCCCTTGAAGAAGAAGAAGCCGGATAATTTCATATCTTTCTCCTCTGATTATGTGTCCAAAGTATCTTATTTTCCTTTCTTCGATTATTCGACGGATCATCCTTTCTTCTTGGACGGATTTTAATACATCTTCGTTTCTCATGCGCGCTGTCCAAGGAATCTTAAGCATGCGACGATAAAGCCACATTTCGCACGCCTCCAGGTAGTTGAATGCTGTGCCGGAATAATATGTTGTAGCTTCCAGCCCATAGAGCATAATCGGGCAAATACAGCTTTTCATTAGTCTTTTCCGAATTTCCAAGTTTAATGATTTATCTGTTAACAGCTTTTTCAGTTTTCCAAAAGCAGTACGCGTATGTTCACATCTTTGTTTAATTTTTGTCTCAGGGTTTAAATTCGATGTAATATAGCACCCGAGATATTTACATTCTTTTAACTGGCTGTCTATTCTTTGATTATTCGCATTCAGGTCTAATTTAATAATCCGGTCATTTTTGTGTATATTACCATCGATTTTGTTTTGGAAATGTTCAGTCGAAGACCATATTTTTGACTGCTGTTATCAAGAATAGTTTGTAGATCAGTAGCTGAGTCTGCAATCAACACTGCATCATCAGCATAGCGAATGTTGTTAATGTATTGACCATTAACTTTAATCCCAATATCCATATTAGTTAGTGCTTCATTGAAAATCCTGTCCGCATAAATATTGAACAACAGGGGAGAAAGTATGCATTCCTGTCGAACACCTCGCTTAATTTGTATGTGTAGCAAAATTCAATTTTACGATTAATTACAATTTATCTGTGATACGTGCCCCGAATATTAATTTACTATAACGTAAGTTGAATTACCAATTATTTCTCATATAGAATGAATATTACGATTGAAAATTAACTCAAAAATACGGTATTTGTGAGAGAAAACTGCTATGTTATAAAAGAAAAGTATTCGAGCGAATTTTTTTTAAATGTTGCGTAACAAATGATGTGATCTGTTAAAATTTTAAATCCGAAAATTAATCTGACTATTAATAAAGTTTCAGGCATTTACTTGGCAACGAATATATTAGAAGGTTAACCGAACTCGGATAAAAATAACTAAATACCTAATAGGGAGGACAAAACAAATGTAGGTGTGTAATCGAAAGTATTTTGTATTTACGCAAAGAAATTTCTAAACGGATGTTTCGCTGGCAATATACAATAGAATTGGCATGGAAACCGGCAAAGATTTTTTACGTGAGGGGAAATAACAGAAAGGTAATTTGTTATATTCTTTTTAGAAATATCGTTTTTTGGGTAGAAGTGCACCAATCCAAGCATTTTTCTACGAGGTATAGGCTTGCGGTAATTAAAAGCAGCTTAAGCTTCGAAAAAAGCTCGCTATGACTTTGGTCGCTTCAATTGATGACGCAAAGCCTAAGCAAATGGATTTCAATTTCAAGAATATTAAAAAATTCCCACGGCACCACGTTTGGACTGTACACAGGCTGTGTTATTACTGAAAATACCTTTCTTTTCTACGCAGGAGGCAGTGGATAGTCGTGTTTGGTTCGACAGTTAAAACGATGCCGAGTTTTCTTCAAACAAACTGATGTCGATTATCAGCAAAATACGACTTTGCAAAAACGTTCAGATCGGTGCATTGTTGTTGAAACCCATTTTTAAAAAGAATAATAACATGTTGTACCTTATGGAACTCTGTTTGCGACAATAAACCGAATTTTTAAGCGAAGAAAAAATTTTATAAGCAATTTTCATGCCAGTTGTATGGAACGCGTTGTGAATCACAAGTGTTCATTCGGCTTGAAATTTGTATTGTGGATACAAAATTATATCTATACACGGTGCTACTAAAAAACATAAAAAACACCTGTCCGTCCGAGTTTGGTTTTTATTAAATCACGAAAAATACCCTAAATTTAGGTCTCTAGATTAGAACATTTTTTCACGTATTGTTTTTTACTTGCGTTTATAGTTATTTATTTTATTTTTTTAACTAATTAACAAATAGAATGTGTAGATGTAATTTTTCATTCATTATTATTTTAAAATTATTTATATTAGTAAAATTAAGGTGTTCTTGTTCTTTTTTTTTTTTTTTAAATTTCGGTTTTTGCTTAATAGGCCAAAATGGGCAAAAATGGAGTCAGAGCAAACTAGCAGGAAGAAGCCCAAGACCGCAGCGTTTGGAAAAAATTGGGGGAAGAACTGCACGTAGATTAATAAAAATTTTTTTATACCCTAGAAATAAAATATATAAATATTTTTTCAATTCTTCGGAATTCTCTTTAGTTTAAAAAGTTTTCCATACAGGAATAAATATTTCTTTTTTTTTTTTTAATAGGTTCGTTAGTGGCGCCATTAGCCCAAGAACTGGGGAGAAGAAGAAAATAACTTTATATTCTTAAGCGTTTAAAAATTGAGGATAAGAAATCATTTGAAAGCAGTAATAACAGAAGTAAAAGAAAATGAGAAAATATAAGAAGCACCGATAAAGGAAGTAGGGATATCGAGTTGTAGTGGGGGGAGAGGAGTAAAGGGACGATTGTTCAGCGGAAAAGGTCAGACATTCAATTAAACATGATATCAAGGTCACAAGGAATGTAATTAGAAGGCAACTGAAAAGCACAAAATATAGTATAAAAGCAAATGAAAACCGAGAAAATGATGCAGGAAGGAGGATGTGATTAAAGCGACGACGACAAGTAGAAGAGAGCAAATATCTAGAAAAGCATGAACAAGGAGGCAGAGATGGCTGAATGGAGAAGGAGTTTAAAATATTTAAAAATATCTGGAGAGAAAAACTAGAAAAGCTTTTAAGAACAGAAAAAGTCATTGCTTCTAAGCGTGAAAAGGAATTAATTGATTAAAGATGAACGAAGCCATGATAAAGCAAAATGAGAGGTCAGAAAATGTGAAGAACTAAGGGCAGACGGGGCATTCCTGGAATCTAGAAACATGACTAGAAGCTACAGAATTAATAAACGGGATTAGTTTTTCAGGAGGAAAATTATGATTGAAAAAATAATGTTGGGAGAGTGAGAATTTAAAGGCTTTACCCATTTCCCATGCATGAAAAATAGCAGTGGATCGAGAAAAAGAGGAGCAGAAGTTTTTCCGCGAGTTTTTCTTTTCTGTTTTTAAAACAAATCTGGCTTTAGCATTGACGTTCTAATGAGCCAGAAAATTGCGAAAAAATAGAAACGAAAAGTTCTATAAGTAGACATACTTAAATTAAAGGCCACCTTACAGTCCTCACGGCCTAGGCATTTTTATGAGGAGTTGGTTGGATAGGAGGAGACGAAATAATTAAGGCACAGGCGGATATTGGTTCAGCAAAGAAACCGTATTGGGAAAATGAGTTTAAATTAAAAGGAATTGAAGAGGGCGAGGAGTTAACAAAAGAGCGGAAAATGGCACAATCTACTATTTGAAAGAATAAAGAAGCTTATAAGAAGTGTAAAAAGGAAAGTCATTAAAAGAAATGATAATAGGAATATAATGACTTCCAAAGACACCATTTACAGCTGACCATTGAGACTAAGATTAGAAGTCAATGGTAGGTCAAAAAAGCTTGGAAGACAAAGAACTTTTAATACAAGTAGACGGACCACCGTCATTAAGGGGAATTAAGTAATTTTGTAACAAAATTTTCAAATGCGAAACCATTACTGTTGCATCCACTACAACCTCAAAGAGGTGAGTGAACATTTCAAGCACCGACCATAACAAAAGGGAGAAGAAATGAATTAATAAATATTTGAAAAGGAAAGTTACACGCAGATCATAATTAGGAGGAATATAAGCCGCGGTGAAGTTAAATGATTTTGAGAAGTTGTTGAATCATTGAGATGAAATTTGGATTAATCGGATTGAATAGAGTAGAAGGATAGATGCTGTGAGGTAAAAAATGGGTGTCATTTCTGATTAAAATAGATAAACCACTATATCCGTCACAGCGATCAAAACTAATTAAAGAAAATCCATGAATGTTAACATCAGAAGGATCTTTTAGCCAAGTTTCTGAGAGCAGCGCGATACTTATATTCATCGAACAAGCTCTCAAGACAATTTCTGTTCGCTGTAAGGCTACGGCAATTCAACTATGATATTTTAAGCTGACAAGTCATGATGAAGGGGAAAACGAAAAATATAAAAAATACGAGAATGAATAAAAAAAAGGTAATCGTGAGCTAGTAGGATAATAATGGAAAGCCCAAAGGGCGAGAGTATGAATAAGGAATCTGAAAGACTATGATGTAGGCATCCCCACAGTCCAACTTGAATACAAACTACGCAAGGATTAAGTAAAAAAATAATAGGATGATTAATAGAGAGTTTTTAAAACCAAATTCCCACCGTTCAAATAAATCATTGTATTTAGGTCATAGTATGTTATCAACCACCCTAGTCAAGAACACCAACGAAAAACGTTATAAAAAATATTTAACCAAACGAAATTGTAGAATGATAAGGAAAACAATATAAATATTATTATATTTCAAAATTAAAAGATTTTTATCAACACTAGTTAAAGAAAAATAATTTCCCTATTTTTTTATTCAGTATAATTTATTTTATTTAACATTTTATTTATGTATGCACGGTGGACGTGTGAGCGTGTGCGAGAGGGTATATAAATGTGTACGCATGTGTATAAAGATGTATCAGCTGCAATTATTCGTATTTATCTAGCCTATTTGCATTAGCGAAATCCGATATAAGACAAACGTGGTTAAATTTCTTAGATAACTGAATTTTAGTTTTTGATTCCTTTTACTCTCTTTATTATTTATCTTTATTTAATTTAATCACCATAAAATCCCGATCCCCTCCCATAGAGCAGTTTAAGTTTTCGCTTTATGTATTTTTCTACAACAAATCTCCTTATTTTTTCCGTGACTTATTCCATTTAGCAGTCTATCGATTTCTCCTCTCTCATTATTCAAGCCAGTTCCTCTTTTCACGATTTTTAATTAAAGCTGATTTCCGTCACTTGCTGGGCATTT
Organism: Icerya purchasi; assembly: GCA_039619475.1. NCBI lineage: Eukaryota > Metazoa > Arthropoda > Insecta > Hemiptera > Monophlebidae > Icerya > Icerya purchasi. The sequence continues at coordinate 588,613,910 of CM077115.1, forward strand.
TTTTTCCTTCTTATCTAATATCCTTTACCAATGGTTATAAAAATGAGAACAGCATTGACGGTGCACTTACTTCCCCATCATTTCATCATTCTGTGTTGTATTTTTGTTATATTTTCACAGTCGAATCAATCTCCAGACAACTACCGTAACGTAGTTGGTTAGGTAGTCTGGTTCGATCCCACTACGGCACATAAAATAAAAATTTCACTTGCCTGAGCAATGTCCACAGTTGACGAGCCCAGAAATTAATTCTTAGGCTACCCATCATTAGAAAAAATGTCCCAATGGTATGTAACGGTAATTATATTTCATAGGATTTTTGTGATTATGTTATTATATTCATATGAACCGATTTATAATTACGTTATAAATTTTGATCATTTTATACAAAGTGTAGAAGAGAAAGAGACATAAATGTAAGCAAGAGGGGTCAAGGAGCACAGTCCCATGCGACCCGAAAATGACCGAGTTTTATATATATATATATATATATATATATATAAAGTCAATATCCATATTATGTACTACATCCTTCATTTTATCTATAAAATGAATCAGTAAATTTCCTCTTTGTTTTCAATTTCAATGACGTTTTTTAATCTATTTCCACTTCTCCTTCTCATTTCCTCCAACTCAATTATCTTCTCAATTTACTCTTTTATTTTCAATTTGTTCTTATTCAGTTCTATTTCTGTAGATCTTTTATAGGTTCCCAATAACTTCAGTATTGAAGATAAAAATGCTGCGGACTTTCTAGTTCATTCAGCTGCCTTCAATGGTCGCTTTCTTCACAATTTTCTTGCCTCGAACGATTTTTTTCCTCATATTACCTACTTTATTCTCTAATCGTCCTTCTCACTATCACCAAACACAGCCTGACCTTGTCCTCAGCCTCGCTTTCAATCCATTTCTTCTTGTCGTTGTTCCATTATTGTTTCTTGAATCACAAGTCAATTCATAGCGGCCATTCAAATATAATTTTTAAATGCCTGGTATATTCCCGGTCCAAATCCTCCAGATTCCATAATTACCAGAATTGTACAAAAAGAAGAGTAAATTTTTTTTGTTATTATTGGTAATATTTGACCGCCGTGGCATATTTTATATGAATAAAACAGAAGTTCGTAATTTATTCTTGAGTGTGAAGTACGTTAAAAAATGCATTCATTTTTCGCTATAAATAATTTTTTCTCGTTAAAAATATCGTTTTTGTTTATGTTTCCCTTTTTCCCGGTTTTACAACAAAATTACCGGCTTATTCCCGATTGGATGGCCACCCTGCAATTTAGCCACTCTCTTTTCCACTGGTCTCGCTTTCGATTTTCTCTGTTTTCTTCTTCTGATTGCTCCCTTTATAATTCAGTCTCCTCTTTCATTACATATTTTCTTTGAATGTCTGCTTTCGTTGTTAAACATTTTCTCCTGTACTTCAAAATTTTGGCTCCGGTTCTTCTTTCTCTCCTTATAATTTCTCCTTTATTCTTTCCTTCCCAGCCCTAGCTATAATTACTTTACTTCAACCTTTTTTACTTTTAATTTGAATTGTTTCTCAATTTAAAATTGTTATTTACTCTTTCCAGTTGAATCAAAGCCATTGTTGAACCGTTCCTCGATTTTCACAAAATACATAAAAGGCGAAGACGCTTGTTTATTTTTTTCCTTCATATTGACATTAAATAAAATAAGTAAACCTTTATTAAGGAAATTTTTAAACTATAAAACAAAATGATTAATATTAAAAAAACTTTTTTTTTTTTTTTTATTACAATATTTGAAATTTACAATATAAAGTATAAATAATAAAGAATACAACTGTAATAAGTAAATAGGCTGAAGGTTGAGACAGAGAGGAAAAGCAGTCCCCAGTGACTACTCCCCTATTCGATCAGGGAACATTACATCTCCTGCTTTTCATTGGGTTTGGGATAAGTCTGTTGGCCATGTCCTTTGGAGTCTTCTTATGGTTGAGATTGGATGAGCTAGGTTGTTAACTAATTTATTGGTGTGATTCTGGTAGGTTTTAGGTCTTCACTGGTCTCTTCTATTACAAATGGTATTTTTAGATCAGTGTGAATAGTATAGTTGCTTACGTAGAAAGGGGCATCAACCAGGTTTCTTAGCATTATTGATTGAAATCGTTAAATTACGTTTACATTAGAAATCTTGGAACAACCCCAAAGTTCTATTCCTTACATCTATACAGGTTTGAATAACATTTTGTAGAGAGTTTGGAGTTCTTTCCCATGAGCCAATACATTTTTCTGAACTTCAAACCTAGGTATTGTCTTTTTTGTTGAATGCGTTGTTACCATGTTAAGCGCTGGTCCAGGTGGAGTCCTAGGTACTTGACGGATGCTTTTTGGGGAATCAATTTGTTATTGATGGCTACTGGTGGACAGATTCTTTTGTTGGTTGTGAATGTTGCATGAACAGACTTTGTTTCATTTGCTTTGATCCGCCATTTGGTGAACCAGTGTTGGAGATCTTGTAGATGTGATTGTAAGTTGTCGGATGCAGCTACAGGGTCCCGGTCCTCGGCAAGGATAGCCGTATCATCAGCAAATGTTTCAATTGTAGTTTTTTCATTATGGAGCATATCATAGGTGTACAGAAGATACAAGTAAGGGCCTAGAACACTTTCTTGAGGTACACTGGCTTCAATTTTGCAATAATTGGAAAAGACCTGCCCGTGTTTCACACGGAAGTGTCTGTCTTCTAAGTAGGATTTGAGTAGCATGTAGTATTGTTGTGACAGCAAGAGTTTGATTTTGTGAAGGAGGCCAACATGCCAAAACTTTTCAAAAGCTTGGCTGATGTCTAAAAAGGCTGCAGAGCAGTATTTTTCTCTTCTAGAGTACTTGCAATTTGATTAACTAGCCTGGGGACCTGTTGAGCTGTAGAATGTTGAGATTTAAAGCCAAATTGGTGATCTGGTACAATTTTAGAGAGAACATCATTGTCTTTTCAGTAAGTTACTGAAACAGCTTGGATATTGCACTCAACAGGCTTATGGGTCTGTAAGAAGTGACGTCACCAGCGGGCCTGTTTGGTTTTGGTACTAATATGATCTCCGCATACTTTTACCGGGTAGGCCAGTATGTCAGCCTCAACATTGCATTAAAAATGTTTGATAGCAATAGGAGACCTTTATCAGGAGTCTCTTTGAGAAGATTCCCTGTTATCAGATCAAAACCTGGGGCTTTGCTTGTCTTCATACATTTGAGGAATAGCCTTATTTCAGACGGAGATGTAGGTTTTATTGGCAGTGCTAGCTGACAAGGTTTTTCAAGAAAATTTTTAAAATTTTCTCCCGGAGCTAGGTTAGATATTGTTGGAAATGGCTGGAACATTGAAGTTAGGTGGTCGGCAAAGAGGTTAACCTTTTCTTGGTCAGATCTTGCCCATTGTCCGGAGGGCTTTTTGATTGCTGGCATGAGTTGTTGTGGCCTTTTGAACTTGTGGGTAGCACGCCAAAGTGAGTTATTACTTATACTAAGGTTGACTAGGTAATTTTCGAATGCATCGTTTTTTCTTTCCTTCAGGAGTGAATGCAGTGCCCTGTTCAGCTGATTGAATATTCTCTTGTCCTCTCGGTTTCTTGATCTCTGCCATCTACCTCTGGCCCTTCTTATCTCTACAATTAGATCTTTGATACGTTTTGGAATGTTCTCATTTCGTGGATTTGCTTTCCTATCCTATTTTGGTGTATCGTACTGTGTTGCCGCCTGTATCAGTTTAGTCAGGTAGTTCGCAGCTTCGTCGATATCAGCCGGGCATTTGAGGAACACTTTCAAATTGATGTTGTTCTGTATGTAGTCTTGGTAAACATATCAGTATGTTCTTGTAGAATACAGACGAGGCGGTGTTAGTTTAATGATGGGAGTGTTGCTCATGGTGAGGACAACAGGTATGTGATCGGATGAAAGGTCTAGACACGATTCAACCAAGGAGTAGCTTGAGGAGATCCCATGAGTTATAAAAAAATCTATCAGGTCTGATTTTCTTCTTAGGTCGGAGGGCCAGTATGTAGGTTCTTCACTTGATAGGTACTCAAATCGCCCACTGTTTAAAGCATTATAGAGTACTCTGCCTTTTGGGGGTAACGAGTCGTGACCCCCCAGAAAGTGTGTTATGCGTCCTAGTCATTGCCCGCTAGAAATCGGGGGGCCGAGTGAATCAAAGAACGTTTTGAAATCTTGTGCAAGAGTTTTGAATCCAGGTGGACAGTAGACTGCGGTGTTTGTGAAGGGCCAGGGAGCAGTGTTAATTCGAATACTTGTTGCTTGGATAGGTTTAGTCCTGTATTCCAGGAGAATATGGTGTGAGATGGAGCTTTTGATTAGAATTGCAGTATCTCCGTGACCTTTGTCTTCAGGATGAGGAGTAAAATGACAGGTGTAGTTTGATATGTTGAAAACACTTTTGGAGGTAAAATGAGTCTCTGACACTAGTATGACATCAACTTTTTGATCCCGAAGAAACATGTCCAGTTCCTGCATATGGGTAGAAGTTCATTGGCATTCCAAATTGCAATCCTCAAATCATTAGCAGTCATTTTGACGAAAGTGTTTGAATGACAATGATAAATAGGTTTAGGATCATTGAATTCTGTTGCATGAGTTGATTGAACATAGCCTTGAACTCGCTGAGGAAGATGGTTAGGCTAGGAACATTTTGGGATTGTTCAGGCAAGGGGTTTTCTGGTTGTGATAGACGTTGAGATGTTACTGATGAATAGCTGACTGATGGGTTTGTTCTGATGTGGCACCAAGGTTCGCAGGACGTCTTCCTGTACTCAGTGTGTTGGCGGGTTGAATGTTGGTTGGACTGGGGTTTCTGTTAGTTGGTTTGTTTGTTATTTTCTTGTGATCTTGGTATACTGTACAGCCCTTGTAGTTTGCAGGATGGGAGCCCTCACACAAAGCACATGTGGCCGAGGTGTCTCGGGTTTTGGTGCATACTTTGCTATCATTATTGTCACTACACTTTACACAGGCAAATGGTCTGGCACAGTAGGCTTTAGTATGGCAATATAACTGGCATCGCTGGCATTGAACTGTGTTTGGGGCTTTTTTGGGGGCTTCTACGGTTATCTTGAAGTTGAGTTGGTACTTGATGTTGTAAAATTCTATGTTCTTGGTTGATTGTTCTAGGTCGACAAAGAACAAGTTAAGTGGTTCTTTGGTTTGGGGGTGTCCGATGTTGAGAACGTTATGCATTTTGAAGCCTTTTTGTTCTATTTCTTCTTTGATGTCCTTTACAGGAATGGAGTGATGTGGATGTCTCACCACGACACCCTTGACTTAGTAGGTGTGATGAATGATATTTTGGCTATGGAGGTGCCGCACCAGCTTCTGGTAAACCTCGACAGTATTGGCATTCAGTTTGAAAACGTTACTAGCCAGGGATCTGCCATTATAGTCTCCTTTTTTCAGCACTGCGGAGATATTGTTGGGTCATCTGTCGATAGTCAATGACACTATGGATGAACACGGGGGATGGTTTGGCCTGCTTGGGTACAGGTTCTTTCTCCACCTTCTCTTCAGAATCACTGATTTGCATGTTGTTGTCTTCGTCTTCGTTATTGTTTGCTGAGAGGGATTGGTAGGGATTGTTGAGTTGGACAGTAGGTGTGGTTTGTGTCCTGACGAGTTTAATTTTCAGGGGATTTTTTGTGTTTCCATCTCTCTTCCGCTTTTGAACTCCAACTACTTGCCAGCTGAAACTGTTTGGAGTGCTGTTTACAAAATTTGTTCTTGACTGTTAGTGATCTTCTATGTTAGTTTGGTTTCCGTAGCTAAGGTTAAGTGAACTCTGACTGACTGTCAGGTTGGCCAGTTTGTTGAGATATATGTCCATTTTATGAAAAGAGTAACTCTTGGGGGGGGGGGAGCTGGCATTTCCTAATGGGTTGGGGACTTGATTTGTTGAGTGAACATATGGAGAAACTATAGGCTGACTGGTTGTGTTGGTGGTTGCAGTTGTGATTGTTGTGATGACCAGCGTACTAGATTGTAGATGAGTGTAAGCAAATAAGAAAAATAAAAATAAACACAAGTAAGAGGGACATCTTGGGTAACCCGGGGAATAGTATGTTTATCCCAAAGGAAAAATAAAATTTATAAGCAAATTAAATCTCTAAAGGGAAATGATACTATGATTTATGAGTATAAAGAAATTTCAAAACAAATACAAAAGTTATCTAGAACAGAAAAAAAAAGGAGTATTATAGCATATTACTAAACGATTGTGAGCAGACCCAAAAAAAACAATAGCAAGTAGTAAAAAATGTATTAAGAAATAAAAATCATAGAATACGTGAAGTAATAGTTAATAATAAGAAGTTAAATGTAGACGAGAAGGAACATAATGTTGCTGGCCATTTTAATCATAATTTTTCCAACTCTGTTACTAAACTTATGCAAAATGAAAAGTTTGCAACATATCGCGTAAACTGCCCTTCCATCTTGGAAACTTTTGGATTTATCAATTTTTTGAATGATCACGTATATACTTTACAGTGAACTAAGTTATCAGTTATTTCTTTGAGAAATATTCGCTACAATGGCTCCTGTATGTAGTAGCTACTCTGGTGATTTGCCGCATGACGGTGATTTTATTACTTGCAGTCAGTGCGCTAGAACACTGTACTTTGAGTGTGATGGTGTTTTGTCAAGTATATGGACAGGAAAATCAAATGCCAGCAAAGCGAAGTATGCGTGCAAATTTCACCAAGCAAGTAAGAAAAACTCAACCTCGATGCATCAAACGCAACTTCCATCTGATTCAGTAAACATTTTACTCTCCATAAAAGGAGACATTGACGATTTGAAAAGTCAAATGCGGAACTTGCAGGCTTCGTTTAGCCAGTTGCAGGAAGCATTCGCCAATAGCGCATGTAACTGAGTGAGATTCTGACTGATAATAAGCAACTGTGTGAGGCAAATATTGGATAATCTCTAACAGTACAGGAGAAGAAATAACTTAATTATTTCGAATATGCCACAGGTAGCACACGAGAATGTTGCCGAAATAGTAGCAAATATTTCAGAAGCTGTGGGGATGCCCATCACGGAATCAGATATTGACTGTGCGCATCGTTTACCAAAAAATCTGTCAAGCAACAACAGCCGAGCGTTGTTGTGAAATTTTGTAGAAGAACCGTAAAAGCATATATCCTGAAAAAAGCTCGCCAAAAAAGATTAACGCTTCAAGATATTGGACTTGGTGATTCATTGCTAAAGCAACGTATCTACGTAAACAACCATCTATCACCATAAAATTCAATACTCTATTCAGCTGCGAGAAGTTTTCGTTTGAGTGGCTGGAGATTTATATGGGTGCGCGATTATAAAATACTAGCTAGGGAAAGTAAAGCGGCACCAATTATCAGAATTACGTCATTAAACCAAATGCAAAATCTGACGACTAATACCAGCTGACTATTTCTAAGAAAATCCATAAATATTTTTTGTATAATAAGTTGCAATAATTTTCAATTAACTCCCCGATTGTGGTACTGTTTACTGTTAATATACCGCGAGTGTTCCTCTATCACCATTCAATTCTGTGATATTGGTCCTATTAATATTTTTAATAATAGTGTTCTTATTGTTTATAATTCTTAAGGTCTCTTTTAAGGATATAATTTCAAGATATATGGAAGTTATTTTGAATGAAAATTACGTCTTTATTATTATAAATATCTTTAATTTAGTACTGGTTAATGGAGTCAGAAAAAATGTTAAAGGGCATGAAAAGCATGTAGCAGTGCATTTCAATAATTACTTCCTAAATTCGGTAAATAGTTTAATAAGAAATTTAGATGTTTATGATCACTCGATTACAAGTACTTTATTTACTGTTGAAATCACTAACCATTTACAGGGGGTTGTGGGAGAATATGTGATAGTTTTTATAGATAATTTGTAGAAATTTGTAAACATGGGGCAATGTGACCTAAATTAAGTTATATACATCTCTTAGTTGATTCACCAATACATTGCCTCATGTATAAACTTAAATTTGTACCTTTTTATTTATATTTGTTTTAATAATATTTTTCTTATGAAGCTTATTGTTATTATTATTGTTATTGCTATCGTTATAATTATTGTTATTTGTTTCGTTAAGGATTAAACGGACCTCTACTAAATTTTTATTTATTTTATTTTATTTCATTTTATTTTACTTTCAGTTTATTTTATCTTTCATTTTTACAATTACTATTTTCATCTGTGCTACCTAAAGATTTGTTTTGATTGAAGAATATATTTGTTTACCTATAATTCTGTGAATGTATGTATGAATGTGAGAACTTTCGTGTGATGTAGTTGTATCCGTTTGGCCATTGCATTGTATTGTGTACCATGTCTTCTGTTTTCCTGTTTTATTTTTCAGCATTGTTTTCATTATATTTATTTTATTCTATTATGGCTTTTATAACTGTATCTGAGTCTACTATCAATGTATTATCAGTTTCTTTTTTTATAATAATAATCCCATTCCTCGTAAAGCTATGCACATTTGTGGAATATATATTATTTTTTTTGATTGTATTCTTATACTAATTTGTTAAAGCTATAAATTTGATTTATATTAGGACCATAAATTTGTAGGGTATTTTTTCAACATTATGATTTTATAAACGTAGTTATAAATTAAATCTGTAAGAACAGTAATTATATCAATTAATCAACTTCATCATTTTACAAAATACGAACACTTCATCTATTCTACTACAAAACACACAAATACATAAATGATAAACTATAATCGCTAAATTTAAAAAATTTACCTTCATTTTTACTTCCAACATCATATTCACTATACCATCACTGCAGTGAGTGAACCGAAATCCTTCCTTTAAACGTATTCTAAAAATTGATTAATAAAATGTAAATTATTTATACTATTCACATATTAATCAGCGAATAATTTAATAAATCAATATAATCTTTAATTTATATATATACATTTCAATAAAAAAAAAATATATATATATATATAATATATAAACAGTTGCATAGTAGCCTAGTAGTTAAAATACTTAAATATCAAACCAGACCCCGCTGGATCAAGACTTTTCCCATTTCACACTCAAGTAGTTCTCTCATTTACTAGCCTAAAATAATTGAACACCAAAGAAATTTGGAAAAGTAAGGACAAGTCATAAGAAAAAAATTGGTTCTCCTACTCTCATTAGTGCCATTGAGATCAGTATTTGAAAATTGTGAACCTTTATTTCATAGTTTTCGACGCCCCGTCAAAAGTACTCCTTTATATACACGCGCGCGCACGCATCCTCCACACTATATGTATATAAAATCGAAGACATGAATTGCATTCCAAAAAAATGAAAAGTCCCTATTTATTATAAGAAAACTTGAAATTTGATGCTACATAATAAAATTCTGCAAAAATTATAAACTAAAATGGGTGGTACCATCATGTATTTCAAAAAAGAGAGTGCACACTAACAAATGTTTCACTTTACAGATAGGAAGTTGAAACACGAAATATAACATTTTCCGCTGTATGTTTAAAACTGAGTTACAACCATTTTCTATTTTTCATGTTTACCTTCTAATCGAAATAAAAATAAAACAAAAAACCATCGGTACTTCTTTTCCCAATGATTATTGTAATCTAAGGAATATCGAATCTAAAAAAGTAAGGGTTTTATTGTTGGTATATATTTTAAAACTTAAAGTAGCGCATATAATTAATTGTAATGAAAGTCGTTTTACTTAATTTTAACCATTTATTTCATTAATAAACTTTAAAATGGTGATCTCTTTTTTTAATGAGCTCTACAAAGATTAAAAAGTGAATAGTGATAGATGAGACCACATGTGTTAGAAAAAGAGAGGGAAATTGTAAAACAGCTAATGTATAATCATACAGATATGTTTACTGAAAAAACGATAAAGAACGTTTCTTTCTAATTATCCCAATATTATCATTTTTCACTTTTCTAGCTGATCTGGCACATTTCTGTTCAAATATTCATTCTGTATGAACCATGATCAACTCCGCTGTAGGATACATATCCGTTCCGGACCTATTCATCACTAATATACATTTACATATACGAAGTACGGCCAGAAGTTCTGTCAGTACTTTAGATGCAAATTACAACACAACAGAGCAACGGAGACCCAATAAAAATTATATTTTCGAAAAGTAGATGAAAAAAGCTACAAAACTACATACAAATTATTCGAAATGTCCACTTTCAACAGCGACACATTTACGAAGACGTCGTGGCCATTCGCCTATGGAATTATGAATCGTGTCCAATGGAAAATTCTTTACAGTTTTCCTGGTAGATTTCTTGAGTGCGTCGACATTTCGATAACTTCTCGCGCATGCCATCACTTCTATCTTTCGACAGAGAGAACATCCCTCAAGTTTATCTTCCTATTCAAAGGTTTAATCACCGCGTTCAACATTTTTTGGTACACAAGCGCGGAGGTTTTGACGCCAGCCTCGCAAAAGTGAACGTCTGTGAAACTTTTCTTCCAATTGTCACCCAACCATACCATGACTTGAGCCGGATGATGCCCGCGTTGAATGCAAGGTACTTTATCCCGTGCTTCGATAGACGACAGCATATATACGGTAATTTTGTTCATTAAACGACTCTTCTGCAGTAAATATTTTTTCATCTGTGAATAAGATATCGCGATAAGCGCCGCTACCGTACAAGCGCAACAAATTCAGAGTTCGAACGCACCTAATTTCTTTTAATTTCGCCGTCAACGGGTGCCGAGCATATCGTTTATATGCGCGAAGACCTAAATCGTCGTTCAGAATGCGCGATACGGTATGAGGAACGAGATTTATCTCTCGAGATAGGATCGTTTGCTTCCGCACAGAATTGCGCATTATACTTGTACGAACAGCATTCATCGTTTCTTTCGTTCGTACAGGACGTGGACGGCCTGATCTGACTCGATCATCGACTGTGTTAGTTTCTTTCCATCTTGCAATTAAACGAAACACAAACCTTTCATTGATACACCAAGCGATTTCGAGGTTGTATGAATCTTCGTTGATTGTCATACTGAAATAATGCGATTACCGCAACACTTTTTTCATAAATGCTCCACTGTGACGTACTCACTCGCTTCATACAAGCAGACTGCCGACCCTTTGCTGTGGCTACTGAATACTAATTGTATACACACTACATTTAGGCAGTGCTACCATTTCTCTACACTCAAAACTTCTCTTTTTTTTCACGCGTTCGAAGTTTACTGACAGAACTTATGGTCGTGCTATGTACATACATGTGTGTGGGTGTGTGCGCGCGCATGCATGTTTATATTAAAGCAGCATAAAAAATCGAATATCATTAAAAAGAATAAATTCACCGGTAACAAAAAAAAGAAAAGATTTATTCACATGTTTTGTTTTTTTTTGTGAAAGAAAAAATAAGCGCCTCTGATCAAACATAAAAGAAAAAACGTAAACGCCCAACATTCAAAAAAACCCTGTGAATTCAAGGAATTAACGTTTTAATAATACACATAGATTTCCTTGGACTTATCAACGGTATTTAATAGTCTAAGCTTGAAAGAAATCAGAAGAATATAAGCCTATTTTCTCTATAGATATTGAGCCAATTTCAAAATGAAATTTGCGTAATTCTTACCGACTAAATAGTATCACAAATTTTCAATGAATTACAGTCCGGTAACAGGGGTAAAATTTCTATTATTCATAAGCAGTTATGCGCGGTACTCATTTCTTTTATTTTATGCGCTCTTCTGATAGAACTGAAACAAATTTAGAATCCTTATTTTTCAACACTTTAACTTCTATTTTTTTCAAATGACAATGTATATTTCCGCAATAACTTACTCATAATAAATTTTGAGTCAAACTTAAATACCTGCTAAATTTATACTGCATATCAAAAAGACGGCCCAGAAAACCTGAAAAAGGTTAATTAAAATAACAACACTTTCTCGCCTCTCTGATGATCTTAATAATTCCTTTTTGGTACTATAAGTGACATCGAAAGAGCATTGTGCTTTAAAAAGTTTCAAAAAGTGGGGAAGACTTATGACAGCAGAAAACTATTTAAATAAAGATTATACGGACCAGAAAATTAAGGGGAATAGAAGTTAATAATTAACCACTGACACTAAAATTTTTGAACGTATGCATAATTCGTTGCAATGTCGTAGTCATCTGTTTCCTTTAATGTGACCTGTTTAAATGTTTTGCATCAATTACAGCAGTTACTTGTCATATCGACATATTAGAGTGTTCCCACTATTCGATTTTCTTTATACGGTACAAAACACGTTACTTTTCAAAAAACCAATAATTAGAAAAACAAAAATTATTGTTGTTAAACAAATCTGCGAGATTTTATTTGCTATATCATCTACGTTTTGAAACAGTAAAAGGAATGTATATGTAATTTTTAACAAACAATTGATTGGCTAGTGAAAACTCATTTTATCATATCAACTAATAACATACACTTTAATAAGAACTTACTGAATTAAAAAACTTAAAATTTTCTCCAGAACACCAAGTGATAAAACGAATGGTTCTTCTGTTGTGGTAGAAGCAGACCAAATCCATCGACGATGATGTAAATATCGTGACAATGTACAGATAAGTCCATTATTGAATGGCATTCTGACGGGCTTAGTATTCAGCGGTTGAGTACCATCAGGAAACACAATTGTTTCAAAATTATTCGGCATTTTTTCATATCTTTGAAAAAAAATAGCGTGCATAAAATTTTCAAGAAAGTTAAAAGACTTATTTTTCCTGTAATTTAGCTTTTTATACACCTCTAAATACATAGTAACATTAAATATCTACGAACGTATAAAAAATAGCAATAATTAAACAAAGTTCGTTCTCAAAACAAATGTTTGGGAAATAAAACATTTCCCTTTAATATAAACAAAAAAATAAAAACGTATATTGTATATTTTCTCCGTGTAAAAAAACCTTAACGCAGAAAAAATGTTTTCAAAAAAAACAAACAACAATACGAAATTCCCTAACCTAGAAAACTTATTTTTGATGGCAGCCGTATTTAGAATGATTCAACGATTTTCACCATAAAAAAACTAATGTAAATCATTTTTTTGACATGAATATGTGTCTTATGGCTAGGGGTCATTCCAAAAATTTGTCCGTCGCACAAAATGTCACATGAAATATCCCACGAAATTTTACCATAAAAAGGCACCATGGAAACGGAAAAAAAAAAACAACTATTATTTACAGATAGATATATCGGCGGATGGTCCACTGTACAGGCTGCCTTTCCATATCAGCAACTCTCAAAAGATGACGGGCCTCCAAATGGAAGCAGTGAACACGTTTCGCACAGCGTTCGCAAATGTTCGCATCGTTTTTATCGACAAGTGCAGTATGATCGGATGATCCGCTCTGCTCGGACAGATAAATTATCGACTTGAACGTATCATGCATAATCGCGGGCGTCCATTTGCCGGTGTGGACATGGTGTTTACCGGCGACCTCGGTCAACGCCCAATTGACAGACACAGATTTACAAGCGATCGAGTAAAAAGTTCTGCTGTGAAATTATCCGGCAGCCATTACATTACTAGTCGCTCGCGCAAGTTATGCGATAAACTAATGTCGCCTTCTCATCTGTGCAAACCAAGATTGCTGATGATTAGCCCTTACTTCTGGAGGAGAAAGCGATGATCGAATCCCGTTTCATAGATCGCGAATTTGTCGACCGCAAGTTTTCTCAGGCTATTCTTTTTCCGCAACAAAGACGTTGATCAGTTAAACGTAGATTCCGTACAAGGCGCTAAAATGGTCCTCGGTGGTGACCTTAACTTGGATTTATGAGGATCGCACAGTACTACATTCATAGAACTTGTACGCGCAGAATTCGGACTCAAACTGATGAATGAACCAACCATTTCCTTATCACACAATTCCCACGTACATTGACACCTTCTTTTCACGACACGTGGACGTACTTGAAATGCGCCACTATATCTGCTACTTTAATACACATCGTCCTCTCCTTTCGACAACGACGCATACCCCCAATGTCAATGTTGTAAATGGTGTAAATAATTTAACTCTTATCAATGATAGAAATAATGTAAACGATGTATTAATAATGTTGTAAATACTATCAACGATGTAAATGTAAAAGAATCACTTTCTGTACAGTAAAAATCATAAACACGTCGACTTTCGCACCTGTTGCTGCCCATCAGATATAAAGCCAGCCACCGACAGTTCAACGATACAGCATAGATAAAATTCTTACGGCCCATAAAATATATTCATGTATTAATGTATCTGCGTGAAGCGTAGACACTCGTTAAATTTTTTTTGTATAACTGCTTTCTAAAAATTATTTATCTGTCCACCATGAGGACCCCTCTGCAGAAATAAGCGTCCTCACTTCACATACTGCTACGCCGCCATTTTATTTTAAAAATTAAAATAAAAAATATTTATTTATATCTCGTGTTAAGTTAAAAAATCCTTAAAATTTCATTTCCATTACTTTATTGATAGTCACAAAATATTCTCAAAAAAAAAAACACACTTTTCAACGCAAGGCTGCATAACTTCTTAAATTGAAAGGTACAGCAGATATTAGATGCGTCTTAAATAATTATCTACTATTTAATTTCGGAAGAAAATAGTTTTTATGAAAAAAAATAATAATTTAAATAAATCCTACCACTGTAAGAAACAAACTTATTAAATTGTCCAACGGATATTATTTATTAGAATGATATAAAGGTTCAAAATAATCGCCAGAAAAAATTACATGCCTGCATTTACTGTAAAATAGAAAATACGATTAAATAGTCTTCTTTTTAAACTACTTATTCTCGAAAATAATAAGAACCCTATACAAACAGTAATTCAATCGTAAAAAAAAGAAAAAAAAAAAAGCAATTATTTTTTAATATCTACAGGCACAGTATTTAAATCGGTAAATTTAGAAAGGCAAGATTTTTCTATTTCAATAACATTGTAAAATATTAAAATGTATCCTTTTTTTTCTCCGGTAAAACTTTAAGTCTTTCCTGTCTCTTCTTCGCAAATTTCAATAACACAAGCATCATCATCATCATCGTTATCATAGTTGCTTCTCCTGAGTTAGGAGATTACATACATTCACGTTATTCGTTCCCTAAAGAAAGTTATTATCTCCTGTAAGTTCTCTTGCATGGCGGATTTATTGGCAAGACCAGAATATCGAAGGAAATCATATTGAAAAAAATGTTATGAAAAATTTCATACAAATACGCACGATATCCTGTTTTTTACCTAATTTCGTTCTTGTAAAAAAAAATTATCCCTTTTTTTACAACTTTCATAAAGATCGTTTTTATATCATCGCGCCCTATTAGTGATAAATTCAGCTTTATGCAAGAAATTCAATGAAATATTGTAAAATGTGAAAAAATCTACCATTAAAGTAAGTACAATATGAACTCAGTTGATTTTGAAATTTCTTTGAACTTATCAAATAGATTTTCATAATTGAAAGCATATATGTAGTTCAAAATTAATTAGTAATTTTAATTTTTTATTCGCACGCTTGCTAATTAAATTTAAACTTCTATTACACATATTCTTTTAACAACGAAGTTTTAAAAATGTAATTTTAGTTTTGATTTGGCACTGAAAAAAAGTATTCGACTATATTAATAGCTAGCAAATAATTCGATTTTACGTTTTACATTTAAATGTCATATTAAATTATCACGTTAATCAAATATAAGTGTACAAAAATTGCACGAAAGCATTTTAATACAGTTTGCAAAAAAAATTCATAAACTTCTACTTTTCTTTGATTAACCTTAAAAAGCTTTCTGATATTATACAAACAATGTGATGCAGTCCAAATATATTGTAACGTTACGAAAAAGATACGTTTGTTAGGCTGCAGAGACATTCACGATTAAATGAGCCTAACTAAATTAACAAATTAAAACATACCGTATTAACGTCTTTTCCAGTGGTTTTTCAACTATAGAACAACAATCTGTATTTCCAATTATATCCAACTGGCTACCATTATTGGTTGTAGTCTCCAATATTTTTAAACTTTGTATTCCATTTTTTAAATCTTGTAATATCTGGAAAATATGAATTTATTTAGATACAACCCCGATCATAGCATTTATTTTTAAATGCCATTTAATTCTACACTTGTGAAAATAAAAATTCCGTAAATATATTACAGGCGGGAAATGTCGACATTAAAAGAGAAAATATAAAACACAACAAAAACACGTGATCATATAAAATATAATGAAGTATATTTGAAGAAAAAATTTAGAAGCAAAGTTAAAAACCGGAGGAATTCTCATTCCGCATTTTAAAGGTGAGAAATTTATCGACATAGAACTAATGAAAATATTTCAAAGTAACTACTTTAAGTAGCCAAGACTGCTAATTTAGTCTAGTAAATTGTTTATGTTTACTTTTTATTAAATGCTCAGCCTACGCTGATTTTTTCATCTTATTATTATTAAATAAATTTGCTACTGATACCCCATAATCAATCTAACTAGAAATCATTCGGAACAACACAAATGTGCCTGCTTTGTGCACACAATAAATACACTTGTGAGTTAAGATAAAAAACAAAATGAAACTTGCCACAGAATAAAGGTTGCAGTGAACAAATTATAGATAAACTTGTTCGTAAAATAAAGTTAAAACCAACGTACACTTGAAAAACAAACATCAACAACAATAAAGGGTAGATAATAAATACTTTTTTCTAACAATTAGAAATTGGGTGATGTACTTCAAGAAACAAAAGGCTTGAAAATATAATTTAAGATTAAAAACAATTTAAAAAAAGAATACCCTAAATACCGAAAAAAAAAAAAAAAAATGTATGAGAAGGGTGGAAATATAAGATTGATTGCGCCAACTGTGACAAATTTTACATTAATCAAACAGGTAGAAAAATAAAAAACAGATAAAACGTTTAATAATAATGAGATAAAAAAAAAAACAACGTAATGCTGAGCACTTAATAAAAAGTAAATGTAAACCTAATTCACTGGAAGAAACCGTGGCAGTATTGGCTACTAATTATGAACAAAGAGCGGAAAATTATTATATAAACAAATATAAAACAAGTTTATTAAATAACGAAAATAACCGATACAAGCAAACCCTTTATAATATAAAAATTTATAAAAAATTACCCGTTGTTACTTTGAAATATTTTTCCATTTTTAAGCAGATAAATCTCCCGTCTTAAAAACGTGTAGGAGGAATTCCTTACGTTTCAACTTTCTAACTTCTAAATTATTTCTTCACAAATTCGCGCCACAATGCATTGTATAATTACACTCTTTTTGTGTCTTATATTTCCATTTTTATGTCGGTGATTCTTTTCTTTAATGTATCTAAAAAATTCCCGCATTTTTTTATATTTCTTCTAAATATTAATTGAAGCGTTCTGTTCTATACCCCTATTTGCTGCGGCTTCCAATTCTTACCTCTCATTGCGCCTCATATATCCTATCTTTTCCATTTCCCATTCAATATTTCTGCTATATTATTTACTTCTTATAAACAATATTCTATACCGGATGAAATATAACTGATTCTTTTCGCTTCTAATTTTTTCTGGGCGAAAAGTCTTCTTGGTTGACAAGTCCCAAAAATGTTTTTAAAAAAAAAAAGAAAAAAAAAAGGAAATAAATGAAAACTTGTTCCTTTAAATATATTTTACAGGTATGTCGTATTTTCCTGTTTTTTAATCTTAGCTGATGATGAGGTAGACCCGAAAATGTTTCCAAAGGAATAAGTACATAATTTTGCACGTATCTTATTGTTTGCTATGTTTATAATTATATTTGTTTTATAGTTCGTAATTTTAGCGAACAGAATGAAAGATTTCTCTATATTCATAGAATAATACCTAAATGGTATGAATTAATACTATAGAATTAAATTGCAATAAAACATTAATCACAATTTATTATTTTAATCTAAATATTAATAGAAAAAAAAAAAGAATGAGTATAAAATAACAAACCTTAAAACGTAATTTCACAGGAATGTTGTACAAAAACGCTAAGTGTATCGTCGCGTACGGTGGTTTCGATATTATTTTAATTACGAAAAAGGAGTGTTTATCGTTGCTTAATTCGCTGTAAGGCAAAAATAAATCAAATCAATGAAGTTATTTAAATAAACTGTTAAATATTTTCTTGTAAAAAGAAACTCCGTTTAACGTAAATTAAATCAACCGATTACTCTACTTGTACAAAAAACCAGAGATTAACATAAAGTTACAAAGTTTACATTTTTTTTTTTTTTGGATCACTTCGAAAAATTACGATTTAAATAAAATGTTCTTAATGAAAGTAACGAAATATATCGAGCGTACAATAATGTATGGATAAAAAATAGTAATACAGTTGTATTGACATGTTTCGTACATTTAACACCATAACCGTGACAAAATCATATTTATTTATGTTGATTAATAATAAACACATTGTTTTTAGGAAATATTTTAATTAAATTTTAAATAAATTGCAACATGTTTCGGCAACAAAAATCATGCAATACAATGTTGATTAAGCAAAAAGAAACGAAAAAGAATTTACTTAATCAACATTGTATTGCATGATTTTTATTGCCGAAACATGTTGCAATTTATTTAAAATTTAATTAAAATATTTCCTAAAAATAGTGTGTTTACTATTAATTAACATATATAAAAAAACAAGGAAATGGATGGTTTAAATAGTATCACTAACATCATAGTTATATGCAATTTGATGCTAATCACTGAAAAATGTGTATCACAGATTTATAATTAATGATTACATAAGAGATAAATTATAATACAACACTGAAAACGTTAAATATTATATTTCAATGACGAATCTGATAATTTTTATGTCAGTCATACAAGATCCTTTAAAAAAAACAAAAAAAAAAAAACATCATTGTTAATTACGCCTTAAATAACGACATGAACAGTTTTCTTTTTTCTGAATTCCGGTACGTTAAGATAACGGCAGCACTTCAAAGCAATAATTAAAACATTTTCAATTTTATAATCATAATTAAAAAAAAAAATTGAAAAATTGAAGTAGTTAATTTTTCTGTTGAATAAAATGGACAAATAAAATATACGACTCCGGATACTAAGAAATCAAATGTAAAGAAATTGAAACAATAAAATATTGTAAATTGATATATTTGGGCCACATCGCGTCACCTAAAATAGTATAATATACTTTTTAATGATTAACGTAAAAAATATCATGAAAAGAAGACTACCAAGAAGAAAAACAACATGGTTGCAAAATTTGTCTGAATGTGTAATATGCCAACTCGTTTCGAGAGGTTCGAGATAGGCGAATAATTTCCAACATGTTAGCCAAGTTTGATAATCAACAGGAGATCACGATGATAACAACTTTCGATTTAGGACGCACCTTGTTCTAAAAGAAGTATACAATTCATAAACCTTTACGAAAATAATTATAATATATACAGCAATCGTTTTAAAAGATAATTGAAGTCGATTCTACGTATGACTAAAATGATTAACAAAAAAAAAAAAAAGATCTAATAAAGCGCCTAATAGAGCAAGATTGTAAAATAGAAGGTTGGTTGGGGGGAGAGTTTGACGCGCCCAAGAAAAAAGTAAATAAATAAATAAAAATGCTGTGTAAATCAAATGGACAAAGAAGGAAATATATATATAAAAAAAAAAAAAAAAAAAAAAACAGCAATAAAAAAATAAATAGGATTAATAGTTTGCAATCTATGCCTAAAAAACATCTCGGAATAAATATGTAGGTCAATAATTATGTACTAATAGATTTCAAAAACGAAAAAAAAAAGAAAAGAGGAATGATTATTGTTTTTTATTAAAATCTTAATCCAGCGGAAACCATAACTCTCTTTTGAATAATATATTTTATTTTCTAATCTACGAGTAAAGAATAAATAATGAATCTTATTTTAAACTACTTTTGATTATTGTTTCTATTCTGACTTGAGACTTCGGTAATTTACATGATGCCGATGTTAATAAAAAACGATAAATGATAAAGTTATCAAGTAATTAATATTTCTCAGATAGTTCTAAAGCGTAGCGGTGTAATCTTAAATTGTTCAAAGTTAGAAACACTTTGAATAATTTCAATTCAAAACGTACGTGCTCAATTTACGCAGTTTCGTATAAAACTCAATTTACTTCACGTTTCTCTAGAGTGGGTGCGCAATCACCGGACTTAGCAACTGTTTCAAGAAATAGGGAACGCTTACATATAATTTAACGATATTCGTAGAAAAGGTTGATTATAAAGAATTACCTCGGTAAAATAAATTTCACATACGAATGATTCTCCATTAAAGTAAATGACGCTTTCGATTTTAAGAAAGCAAATAGAGTTCCCGTTGCTTTTTTACAAAACTGATTTAATTGTCTGCAGTCATTTTCATTTGATTTATCGACTCGCCGCAAAACAACATTAACGAAGTTTTCATCGTGTCTAAAGATGACCCCAATTCGTTCTGTATGAAACCATTTTTGCCACAGATTGTGATCTAACAGACATATCGGTTTCCAAGCTTGAGCAAATTCACTGGATGTTAATTCACTATTAAAAATAACAATAACAATAATAATAATAATAATAATTATTATGAAAAGATATTAAAATTAATATTTCAAGTCCATAAAAGACATTGAAATAATTCGAACTAGGCTAAAATTACAAACCCAAAAATTAAAAAAAGAAAAAAATCATTACCACCACTTTATTGCATTGGCTAGATGGCGCACGTTAAATTTTCGTGCTAGTTATTTCTTTTCATAAATCAAAAATAATGAAAAACACGCTTTTTAAATTTAACATTTTTTAGATTATAAATTTTTTAAATTATTGTTGCGTGGTATTTTTAAAGACTTATAAATTACGTAAACAGTTAACAATTCGGGAAACGTTTTTTACGCTTCGTCCTCGCTTAAATACTAATAGTGCAGAAGCATTAACAAATTATAGTGATTACTCATATGATGAACATTTTAATTGAAGAGAATCTTCAGCCTTTAGGGAGGCAGTCCTTGACGAATTATGGCTTACCTCAGCCAGAAAGGTCTCGAAACACATTCATAAAATAGAGAATACTTATGTGAAATTACATGTGACTTAAAAGATTTAGCGCAAGAAGAGTGTTTACCGGGGAAGAATCATTAATAGACGAACAATTCAGTTTATTGGGAGATTTTGAACAACATTGTTCTGGTAAATGGAAGAATATTTTTCTTAGATGCACCTAGAGGGACTGGAAAAACTTTTCTTATTAACCTTCTCTTGGCGAAAGTACGTAGTAATAAAGGCATTGCATTAGCGCTGTAGCATCATCCGGAATAGCTGCAACATTAATAGAGGGTGGAAAAAGCGATCACTCTGCCTTTAAGTTGCCTCTCAATCTCAATTACGTTGATAATCATTTTTACAACATAAAAAAACAAAGTGATTTGGTTAAATTGTTTAAAGAGAGTGCAAACAACTTATTATTTGGCACGAGAGTGTACAATGGCTCATAAAGGTGGGTTTGAAGCGGTTAATGTTACACTTCAAAATCTCAGAAATTCCAAACAATTAATGGGCGCAATTACTTTATTACTGGCTGGGAACTTTCGTTAAACTTTATCAGTCGGTCCAAGAGCACACGTACAAATGAGGTCAAAGCCTGCGTTAAATCATCTTTTCATTAAGCAAAAACATAAGAGTTTATTTACGAGAGGCGATGCTTCGGGGCTAGTGAATTTTCTGAACTTCTTCAGATCGGAGACGGAAGATATCCTGAGTCATCGGGAATGATTAAAACACCGTCGGGATTAGTTACGATGGTAAAGAATGTTGCCGAACTCATTGAGAAGATTTACCCGGATATTTTCAACATCAAGCGTAAATCAATTAATCGGTTATGTGAACGAGCCACTTTACCACCGATAAATGACACAGCTGATGAAATAAATGACATCTTATTGCAATATGTGTACTATAAATCGGTAGATGTTACAAATAATTTTCACGATGCAGCCCAATATCCAGTAGAATTTCTCAACACACAGAATCCTCCAGGATTTTCACCTCCCAAACTTCAACTGAAAGTTGGAACTCCAGTGATACTGCTTCGAAACCTCAGTCCTCCAAAGCTGTGTAGTAATGGTACAAGACTTCAAATGAAAGCTCTTCGAAAAAATCTTATAGAAGCTACAGTAATAACTGGCTGTGCTCAGGAAGAATCAGTATTAATACCACGTATTTCTCTCATACCATTAGATTATCTATTCGAATTCAAGAGAGTGCAGAGTTTCCTGTTAAAGTTTGTTTTGCCATGACTATTAATAAGTCACAGGGGCAGTCATTAAAGGTAGCAGGAATAGATTTGAGAGAAGATTGTTTCTCACATGGACAGTTTTATATGGATTGCTCTAGAGTCAGCTTTCCGAGTAATTTAGTTATTTTAGCTCCTGAAGGAAGAACCACAAATGTCGTGTACAAAGAAATTTTTACTATAATTTAAAGTTTTCGAAAATTTGACCTCAAATATATTACATCAATGTTACAACAAGAAGATAAATATTTCGCCCAAAAATATATGTCAATAATACAAACATAATTTACTATGAAAAATTACTAACATTCTCATATTCATTATCGGCTGCGCAGAGAAAAAAAAAGTAAAACTGCACTGCATGATCAGTCAATCAAATATGTCTGAATAAAAAAGATAAGTATTTTACATTATACCTTTTGTTTAAAAGTTACGATTTTATTTTGATTCGTTTATATATTTTCTTCAGGTTTTTTTTTTTTGCAATGTAATTGATTACTTTCAAAAATAAAAAGTTTTATCTACAACTTCTATTATGACTATTAATAATATTAGATCTATTAACATCCAATTTTCTACTTCAAGTTTCGCGAGCGAAGGCGCGACGGGCGACGCTAGTTCTAATATATTATTGCCAATAAAAAACTGAAATTATTAACTTACTTGGAAATTAATATTGGATGGCCCATATTTGCTGCCAAATGATAAAGCGGATCACCATTTCTTATAATGTCCGGTAAACTATATGACGCACAATTGTGTGTAAAAGACTCCAGATGAGATAAAAGTGCATCGCTACATGATGATGACTTTAGTGAACTCCAGAACCGCGTAATTAGAGCATGACGATATAATGAACGAATTGGTGTTCTGATGCGACATGAAACATCGTGCATGAATTCATAGGGACCTTAAATAAGAACATACTTATACATGCTTATATTATTTTAAAATGCACGCCAACAACTCACCGTATAACTATAAAATTTATATCGTTGTAACTTACTGACCGCGATTTAAACGGTCAAAACAATAACCTTCGATTTTCTGCGAAAATAATATCTTGTAGCCCTTGGTTTGAGGGCATTAAACTGAATTCAAGACTGGCGGTCAATTTCGAGTAATTCCTGATTGAGGACGTTAATGAAATAGACTCTACAAAAGAGAATCCCTGAAAGCCAATAATAAATTCCGTCGTTTTTAAATAAAAAGATAGTTAATATGTAGACTTTGGCACTGCCCTGTTTATCCTTGGCTTCGTGGATTAAAATAAGTACATCCTAGAATCGGTGTACCGTTTTATATGGCGAAAAAATCTTTCATAAATACGCGTAAATATGGTCATTAGACTTTTCATCAACTAGACAGTATATTACTTACTTTATTTCAAAGAAGTTGCCGAAATGGTCTATGGTATACCCGCGTACGACGTGGATGCAGCACCAAAAATAGTTAAAAAAACCAGGATGCGACAAAATGTTTACTTTTCCGTTAATTCATTATGATATTTAGCTTTTAAAAAATAGACTTCCACGACGAATAATTTTTAAAAAATTTGTCAAAAATGTTATAATCAGAAACAAAAACAACTTAGATCGAACAAAAAAAAGACCGATGTGGTTCGTTTTTATTAACGGCAAAAAATAATGAAGTCGGTAACGTATAGAAGAACTACGAGAAGATTTTCTACTAACAAAACTGGTCATGTACTCGACCATTGTCTTAATACAAAAGACGCTAGATGTTTTGGAGCCATTGCCTACGTACATTCGTGAGGCCTTAACAACCGGTCGTCTATACCAATGTTGCAGCGTCATCAGCAGCGATCTTCAGGTTCCCGCCCACGGCTCACACCTTCTTGAACGACATGCTGACTAGATAAAGCGACTCTAGGATTATCGCCAGAGTTCATCCTGAACGACGTGAACGTGTTGATACTCTGACAGCATACTTAAGTTCTGCTATAAAGATCTGAAATGTTCGACCCGGCGGTTCATAATCACCTGCATGACTACTGCCAATGCACCTTTAGTGGCGGCAGCCCTCCAAGCCGGGAGTTCAGACAATAACGTGTAAGGAAAAATAACGAACAATAATTAAACTGAAAAACGTATTTTCGAAATACCATATTGATTCACGATGCAAATGCACATACATACGTATGCTACAGTAAGATAATGCCGGATCGCGCGCAAGTACAGAGTACGACGCGCTCGTTCGTATAATTCCGCCCGAAAAAGTTGGCAATAACAAGGAGAAAAGTAATATTCGAAGATAATAATGAATTTCTCGATAAATCAGAAATCCTCATTTATTCAACTGTGCTTCATATCTAATTTAGTATCGAAGAAAAGATGTAGTTTTGAATTTAGTATTACCGACAGATGACATCGTGAACATAAAAAAATCATTTGAGAGTATTTTGCTTAACACGGGTGAATTAAGAAAATGAAGTTTTTCTGTGTACTACTGCGTTCTACAGCTTACTTATAATTTTTACGGCAGTTATTAAAATAATTCTTATTGTTTTAATTTTCTTTATCCACATCTTCTAAATTATTCATAATGACTCAATATCGGAATATTTGTGATAACCATCGTGTACTGTGTTAACGGGAAAACATAAATATATAATCAAAAATGAACAAAACGATGATACATTTTCCGCATGTAACAGTATTATGCCAGCAAGCTCAAGTGTCTAATCTCATAAATTTTCTTTAATTCAGTAAATTGTTTTTTAAATAAATGTATATGTGGAGGTAAAATAAAAAATAAGATTAAAGTTTTAAAAAACGTAAACAAACAGTTAACAATCATCTAGAGATATTTTTAGCTTTTTTTTTGTTTTATCATAGCAACTTAAACTAATTTTCATGTAACATAAAAATCAATCTTACATTTTACATTCATTGTGCAATGAAATGTCGTCGAAGATGATGATATTGGCCACATTCCAGTGACAATGTACTCTATATATATATGATTGGTCCATGGCAGGATAAATGTAATGCACAATTGATTATCTTTAAAGGACATATCCTGAAAACAATCGGAACAACAAATAATATATTAGTTTATACTACAACTGAGTAGCGGGTGCAGTTTCGTTTGAAATATAAAGGAGGTTAGCAAAAATATTTTGACTTAGAGAAAAATAAAACGTGATTTTATTTATACAATAATTATGGTAACCATTTTCTTCTACATAGAAAAATTCGTACTTTAAATTTTACACAGAAGAATAATGTATACACACACGTTGCATCTTTAAGAGGGATCTATTTCTTCCCAAACAACTACAAACTTCCACGTTTTTTTTATAATAGCGATGAATTCTGAGTTTACAATATGCCGAAGAGATGAAGAACAAATATACAAAAATAATGAAAATAAAACAGGTACGGAAAATTATCTGTCCAATGAAACTGGTAAGTTTTCATTGATTACAAGGCGGAAAAATGGAATTTTCTCAAGCTCATAATTACAAGGACTATGACTTCACTGCAGGCAGAAAACACGAATAATCATGATTTAATGGAAGAAAATATTTTTTTAAAATTAGAGCGTACGTGTTATCTAAAAATGTCCTTTTATCAGCAACATCCAAATCGCAATCATATTCAAAAGCAGCCGCAACAAATTTAGGTTGCAAAAAGGCCACTAAAAATCCTATGTAATATTATAAGTAAAATTCCAACAG
This sequence comes from Icerya purchasi, assembly GCA_039619475.1. Classification (NCBI taxonomy): domain Eukaryota; kingdom Metazoa; phylum Arthropoda; class Insecta; order Hemiptera; family Monophlebidae; genus Icerya; species Icerya purchasi. The sequence continues at coordinate 588,640,005 of CM077115.1, forward strand.
TTCTGCCGCCTTGGAGCCAATTTTGATCGAATATCTGCTAGGACCTACTTTCAGCAGATGTTAAAATTAAACCGGAGAGTGAAATCCGTAGAAGGCTCCAGAACGTTTTACACCAGCAGCTCAATGTAATCCCCTTTGTTTCACTGACGTGACTAAAACACCGGTTAATGTCGGAGGCACCTTTTCCACTGAGAGTAAGATCCACTCCTTCAATCTGTCAAAGATGCTGTCAGTTCTTATGGCCGAGTTATTGGCCTTACTCCAATGTTTGCTGCGAATCTCGGATCTGCCATCTGACCAGTACACTATACTGTCTGACTCAGTTTCGGTCTTGCAATATATTGAAGAGCTAAATTCTACAGTGGCGACAGTGGACCAAATACTACTGTTCAGTATTCTGGAACTAAGTAAACGAACTACCAAAATCATTTTCGTTTGGATCCCGAGTCATCGAGGGATAGACGCCCACGACGACGTACGACGCGAAGGCCAACTCAAACTTTCTTGTCGACAATGCTAGAAGAAGACTTCCAAAGTCTTATAATCAGAAGATCCTAAACCTGTGGAATTAGTTTTTCTATATTTGGACCAAGTATTTTCGGAATTACTAAGAAAAACCTGGCAGTTTGGCCTTGTAAGTATTGGTAATGTCTGTTCGCCGGGGCTGGAAACAACCAATAACAGAATGTACCTTGAGTATACACAAATTAGGCACTCGTATCTTCCGTACAATTAGCCAACACCCGTATGCAAGGTTTGTCGCGTTCGGCCAACGGTTCATCATATTGTGCTAATCTGTCGCAGGTAACATATACTCAGCTCGTAACATCTAATTAAGCACATCTATTTCAGATTTAAAAAGTCCTCACTGATTTTATAATTGAAACTAGATTATGTGATTACATTTAAGTTAAAAGTCAACTTCGTTTATTACTCATTTCAAATATATGTTTAAACCGTGGCAAAGAAAATATATATTGTTACAACATACAAATAACTAATTCGGCTTGGCTTAAGTTTTTTTTTTTTTTTTTTTTTTTATTTGAGCAATTATTATAATCTTAAAATAAATATTAAGTAATAAATATAACAACTGAGAAAGGAACGAGGACGAGAAATAAAAACTTAGCCCAGCGACTAGTTTTTAAGGATACAGCGGACAGTTCACACGAGGTTTACAGGCTTACAGCGTTTAAGCCTACATGATTTGAGTTCCTCCGTCAGCAACTGTTGAATTAGTGGATTCCTATGAACCCAAAACCGTTCATAGTACGCACTTACGATTTCTGGAATGACCTCATCCACACACTTCAGATCTAAATCTCTATGCAAGTTTGCATTCCTTTGAAATCATGCAGCTTTTGCTATCATCCGTATAATTTTATTTTGAACCCACTGTATGATATTGCGGTTGCTCGTTTTGGCACATCCTCATAATTCAATATCGTATGTCCGGATTGGCTTGATGATCACTTTGTAGATCAGGCACTTATGATATAAGCTTAGCTTCGAATGCCGACCCAATAACCAATAAAGTTACCTAACCTTTGCCATTATTTGCTCTTTTTTAGCCTTAATATGCGACTGCCAAGTGAAACGAGTGTCCAAATGAATGCCAAAATATTTGGCCGAGCTGGATATTGGTACCTGGATATTATTTATATAAACGCGCAGACGAATGTCTATTGGACGTAAAGCAAACGTGAACTGACTTTGCCTCGTTTAATTTAATCGTCCACTCTGAGGTCCACTGAGAGATTAAATCTAATGCATTTTGTAATTTAGCATTTGCTCCGTTCTGAGTGCTACCTACTGCAAGGACCGCAGTGTCGTCGGCAAACATGGCTAAGGTAGTGCTATTTGTCCTCGAAATGTCTGCTGTAAAAAGTAGGTTCAGCAGAGGACCGAGGACACTTCCTTGAGGTACTCCTGCACGAATCTCATAAAATTTTGATCTAGTATCATTAATTACAACACGGAATTTCCTGTTGGATAGGAACGACTGCAACAAGGAAATGTAATTACTTAGTTCAGATAACAACCCTTTATGCCATACTCTATCGAATGCTTGGGTCACGTCCAAGAATGCTACTGAGCAGTACTTTTTATCTTCTAAAGCGTTATTGATTGCGAGCCAAACGCGATGTACCTGCTGAGTAGTTGAATGTTCATTCTGGAAGCCAAATTGCTCGTTTGGTATTATAACATCAGTAAATGGCCGAAGTCTTGTTAGGAGCAATTTTTCAAACAATTTGGAGATAGAAGGTAATATAGGTATAGGCCTATAAGAAGATATTTCCTCTTCGGGTTTATTGACCTTCCTTAGCATGATAATTACGGCGGTTTTGAAACTAAGAGGTACATATCGAAACCGTAGGCACGCATTGAACAGGAACGTAAGCAATATGATACCTTTGCGCGAAAGTTCGTGCACGATTGCAGGTGAAATCTTATCAAACCCAGCTGATTTCTTAGGGTTGATTTTTGTGTTTCCATAAGGTATAGTCTCTATCGACATCTGCCCCTGGATTGTTCAGGTAGTTTTCTATAGCTCTCTGCTTGATTCCTTTAATAGTTCGATTTAGTGTATTACTAATGCGATTAAATACTCTTTTGTCATTTGGATTACGAGAAATATGCCATACCCGTCTTATGGCGCGTCTGTCCTTAATTAACTGTCTTATCTACGCCGAGTAACGCATGTTTTGACATGTTTGATTTTTAAGCGGGGGAGTAGCAGCAGATGTAGCTGCACGTACTGCTTCTATAAACTGATCACATGTCACTTCTAATTCAGTACTGGTTTTCAGTCTAACTTTAAGATCGATTATATTATCCAGGTTGCTTCGAAAACAATCCCAATCTGTCATTTTATTTACCAACGTACTTTTTTTCTGATTGCAACACACAGTACTGTTTAATGTAAACGATACTGGGATGTGATTGGCTTAAGTAATAAAACTGCGTATTAAACGATTTACTTACATTAATAACATAACCTTCGCGTATTCTGCAAGACAAAATTGTTAACAGACTAACGTTAATGTCGGTTTCTGTATGTTTTTTTGTAAGCAGCTGCGGTTTCCTATTTCCATAAAAGTGACGGTTTCTGTAATAAATAACGTTAATCCGAATTAGCATATTTTAACCAAATGATTAATACTGTAAACCGTGATAACCTGTTGATTAAATCTTACGATTTAGTATCGGAAATAAAGATGTTACTTTTAATAAACGTACCTTACCGAAATACAAATAAAAGCCCTAAAAATTTCAAAAGTTCTATTGTTAAAGATATCAATCAGAAGATCAAGGACAAAATAAGGAACAACTGAATAACAATAATGACATCTGAAATCAAAACAATTTAGCCATTACAAAAGCTACAATCGATCTAGCGTATCAATTTTTCTCCTTTGCTATAGGACACGGTCACACCGCTTTATTTGTTTTTCCCCTTGTTATTGTTTTGCGATAGCTGTAATTACTTAGTTACGTCTTGTGAAGTTATTTCTAGAAATTTCTTTTTATTTCTTCTTCTCTGATCTCTCAGAATATTCTTATTATAACAAATTGTTAAAGTGTCCTACAGGCCATCTCATCTCTTCCCTCCTACTCAACTAACTATACAATTATTTTCATATGTTCTCTACTTCATAATCTTTTCCTTTGTCACTCTATCCAAATTTGTTTCTTATGAATACTTAGACACTCAGGCATCGAGAGCAATGATTTAGCAGAATCTCATTTTTCTCTACAGCTTCTCATTTTAAATTACAAATGACCCTTTCTACCGGTCTATTTAACCGAATTTTTCACCTCATCCTTGGTTTCTCAACTTTCCTTCTCCGGAATCTGTCATCTGCGCTTTCGATACAGGTTACATCCATTATCACTTTTCCGTTTCTCACTTATATCTTCTCCTTTTTGTCCTCTTCGGCCTTCTACTTCTATTTTTTATGTGACGCTGATCATTTCTGCTTTTCTATCATTATCTCTCTACTCCTCATAACGCGACCTTTATCCTCTCTTTTCCTTCTCCTCTATTACACCGATTCATATTTATTTTGTCCGCGGCCTTTGATCGCGTAAAGGTCTAATGATACTTTCTTTTCTTTCCCCAATTCTTGAATCTATGTCAACTACCTCCAACCAAAAAAAAAAAAAAAAAAAAAAAAAATTATATGCCAAATGTGGGATTTTACAACAACACATATAACCGCAAACAGAAGGGTTTCGGAGTTTGTGGCAATATCTTTCATGCTGTTTGAAGTAGAAATTATTGATTCCGATAAATTCAATTTATTTTCGATCTTTCGGATATCGTCTTTTGGTTCAGAGCGTTTTGCTACGGTTCACATCTGCGCCGAGTGTCGTCTATAATAGAACCGAAAGAAATAATTTGTAAAATATTTTAATTTATTAAAAGCAAAGTAGCGGCTTATAATAGATACATCGGGAATTTTGTGTTTGGGATAATTCTCGCGACGGCTGGTTTAATTGTCTAAAAGTGTCCTTTCGTACCGCCGTTTCGTTGTTGTAAGTAATAATCATTTCGCCGCACAACTGTTTCTCAAATTGCCAATCAATGTTTATGAGCACGTTGTTTTATAGTCGCTAGTCAGATTTATTGCGTAACCGTTTTTCGCCCGTTATTTAAACCGTTTACCACGTTTTTTTTTTGCTTTTTTTTTTTATTTTTGGTAAATTCGCGTATAGAGTCCACATAATCTACCATTTTCTTTTTTATTTTATCTGTTCAGAAACAAAAATATATCTGCGTTGCTGAGAGTTTATTTTATATTATTTCCGTGCAAGTTCGAAAACTTGATCAGTTACCCAGCGCGTTATTTTTCTAATGAAGGAAGCCCGCTCCCGCAATAAACAGGAGAATTTAAAATTTTGGTTTCCAAGAATTTTTTTAATGCATTATTTAAGCATAGTCGAATTAAAAAAAAAAAAACCTAATGCCATCGTGAAGAGTTTCAGATACTGGTGACTCAGAACCACGTCAAAAGACGATTTAACGAGACATACAACGCTGGCCTTTTTTCTTTTTTTTTAAAAATAAGTTGTGGGTCTCACAGGGCAATATGCCCGTTGTGTTAATAATATATCTGATAAAGGAAATTGAAGTGGAAAAGAAGAGTGACCCCCCAAAATAATCTTTAAATTCCTAGTATTCCTAGTTTAAAAGTTTCTCATTTCCTGGTTAGCAGAACTGTATAAAAGGTTACCTCAGCCTTGCTCAGCTCATGTAATATCAAAACCCAGCAGACAGAAGTAAAGATAAATAAGATACTAGTACAAAGAATAAAATTATAAGTTCAATTTTTTTAGTTATTTAATGTTATCTTATTCATACTGTAAGCATCGTACTGTTGAATGGCTATTAATTCAAACAATTACCCTTAATATCTCTCTCTTCGTTCGTTAGCTCGACTTCGAACGTCGAAACTATCTATCTAGCTCTACACAATAGGTGGCGTTCTTGGTAATTGTTATATGCAACGCTAGTGTACACTCGAAACTGATTGCAGCCGCTTGTTATGGCGCTACGTCTGCTGTGTACTAACTAGTGCGTATATGATCGTGTACGGAAGTTAATAATGAAATTTATAACGCGGTGAAAAATAGTTCCAAATTATAAAACTTATTATTTTAAGTCTAACATTTACATTTGCAATGATAGCCACCGACTTCGTAAAATCCAAGAATTCTTGACCATTTCATTAAAGTGAAATACAAAATAGAAAAATTATTTGTGTTAAATCAAAATTTTAATTATGTACTCGAAATAGCCGAATTAAATTTCATTCAAATTTGCTCTATGTTTTCTACATTTGCAACGAACAAGTAATGGTTGTTGAAAACAAACAAATCCTTTCTTCATACGAAAAAACTGTAATAATTTTGAAGTTTTAATAAAAACAAAAATAATAAAAATTCAATTTAAAATAATTAATTGAAATTACAACATAAAAATTATAATTATAATTTTCAAGAAAGGACCTTCATCCTCAATATTTCTCCTCACAAGTCAGCTCCCATACTGTAATGTATGATTTTAAAAAGTATTATTATTATTTACAACGGCCAATGTCTTTTACTCCTTCGCATTACAAACGAAATCAATTATAAAAATTATTAATTTCCAAGTCCTATTTAAATATACAAAATTAAGTAACTCCTTTCGAGTGTCAATATTTTCTAAAAGTATAAAGACACTTAATATAATCCTAAAAAATACTTTTATTTTTCGCTTAAAATGATTTTCTCCCGTCAAAAGTATCTTTCGGCCATTTTTATTCGACAAAAAAAATTCCACCTTATTCTCAGGTTTTCCCCGATATCCAAAATTCACGGCTTATCTCTAATTTCTCAGTTGTGTTGCCATCCTGTTCCCTGATTGACAATTGGAAAACAACGCAACAGTAACATATACGCACAATTTTTTCTCGGCATGTTAGTAACAAAATTCATGCCAACATCTACAGTTTGAACTTGGTGTAAATTTCACAAAAAAATATTCTAATTCAATCGGTACTTAATTCAGACTCGAAGTGAAATATAAATATTCGTAATAATTTTCATAAAAGTTGAGCTTCAATTTCTTACTTTACTTATCAAAATCAGCTTCTGTGTTATATAAATCTATTACGTAGATACAAGTTATTAAAATTGTCTAACCTTTAATAATTTTGGAAGAAAATTTAAAATGAGTATACTAACTCAATCATCCATTCGCCAGTTTTAGGATTCGGAGTAGATAAATCGAAAGTGACCGGCCTTCTTTTCATATTCCACATGAAAAAACAATACTGAAAAAACGTATCGGCAGCATTACCCTGTTTCTAGTTAATAATGAAATAAAATCAATGTTACTTATTGAGTAGCACTTTTTTATGCTCTTACAATAATTAGTTAAAACACTATAATACGCATGAATAATCGCTAATAGTGAAATAACAATCGTAAATTTGGAAAACCTTCTTCCCTGCGAAAATCGAATATTTTTATTCGAAAAATTGTTGCAAATTAGTATTATTTCATTAATTCGTTACATTAAGAACTGCATAAAATAGATGTTAAAGGTGGATGCGATATACTGTAATCATTAAACAAAATTATATGCCAAAAATATTTCTTAAACAGATATGAAGAAAACATGTGGAGTAAATGCAGACAATGGGGATGGAAGATGAAAATAGGATAATGAATATTTAAAGAGAACGGTAAGTAAGTAGAAGTATTTAAATGTCACAAGTAAAATATGCCGAAGGTTAAATGGAACAAGATAAACGGTGGTTAGAAGAGGAGAATATTATAACGAAGCTCGTGAAAATAAGTCTGAAAAAAAAAAAAACGATAAAATGATTGTATGGAACAGGGACGAAATATGTGTCAGATAAGACGAGAAAACCAGAACTATGATTTTAAATGTGTGCAGACAAGCATAAAGAAAATAATACAAAGAAAAAACAAAGGAAAAATGAGCAGTGAAAAAAAAAATAGAATACTTTAAAAGGTTTCCATAAAACAAGAGTGGCGGAAAATAAAAATAAAATAATAGATGGCGTAAATAAATGCGACAAACGCGTACAATGAAATACAAAAAGAAGCAGAAAATTAAAAGAAAGCTAGCGAAAAATATAATGTATATTAAAACAATTAATAAAATGAATAATTAGAATTCAGAGGGATGAAAGAGAAGGATTAAAGAAGAATTTTAGTAAGATGTGTCATAAAACGAAATAATAACTAAGACGATAATGCTGATAATAATAATTTTATGGTTCCAACTGAGGACCTCAAACGAAACCTTAAAAATTATACGAATGAAAAAGGAAAAGAGAAACGAATTAGCTGCCAACGAAAATAATTATTTAATCAAAAACAGAACGAAACTAAACACGTAACAACTTTCCGATTACACAATACTACCCCGTTTGGGAATTATTTCATTTCCTATTAAATATTTCTAATTTGCAAAATTACATTGACAGTTTTTGTCTTCAGTTTAACACGTGTTAAATAAATTATTGCGAAGCATAGTGCAACTGATAGAAGAGCGAAGTTCATTGTTCCGAAACAATTAAAGAAAGTAAACATAATACTAGCATTACTAATGTATACAAAAACTGCTGCCCCGCTACCTATTTAATTATAAATCTACATTTTTTCATCCATCTTCTTTGTAATAATTTCTCATTGTCCAGTTAAAATATCTTTTTATAAAATTCACGAAGAAATTTTCCGTAATCACTCGGCTACTCTTAAAACCACACTAACAATAAGAAACAATTTACTTCAAATCCCGAAATGTTTACACAGCTTTGAAAATAAGATTTTCGCCGCTCGCTATTGTAAACATAAAAGCATAGTTGAGCTACTTAGACTAAAAAAAAAAACTTTAATAGTAATTTTATTAAAAACAACAATAATAACGGCTTACCGAGTGCAAGGGAAACTGTAAATATGATCCGTGTGTTGCTACGCAAATTAATTGCATCATTTCTGAATAAGGAACAAAACCGAAACCACAATGTGGATGAAATTGGCTTCCGATATGAATAAATGAGCAGGAGATATCATTAAATCGCATATGATTTAATACCGAATCTAATGTATCTATATCGGGCATTATAATCATGCCGTCTGTGATAACAGCCAGTACTAAAAAAAAAAAACGTCAGTAAGAAAATATTTTTTTTTTTCAGTCCCAAATATAATAAAAAAATAAAAGAAAAAAATACAGAAATAGAAGTTAAATACGCGCATTAAAGAAATTAATTAGAAAAAAAAAAGGACGATAAAATATAAACAGTAAAATAAAAATAATTTAATACTTTTACGAAACTAATTTCTAATTATAGTTTTTTATTTACTGTTTATCAGTAAAATTAATCAATTAACAATTTTATTGGCATCGATAATTAATAATGATAGGAATTCGTCATCCCGTTCCGTAAGTATCAACTGATAACTAATACATCATGAGGTCGCCCGGAATTGGATACAGGAATCAAATAGATTATTTTTTAATTCAACAGCGCTGAAAATTATCGTGCAAAAAAGTTAAGTATATCCAGAAGCATAATATGCATCAGACCACAAATTACACAGGCCACATACAAAAACGTCGAATCCAAAACTGTTTTCAGTTTTTCTCTATCGCGTACCTGTTTTTCCCAATTTGAGTTTGAAGTTTTTATAATCATAATACTAAATAGTCGAGTAAATCTGCACAATCAAGATAAAAAAGGACAGTCGACCAACGGACGATGTGGCACCGGCCGCTCCGAATCAGTTCGTTTTTGTCTGTTGGTCCTGTTTGTATTGTTTGTTGTATTAAGTAAAATGGCAAGTCATGGTTGTAACAATAGTCCTAACAATTTTTGTTATATTTGTGGAAAATATACGATAAAAAAAAAAACATCAAAGGAACATTACAAAATTTGTCGAAAAAGTTTATTTTACTTATATTGGTGTACGGGGCTGCAAGATCAAGACAAGTCTTGAGCGCTACATAAGGTGTACTTATCTAAACAAAAAAATTACTACAAAACATTACTTTAGCATCTTTTTATTAATTTATTTATTCCGTCATTTTATCAATTGCATATGTGTTATGTTAATTATTGCGTTAGCACGAATGTATGTGTGTCAGTATTGAAAAACCCCTTCGAAGTATTAACTAAGAATTTATCTTGTCGTTCGTATATCCAGCCAGATATATTTGTTAATTTTCCGTACCACACGTATAATAAATAACTGCGTAAAGTTTTTTTAGTTAAGATTTGCGATCGCGGAGGTGGAAAGATTCGTGAACTTCATAATATGCATGTTTTTTAATTAATTTATTTACAACCTGCGAATGTACGGATAATTACATATCTAAAACGTCTTTTTTGTAAATATCCTTAATGTTAATTTAGGTTTTAACTTTAAAATAAAAATTTATATCAGATTTGGTGCAGTTCAAAACGTTAATAATAAAATAAATTAATGCGCTATTATTGCTACTTAATACAATTATAATGAAAAATTACCAAAAAAATTCGAAGCAGGAAGAAGCGTCAAGCCCAACGAACCGTATCTTAGAAGATTTAGAAGCCCCGATCCAGGTGATATCATGGCTATCTTTGGAGGTAAATAAGACAAATGATATCGTTTCTCTGATTCATTACTATAAACGCTATTTACCTTGACAGATGTATCCTAAAATAACAAAGGCTACAAGTTAAATAATTCCATGTATTCCTTTCCGCCCGAGTACGCAGTTCGACATACTTTAGCAGCGCAAACTTTAAAATAGAAAGAATCAAAGAACCAAATTAACTCTATGATAAAATACAATTACGTTGTTACTCCTACTGTTACTTTGTCAGTAAATGAAATTAAAAAAAAAAAACAAACTTTGTTCTATATTCAGTACAGTAATAAACATTTAAAGAAACGTGCAAAATTTAAATTTCTTAAGGCTCATTTCGGGGGGAAAATTTTAATGTATTTAAAAATCGGTTTACATGTACATTAAGATATTTCTACAGTTCTTTCGACATATATACCCGTCGTAATATTTAAGTTTGGGTTTATAGTGGATGTATGTTTGCATGTTTGTATTAGTAGTAGTTTCTCCCTTTTTTTAATTTCATTTACGTTTTACTCTATTTCCGTATACACTGTGACTCGCCAAAAGACTTTGTGTATGCGTTAGTAATAAATAAATATTATATCTAGAGTGATTTCTATTATGCTCGTATTATTACTATTATCGTATACAATCTATCAAAAACCTTTACCAACATTAAATCACACAGACAAAATGACCGAACAAATAGTTTGGCAAAATTATCTTGCAGTGGGTAGGCGAATATTAGCGCCTTGAAACTGAACCTCTCAACTACAGCAGTAATTCGTAACAGAAAATCACGGCGGAAAACAAGAAGATGCTAAACGATCATTTTTCCCTAGAATTACATCCCTTCTTGTGAGCATCAATATAATAACGTAACGGCCCTAAGTCTTCGCCAAGTTATATAACCTCCGCCAGAACAGCCAGGGAGGATGCGAAAAATCTGCAATCAAGATGCGGCGAAAAAACTTACTTATTCTTGTCACCCGACACTCAAAATCATTATATCAGAAAAGGAAATTCGCAAACGTGGCACTCGAAGCCAAACAGCTAAATACCGATTTCGTGGAAATTAGAGCGAAATGATCAGCGGAATTAAAGCTGATCAAAATTGAGAAATAGTATACTCTGGAAAGGATTGACAATCGCATAGCGTTGCTACGTTGATACATACACAGATAGCTAGTAAAATAAAGAAGATCTTCGTAAAATTAGTCGGAATTGTATTAGTTTGGATCGGAGTAAAACTCAAACCTATAGTAATATTATAATCTTATGCCCCCACAACAGATAGTAATGAAAAACATATAAACACATTATATAAGGAATTGGGAGAAATGAAGAGGAATAGTAAGAATGTCATTTTCGTCCTCAATAATCTCAAAGAAAAAGTAGGAGTCTCAGGTTTCGAGTAAATTTGGTATTGGAAACCAGACCTCGTGAGAAAAAATAATATGATCATATATAAACACGTGGTTTAAGTAACATAGAAGAAAATTACAAAAGTGGACAAGCAACCAAACTGACTATAGAATTGTAATACCTTTTCAGAGGCTGGCTGAAATGGTGGAAAGTTATTACTTACCTAAATATCAAATAGTACTAAAGAAATGTAAAAAAAAAATAAGTAACAGTTGCAGGGGCTAGAACGGAAGAATACCAAGAAAAATTTAAAGTAGAATTAAAGAGAAGCGAAAGGAAGATGTGCACTACATGAAAACAAAGGATGCTCGAAACAGCTAGAAACACAATACCAACAAAAGGGAAAAGAAAACAGAAATCATGATAGTACAAGAAATTATAGATCTGATAAGCAATAGCAGAAAACTAAAGAATAAAAGAGACTCAAAATACAAGAACTTAAAGACGCGTCGTAAAAATGCACGGAAGCAAAGAGCAAGTGGTGGTACATAAATAGGTGTGATGAGAAGATCGAGAAAACAAAACGTAACATGCGATAAGTGCGTATAAAAATAAAAGACATGATGAAAATACATAAGAAATAGAAAAATGGCATATATCATATACGAAACAAATTCAGAGCATACTGCATAAATGACGGGGAAACAGAAGAAATGCGGTGAAACTACATAAAAGAACCGTGTAAGGGCGACCCACACAGAATAACAAAACGACGAGAGGAAAAGAGCCAAATATATAAATAGACAAATTAAAGAACGCCATATAAAACAAAAAGCTAAAAATAACAAAACAAATGAAGGTCTTACCGACCAATTCAATAAAAAATATAACTCGGAATAATACAGACAATGTTTAAAGATACTTAATGGAATATATAAAGACGATATGTTGCCAAAATATTTCAAAAATGTAAATATTAGTTCCGAAAAAGTACAGCTCACAAATATGGTCTGAATACAGAAAAATAGCACTAATGAGCTATTCTTCCTTGAAGATACTACTTTAAATAACAAATAATAGAACAGAGGAGAAAATTTGAAATGCATTCTGATTTTGTCTCCAAAAGGAGAACTGGAGATGTTATAATTTTGCTTAAAACAATACAGCAAAGAGCTCTGAATATAAATATAGAGGCCTTTGCTTATAAATTATGAAAATAAATCAATCATAAACAACTTAAGAGAATAATACAAAGAAACAATACAGAGAATAGAGGTCTACAAGTGATTAAAAACTTATACTAGAGTCAAAATGCAAAAATTAAGATAAAAAAGCGATATTAAAAGAGTCGCCAAAAATATTCGCTGTCACCGCGATTATTCAAGACATATTCGAAGGAGATTAAAAAAGGTGCAAAATGTAAAAAATAGTTTAGTATAAACAAATGAACAACTATAAATGAAATTAATTATGCAGATGGTAAAGTTCTACTCGCCGAAACAGAAGAACAACTACAGAGAATGGTATACAAAATAAATAGAGCAGGACTGAAATCGGAATCAAATTTAATACTAAAACGAAAATTACGAAATTCACGCGAGCTGAAGACAAGAATATAAAGAGATAAATATCGATGGAAGGGAACTAGAAAATGCAATGGAATTCATCTATGTAAATGACTTTATCACTAACGACGGCGAAAATGAAAAAAAATAAATAAAATCGAGAATGGAAATGACGAAGTAGACATTCAACAATCTGAATAATGTACTGTAAAGATTCAAGATTAGGCCTCTAAAAGACTTAAGAAAAGAATAACACATTGTTATGTTTGGTATTAATATTGCAATACGGATGTGGAACATTACCATTGAAAGAGAAACAGTAAAAAATGAATTAATTCGTTTAAATTATAACATTACCAGCGATTACTAAAAATACCATGGACTGACTTCGTTACAAATGGAACGGTACTAATCAAACCGGAATAAAGGAAAATAACTGTTAGGCTCTTATTAGAGGAGCTGCGTAAAAACCCGATACCGCCTAAGCTATAAACAGCGGAAAAACCCGATTATCGCCCGATTTGTAAATAGTGTAAAAACCCGATGCCGTAACTAGCATAAAAAACCGGTTACCGCTCGAAATAGTTTTATCTTATCGCGATGTATTGTTGTATTCAGATCTCGGAATGCATTAACGTTTTAGTTTCTGTTTGTACGTTGTTCGTTGTGGTTCTTCCAAGTTATGTTAACGATTTAATAAAGTACATTTTATACTTCTCGTTGTTAATTCTTTTAAATACAGTCCACTTAAATAACTCACTCTAACAGTTTTGGTCCTCCGGGCCGGATTCTGATGTAGATTCCGGTAACCTAGTTTTTCGCGATTTCTCGTTAATTTTCTCGTCAGTGCGTGAAAGTGTTCTCTCGTATACCTTATGGATTTCACCGTCTCAAATCGTAAGTACATTCCCGTTATCTCGCTCGACTAGCTTCCGTTCGGCCATTACAGCCGATAGCTACGTTCTCGCAACCTTTCGCGCACTTATTCTCGATACTCTCGAAGCTCGGAGTTATCACGTTATCGTCGTGTTATCTCATTCCCGTAATCCGATTTGGATTGTTGCTGTTTACGTCTACTGTGAACATTGTACCCGAAATCTCGCAAGATGCCCACGCAAGTGCAGCCATCTCTCGAATCAGTGGAGTCAAAGTTACATCGGAGCAAGCGACTCGCGATCCGGTCTTTGACCCAAATTCAGGCCGATGTCAAAGAGGCATTGGAGGAAAACCCGTCGTCCGAGCTCGTCCAGCGAATCCAATCCTACCTCGAAGCATGGAAGGAATATATGACGAAACTGGACGAGATCGACCAAAAGCTTCTCGATCTGTTAGACCGGAAAGACGATCTAACACCCGAACAAGTATTAAAACTTGAGCAAGATATCTCAAAAGATAAGCTCGAAATAGAAAGATCGTACTCGCAAGCTCGTGGAAGCATGTATGCCATGAAGGAGCGACTAAATCAATCGGGTGTACTCCGGCGATCGTTAAACAATCGATCACCACGGTGGATGCGAACTATCAAACCGGTGCAAAGTTACCGGACATTCCTGTGCCGAAATTTGACGGTCAACTAACAGGCTTCACGGAATGGTTCGCCATGTTCAACGCGACGATTCACAATAACCCGAAACTCAGCGACATACAGAAGCTTTATTTTCTTCGCCAAGCCATGATCGGTCGAGCCTCGGAAGTGCTCAAAGATTATCCGGTGAGTGAAGAAGTGTATCCCGAAGCATACAAACACGTAGAAGAAAGATTCTTCAACAAACGAATAATCATCTCGACCCATTTCGCAGAAATAGTAGACCTACCTACTATCACGTACTCGACAATTCGCGAATCCCTGGATAAAGTCAACGCCATTATTCGCGGATTAAAGGTTTGTGGCATTGAAACGCAAAAAATGTCACCAATCTTCACGTTCCTCGTCGTCAGGAAATTACCCGATCGGTTAAGAACGGAGTGGGAAGCTACGAATAAGGATTATTCGACCTATCCGTCCTTTGAGCCGCTGTCAACGTTTTTAAGCAATCGATGCTTCGCATACGAGACGACGCCGAAAGCAGTTTCAACCCCGAAAAACTCGTTAGCATCGATCTCGAACGCAAACAGATCGAGAGAAAAGTCAGCTCTCACTGTCATGATTCCGCCGCGGAATTCCAGCGGTTATCATAACCCGAAGTGTACATTGTGTAATCAAGGACATTACCTGTCTCAATGCCCGTCGTTTGTCGCAAAACCCGTTGCCGATCGAATGAACTTCGTGAAAAGCAAAAACCTCTGCTCGAATTGTCTTCGTGTCGGACATCTGCGCAATGCTTGCCGATCCTCGAAATGTCGTAAGTGTGGCATCGATCATAACACTTTGCTGCATCGCGAAACGCCCGCTCATCAAGAAGCTGCTCAAAAGAGCACATCGCCCGAAGAAAAAGTCGTAATGGCTGCGACTAAGCGCGAAACTGGTACAGTGCTGCTGCCAAGTGCGGTAGTGAAAGTCCGTATCGGAAAAAAGTGCGTCTTCGCTCGTGCACTTATCGATTCCTGCTCGCAAGTCAACCTCGTAACAGAGTCGTTCGCGACTCGCAATCGTCTCGCAAAGCGCCCGTCCGCATCCAACATCCAAGGTGTTACGTCGTCTAGTGTTACAACAAGCTACGCAGTGTCGATGCTAATCGAATCACGATTTAATACTAGTCAACTTCGCGTGTGCGCGGATGTAATCGGATCATTACCATACGAAATAAATCCAAGCACGATCAAGTACGTCAATTCACTCGATCCCCATCTCGAACTCGCGGACAACGGTTCGCAAACCGGAAGTGTCGATATTTTGCTCGGCGCAGAATTCTATGGCAAAATCGTCACCGGTCAAAAGAAATTTTACGGAGGTTTGTGCCTCGCAAACTCAATTTTCGGTTGGCTTACAATCGGCCCATTGCCTGGAATAAAGCCTATCGATACCCGCTATTGCTGCTTATGCACCAATAAAGGCTGTGACGATACCCCGATCAGAATTGCTCGGAACAGTTCTGTTATCCCGGCTCATGGAGCGTGTGGCAAGATCGTTGAAACTCGACCTCAGCGAAGCACTCGCATACTGCGACTCGACCATAGTCCTGGCATAGCTGAAAGGACCGTCGGTAAAATACGAAGTATTCGCATGAAACCAGATCGATTTCGTCAATTGGCCACAGAAAACCCAACAGATCTCGTCACGCGGGTCATCGAAGCACGATCTCTCGCGGAAAACAGGATATGGAACCATGGCGGAGATCAGAAAACTTCGCGTCGCATTACTCACCAGCCCGATCCCGGACGAGTCGATTATAGCCCGGTACTCAGCGTACAACAAACTCGTTCGATCAATGACGTTTGTCAGAACGTTCATCCTCACGTGTACGAAATCAATCAGGGTTCCATTCCGAAATCAACGCCGCCCGCCAAGGCTTTCCCGTGCAATCTCAAAGCTCCATCCAATCTCTGAACCCCATTCTCGATTCACACGGAGTTCTACGTGTAGGAGGAAGATTACGCAACAGTAACTTCTCATACGATGTAAAGCATCCCGCCATCCTTCACGCCAAATCGATTTTAGCAAAGCTGCTAGTACGACACGTACATGAAAAGTACTATCACGCGTCTCAAGCATTCACCCGCTCGTTCTTGCTTCGAAAACATTGGTTCGTAACTGGATTACGATCCCTCGTCAGGAAGACGATCCAAGAGTGCGTATGGTGTACCCGAATGCGAGCCGAACCAATATCGCAAATCATGGGCGACCTACCCGCCGAAAGAACCGAAATCGCCCGGCCATTCACGAATTCCGGCGTGGACCTCGCCGGCCCGTTTACGGTGAAATGCACCAATCACCGGTCTCCAAAACACATAAAGCACTACGCGGTATTCTTCATCTGCCTCGTCACCCGTGCTGTACACATTGAAACAGCAGCTGATCTATCCACGGAAGCATTTCTCGCTGCGTTTCAAAGATTTATCGCACGCCGTGGAGTCCCCGCCATAATGTGGTCCGATAACGGAACTAACTTTGTCGGCGCCAAAAACGAATTGGAACGCAAGCACAGCTCGGTCCCGATCGTGTGGAAGTTCATTCCACCCCGATCTCCGCATCACGGAGGAATCTGGGAAGCAGCGGTAAAAGCCGGTAAAAAGCTCTTGCTTGCTGCCTCCAAGGGAGCTATATACACCGAAGACCAGCTCAAGACCGTTTTAGCGATCGTGGAATCGATCTTAAACTCTCGACCACTATACCAGCAGCGAAATATCTCGAACGTCGACCACATCGACGTATTAACTCCCGGACACTTTCTCGTCGGATCGCACCTGCTGGAACCAACCCATCCGGACACAATACCGCTACTCGACCGAATACCGGCTCAACGACAAATCATCGCGTCATTTTGGTTAAAATGGAAAGCCGCTTATCTCGCCCAACTCCAGACGCGAACTAAATGGAAAAGGAAATGCCCGAATCTCGAAATCGGCGATATGGTTCTCATAAAAGAAGCTACGTCGCCAGCAAATTGGTCTATCGGCAGGATAGTCGGTGGCAACCCGGATCGCGAAGGCCGACTTCGGATCGTCACAATCCGGTCAAACGGGTCGGAGTACTTACGCTCAGTCCAGCAACTGGTGAAGCTCCCGGTACAAGCTCCGGCATCTGCCGGATCCGCATCGACGGTGTAACTTTAAGACCTGTGGTCTTGCGGGGGGAGCGCTGTTAGGCTCTTATTAGAGGAGCTGCGTAAAAACCCGATACCGCCTAAGCTATAAACAGCGGAAAAACCCGATTATCGCCCGATTGTGTAAAAACCCGATGCCGTAACTAGCATAAAAAACCGGTTACCGCTCGAAATAGTTTTATCTTATCGCGATGTATTGTTGTATTCAGATCTCGGAATGCATTAACGTTTTAGTTTCTGTTTGTACGTTGTTCGTTGTGGTTCTTCCAAGTTATGTTAACGATTTAATAAAGTACATTTTATACTTCTCGTTGTTAATTCTTTTAAATACAGTCCACTTAAATAACTCACTCTAACAATAACAATAGCTGATGGCATTAAGAGAAGAAAAATTACAAAGTACATCAGATACGTGAAAACAAATGTTCATGTCGGCAGCGCAAGAAAACATACAAAGGAAACGCTGTAGAAGAGGAAGTAGGAAATGATAAAATTTGTCGAACATAAATCAATGAGAAATAATAAGATGCCAGGAATCGAAAAATATAAAACAGGACGTCTTGTCACAAAAGACGTGACACTGTGACGACGATAACGATAAAAGATGTTCTTAATATCTATAATTTAGTACTCAAAACCAGAAGTCACGGGTTTTAGTTCCTTCGGAATTCAAGTCGTTCCCAGGTTTACCTAACCTGAAATAATTGGATACCAGAAAGCTCTGGAAAAGTAAAGGCGGCCGAGAGAAAGGAATTAGCCCATCTGTCCTCATTAGTAGTGCCATTAGCTTAGTACACACTGTGAACCTTAACTGTATATTCCTCGATGCCTTGTCAAGGTTTTTTCTTTACTGAAAAGTGTTTTTTAATGTGCTTCATTAGGCTTTTCATATAAAATAAATTAACTTAAATATTTCGTTACAAATTAATAAATAATAAAAACAAAAGTCTGCTATTATTACATTAAACACTAAAAATAAATAAAATAATTATTTCGTCATGAAATTATTACAATTCCAGCTAGTTTCTTGAAGTATATAAATAAAAAATCAGCCACCCCATAGGGGTCCTAACCGATAAGATTAATTTTATTCTTTCTCTTACACTAAATCTTTTCAACTTTCCCCCCTCAATCAATTTCTTTCTATCCTCTTCCATTTCTTAGATTTTCGGAAGTGAAAATTTGTGTTTTCAAGTAAAAGACCATCATCCATAAATACCTTTCACCTTACAAGAACGTTACTAATCTATTAATAATTTGGTGATAAAAAAAAAAAACACAAAAAAAAAAAACAGCGAAAATACCGACTGATATTTGACCGGATTATTTTTCCATCGTGTAAAGGAATAATTTTAATCTAACAAAATAAAAATTATTTGTAAAATTAAAATTTTGTAAAACAAAATATGTTCTAATACGTATGTCGGGATGTTTAAATTCGTAAACATATGTTGTTTCGTATATAGCATCGACTGAAACAACGAAATACTAACCAACTTTGATTTATTTGAGTCTAATTGTTCGTATACCGAACTGGATACTTCAGCGACAGCATTTTCCATGAATTCCAATTGCCGCTGAATTGCTGTCATAAATTGGGATAAATTATTTTCTGTCAGCTTCCATCCTTGTACTAAAACCTATACGAAAATATTTAATTTTCACGTCGTATGATTATTTAACTGTAGACTAATATTGCGAACAAATTTTACTCGCTAGAATTTTTTATACCTGTACCATTGCTTTAAATATTCACAAAAAGTGCTGTCTGCGATTTATACTTCTTGTGAATAGTTAGATTGTATAAAGTACATTCCGACTAATTTCTAAATATCGTACATTTTACAAAGGTTAGCAGGTATTTCGCCTTATCAACAGTAACTAAGCGAATAATTTATCCGAAAAATATATATATTCTGATGAGAGCAGAAATAGAAATCTAATCCTAGAAAATTCGCTTACTAGTATCTCTTTAGTTCCCAGTGCAGACTTAAAAAAGAAAAAAATCAACAAAAACTGGAACAATTAAGAAAAATAGAAAAAGGTTTCTACCGAACTTTGTGAACACACTTCCGAAGGAACGTTCGATCGTCTCCTTTTTCTTTATTTCATAAAGATATGATTGTAATTTGAAATAAAGCAAAGTGAACGAACTGGAAAGCTTGTTTCATTACTGCACCGTAATAATGAAATCAAACCGATTATTAATAAACTTCCTACTACGCAAACGTATAATCAAACTCAAAAAATGCTTGATGTTTTTGATGAATTGTGCAAAATATAAACTACATTAAAGTCGATGTTCTTTTGTTATTTTTTTGCAGCAACACAAATATTTCTTCAATAAATTCATACACCATCTAAGTTCATCATTTTTATCCGATAAATGGTAAAAATTGAAACTTTACCTAAGGAAAATTGTTGACATTAATGACAAATAATTAAATTGAACTAATTAACAATTAGTCATGATTTGGGAACAATCATAACTTTACACTAAACTTAAACAAAAAATAAGCATCAAGTTCTTCAAAAAAAAAAAAGGTGGTAGAAAATACCGCATTTGTAGTTACGATAATAAAAGGAAGCATTACTACCTATTGTACAAAGTTTACAAAGCTGATCCAAAATATATATAATTTTTTTTTTTGTTTCTTTCAAAATAATTAATTATAAAAGTTTGTTTATTATTTTAACTGTTTCATTTACATTATACTTATGATTCAATAAATTACTTTAATTTCATAATTAAATAAATATTTATAAAACAATTTACATATAAAAAAAGTAAAAGAAAAACATTTAAACCGATTCATAAAAATATCCGTAACAAAAAAATATTTTAATAGTCAGTAAAATTTATTTATTGAACGTGCACTATTGAGAACTATGACCACAGTAGGATTAATATACTGAAATATTAAAATTAAGAAAATTGAAAAATAGTCGATTCAGTACAATAATTACGTATTTTTTCCAGTAGATTCTTATAAATGTAATTAATTTCAACGGACTGTTTCCAAAAGGGCAATTTTTACAAAATAAATTCAATCTAAATACAAACCTGCTGAGCTGGAGTAATAAAAAACGGTGTATGTGCTATCACAGTAATATATATATCACGCTTCAACGTAACGTTACATCCCGGAATATTCAACTGGAAAAAAAAAATGTATTTTGTCGTTATTATTAAAAAAGTTTTACCGTGTCATAAATGCTTATTTAGAGCTGAAAGTTATTCATCCGCGCGTGAATAGGTACTAAATTAAAATTATACAATAGATAAGGAGTGTAGTATATAGAAGAACTTACCGGTTTCACTAAAGATTCTACGCATTTCTTTAAAGCGGACACTATTAAATCAATCAACACCTCTCCGTGCTGTATATCCTGCAATTAAAAAAAGGCTGCAAATTATTTAAAACGTTAATGCAAATTGAACGAAATATAGTAATACGCTTAACAGTTGTAAAGAACAAAGTTAATGTTAATTTTGATAATTAATACTGATTTGGAGAATTATACATTTCTACATACAAACTCGGATACTAACTTTTGTCGAAAATTCGTTCAAAAATATAAAACGGAAAAGTCTATTTTAATGTCAAATCGAACTTTAGTTTCCAAAAAAATTCAAAAAAACCGACACAATTATGAAATATAAGATATTTTAAAAAGAATATTATTTCCCAAACTCGATAAAATGCACTCGTAGGCTAGTGTAAAAATCCCTCCTGGATTGCCCGCGGTATTTTTAAAACTTTAATTCTTTCATTAACTTTAATTTCTAATTATTCGGACTTTAATCGTATTACCCGCAAAGAAGATTAATAAAAAAAAAACGTCTAAAATGAACATGTAGAATTTTTTTTTAAATTTTAAAGATGAAAGCATGAAAAACACATTATTACTTACAAAAGTTACATACTTTCGATTTCAGTTATGTCATTACTAATGAACCGAAATCGAAAAATTAAATTAATGTTTTAAATTAAACTGTATTTACTTTAAAATACCGATAGATTTAATAGCTGAAATTTTCCCAAGTTCAACTTCCGAACAAATACTTATAATGATAAATTTATAAATAACCTTAAAGCCTATTGCCATATCTTTAAGAAATTTTTACCTACATTTACACGATAAATAGACCTTTCATTTGTTTTACAATTTTATTTAATTGGCGCACTACTAATGAACATGACAGAATATTAATTGAACTGCAATTGATTTACTATAATAGTAATTTCAGAGCAATGATAAATTATGCATTAAAATATCTGCTTACTAACCACAGCGCTTACTGAAGGGCTAAGATCCAAACAATAAACAAAGCTATATATTTCACCGACGAAAATAACATTAGAAGATAATGTTACTAAATACTCGTACGTATTGGCTGAATCACTTTGCCATTTTTTTGGTGGATCTAATGGAATCACTGATATAATAAACATTTCTGAATCGTTACAATCCTGCGCAGACATATTTAAATGATAAAATAAATATATACTGTATATAAAAAATAATGAATATATATATATATATATTCCGTTTAAAAATTTACGTTCGTACAGGAAATAATTATTCAGTATCAATTACCGAAGTGATTACAGATGTTTTTAAAAACTATCATCTTAATTTTATTTAACGTTTATAGTAAATACTGAAGCGTATAAACATAGCGCGTGTACATTTGTAAAAAAATTATTATTTCCATCATTCGCTATGTCATAATGGGTGATACCAAAATATACTTTTACTTCGTACATTCTTTTATTGATTCTTGCTCTACGTGGTGTGTAAATATTAACAAATTAACCATTAAGAAGTTATTTAACCTGAAGGCAGTCGTGCTCTGAGTGTTATACGACATACAACCAGCGAGTGTTTGTGAGAAATTTTATCTATTGTTGTAATATTGTTATGTAAGGATTTGAAACGTATTTATCTTATCTCGTTAATATACTTATGCTTAGAAAACAAATATTTCAATTACTTTTTAGAATTTCTAAACTGGATGTTCCGTGATTTTGTATTTTCACATAGGGCAGAAAACATAAATTTAAATGGCATTCGCAGAATTCTGATAGAATTGGATAAAGGAGACATAATGATAAGAATAGTAGTAATGAATATGACTTTGAATAGAGTGAGGAAGAAATTGAATCCAATGACCGCAACACTAAATCAAAAGAAGACGATAAAGGTTATAGATTTAGAATATTAAAAGGAAAAGATGATTTTTATATCGATGAAGATGAAATAACTAAATGAAGAAAAAGTAATTACCATTAAAAAATGAAAAGAACGAAATAAGTGCTTTTGTTTTTAATGTCTTCGTTTCGATGACATTAAATTAAAAGGGAAAATTATTAAATTAGCTGCTATTTGAAATATTTTTGATTTTCTTGTACAGAATCATCGTCAAAAATTGCATTCAATGACTGAATTTGTCACTACGGCTGATGCAACTATATTACACACAATACATTTTTCTTCATATCTGAATATTTGTTGCAACCAGCCCCGTTTCAATCATTTGTCCCACAAAC
Source organism: Icerya purchasi (assembly GCA_039619475.1). NCBI lineage: Eukaryota > Metazoa > Arthropoda > Insecta > Hemiptera > Monophlebidae > Icerya > Icerya purchasi. The sequence continues at coordinate 588,663,328 of CM077115.1, forward strand.
GTCTTCCTCAGCCGACCTTTTCCTTTCCTACCATTAATTCTTCCTTCAATTATGTTCGTTAGGAATGAATTGTTTCTTATTAGATGACCAAACATTTTCCTACTTCTTATTTTAATTGTACTCAGAAGTGTTTTCTTCATTCCTATCTATTCAAGTACTTTCGAATTTCTCTTTTTTTACGTCCAGCTAATGCGTAATATTCTCCAAATCCACAATTCCATTGCTTCCAGTTTCGTTTCACCTTTTTCCGTCATCAGCCATGTTTCGCAGTCACATAATACACTCCAGACATAGGTGTAGGCAAATTTTGCTCCTAAGTTTTATTTAAGATTTCTGTTTGTAAGCAAGTTTCTTTTTTGGGAAAATGCCACTTTCGCCATATTTATTCTGTGTCTGATTTCTATTGAACATCTGTTGCCACTGATTAGTATGCTCCCAAGATATTTTTATTGTTGTACTTGTTCAATTACTTGATTGTTTAGTTTAATATTTATAGGCGGCACTATTTTTTCCTTGGTTACTATACCATCATTTTTGTTTTTTTAATATTTTTATTCATACACTGTTGTTTAAGAATTTTATTAAAATTCAAAAAAGATTTTTGCATATCCTTTCCTAACTCAGTTATTAGGACGATATCGTCGGCATATCTGATGCAGTGGATTACTTGCCCATTAATTACTCCTTGAGTTTTTGTCTTTAAATCTTTAATCGCTTCTTCCGTGAACAAATTAAACAATAAGGGCAATAATGAGCAACCTTGCCTCACTCCTTTACAAATTTTAGCGACAGACGTGTGCTCTCCAATTTTAATTACTGCTTCCTGTTCTTTGTTTAAGTTGTGCTATAATTCGTCTATCTCTCCAGTCTGCATTAACTTTTTTCATTACCGCCATTAAAATAGACCAATCTACTTTATCGAAAGCTTTTTCCGGATCGATAAAAGCTATATAAGTGTTCCTATTCATATTTAGTCTCCTTTTCATCGACGTATTTAAAGCTAGTATGGCTTCTCTTGTCCCAATTCAAAACCTGAATCCAATACTAGATGCAATTCTTCGTAGCCTATTTCCATGTTTCTTCTTCTCTGTTATCGCACACTGATCTGGGGGTTGGTATCTCAATTCTTCAGTGCGTTTGTCCTCGCCTGCAGAGTGCTGTGTCAACAAGGACCCCAGAGGACTCAAGCCAACCTGCATTGCTACAGGAGACCGCCTATTGCCTGACACGCTATCAGTGTGTCCCATAGGTGCAGTATTTATATTATTTCTTTGACACGCCATAATTATCGAGAAAGAGTACAGTGCTGGTTTCCTGTTGCCTTACACTGGATTTTCTGTCAGGATTTACTCCCTTAGCCGAAAGGACCCGGTTTTAAGGTGCCGGATACTCGTCTACTCGCTCTAGATAGGTATTCATCAATCCGACTGAGGCGCCTATGTCACGAGCGAGTTGCTGATAGTCTGCTGTTATTAATGCAGTAAAAAGCTTAATTCTTCGACAAGTGAACCTCCCTTCGTTTTCCTATCAGCGATGTATTGCGAGCTCCCATTTGGGCTTTCTAATCATCGCCAAGCCCGCCGAATAGGAAATTACCACCCTGCACGACGTGGATGTACGGAACTCACTTGATTGTTGTTTCGTTTCTCCGCCGGTGGAGCTGGCACCATATAATGGTCGAGTGAGTCTTTTTTTTATGATTTTTTGATCCAAAAGGGGGATTAAATACTTTTTTATCAATGATATTTTTAATTTATGAGAGCCTCTGCTCTTTGTTTTATACCGTGAATTTCACCGTTAAAGGGTTAGCTGGTGGTGAGTTATAATTTTTAAATGATTTTTGAGGTCGTTTTAAATTCCAAATTATATATTCTTAACGGTTTTGTTCATTTTTTTCCGCCCGCGATAATTGATTATCTTAAAGTTTTAGATTAACTTAAAGAGAATTTTAATTGTGATTTATGTTTCAATTTTAATATTTGTGTCGTTTTCTGAACTATCTGATTAGGATTCTGTACATTATATATATATATATATATATATATGTATATACGGAATCTTAAAAAACCGCAGACCAAATTGAAACTTGTAGCAAAAACGAAGACAAATGAATTCGACGCGTTTGGCGCCATCTATCGACGATACCAGATTAAAAGTAATATTCGATAGTATTTTATTTTATTTTATTTTCTCGGATATCGTCTTTTGTTCTAGCTTCTACCGGCTGAAGCGCACTAAACACTTAGTCAGACGAAATCAAAATTCCCGAGGGAACAACAAATAATCAAAGATGGAGGTTGTATAGGTGCCTTTGTATACATAGCTAACCGTGCAAGTAGCGAGTTTATATCCGCAATGAATGTACTCCGACTTTATTGTTACTTATATCGGGTAGTGTTAAGTAACGAGAAAAATACGTAAAAATCCCGCGTTTTGGGACTGGTCGGTAATCGGTAATATCAATAAGATGACTTTAATTTCGGTTCGTTTTAAATTCGTCGGTATGGATTCATGCATCTTAGTGACCAATACCCAATTTATTCGCAAATCTACAAACACAAAAACGCAGGATGTGTCCAAAAAATCACAGCGTTGGCTTATATCAAAAACGGATTTTTTCCCCGGGTTGTGAAAATACGCAATGTTCCTTGGAGGGATCATGACAAAAATAATCATCCAAACAAAGCACTAGGAAGATTTTACATCTCAAAACTTGATGTTGATTGGCAGACAAATCATTATATTAAGTAAGCGGACACGCTGAAAAAAATTAATTTCTGAAACTAACCCCAAATCTGACATTTCAAAATCTAGCGGGAAATTAATATCTTAAACACGGCTAAAAGACCTTTTCTATTTGTTGCGCTACAAGATTCATTAACTCTCACTTTAAATCCAATAGAAATAGCACAAATCTTTAATAAGCTTTTTACCGAGGTCTCATTAAAGGAAAACTATTACAAACAATTCCTATCATACAAAAAATAAAGAACAAAAACCACCACTAGTCGAATCGGATAATCAGTAAAAATTTAATTTGCCATTTGCAGAAAATTAATTGAATTACGGCGTCGATAAACTAGAAACACCCGCACCAAATCGGCAGCCTCTATTTCTCAAACATCCACCTCCCACGAAGAAAAAGCGTTTAATTAGTCGGTAACGTATTGTTACCGTAACTTGTCGAAACATCATAATTTTCACTTATTCAGTCGTTACATATTACCGCCTCACTTGTCAATTATAAAGTTTTTAAAGTCAATTTTTAATTTATTAATCCTCATTCAGGCATAAGTTAAAACTTTAAGGGAAATAACAGCTGAAGATACAAAATAAAACTAATATTAAGTACGTGTCTGATATGTTACAAAATATAGCAATTGCGACGTGACGAAATTTTGATAATCAATTCAAATTCATGAATATTTAATCGTGTTATTGAAAGAACACATAAAATTTGTTTAAATTTAGTAAATGCCTTTTAAGGATAATGATAATTATATACTTTTTAAACTTGATGCTGGGATGCTTCCGTCGCTTCCAAGTTTTACACTTAATACACTAGTATATAATCTTTAAAATACGTAACATTTTAAAAATCAGTGTTTTATCTAATTTGTGCGTATTAATGATATTTAAAAATATATTAAAAATGAACATAAAACGTTTATTATGAGCAAAGCTGTTATGTTATTCCTAATAAATAATTAAAAAAATCATCGTTTCATCAACTATCAAAAGAGGAAAAATATCTTACCATATTATTAACATCGTTTATCCTGATTTTAGTATTCAAATGGTGCAGGAACCAGTTTATTCGTTCGCTTCGAGAAACGCGATATCCTTTTTTTATGAGTATATAAATCACACCAGCCGTTAACAACTCCATACTACAAATTTAAAAAAAATAATAAGAAAATAGTTCATACTGATGTTTTACTATTATATATATATATGGTAAAGAATTTAAATAGTAAATTTCAAATGATAAAAAAAATCAACGCAATTTATTCGATTACAAAAAAATGAAACAAACGTACGAAAAAACATAGAAAACATTCAAATATAGAAAACCAAACATTTTTTGAATTAGTTATTATAATAATTGTATTTTAATGTTTGTTTACATACAAATTATGGCAAAAAACGGATTACTTCAACCAGTCGGAGAAATTTTACTACATATGTATAACATATTTCTATATTTTAATTCAGTCACAACCAACACTTTCAAAAAACGACGAAGTAAATACTGTCAAGTACAGAGTAGTTATAAAATCAGATTAATGTTTACGGAATAACTAAATGGAATTATAAAAATTTAAAAATATCACACCTCAATTTATTATTTATAAAGTGATTTAATACTATGGCATATTACGCAAATATATTTAACTCATTCAAAAGAGCAATAAAACATCCGAAAAACTTTAATCTATATTCATCCGAAATCATTTGAAATATATTGCATCCTGATAAGAAACAAAATAATTCGGTAAACCTAACGTAACTATCAACATTTCGAAAACATTTCAATATATATATACATGCGTGTGTGTAAAAACATTATCAGTCACATGTGCCGCTGAAATCAACTACGATTATTTAGATTGATTCAATATCAATAAAACATCGATATTTTTTTAAATTTTATAGAGTAGTTAAAAATTTATTATTGTATAATGCAAATTTTATTTATATATTATCCGATTGCACGGATAATATTTTAATCCTATTTATAATTGTTAAAAAATTTGCAGTATATATAATGATGCTTAACCAAAATCGCCAGCCTATCATATACAAAATGCGGTGGGCACCACACATCTATGGTGATATGAAATGTTGGTTGTTAATTTTCGGTGTGTAAATCGTCTTATTTATTAATTTTTGCTTGTTTTAATTTTGTTTTGGATCGCTATCAATTTGAAATATTCTATTATGTACCAATATGTCACCAAGGGCATCACCAGCCGATGACCCATGGAGGGGCAAGATGAGTTTTCAGCCTTCAGAGGGCGGGGCAAGATGATAAAAAGAGGATATGAGTTATAGGAAAAATAAAATTTATAAGTTGTAAAAGCTTAATATTTTATTAAACAAGAATAAAATCTTAATTAAAACATAAGTTTTCTAAATTATCCATGATTATGCGCCTATGAATACTCATCAGTGCCAGTTGATTAAAAAGTTTCAACGCTCCAGGGGGGCACCTGCCCCACCATGCCACCGCTGGCGACGCCCATGTATGTCACTGCTGAGGAAACCCTTTGAAAATGCAACCATTTCTACTTTGCAGTTACCCATTGTAATTGGAACACTATGTGTAAGATTAAAAAATATTGTAATATGATGTCCAAAATATATGGAAGATCTAAAAATAAAACATAAAATTGAATTGCTACTTTCTAAAATGTAATAATTTTAAGTAACAAAACATTAATGTAGTTAATTATTCAATACTGTACAACTTGGCAGTTTAAAGATATAAATTAATATTCTTAAATAATAATGTTATTTATTACGAATTCGTTAAAGTTTAAAAAAAAAAAACAGTAAAATATTAATTTATTACTGCAATATTAATGCCGTTATCTTTCGATTTCACCATTAAACTACAGATTCTAAATGGAAGAAACCGATTAATCTGTTTCTGAGCTAAATTGTCTTTCAGGTGGTTAATTTCTTTTGCAGTTTCAATTGCTGATAAAGTTTGACCTTCAACCTCTAATACAGTTTGATGAAGACTTGCTGTTTGAGCGTTTAAAAAATGAAGTCACAATTGTAATGCGGGACCTTCAAAAAAGTTTTTAATATTTGAGGATATTTTTCAATGCTCAAAAAGTAGTTTTTTAAAAGCTAGTACATTTTTAAAACCCTTTCCACAACAGGTGTAAGTGCAAGCCACCTAGGTTTTGTCATAGACTAGCATTTTGTGATGTTTTGTTTCAGTTTTGGCCCAAAACTCCTTTAGAGCTTCAACTCTAACTGTATAAATATAAAGAAATAAATATATCTTTATAATAATATATTCATAATCTATGCCGTCAGTAGAAGATATTATTGCGATGTGAATTATATGGGCTCTGCATTCAATGTCTAATAATGGTTTTTCCAGAAATGATTGTAATCTCACTAACGCATTATTAGTTCACTACCTAGCAGCGCCTCCAAAATTGACATTGGCACAGTCCCCACAACATGCCAGTCAAACTATTATCTGTCAATATTTAGACTAAACAATTAACAATGATATCAGAAGTTTCACCTAGTTGGTCTTGGAGTCTAAAATTTTTACTTGCATTCCTTTTGTAACGTTGAAAAAAGCGCACTAGAATCGGATATATTTTCTTGTTACCATGGTTTGAAGTGTCAGTTAAATTGGATTTACCAAAGTCATCTTTTAATTCCTTGATCGCTGTACACGCCAAAACATGAGCTGCAATAGTTTCCTTTTTGTATGTGCGCATTTAAATTTCCGATCAAAACACGGCTGAATTAATTTCGACGCACAATCATTGGAGTGAAAACTATAGTTGTCTTGTATCATATGGTAGGTCCAGACCCCTTCTGCTGCTGCGATATCCAAATCCTTTGAAGTTGGCGTGTCTAATTTCTGAAAAAGTTTAACACTGAAGAAGATGAAGCGGCGGCGTACTGTCGGTATTTTTATGTTTTCCAGACTTTCGCTATGGGAAACACTAAATTCTGTATAACACTTTTTCACACCTGACATCCGAAAGAGTTTTTATTTGTTTAAAAAACGGGTATTTTGCTCGTACATTAACATTGAACGTACACTTCCGTTTCAAATTTCAAAACAAAAAATTCAAGTTAGTTACCATTACAAATATCACGTGAGTATAAAACAACCAAAGACAATAACAAATCACGGTAAGTGCGTGTGGCTATGGGCTAATGAATAAATGAAATGATGCAACTATGACGTGTCACTGCAAGCATCGTGTACGGTATCGTCAACGTGCTCCTAGATGACAGCCGGACCGGTTATTTGTACGAAGTTTGGAAAAACAGGACAATTTTGCATTCCAAAGTTTTTTTCAGGGACACCGGGATGAAAAACTGAAATAACGGGACACAGAGGAAAGGCGCGTAAATTTCACGCTTTTTTGACTTTTTCATTAATTTCAAAAATTCCATTAAAGAAATTAAATATGAGTTTTCCAATAGAATCTTTTATCGATGTATATCACACGCTTGAAAAAAAAAAAATTTTTTTTTTTAAATTTCAGATTTTTGGTGTTTTAAAGTATGAAACTGTGATAACTATTTTTCCTATGGGAGGACTATTTTACGCCTATGTTTAAGATGACTTTTGGTTTTTTTAAATTCTTGACCTGTGCTATTTTTGCATAGAGATAGTTTTTTACAATGGTTGCGGGGGGGGGGAGTAATATATTTTATGATTATTTTTTTTTTGTTTCATAAAAGTCTGATTTTTGTTTTGTATTTTGATTTTCACTTTTAAAAGATTACTGATGGTGAATTCTAAACTTTTAAATAAATTTTAAAATCGTATTAAATTCCATATCAAATATTCTTTATGATGTTTTGCGTTTTTTGGTGCCCAGGGTAATTGGTTTTCTTGAAATTACACATTGTTTTAAAAAATATTTTAATTGCCATTCATCTAATTTTGAAGTTTACAAATCCAACCCATCATAAGTTATTGAACTTTATTGGATATCTTTCCTGTTTCTAAATTGCCTTATTGAGTTCGTTGTACATTATATGTTACAGTATTCTAAAACAAAAAAATTTTTTTTGAAAAACAGTACCGACTTCAAGATTTATTATAAAAATTGAATAAAAATATACTAAAAAGTAAAAAATAATTATTCGGTAATAAATATATTTCAGAGCGATTTGACCTTAAAATGATATTATGGTAATTCTTATACATTAACTTTTTGGAGTCGGCATCAAATTCATTTTATAATATCTAGGAACAATTTAATGAACATTTAAGGCGGTTTTTAATTATGATTTTAGTATGAATCTCATGTTGACTCCAAAAAGTTAATGTTGTATAACAATTACCATAATATCACACTCTAAGTTATATCACTCCGAAATACATATTTTATCGAATAATTATTTTTCACTGTTTAGTGCATTTTTATTAAATTTGTATAATAAACCTTGAAGTCGATATTATTTTTTTGCAAAAAAGATATTTTATTTTACAATTTTTAACATTATACTTGAATTTCTTTCTAACTAAAAATCAACTTCTTTTTTATATTATTCTCCTATTTTATGCTTATTTTGAACTGCATTTCCACGGTAAAAACAGCAAAAGCTACATTTCCATGGTAATTTGGCAAATTGATAGTATTTTAAGTTAATCGCCTCTGTTATACTAATAAAAGATAATATGAAAAAAAAAATTATCCAAAGGGACCACATTTTTTCATGCCTTTTGAAGAATACTTAATGCTCACTGATTTTCATCCGTGTTCACATGGTACCTAAGTTGAACGGTCTCTTTCGAATAGACAAAGAATCCGTAAAATCAGTTTATATGAATATGAGCTATGCGCGAAAAAAAAAAAAAAAAAAAAAGCAAATGCTACGAAAGTATAACCTCATTCTTTTTGGAAGTCAGTAATAACGCGATGATTCCATTATAATAAGATAAGCGACAGGAGAAATTCCTGATTTGCAATGTTGAAAATTTCACGGCATTCATATTCTTCAAATTTTAAATAATTATGATAAACATTCTGATGTGAGACGATATTGAAATCTCCTTTAAAAATCTTGCACATTCTTGCGAAATTCGTGTCAGAAACAATTTTCTGTTTTCTTCTGTAAGTTCTGCGAATACAGTAAAAAATTATTTTTAGAAAAATTGACAGGATTATTCGAAGGTTCAAATATGATCTATTCATTTTAAGTTTATCATTAAAAACTAAATAATTTTATAAATTTAAACTGTTTCTATTTTCATTATATTCTTTAAAGTATGACCAAACTTATTAATAATTGATGTTTTCTATAATTTTGATTTGTAGTTGTTTAAAAGAGAATTTTAGTTTATTTCAATTTGTAATTAGTTCTTTTTACTTGATTTTAATAGTTTGAAAGTAGCCAACCAAAAACAGAAATAAACATCGTAAATTAAGGAATTTCTCCTACTGTTTAGTTTTCAGAGATTGTTTTGTCATTTACTTGTAGGACATAAATTTTATTCTATTCAATTCACGATTCGCATGAATAAGAGTTATTGTTGAATTCATTCAACTTTGTACATAAACATTATGATGATGAGTGCGATGGGTAGAAATGATTGTTATCACGGTCAATATCGTTTGTTGTACGTTAGAATTTTCGAAATGTATTTTATGTTTATATGAGGTCGTATATTTAAATACCTTCATGTAGGTGATTACGGAATAAAAATAGATAAGCAATGTAAACGAAACACATTTAACAGTCGCTTGGAGCGTAATCTGGTATAATTTAATTTATATTTCATTAATTGTAAGTGGTATATGTATGTAATAAATTAGGTGACTATTGAAATTATGCTTTAGTTTGATTTACATTTTAATGTATTTTGTTAAATGCATTTGTATGATATGTAATATTTAGTTTATTTTTCGTAAATTTTGAGTCAAGTTATTGTGAGGATAAAGTTTTTATTGAATTTGAATTTAATTGGAAAATTGTAAATAACCTACTATTCATATTAAATCGTTTTAATGACTATAATAATAAATTTTATTCGTAAAGAATTTAAAATTTCATTTACTTACATATTAAATAATTATTTGTGTAATACACATTTTTAAAGCGACCCTATAAATGAAAAAAATGAGACATTAGTCTAGTTTTAAATTACGTTTCATGCAAATTTTAATTTAAATTGAAAGCCGTAATTTCATTATCAATGGTAGCATTAGCCTGTAATAAGGTAATAAAAAATCTCTTTTTAGAAGAGATGTACAGTGATGGTTTTTAATAGGTATATTTGACATAAGCTGTTATTTTATAAAAAATTACAAAATATATTTCTAATTACTGTATGTTTTAGTTTACATACAACAGGAAGAATGCATGAATTATTTACGCAAGTTCTTACCAACAAAGATTTATCGAAAGTAAGTAATTTTAGTATTCGCTTAACTTTTTTGCACTATATTGTAACTGCGATAATTATTCACATTATTTGTTAAACGTTTAGGCTGGAGATTTATTTAACGTTTCTGATGAGGAAATTGTGGACGACTTAACTGAAGTGATAAATGCGATCTGCGAAATAACTAGTCTGCCGGATTATGTTAATAATGATAACGATCAAAGCGTCGTTGAAATATGCATAACGCGAGTTACTTCCACTATTAGGTAATATGAGAATAATATTATAAATCTTGTAAAAAAAATGTTGATTCCTGTTTCATATAATTTATTTATGAACATTAAATTTTAATTTGGTTCAAGTATTTACATCTAATATTTGGTATCTTCAGAAAATAAATTATTTTATAACATTTAATTACGTATGTTTGAACTAAATATTTATTCATTTGTAAAAAAGAGGAGGTTATATTATATTGTTTTGAACAACTGAACACCTTCATACAGTAAACCAAATAATAGAGAAAAACAACGAATATCAGATAAATATACAGGGGTGGGCATAAGTCAGGGTGCACTATCGAAAACTGCACCTGTATATTTAGCCCTAGTTGATTACAAAGATGCGTTCGACTTCTTAAAACATGAATATATACTTAAAGCACTGTACAAGCAAAGGGTCCCAGGAAATTTCATAAGGTTAATTCAAGAAATGTATAAGGGACTAAAAGGACGCATAATAACGGATATAAAAGGGAAATATTTTTCAATTAATAAAGGGGTTAGGCAAAGAGACCCTATTTAATTATACATTAGCGGAAATTTTTAAGGAAATAGACTGGAAATATAAGGGAATAAATATAAATGGAAAGAAATTATTAAATTTAAGATTTTCAGATGGTATTATCCTTCTTTCATCTTTCTTAGAAGAACTGAGGGATATGTTGCTAGAGCTAGACAGAAAGGGATCAAAATTGTACTATCTATTAACACCCTAAAAACTAAAATATTAACTAATACTACAACCCAGAGAGGAAATACAGATAAATAATAATCTGATAGAACTAGTGAGCGAAGCGACATACTTAGGTCAACCATTATCATTTGAGAATAGGATGGAAAAAGAAGTAAACGCGAGAATTATTAAGACGTGGAGTAAGCATTGGTCGCTAAAAAGAATACTTGAAGGACTTTTTAGTAATCACCATAAAAGTCAAATTTTTAACATGTGTATATTACCTGTCTTAACTCACGAGTACCAAACTTGGACAGTGAGCATAAAAATTATAAATTTGGGATAACACAAAACGCACTAGAAAGATCAATGCTTAATATAAAGATAAGAGACCGAATTAAAATAAAATAAATAAAACCGCTTTTAAGTAATAATATTGACGTGGTGAACTATGTTAGAAGAAGGAAATGAGAATGGGCTGGCCATGTAATAAGATTAGTAGATGTCCGTTGGACATATAAGTCCACTTTTTGGTACCTTTCACATTGTAGACGGAAACGAGGTCATCAAAAAGGTAGATGGAAAAATGAAATAAATCAATTTTTAAATAATAGACAATTTTGAAAAAATAACAATTAATAAATCAGAATGGGAACTGTTAAGGGATACCTTCGTTTTTCATGAGCCGAGGAAATTTTGTTTATAAATAATTAGTTTTTCTTATAATATCTTAGAACTGTATAACTTTCTCAATAAAGGTATTTTGATTTGATTTGATTTCGATTTTTTGTTCATGTGGATCGACTTTAATGATTCTTTATTCATTCGAAAGTGTACCGATCAACTGTGGTACCGAATGAGTTCCGTTGAATATCGATAAATAGAGAGTCTCAGTAGTCATCAAATAACGCGGGAAAAGGATGTATTTATAGAGGTTTTTAATAATATAGTCAATGCGATTGAATTAAAATATCAATTTACCAATGACAACATAAGTTGGGAAAAAATAATTTTTAATAAGACAAAAAATTAAAATATTTTCAATGTTAACTACCATGGAAATATAAATAAAGCGAATTTACTAACTGAAATATTATGTCTTTATATAACGGAGGGCGAAGTTACAGGCAAAAGGCCGAGAGGAAGACCAAGAACATCTATAATGAAAAGCGTAAATGACCGCTTGAATATAAGTAAATACCAAGAACTTCGGAAAATGGCTATCAACAGGACACAATGGCTGCAGCGACAATGCATTGCCTTTAGAGAATAAAAAATTATTGCGTATAATTTTTGATTATATACAGAGCAATCCTTCTTGTTACAAATAGAATCATTAGTTGTTGTACGTTACTAACTATACTGTTTACAAAAATTTGGATATCATGTTCGTATTTAGTAATACATTTTTTCATGTATTATCAGGGGCGGCTCGTCCTAGGGGGCTCAAGGGCGCGAGCCTCCCTGTGTGTTTTCAAAAAATACATAATATTTAATTACTTCAAGAAAAAAAATCAGTGTCACGAATTTTTTATTTCAAAATAATTTTTTTTGCAAGAGTGCATTTTAAAAATAATTGCAAAATAAGCATTTTGCGCGATTTGCTAAACGAACAGCTGAAACATCCGATAACAGTTGTCAGGTTCATGCTTACTGCGCTGGAACTGTACGATCTACTCGTAGTGTAGTATACTGTCAAGGTCGTTAACAGCTGATTTTTTGATCACATGATATTAACAACCAATAATATAGTACGTGGGCTCAGAATATTTGAGCCTCCAAGCCGCATATAAAATACACACGAAAAACGAATAAAGCCGAAGTTTCCCGAGCGTAACTTAAAGGCGTCTGAGGGCTCTCGAAAAGTGAGCCCTCGTCAATTTTACACGTGATTATAGCCGGTTTTAACAATACATCCGCGTCGCGCGCTGCGTCGTCCGTTTATCCGGCGAAGCGCACTGTTTCAATTTGCTGCTTTTTTTGTTCTATTTCTATCCTTGCTTTTCTTCTTTAAATAATACATTTTGCGATATAGATTTTGTTACTTTTGAATGCAAGAAGCACTGCTTTTTGTCGACACTTGTTTTACAGTGATTTTTCAAACGTTCAACATTTTAGAAACTGAATTAGATAAATTAATTGGAGAGACTAACCTTTTAAGCTAATTACTTAAACTTGCGATGGAGCATAATGAGCGATTCTACAAATGGCGTATAGGCGAAGATAAAACAAAAATATAAATACTGTCATTTTATTCATTGTTATGCGCACCTTTTGAATTTAATTATGCAAAAAGCAACAAGTCAGGATTCTAAAATTAAAATCTCTTTTTTTCAAATTTGTCCGCTGTAGCAAGCTTTTTTTCAAATTCTGCTCATAGATGTGATCTACTGCAAGAAATTGTAAATCGGAAATTACCTAGAATACACGTTGGAACTATAATAGGCGTACAGTGAATATTGTTTTCGAAAATCGAGAAAAATTAATAGAATATTTCGAAGAACTAAAAGAAAAATGTAATAAAAATATTACATGCAAGGAGCATATATAGTTTACGAAGAACCTTAGAAGACCAGGATTTTATATTTTGGCTTACCTTATTTCACAAAATTATGCCACATGTAATTTTTTTTTTTTTTTTTTTTTGTGGACACGTCAACAGTGAAACTTACTCAATGCAAAGGATTGTACATTATATAAGGAAAAGATTAGAAAATATTATTTAATAAATTTCAATCTAAATACAAAATGCATTCACATCTTTTTTAAAATTAAATCAGAACTTGAATGCATTAAACCAGTTTAATTTAGTTTAAAATGTAGACAAAAAAGCAAGATAAGTTTATGTCATTACACTTTTTAAATTATTGTAATTTTACATTAGAGCCCCCCAGATTTACTTGTCACGAGCCGCCACTGTGTATTATATTAATTGTATTGAATAAATGTTTATATTTTGTTCTATAACTTTGTTATCATTGTTATTAGTATTGAATAATGAAATGTATCAAAAAATGGAAAATTTACATAACCTATGAAATTTTAAAATAGATTAAATTTGTTATAAGTATTACATTCAACGTATAACTTTTTAACAAAATGTGAAAAATATGCTTTCGTGATTTTAAATGATAAAAATATAATTTTCATTAGAATAATATATTATTTCTGTATTTCCGTGTTGTCAGTTTCCTTTTTAATGGCAAAAAATATTTCGTTCGACTGTGCTTATGAACACATTAAATTATGTAGAAATTAAAAATGATTCACAATGAAGCAGATATTGCTTTAAAATTTTTAATTTATGAAGGATTATAGCAATTAAAAATTATATTTAAGGTTTCATGCGGTTAATAGTGATAATACGGATAATGTTTTTTTAATATCACTGATAACGATTGTAGTGGTGAGTAATTCTATTTGTAACAGAAAGGACGCGAACGTGTGCAGTGATTTAAATGATTATTTATTAGAAATTGTATCGGTTAGCAGTGGCCTGATATGAGTGCAAATGAGTATTGGTGAGTTTTAACTAAGTAGTCATTAAATAATTTAAAAAAAAAAAAAAAGAGTCTTCTTTTTGAAGCTACACACTGTCTTTGCATATTATAATTAGATAAAAATTAGCCAAAAAATTTTCATGCGAACATAGGGAAAATTCGAACACCTAAAATTTTAAAATTAAAGGGGCGATGAACGTAAATGATTTAAAATATTATTAATATTATTTACCATATGGAAATGTAGATTCAAATAAAAACAGTTCATATGAAATACCCAAAGTGCGGTTTACGGGCTCCTTATTAACAGAATTTAAACATTACTCTTGAAATAAAAACCGAAGGTAGCATTATTTTAGGTCGGTTTATTCGCACTATCCCTCAAAAATGTTTACATTATAAAATTTGAAAATAAATAAATTAAAAAAAAAAAAAATAGATTCTAAAAATTTAATAAAAACAAACTAAAAGTAAAAAATTATTATTTTGTGGTGTTATACGTAAGGGTATTAATTATGATAATTCAACAGTAACTTCTTGGAGTTGGTACCAAAATCAAATTGCAATATTAACTAAAAATTGCATTAAGTATTTCTAATGTTTCCGATATTTGATTTATAGAAAACGAGTGATTCTGTTGTTTTACTCTTTAAATTATTTCTAAATATTGTTGTAATTTTAATTTTATATCGACTACAAAAAGTTAATGTTGTTTAAGAATTATTGTTATATTTTTACCGATATTGCTCTGATATATTTATTTTTTATCAAAAAATTATTTTTTACTTTTTAGTGCATTAACATTAAATTTTTAGACTAAATCTCAAAGCCGGTATTTTTTTTAATACGTTTTTATATATATTTTTTAATGTAGAGAAACCGATTCTATGGAAGTAAATGCTGAAGCAATGGTTTCACTGTTAGAATCATGTCTAAATCATAATCTGAAGCCTTCGGCCAAAGATGAAGATCCTCCGCACGCTAAAATTTCTTCAGATATTATTTCATGCATTTTTTTGGTGAGAACATATATATTTATTTATTATTATTTTTCGTAAATTTCGTTATGTTTTTTTATCTAGCTAAAATTTGATGAAATTGTATTTCATATAAAATTGTTCAAAACAAGAATGCGAAAAATATAATGTTTCTGTTGTGTGATTATGATTTATTGGAAGTTTCTTTCGTGTTCCCAATAGCGTATTACAAAAGCAACTGTAATAATTTTTTTGTGTGAAATTTTGATTAGGTATTCTGTATATAAAATCCGACTGTTTCAAACGATTGTGACCGGGTATACACATCTCTGTACGACAAAGATTACCTATAATTTACCATATTTTGAATATACCTAAAAAATTAAATAGTTTTATTTTATCGCTATAAATATGTTATTAATGTTTTTGTTGTTTACAGAATTACGATAAAAAAGAAGTTATGAAGCGAGCTTTACCGGTGGCTGTTAAATTTCTCCACAAAGGAAATAAAGAAATATCTCGAAACATGGCATCTTACTTATCTTTAGCGGCTATACATAATGCTACCCTTCTATCTAAACATATTCAACTTATAATCGACTCTGTCATATCGGGTTAGAAAATTATATTTCAATTTTAAAAATATCGTTGCTAGAGACTGTTTTACAGAAAAATTATTGATTAAAATTTTAGTATTTCACGTAGATTGAAAGCGATTTACTTTTATCGTATTATAAAATAGTTTACATTTATAAACCTCGATTAACTAATTAGTTCTTGTGATAATATAATTAAAATTTTTTGCGTGAAAGATGCAGCTATTTGTATCACAATAATCTGCCGATGTGATGATTTCGTTTCGGAAGTATTTAAAAATAATTTAATTGATTTCATGTTTTGACTAAAAAAAAAAAAAAAAAGTTTTTATTCTTTACAGATAAGATTTTGTGGAAATATTTATTTTATATTTATATATATATATAAACTCGGCCATTTTGGCCTCGCAAGGGGCTGTGCCCCTTGACCCCTCTTGCTTTCATTTCTGTCTCTTTCTCTTCTATACTTTGTATAAAATGATCAAAATTTACAACGTAATTCTTACTGTCATCAACACACACACCAAAAATAACATAACCACAAAAATCCTATTCTAACATTTAACTTCCGTTATATAAAATTAGGACATTTTTTCGTTACATTTTTCGTTACATATTTCATTACATAAAATTGTGACATTTTTTAAATAACAATAACAAAATCCTACAAAATATAACAAACGTTACATAAAATTGGGACATTTTTCTGGGACATTTGTTTGGGACATTTGTTTGGGACATTTAGCGTTACATAAAATTGGGACATTTGTTTGGGACATTTTTTCGAATGGGGGGTAGCCTGAGAATTACGTTGTAATTAATTTATATATAAGTAAAAAACATAAAATTAATAAATGGAAAGTATTCCTTAACGTTAAATGGGCTTATTTTTATTGATTAAAACAGGAAATATTTAAAAGAAAAAAAAATATATAAACGAAATTAGACTTAAGGGTCCTTATAACGTAATCCCTAAAAGAGATAAATAATGTATAATACATTTGTTTCAATGATGAAAAGTAAATAAGAAGGTATTTTTCGGAACAGTGTGAATATAAACATGGAACTCAAATTATTGTAATAAATGGCACTCCGTTTGCTATTTCACTCTTCATTTATTTTGTGAAGTACGGATGAATTCAAGTTGTGGTTTACTTGAAGATTAACGTTACAATATGTTCTTTTATATATATTTTAAATTTGTTCTTCTAGATTTTCAGTGCTTGTAATGTTTGTTACTTTTAAATAGCTGTACTTTAATTCTACTCCTGATTCATGTTCTAATTTAATCAAACTTATTTTGCTTCATCGAAACTGCTTGCATTCTCTTCATTTTCTATTTTGTACTTTTAAAAAAAAAATTTTTGTAAATATCTTTATTTTATTTATAAAATTATAAATACATTTGCTGATTCAGTTTAACATTGCTTCCTCACTTTTTATACCCACATATCGCATTATTTATGAGCAAGCATTTACAAACATTAAATATGACACTGATATATAACGTCAGTAGAAATTTCCTATTCTTACCGCCAACTAGTTTGTATGATAAAAATTTATTTTTGTAGTTTTTTTTTTCTTTGCTATATTTACATTTGATATGTCTTATTAATACGTTTAGTTCAATATAATTGACCTTGTTTTGTTACGAATCTAAACGGCTGCATATTACAAGAAAGATCAAAGAACACATTTTTTGGTGGAGGTAATTTATTCGAAAAATTTTTGTTCTAAACCTAATCCTTACAATCGGATACTTTGTTAAATGACTATTATTGTATCTGCTTGTATCGAGTACTCATTATTTATGGAAACTTTATTCAGAATTTAAGAATTTTAAGGTTCGAATTTGAATTGAAAAATAGAATAAAAACGGTAAATTGTTGGAACATTTTTTTAAATTCTTTGTTTGCATTAATTCACAGTTTTGAATAATTTCTTTTTTCATTCTTTCCAATTAGACATAACTGATGTTTACATCAGTTAATATAACGATTTTCAAGCAAAAGTTTATCTAGTGACGCACTTCATATATACATATACATGCATCCCCACGTATATATATGTACCTCAACCCCGGATAAAATACATGAACGTTTAATTATTACTACAACTGTGGTACGTTATCATTTTAAATTCTATAGTCAGCTGTGCAAACGCAATATTTTTTATTCTAATGTACCATGAAAGAAAACATTTATCGTCCAAATAGAGGTGTAATTTCAAAGCTTTGTCTTTTACAAATAAATCAAATTTTTCTTAATCAAATATATATGTATATAATGTTTTCCATTTTTGCATTAGAAGAATTTATAAGTATTTTAGATTACTTTTACAATTTGAAATTCAAACCGCGGTCGATTTATTTATTTGCCCGAATTTTTTATTTTCTTCAAATATTAATTTTTTACTTTTTAGGTAATTATTCATTATGCCGAGTTTTACCTCAAATTTATGAAGTTACGAAAGAACCGATTCTTGATCACGCGATGGCTTTGGTGTCTTTATTACCTTTGTGTGACTTAACTGAAAAATTAGCGTTGCTACAGCTTTTTTCTTTTATCGCTAATAATATGCCTACTGTACGTATATGTTTGTTGCATTCATATGTTTAATTCGCTTTTGTTGTTTTTATAATATGTATATTTTACGTACAGCTTTAAATTATCTGTTATTTAGAATGCGCATAAGAAACGCAGTATATGTATTGCCTTATTAAAAATTTTTTGCTTGTTTGAATAATTTAAAAATAATTGCAGTAAAAGAAAAATATACGCTGGTAGTGAAATATTTATTGGAAGTATTAAACTGCGTTAAAATAAAAAAAAAGTAAACAAAAAACATAACGGAACCAGAATTCGTTATTGTCAGTTAATACGTAAGCCCAAGTAATTTCACGGTATGGATTGGAGGCCTTTGCGATTTCAAAATAGATGCTCTTATGCAAAAACCAAATAATACGAATTTCGTTAAGGACGGTTTTTATGAAAATATGAATGTATAACAACAAATTTAAAATCATACTGAAAAGCTAAAACGTGATATGTAATAATTTTTCATAAAAATCCCGTGCGAACTACGAAGCGAAATTTGCAAAAATAATTTAAAATGCAATGAATTTAAATATGTAATTGAAGGTTATAGAAAAAAAATTTAACAACCAATATAAAAGCAATAAAAACCTATATTTTATACCATATATTAAAACTGTCTATTTATTATAGCTGAACACAAGTCTCAGTGTATTAGTGAATAACATAAACACACGAAAAAAAAAAAAAAATTATTTCGTTTAATTATTTAGAAAATAAAAGGTACATGTAAATATTTTCTAAATATGACGTGCAAAATCCGGTAATCATTTTGTTTGAAAAAATCGTAGATATGTATATATGAAACCGAATTAAAAACTAATAAAACCATTAGATAAATTGTGAAAACATTTTTAGTTCCGCATTAGTTAGTTAATTGTGCGCAGTTAAATTTGCTTATATTTTTTGTAAAAATTTGTAAACATGATACTAAGTGGTATTTAGAGTTTAATTCGAATCAGTGTCTGATATTACACTCAATAAAGTTGTGTAGAACATTGGTGGAGCGTACTTTTTTTTTATTATTATTTTTTACATTTGTACTATTAAATTTTTTCATTGGTCTTCTTATTTTCTCTTCCCATTTAAAACTTTTTAATATCGTTATGCTTTGTCTGTTGCAGAAAACTATTCTGTTTTATGTAATAGCGCCTAGCTGAGTTTGCGTTACGGTACTTTGCGCTTTCCAATTTACGAATCGTATATAATTGAAAACATTTTTTCTTTCCGCATTACAGTTGCTTGCTGCCTACAGCTGATTTTGCGACCGTCTAATCTGTCATTATTATAACTTAGTTTTCATTTACTCTTGTAATTATGCTTTAAATTATGGTGGTATATTATGAGCAACTATTAGTTATAACACTTTTCAATTCTTATATTCATTTAGCTATTGGAAGCTAGCTTGCCTCAGTTGTGCGAGTATCTCCTGACATCAGCAACTTCAACTGCTACGATGCAAGTGTTCTTAAATTTGGCTGAAAAGAAACCTCAAATTTTAATTGATTCTATTCCAAAAATAAAGAAAGCTGCCGAATGTTACCCTAATACCGTCTATCTTGCAGCGCAAGTAATTGCATCGATCGGCCGTTTGAATAAGGTTAGTAAACGTTAAAATTTGATATAATAACGTATAATATGCAACCTATAACACGCTCGTTAAAAAAGTACATTGTTCAAGAGCCAAAAATGTATATACATGTGTACACTTTCTGAAAATGTGAATTAAAGATTTCAGAAATTATATAAAATTTAATCACTGAATGTTTTTTGTTAATGATCTACTGAAATTTATATGCAGTGGATAACGAGCGGATTCAATGGTAGAAAGCACAAAAGGGAATGAATGATTATTTGTAGTATAAATTTTGAACAAGTTGTACTGACTTAATTTGTGCTTATTGTAATTCGGTGTTTAGGCGCAATGTGAGAAGTTTAAAACGTCATTATGTTATTCTGTATTGTATTTATTTTCTTTTTCATTTTTTTAAAGGAAAGAGCTCAAGATGCTTTAAATTTCATTCTAAAATATTTACCTAAAGTGGATCGTGCAAATCAGAGTATGTTATTACGTAAAGCTACCCAATTATTTTCAAGTTATCCAGCGCTTTGTACTGATAAATTTTTAGATGAAATTTGGAAATGTAGTCGAAATAGAAGTAAAGACAACGTTGATAAAAACGATATTAAAAGGTAATGGTAAAAGTACAATTCACGTATTATCGAGTATCGTATATGTACTTTCAGATTAATTTATATTGTTTTATTTTGTTTTTTCTAGTACTATAAATCAAACAACGAATGGAGTAACAATCGTCAAAGTGAATGATCCACATAATGACAATTCCAGCTATAATAATAAAGTTTGCGTATCAACACCAGTACGACCACTGTCTTTGGTCCATTCGTTAGTATCTTTGTCGTTCGGTTTAATGAATTTTAATATGTACATCTACCTTTCTACATACACACATTATATACATATATTTACCTATGTATATGTGAATGAAAGGTTCTTGATCATATTTCTCTTTCCCATCGTGATTTTTTTCACATTTTCTTATTTAGTGTTCTTCGCGCGCATTGAATATTGATGATTCCTATTATTCAACACGACGATATAGCAAAAAGAAAGATTAAATATATATTTAAACACATTTTGATTTTGATAATTAACGAACAAAGAATCGATAAATTAAAAGTATGAGTTAAAGTGGTTGGATTTAAATATGTCCTTGATTTCTTGCTTTTTTTGCGCTGAGCAACAACGATTTCTAGATTTAAAGATTTTGAAATATTGTGTTTGAATTTTTTTTTTTTTTTTTTTATGAATTGTAATCCGGATGCAAAGAATAGAGAATTATAAAATATGGAATTTAAGAAATTTATTAAAAATTGAGAAAATATGGTAAAAGTAAAGACGAGAATGATTGAGGATTGAAAAGTAAAAAGCAAGAATGTAGAAAGCACTGTGTGCGAAAACATGCGACCGCAATAAATGAGCATATGAATGAATATCTGAAAAAAAGTGTAATTGAAATTACAAATAAAATTGAAGCCAACAGAGTGGTGAAGATAAGAGTAAATTAAAAACGGAAAAATCGAAAGAACGAATAATAATAAACTATAATTAAAATGAGGATGAATTAGGCATGGTTGCAGAGACGCGGAAGATGTGAAATAGAGTTTAATAATTTAAATTTTTGAAAAATTTCGGGATTTTATGGTTTCTCTGTATATTTAATCAGAAATGGAAACGAAAAAATATTATTTTAACAACAGTTTTACCGTATTTTTAATGTATAAAAAAAAGAATTTATTTAACATGAATCGGAATGTATACAATTGAAATAAGGAAAAGATCTATAAATATTAACAATTAACCGCTTCTTCTAGGTTAACGGAAATTGGTTAATTTATTATGGAAATGTGAAAAAAAATCGTTCGAGTCGACATTTAATTACGACATATTAATTAATAAAATAGCAGCATAGAAAATATTTTACAAATTGAATTAGAAGGATTCGTTCTCAACACCAACTTGCCTAGTAAAAAAACCCTTCGAAATAAATAGATTGGTTGTAGTAGAAACAGAAACGTTATATTAAAAAATTTCCATTTTATTTTAAATTTCCTTATCGCTGAATATAATAATAAAGTTATTACATTAAATTAAAACTCTCTGTAACAATATTCATTTAGTACGTTAGATATGTATTTATGTTAAAAATAAGCGCCTGTATTTCAAATCAAATCAAATTAAAATGATATACATATTCGCTTTCATTAGAAAAAATTATGAGAATATTTCCAGAGTGGACTTGTTTAAAAAACGCGAGGAGAACAAAATAAAGTGCGATTTATGTATACTAAGTTACAAAAATTTAAAATTTCTCGACTCAATATGATGAACCCGTATTTAAATTTCCGCATTAAATTTTATGTTATAAACAGAAATATAATGAAATGGTATTAGATTATTTTTCTTTCGTAATAAAATAACAGTTTTACTTTAATAACTCGTACATTTCACTAAATTATGTCATGTAATAAAGATAAACTAAGAAATATTTATCGCAAACTATATGCCAACACACACCTATGTTCAAATACGGTATCTAAATTCCAAACTCTAGGTACAAAAATAATATTCTTAAAACTAAACTTTTTTTCAAGTAAAATAATTATACATTGTTTATATATATTATATATGTATATATATATATATATATATATATATATAACTCGACCATTTTGGCCTCGTAAGGGACTGTACCCTTTGACGACCCCTCTTGCTTACATTCCTGTCTTTTTCTCTTCTACACTTTGTGTAAAATGATCAAAATTTACAACGTAATTCTAAATCGGCCCATATATGAATATAATAACATAATCACAAAAATCCGATAAAATATAACAAATGTTACATAAAATTGGAACATTTTTTCTAATGGGGGGTAGCCTAAGAATTACGTTATAATAAATATATATATATGTGAGTTTTTAAAGATGTATAATACGTAATTAAGAAGTGTTGAGTTTAACAGATTGCCGTTGTAAATAATTTAATGTTTTATTTTGTGCAGCGGTTTTGAAGGACAGTGGTTAAACCGTCAAGAGGCAAATCGCATTGTTATTACTCCGAAACTAAAGTTGGTCGGTGATAGCCGTAGTACGGGTCGTTTGCACGTACTAGCCGCTCATCGCAGTATGACAAAATTAAATAATGGTAAATCTTACAACTCGAATAATTCTTGAAATTTTATTTATTCCAGTACATTATGCAGTTTGTTAGCAACATTCTCGGACTGAACGCGTAAAATATCGGTAAGTTGGGATAAAAAGTGATTTACTTTTCAACCTTCGACATACTCCTTCCTTTATCCTGACAGCGTTTACAACAAGCGTGCAAGTTGCCGAAGGTTTTGGAGAACAATTCGGCCTAAATACTTCTTAAGATTATTGCCATGTTGCTTTAAAGTTCCTGTAGATTTAAAAGTCTTTACCTTTTCAAATTTTGGAAAAAGTAGTCTGCCGGATTTAAGTCAGCAGTATAAAATGGTATTTTAGTACGTGAATGAAGCATTTAGACTCGATGATGAGAGTGCTCGCGTGCGCAAGTGTATTGCCATGTAAAAAGTGTCAATCACCGTTTTCGTATAGATCGGGTTATATGCTGAAGATGCTGACTAGAAGACTATATGACCTTGAGGTAAAACGTTCGGTCTAGTAAGTGCGGTACAACGCACAGTCTCAATCGCTTTGTCATAACTTCGAAAATAGTACACTGGATAATTATGGTTATTTCGGTCAAACTTAGGATAGTAAGGCGACGATTTACAGCTGGTAATGTGCGGGTAAGTGCGATGTTCGATTTCGCGGTCTTTTTTGCTCTAGATCATTCTCTAAAGATTAACTCCTTGCACTGTGCCATTCGAATACTACACTACGGCCTAAGCAATATAAAATTTTTCTTATCTTTCAGAACCTTTTTTGTCGCATTCTCTATTACTCTTCTGCCGGCATATGGGTCTACATAGTACCGTTAACCGCACACAAGCTGTCTTTATTTGGTTAGCTGACAGTTCGGCAACTTTCTGTTATATATCAAACTTTGCTTACTTTTGTTTTCTTAAAAACATTGTTATAGTCTTTTGACGACTCGGCTGTATTTACGATTTAATTTATTTATTTTTGCTGACACTATAGTACATTTACTAAATAACGTTTTTATTTACAAATTACATTTGCGAATGACCCAGATTTGGTCATTTTTTCGTTCGCCGGTTTCTAATATATGAAGTTTTATTTTTTCAAAAAGTTATCACTTATCAGAGTGTATCTTCGGTGGTGTCCGGATATCTAATGTCCGATTAGCCCTTATTATCTCATTGCTCTAATCGCGAATTTACAGTCATACGACAGACACTATTAATTACTTCCGTGTAAACGCAACCTCTGCTACTACCGTATAAATAAACGTGATATCCAGTATTTCGGCTTTTAGTTTATTTCAAAAATTAACACGGGGTAATAATCGGTATCGTTGTCATTCAGGAATACAACATTTTCTAACAAATTGGGCATGTATAATATTAGAGGATAGATAAGAAACTGCATTTTTTTACGAATTTTAATTTATCGTTTAAAAACTGCACCATTATTTTTACAGCTAAATATTTCATATAAGTTAGTATTTAAAATATAATAATTATTGTTTATGTCGTTTTAAGTAATTTACGTTAATATTTTTTTTTTTTTTTGACTCATTTCCGTTACAGCAGTAGCACATGTTTTTCGACTATTAATGATATTTTGTGTAGACATTTTTCATTTTGTACCTGATTTTTATTGCATATTATAGTCGGAATCATTAAAAAACGGTAAGAATGTATTTTGTTCGATCGATTAGTTAATCGAATTATTTTATTTTCTTGTAGTGAACGGTAGTAAACTAGGTTCAGTTGGTGGTTTACACAAAAGTATGACCAAGCTAAGTTCAAATCAAATAAGTCAACAACAGCAGCAGCAGCAGCAGCAACAACAACAGGGATATCAAATGCAGATAAATCAATTTTCGGCACAGCAATTAATCAATAGTCGTACGGTGACATGTAATGGTTCTCGGCAGTATTCGGTCAATACCCCGTTGTCCAGTAGAATATATTGTGGAACCGGAGTGACTAATATTCCGACAAAAAATATCTTGTAAGTGTACTGGTATTAAATGCGGTATAATATGTTATAAAACGAACAAACATTTAAAACAAAAAACAAAAAAAAACAACATACGCGACGAACATATATAACATTCTTCTTTTTGGAAGTTGGTAATAAAGGAAAATTCTTCGTGTTTTGAAATTGAAATATAGTGAAATACGATATTGAAATTGCAGTATTTAGGAAATTAAAAATAGGTTTTTATCGAAGAATAGTACACGGTATTTTTCGAATCATTTTTGTCTTCTTTCATTAAGCTATGTGAATGATTAAAAAAACAAACTTAGATCAGACCCGTTTACGCCATAAAAAGTGTAATGAAAAATATATGAAACCAAAAATCTCAATGATTGTTAAATAAATGCGTTTTTTAAAAAAATATTATTGAAATATGGTCGATGCCCTCTCTCCACAGATAATTCATTTAAATGTCTGTATACTTTTTATCGTTTTTTTTTATTTGATTTTTTTTTTATATTTATTCTGGATAATGCGGAACTATTCTGCATATTAAAATCATTTTGGTTTTAATAAATTTCTATGTTCATGTCTATGTAGCCGTAATTTCCTAGGTAAAGTTTTAATCTAATCGCAGTCCAACACATAGAATTAACGGATATTCTGTCGAGATCATTGCGCACTATTTTGTAATCTGCATATATATATATATATATGCTTTTTGATCATCATCAATGAACTATATGTACCCCTTCGTGGAATATCGTGACTATTTGTCGCCGCTATCAATTTTTTTATCTTATTTCTTCATCGATCCTAATCCTAACATTGGTAAAAAGACAACGACTACATATGTTTGAAAATATATATTATACAAATAACGGAAATGTTGATAATTGAGGCCAAACGACAGATCGGGATGGCTAAAAACGCTTTGAGGAAAAATTTGGAAACACCATTCAATAATAGAAACAACGAAAAAGAGATTAATTCAGACTCCAGTATTTTCAATGGTATGTTATGACTCGTATTCTTGGGCGTTTAAATCGACATCATGTTGAAAGCAAGAAGCGTTTGAATCGTTACAGATGAATGTTCAGAATTTTTCGGGTTGAAACTTGGAACAAATGTGTTTCTATACTGGAATAATTAGAAATGAAGATGGAAGATAGGTTAGTGCAAGCAATAAAAAGAAGACATTTAAAATTTTTCGGTCATATACGATGAGATGGATGGGAGAAAATCATAATACAAGGAAAAGTAGAAAGAAAAATAAACGGAGGGCTATCGTCAGTACGTTTTATTAATTACACTAAGATTATGAATTCCGAAGCTGATGGGAACAGAGGTAGAAAAAAGGAAATGGTTGTGCGATGTGCATAATTGATCACAATGTCTGAAGGAAACAGAAGAAGAAGTAAAACATTTAAAATTGAACACAACCGTTTACAAAGGAACTTGATTATGAATTGAATATCGCTAACGAATAACCGAACAATTAATAAAAGATCAAAAGTACCGTCGAGAAGCGACATTTCTAGAATATTCTTAATACTACCTATAGTGATAATTACTCTGCTTGCCGTTTTCACGGGATTTTTCTATAATCTTCCCTCGACTCGGCATCGCTCGGCATGCATTATAGACGCACACTTCGCCAGCAAACGCTATTATCTCCGTTTTTCGACTACTCACGCAACGAAACAAGTTCGCTACTCCGGCGTAGCCTTCCGTACTGCTATGCACAGGATTTCACGATTTTAGCCGATTAAGCGTCTTCAATAAACAATGAAGCCTTTGCTCGACACTCGAGAATTAAATGATTTTGCCGAGGAATTTATTTTCTATCTCGGACATCGTTATCAGAGAGCGTAATAAATGCCGAATCCGTCTCAATATATATATATATGCATTTCTTCTTACGTTTTCACTTTTTACGACTTACAGGTAAATGGCTGCCCCTTCATAATGGTTAAATTTTTGTTTTTTTTAATTATTCATTAAGCCTATATAGAATTTTATTAAATA
This sequence comes from Icerya purchasi, assembly GCA_039619475.1. NCBI lineage: Eukaryota > Metazoa > Arthropoda > Insecta > Hemiptera > Monophlebidae > Icerya > Icerya purchasi. Next base: position 588,690,760 of record CM077115.1, read on the forward strand.
TAAACTTCTTTCATAATTTTTAATGTAAAATTAACTTTTTTTAAAAGTTTTTTTTTTTTTTTTTAGTGGTAGTGCATGCGCTTTACGTGAAGAAAACATTAGAACTCTAGACGTGGAAAGGAATTCAATGCCAAAATATTCTTCAGTACAGTCTTCCCAAGATTCATCAAGTAATACAATACGTTTGCATAATAAAAAATTAAACATAGTTTTTCTTGTTTAATAGATAATCTTAGCTAATATTTCTTATTATCGTTACTTAAGTAACTTTTCTAACACAATACAAATATTTTTAACAAATAGGAAATGAATTAGAATTCTCGTTTTGAGGGTATTGAAAAATTTCGATAAAGATCAACAGTTTTTTAATTTTTTTTCCCTTGTTTTGTCTATTAATTCATGCAAATTGTATTTCAAGGTGGGTGTACCCGATGATATAATTTGATATTAAAATCTAATTTTTTGTTCTGTTTGTATCTGTAAAAGTAACTTTTTTTTTTGATAAAATCAAATCAAACTTAATGATAAAAATTATGAAATTACGGCGTTCAGAGTACCATTTTTAATAATTTAAAACGAAAAATGTAAATCTAATGAAAATTATTTTTATCCTTAATTATGAACAATTATTTATTATTTTTAAGATTCTGTAAATTTTTTTTTTCAAATTTTTTTATTTATATTTTCTAATTATTATGCGTATATTGATTTTTTACATAAAATATTTTTTCAGATTACATATCATCTGATGTACATCCAATGGTAACTTCGTCATCAGTGTCAAATCATCGAAATGTTACACGGCCGTTAAGCATTTACGGCAGTTCACCACTTACTCAGTCACTAATTTTGAATCAATCCAACATTGGAAATGTACAATCTGTTTCTGGTATGTTCAAATAATTTCGATTTATTAAAATTACATTTAACAGTAAATTTCAAGCTGTATCTGACTAAATGAATGAAATATTTTTCTAAATTTTAATTTTGAATATCGGTTTTGTGTAATAAATCATTTTCGTATTAAATGAGATATTTAAAAAGTTAAATAATAATTGTTTAACGAACACAACTTCTGATCATTTCATTATAAATATATATTTTAATTTGTTTTTTGCGTTTTTACTATTAGAAATATGCTGGTAAATTATAACTTTCATTATTGATATTGTTCCTGTATATCTTTTTTTGTTTCTTTTTTTTTTTTTTTTTGTTATTTTTTTTTACTTATCTAATTATTAATAATTATGTTGTAGAAAGTTTTGATACAGATTTTGTACAAATGCCAGTACAACGGCGAAATAATCAGAATGTTCTTGGAAATAATAAATCAGTTAATATATCTATATCGCAAGTACGAAAGTTATTACTTTTTATAAGAAATTTAAGCGTAATTTGTTATTGTACAGAAGTTAATTTAAATTGAAATTATGGAATAATCTTGAAAATATAGGATCCTACAAAAGGAGCAAAGAATTTCATAAATACGGATTTGTTGTAAATGCAATTGTTTTATAAATCGTCTATTAAATTGTATCACAACTCGTACGGTTTTCTTCTTCTTTTCAGTCGTATCGCTCGATTCTGAGCGTCGTGACTGCTTATATGTACATTCTAGTTGTACAGAATAGGCAGCGCTCATGGCAATTGCTATACGCAACGCCAGTGTACGCACGCAAGACCACACCCGGAACTGATTGCAGTCGCTTGTTACCGCGCTAGAAGTGCAATCCCGCGTTTGTCTGCCGTTGACCTAACGCGCATATAATGGTATACTTGGTGGTTTGCCATTGACGTGATTATTAGCGAGTATTTTAATTTAATTCTTTGTAATAAGTTCTGTCGTCGCTCGGGATCGAACCCGTAACCTTCGTAACGGATAGGCTATCGCGGGTTTTAATAGAGGTAAAATCGCGAATACAATTTAATATATAAAAAGAGAGGAGGTTTAGAATGAAAACTATTAATGTAGGAATAGATAGCCGTAAAAAAGTGGAAGGTATACGAGGTGTGGCAATTAAGTTCCAGGAATTTGTTTATGAGCGGCTATTAAATAAATTTTTGATCAACTTACCATCATAGTCCTCCGCAGTAGTCACCTTCCAGTTCCATACAACGTTTCTGCCGCTGCTCCCACCGCTCGAAGCACCCTTGATAGTCCTCCAAAGTTAGGTAGTTCTTCGTACGCGTCGTGACCTCCTTAACCTTTTCTATACTGCTCGGGCCTTACGCGAAAAATACGGACCCTCTGACGCTGCAGTACACCAACATAAAACTGTCCGGTCACAATCTGACCGAGAGGAACGTATTTATGATGGATTACACCCTTAATATCTAAAAAAGCAACGATAAGCAGGGTCCTCATTTTCGATTTTGACATCCTGACCTTTTTCGGTCGCTTTCCTCCCCGTGTTCAACCCATTGCTGACTTTGTCTTCGGGTTTTAATGTCGTATTCAAAGATCCAAGTTTCGTCCCTAGTAACACGGTACTCTTCCAGTTCTTACCATCCGTCTTAATCCGCGATAAAAACTTATTACAGTATTCACGTTAACCATTTTTGCGATGCTCCTAAAAAACTCACTTTACAAAAACACGAACTAAACACGCTACCACTGTAAAAACTGAAATCACACTAAAGGAAAGTGTTCCCTTTCCAGCAAACATGTGAACGAACCGCGCAGTGGTACTAGCTGGAGAGTTATAACTAAATTCCTGGAACTTAATAGCCACACCTCGTACGTTTAGGAATTGTACAGATCGATATAAATACTACAGAACAAATTGTATAGAAAAATTAATGCTTAAACAGCGAGGAGGACTAGTTGAAGTATGAATCTACTTTAGAAGCAGTTGGAATTTTAAAAAAATTAAATAAAATTAAAGAAGATAGTGAAACTATTTTAATAGATTATATCTAAAAAAAAAAAAAAAAAGAATGGATCTAAGGATTTTCTGAAAATATGTATTTATTCCTAATAAAATAATAACGCGGACAATATAGAAAAGGAATTAAGCAAGCCGCAAAAATGTTTCCAGACATATTAGAGAGTTGAGAAGAATTTTAAGGAGGCGTAGTTTTGTCAAAGATGATAAAAATACGAAAAGGGACAGAAATAATGAGGTAGTAGGAATGACTGGAAATAAAAATAAATAATCGAAGTTTTTAAGATCTTTAGACACAATATCAGATGAAAATTAAATGAGAAAGAAAGCATAGATGAGGCACATCTGTTGAGAGAAAATAGTATTATTAAAATTGCTCACTTGAAAAGGAATAATGTAAAAAGAAAAAAAATGAATGTGCGGTAGACTATGTGGAAAAGGGTTTTGCTGTAAGAACCCTAAAGGAGAAGTTTAGTGTTAACAGTCAACTAACTAGCAAAGAACAGCTTATGATATTTTTTTGAAATATGGGACTGGTTTATATAAAGAAATGAAAACTTATGTAATCAAGAGAGACGTTAAAGTCGAATCATATTATTAAATTCACAAGTAGCTATTTAAGATTGGATAATTGATGTATGAAAACTAAAGGATATTTAAAGCGTTCTCAAAGAAATGTCGCGATCTAAATTAAATACAAGCTGACAGGGAACATAATAGAGAAGTGTAAAATAACGTATAAGATTATTGAGGGACACGCAAAACGAAATATCGTTGGATATAAATAGAAATACAATAGTCGAAGGAAAAAAAGGGAGTAATTGAATCGCATGTAATTAATTAGTAATAAAAAAAAATATATATATATATATTTCTAAATAAATCTTTAAGAAAAAGTTTGCATGAAATAATAGGGAACAGAGTTGTTTATTTTGTTATTAATTATAATTAAAATATTAGGCATAATCGATTATTTTGGTAATTGCAAAAATGATTGTTACAATTGCGACCATTTGGTAATCGATTATGCTTTATTAATCACAATTAATAATAATTATAAAGCATAATTACGAAAGTGATTAATGGATGACTACATGAATACAATAACTTCAACATTCAATACATAGATAAACTTTCAGTTGTATTCGAATAATAACAATGAGCGTTAGGTTTATTGTTTTCGTTTATTTATTATTTTGTTTTTGTACATTAATATACGCGTGTTATTGAAAGATTAAAACCGTTTTCCAGATATTTATGTAATTGTCCGTATTGAAAACCTTGTGTTTTGTTAAAGAGTAATCTGATTTCTTTGACAAATTTTCGATCGATACTTCGTAATTATATATTATAATTGTTATTAATTATAATTAATAAAGTATAATCGATTATTTCGCAAATGCAGAAATCATTTCTGTAATTAATTATCAATATGTCGAGAATAGATTATATGTAATCTTGTCATCGTAATTAATAGGAGGGTATGATGAATTAAAAAAAAAAAAAAGTAACATATTGTTTTGTCACTTGGAACTGTTTTTTTTTTTGTTTTTTTTTCATTTAAATGTATCGAATGGGACTTCACGACTTTTTAATATATGTGAAAATGTTTCATTTCAGAGAATTAGTGCTTTTGAACCGTATCCGATGCGAGATACGATTCAACATTTCTGTGAAAAACATTTAGATAAAATCAAAGCATATATGGAAAAGGTATCGCTACAAATACCGCAACCAGCGAAATGTACTATTGAAGGTAATTTGAATATTACGTCCTTTTTAACGTCGGTATAAATAGAAAACGGATCAGTTATAGTGCTTTAAATTTAACTGGAAACAATCACGGTCTAATGTTGTTATTTCTATCGTTCGTTTTTAAAATACAATTAGTTTTCGCTGCGCACCGTAGTTTGCTTCATTCATAGTTGAGTTCCGTTCTGTTACTTGATTATATATTTTAATCGTCTAAATTAGCAATTGTTTTTTTAAATGTGTTATTTACAAGACGGATTTATGTACAATTACATTTGATAATCTCTTGTATGCATATTTCGATGTCGTTGTATCGGAAACAATTCTCAACGTTAATTTAAAAAAAAAATGTTATTTCAAAGTATATCTAAGTTGACAGATAATAATACAGTTTTAAAATGTTTATTTAAGTTTTGGGATTAACGTATGAATGTAATATGATAATTATGTATCAGGTTTATCTGCTGTTATTAATTTTCAGAACGAAGAGCGAAAAAAATGGTAAAATTACACTTTGCCTGTCAAAGGCGTGGAGAACATTGCCTGTATAATCGAACATTTTTTTCTATGAAGACACGTTATCCGAGGATTTGGATACATTTAATGTTTCTAACCGTACAGGCCAGATCCTCGTCCGCGCTTAGTTCAAGGCACACAGCCGTTACTTCACTTAAAAACTGTTGGGATATTTTAAAATGCGAGAATCGGACGTTCCTTACTTTAGTTACATCAGCATTTCCATGCATTAAAGTAAATTCTTTTGCTCATTATTTAGGCGATTTCATTGTGCATTGATTACTTATGAAATATTTTTTTTGGTCGAGGTACGTTTCCGTAGTTCTTAGATTATAAAATGTTAACTTTTCGCACGAAAAACTTTTCATTATTTTCAAACTATAAACATTGAAAAATTAAATAAAAATATTTTTAGGCACAACTGTGATATTTTCAAAATGTTTACATGGTATGCTGATATATTTTAATTACTTCCTAATAACTTTATATTATATTTCACAAAGGAATTTTTTGTATTTTACATTTTTAGCGGATTTTTAATATTCATCAACGAGAAAAATTAACAAAAAAAAAAGCAAAACACGATAAAGAAATCTGCTGTTGTGTAATTACTACTATTACGCCGAAAATAATTTACTTTTTTCTTTATACTTAATTTTATTTATTTTTTTTTAAATTTTTTACCATTAGTTACAAGTTAAAAATTGTCGCGATTCAAATTAACACTTCGAAGGCCGTGAGTTTAAAATTTACAATGTACCATGTCCAGCGGCAGTGAAAAAAGTATGAATGCCGGTTTAATTTTCTCGGCCACTTACTATCTTGCATTTCTTTAATACCCGTATCATTTTCCAGATAAGAGTGACCTGAGTTTCGAATTAAATTTTTTTAGTGTTCGCGTATTAAGTTGAAAGTTGAGAGTTTATAAAATAGGTGATCAGTTTTTTTTTTTTTCTCAAATATCTGTTCGTGAGACGAGGTAGCTTTACTAATTCTGCGAAGAAATAAATAATTATCGGTTACCGTGTACTTTTTTAATTTAATAAAATAAAAATAAAAATATTTACCTTCATATATTAGTACACAAACACACATAGATGAATATATATATATATATATATATATATATTTATGTAAATTGATTGAATTGAAGCTTAAGCTATTTGATGTGAATAGATGATATTGTGAGGATAATTTAAAATATTTTGGTTCGAGAACCCTTTCTTATGCAGCTAACATTAGGTTTGTAATAAATATAAATTTCGATAGAAGAAAGGAGAGAAAAAAGCTTACAGAACCGCTGCAGTGACTATTTCAGTATCTATCACGCGGTGGCTATTTGCAGCTAATTGCGAGCAGGTGGAAACGGGAAATGTGTTATAAAGAAAGAATAAATTGTTTATTTTTTTTTTTTTAATTGTGACGATAGCGAAGAGAGAAAAAAAATGTTCCGGACTGGATAAATTTATGAACATTTTATGCAACGGCGGTTAGAATAAAAACGTATGATATAACGAATGCATTGGCGGTTAACAAAAAACGGGCACAAAATTACCAAATACGAAATGTGCCTGACAACGGCGATATATCGATGACTGATCTAACGATTAGGTTAGTAATTGACTCAAACGATAAAAGGATATGTCAATAATGCGCGCGTCGATTTGCAGATACAATGCCGTGACAGACAACGGAGTTAAAGTTGCAATGCGCATACAAATATACAAAGAACACGCAATGTCTTCGAAACTGTCATACTGCGAATATAAAAATAGCTGTGTTAAAGAAAAGAAAATATTTCCCAATGTAAAATCGAGGGAAATGATGTTTTAATTTGTTCTTATTTATCTCAATATATAAATAAAGAAGAAAAAAAAAATATTTTTTTTTAAAAACACACTTTTCTAAAAAATGAACTTAAAAAAATTCACTAAAAATAATAAAATAAATTCCTTAACACATTAACTTAAAACCACTTTCTCAGTAAGTACAATAATTGTGTGAACAATTTTCTCATGAAAAATTAAAAAATGAAAATTGTGGGCGCTGACATAAAATCTTTAGACAAATATTACATACCATACATATCGAGTAAATTCATCATGTGTAGAAAATATTTACATGACCTAATACATATGCTAACTTTTTGATAAATATTATACTACACATCGAGAAAGGTTATCAATCGAAATAAAATATTAAATTTACTGCACCGCACAATACAATTTACTACACGTGATACAATTAGTACGCATGAGAACATGTGACGACACTTTGTAAGAGTTTATCAAGAAGAAGAGTATCAGTGAATGACACGTCAGCACCCACACTTTTCATTTTCATTTTTCACGAGAAAATTTTTCACACAATTATTGTACTTATCGAGAAAGTGGTTTTACGTTATATATGCTAAGGAATTAATTTTATTTCCTTTTACTGAATTTTTCAAGGTATATTTTTTAGAAAAGTGTCTTTAAAAATTTTTTATTTACTTTTTAGTTATAAATGAATTTTCAAAAATATTTCATAAACTTTTTATTAAAATTATAATGCATATTTTATTGAATCTATATAAATGAAATGTGTGACATTTTTTCTATTACAATATTAAAGCTTAATTTAGTTTATCATCAGGAGGTCGTGCATGTCTGCATGCGTTTTTGTTTTTTAAAGTCGGCAACATTGCAGGGTTTATTACCTGTCAATTTGAAAAGTCTAATTCTTCGATTCGAAGACCATGAATAGAATCTAACTTCACTTATGCTGACGTACGCTTGTCCTGGAACGAAAAGTTTCGAGCCTAGATATACGACAGCGTAATCAACAGTAGTTGTGCTTTGCATTTTGTGACCCGTTACGGCCCACGAAAGAACCCCCATAGCTACTTTTTGCGGGAAATTTGATGGATTTTGGTCTTTAGGGTGAATGCCATCTTTGCCAAAAGTTTAAGTCGGGTATGTCTTGTTCGTACAACTGTCCTTTGCGATATCCACCGCACCATTTTACCTTAGTAATAAAGCCTATAACTCCATTGATCAGTCTTTCCCAAAGATCTGAGCATGACTTTGGCTCTGAAGAATATTTCCAATTCTTTTAACAATCCTCCGGTCTTATTTATGTCACTCGGTATGACCGTGTCAGTACTATCTTTGATTAGCCGAGTGGTATCAACCAGTGAATCTTGAGCTTTAATTTTGTACATTTTGACTCCACTGCTCCGAAAATGCTGAAGTACTTTTTTATTATGTTCTTCCACTTACTGGTTGGTTGGATATGTTCGCAGTGCTTTTTCAATAGAAAAATTTTCGTCCGTCTTGATGTTGACACAATCGCTTAGCCATGTTACTGTACGTGAGCTCTCGTATTCGCAGCGCGTTTAATAGGTCTATAAAAATGATGTCTCTCTGCTGGCGAACGACCTTTAAACGGGCCTCTCGTTCTGCTTGGCTCTCAGTTACACGATATTGTGTGACAGATTTGCGAATAGCTTCCAAGTGAACCTTCTGATCGGCTTGGCTCTTAGTTTCACGATGTAGGATGACAGCATTGCGGACAGCTTCTAAACGAGCCTCATGTTCTTCGTAACTTCATTTGCACGTAGCTGTGAATGTTTCTGACGATCAAATTCTAATCGGATTTCACGCTAATCTTTTGTTTCAGCACTTCTACATTTCGATTTTAATTATTAGACAGGTTCTCTCGTATTGGAGGTAGCCGTATGCATTTCAGATATTTTAACGATGTACATAATAGATGTTAGAAGTGCAAAGTCTGTGCGAGAATTTGACAATGTGGAAATGGGTGCACAACCGCATAATCACATCTCAGTACGGAACACGTAAACTGAAGCGCAACAGCTTCCATGCTGCCGACCAACGTGAGAACGGTTATCAGTGGCGAGGCGAACCAAGACGACTGAACTAATTACGTTGATGCGATTACTCGCCGGCTAAATATTTATGCGACGCTAGTGTAAACGCCCGATTACATTTGCAACTGATTATAATCGCTTGATTTATCGATATACAAAAATGCAGCTCAAAATATGTCTAACGGCTGTATGCTAAACCAGAGCGCATATTCGAACCCGAGACCTCCGAAACGGAAGCCAAGCGCTTTAGCGACTAGGTCATCGCGACTCTGTATTTATTATATTTCTCTAATCTTGCTCGCTTAGCATTATCATTCTTCTCATGGTATTTTTTACGAACTTTTTTTAAGCGTCGTTTATGTTGAATGGTTGTTTCTCTCAGTATTGTGAATAATTTGTTATATTGCAGCTAACGTGACTAAACGTAGTAATGCTAAGCAAGCAAGATTAGAAACATGTTCTTTCTCGTTTCATATATATTATATACATATGAAGATATTTGCTCTGATTCCTCGGAGAAGATCTTGCATACCCTACACATCCTGTAACGCGTATAGGTCGAATATAACCACGGATTATTGTTTTGTCATCTAAAACCAAGGTCTATGCAAAATTTTAGAATTTTTTATCGACGGAAAATGTCTTAAATAGAGCTTCTCGGATTTGATTCCAGACAAACAAACAAAAAACGTGAAAGTGCATTAAAAAAAAGTGTATAAAAATTAAAACATTACAAATGAATGATTTTTGTTTAACGTAGAAACATAAATTAACAAAGATATATTTTTATGTACAGGATCAAGATACAATTATAAATGAACTTCGTAAAAGCGGATATTTCGATGTGTTCGAACGCAGCATGTCTGGTATGAACTTGTGGTGTTGTTTTCTTTGCAATCATCCAGAACGGGCGATGGGCTTCTTACAAGATAGTCAACCAGTTATTGAAGGCCAGTTAAAAGAAAAAAAAGGACGTTGGAAGTTTTTCAAACGATGGAGGACGCGATATTTCACACTTTCCGGAGCACATCTGTCTTATAAAGAATCTGTGAGTGCTATTTTTCTTTCTCATCTTTTTATAAAACAATTTGTATTGTTTATTTTGAGCGTTTTCTATTCTGTTATCAAAATAGCAATTTGTTTGATATACATATATATATATATAATAGTCGTCGCGTTTGGCCTAGTGGCTAGAGCGCTTGACTTCCGATCCGGCGGTCTCGGGTTCGATACCGGGCGACGACAAAAATTATGCGGCGCTAGTTTAGCATACAGCAGTTTAGACACATTTGGTCTGCATCTGTAGCGCGATAACAAGCGACTATGGTCAGTTCCGAATGTAGTCGTGCGAGTGCGCTAGCGTCGTATAGAGAAACATTCAGCCGGCGAACAATCGCATCAACGTGAGTAAAGGCCAGTCGTCTTGGTTCGCCTCGCCATTGGTACCTTTCTCACGTTGTCGGCAGCACGGAAGCCAGGTTGCGCTCCTGCTTACGTGCTTATCTATTGCGCTGCTATCCTATCCTCTAATTCTCCTCCGAATTAGAAGATAACTCATACTCGGAATTTCGAGTGAGATAGATGATATACATAACCGAAAATAACTGCTCATTGTGTAAAAGTTTACAGTATCGAATTATATTGAAGCGCTGATATTATACTACGTTAGAAATAATACAATCTGTAGAAATTTAATATATTTCTGAAACGCACGAGTTTTTGGATGAGAGTAAAAATGAATGTGGAAAGAGGAGTTGATTGTACTAAAAAATCGTGGTATATGGTATACGTTCATTATGAAAATTATCCTAATCCAGCTGGTTATCGGTATTCTCAATCTGTATATATATATATATATATATATATATATATATATATATATATATATATATATATATATATATATATATATAGATATATATGTATGTTTGTGTGTGTGTGTGCATAAATTAGATTAAATGTTTTCCTTTTTGAATTTATAGTTAGAATTTTGCTTTCTATTATAAAGGTTTTTGTTTATTGTTTGACCGGCTTTCGCATAACAATGACTGTTGAACTGATTTGAATCAAATTTGGTACATCCGTTTCATTTTTGCGATTTAAACGACGAACTGTTGATAAGTTTCCCAAAATAAAAAATTTTAATTCCGCTTATTTAATATTTATTAATCAGAAATTATCTCGATTTTTGTGGAAGCTTAAAATTATTTTAAAAATGAACTGAATATTTCCTGCAATGTTTAGAAGATAAATTTGTGTTATTTAATTCTATACGATACGATTTTTGCTTATTAATAATTTAAAAAATAAATCTGTCAATATCAGAAAAATGTAGAAACGAGTGAGTTAATAAAAAAGTAATATAATTTTCTTTACAACAAGCATTATATTAATGGAAAAAGATAATAAAGGGTCTAGCTATAGTTAAGGAGGGTAAAAGTGTGTCTTTGAACCAAACTTTATAAAAAATATATATTATACGTGTAAGGTATGAAAATAGTAGTTGATACTGAAAGTTTCAGACCCCTAGTCCCATAAGGGGGGCTGCTGTAGTCACTATTTTGTGATTTTCGTTTTTTTTTGTGTTACAATATCTCAGCCATTTTTTAATCAATTTTAAGAAAATTCCTATTGGAGGTTAAAGATAATTGAAAGTTTTAAAACGGTGAATTTTTTCAGATTTTTAGACGTTAAATTCAAATTTTTAGAAACGTTCAAAATTTTTAAAATGTCCTAAAAAATCTTTTAAAAATTTAGTAACGACGAAAAAAAAAAAGATATAATATAACATGTATATTGTAGTGTAAACTATCTACTGAAATTTTTTCAGATTTTTAAAAGCGGGGTAGAAGAAGTTCAAAAAAAAATAAAAGCATGCATTTTTGACTGAAAAACCTCTTGAAATTCAACTAATATAACAACGAAATAGATATATGTTACGTATATTATAATAAAATGTTTTTCTGAATTTTTTGCGGATTTTTAGAACAGATGAATCACAAGTCCAAAAAAAAAATTAAAACATGCATTTTTGGCTGAAAAACCTCTGAAAAACTGGAAGCAAACTATATAAAAATGTCAAATTTGTCATTATGTTACCTAACTTGTTATTATGGGAATTTTAAATTCGTGCAGAATCTCTCGATTTTTTTATTTCTTAAAAGCATTATTATTTTTCAGTTATAATACATTAGTTTAAATACATTTGTGTCATATTTAGAACGAAGAAAAACAACCGTAAGTTTTTTCAACACTTATTAAGAATGAAAAATGGGGGGAAAAAAATCGGAGGCCATCGTTTAGTTTTTTTTTTTTTTTAAATGATTTGTAATAACTAAGCTAGCTCGGAGGTCTAGTCCTGTGAAATAAGAATCACAGGAGAAACTCTTGTCGATTTTACACGTAATATTTCCCAACTATAGACTTTAAAAATACGCAGAAAACTACATGGATACAAAGATACATTGGCGCGCGAAATAAAGAGGCGTATTATTTCATGTGCGCATGTGCCAGAGTTCATACGAGGGCCCGCGAGGGAGGCGACTCTCTTCAACTCACTATGAGTCTTGGCACATCATGCGCATATGAAATAGCATGCCTCTTACATTTCATCAAAACCATGTTTTTCAATACTTCTACGTGTAATCACATTTCTTCCATTCATTCGGCAACAGTTTTGTAACTTTTTTCTTTGTAGATGCACCATTTTAATGCATAATACATATACATATAGACGTCGATGAACGGTAATCATCACCGTGACAGACGAACATCATCGGGGATGGCGGTCTGAACACGACTGACCTAAGAAAACTAGAAGTGTAGTTTTAAAATAACTAAATTAAGCTCATCAAAATCCTGATGTGGACTAATCGCGATATAATCGGGTACAAAGTGAACATCAGGTGGTAGTAGAACAATTAAAGTGTTTCTTTCCTTTCCCGCTAAAAAAAGTAATATACAGAGAAAAATTTAATTTATTTCTTATCCATTTCGGAGCAATTAACTAACGCCTCTCTTCTGTTTCGGGCTTATTCTTCTCTAGTTGCTCGCGGAAAATGTGGTACTATAATGACGCGCTATTGACTACAGTTAAAATAACCCGGCGGCGAAGTGATTTATTTTAAATTTCTAAAAATTACGGTCTTTATAAAAATTGGCAATTTCTTATTGTTAGTTTCGTTCGAGAACAGTATATTAAATATTAATGTTCGCCATTTTCGTACGGAGTTAATGTAATAAATTTTGGTAATGATAACACGCGCCTGGTTTTTCAGAAGGATGATAAAGAAGGTACTCCGATCGAAGTGCACCAAATACGCAGCGTGAAGGTTAGCCGCGGAGCGAGGAATATACCGAAAGCTTTTGAAGTGTTCACCGGCAATCAGTCGCTAATACTGAAACCGAAACGCGCCAAGGATGCGGAAGAATGGGTGCAGTGTTTGTCGATAGTTCTTGCCCATTCGCACGCTAAAGAAATACCGTCAAGAAGTTCCAGCCTTCTTCGGAACGCCATTTAAAGGCGCGAAAATGCAAAATTTGTACACTAGCGTTAGTTTATTCATTCATCATTTTTATATTCGACGTCAGTCAGCAGGGGACTCTTGCGACGCACTCATTTTTTATATCTATCGTAATTATTATACGTTTGCTGATCGAAACGCCGTGCAGAGTTTTCACCGAGAATGTGTACTTTAGCGCTGCGTAGCTCTCTCTATACGTACATTACGTTTTGCTCATTACGGGTAGTATTTTAAAATCATTATCATCAGTACCTAGTTAAATCATCGGTGTATGTAGACGACAAATAATTTCTAAAATAATATAAAAATAAATTGTTTTTTTTTTTTTTTTTTTTATTTACGTATATCTATAAAAGATATTTTGAAAAACCGATCGATTAATAATTCTAAAAATTATCTTAAATGTAAGTTTTCGTTGTTTATGAAAAATTTAAAAACAAAAAGTAAAAAAACCTGAAAACCCTGAAAAACGTTCTCAGACATAAAATGAAAATTTACACTAAAACGCTCTTTTTACACACGTTTATCTGCGAGCGTTTTTCAGATGAGTAATAATGAAAACACGCGAGAATAAATGGAATTTCTAACAATTAAAAATACTTTAAAGTTATCCGTGATAAGAGTAATCGTTTTGCTTGAAACTTGGCTTCATCTTGTCATGCGTGAATAGATTACGCGCAATATTTTCGAAATCGCAGTACAGAAAGTGAAGATACAGAAGAAGAGAGAGTTTTTGTCTTATGACGTTTTCCAAAATCGATTACTTAACGTGCGCTTTTATTTTTATCGATTAAAATTTGTGTTACACGTCCGCTAGCAGATTTTATTAGATTAATTCTTCAATTGAAATGCATTTTCTGACTGCACATTTCCGTTTTTAAAAGGCAAAAACTCTGGAGTCCCCTTTGTTTCTATTTAAAATGCGCCTTAAACCTACTTGTTTTTCTATAATAATGAAACACATTATTAATCGATCGTTTACAAAATATTGTCGGTTATTTAATATAACGTACGGTGGTAGACATGATTTCCAAAAGTAATTCTTATTATAGTGTGTTTTTCGATGTAGTAAAAATTAAAATTTTCAGTATCGTTAATGAGGAATTAATGTCAATTGTGTCCAACTTTGGCAACTTTAGGTGGCTATATTTGTCGGCAATTTTAGTTATATTGGTAAAAAATCGGAAATTCTTGCAATTGAAATTTCTAACACAACTTTTCAGTAGTAACGTGGCCCTCTTCGTAAATCTGAACTTCTAAATGTTGCGTAAACAAATGTTGATTACTTTCTTCACGTGCCAATTTCTTTAGAATTCGCGCGCGTCGTGTTTGCGGTTTATTTATTGAAAAGTTCACGATATTTTATAAGAATTCATTATCGTGACTAGAGTGTAGCGCTTCTTTCAAATTCTCTCTATATTCGAAGAATCTTGATCTTGATGGAATTGTCAGTTTCAGATTATCATTCGATGCGACAGATGAAAGTTAATTTTCAGAGTGATAAAAAAATTTTTAATTCTCTTTCGAAACTTCAAATTTAACCACAATTTACACTCGCAGTTAATTCTTAGTTTTACAATGCTGGTTGATGATATGTAGTTGTCTGATTTTTTATATGTGTGTATAATAAATTATAAGTTATTGTTTTTTTAAATTTTGACCCACTTATCAAAAAAAAAAAAAAAAAAAATCGCCCCCAATCGAAACATCGACAGTGTGTTCCGGCAATAATTATATTTATTACATTTGTTTATTTGCGAAATTATTAACTCGTATTATTTCTAAGTAACTATCGTAATTATTATACGTGTGTAGCATAATATGCAACATAATTTATGATCAGATTTTTTATAATTTTTCTATACGATTTTTTTACGTAGAAATATACGCTTAAATTATTTTATTGGTTTCATTTATTTAACCGTGCTGTGAGAGAGGTTATGGAGACGTAATTAAAAACCGTTTTTGGGGACTTAATTGTTTTTTAAAATAATAATTGTTCGTAATCTCTGAAAATTTAATTTTTCGCCCTTCTTAAGATTATTGTAAAGTATCATTAACGATTTTTCTTACGTTTTCTATATTAGGAGAAAACGAAGGTTCCGGACAGAGCAACGTTTATTTCGGAACTGAATTTGTAATAGATGTTTTAATATTATCGCATTGAGAGTGTACCCCTTCGTGTTTCAATTTCGGTCTCAACTGCGGGGGTGTGGGGGGGTGACAATATTTTGGTCTTTACTGTCTTTCGTATAGGACCATTCATGTTGAAGCAAGGCGTGCGATAATATGTACGTTTAAAATGTAGGGTAATGCCGATGAAAAAAGAGATGTTTACACCTTCGATATTACATTAAAGGGGAAACAAAAAGTAGTAATAGTATCCGAAATGTTAATATAATCCCCTGCTTTATACTCAGCGGAGAGCTAGTTAATTTCTTACTGCATAGGTAGATATCAATGAGTAAGGTTCCCTACGCGCTCCCTCTCGACAAGAAATGAAAGTAATAATTTCATCTCTCGGCCAAAAACAAACTTTCCGAAAGAGTGTACCAAGTGTGAAAGCGATCATCGGCGCTCAGTATAACGTGTTTGGCAGGTGTGTAATAATATGCCTTTCGTAGCTTACATTCCAGGTTAAAACAACGCGCTGTGGTTCAGTTTTAATGTTCGAAAATAAAGAAGGAATGAAAGCTGCATGTGGAAACGGGGTGTCATGAGCATCTAACATGTAGGTAAGTGGGGGTGGTGTACATCTGTTCCAAAGGAGACCAGTGTCTATTTCCACCAGAGATCTGCACGAGAAGATTGACGGCATGATTCAAGAAAATCGAAACGTCCCCCCCCTCTCTTTCATCGTATCAACACTCTGAATGTGGCATATGGGGTACAGTGCAGAAAATCGTGACCACATAGTTGAAGTTTAAAAAAATCTGTTCTAGGCGGGTTCCGCGCACACACTGTCAACCGAGCAAAGGTAAGCGCGCATCACTGCGTGTCGAACAAATTTGGTGTGTTACGGACAAGAGGGGAACAATGCATACCAGCAGAAGATCATCGCGGGTAACGAAACATGGATGCGCATCACTTCACTTTCAAAATAAGCGTCGATGGCGTGGAAACATGCTGGTTCAACGAAGGGAAAGTGATGGTGACATTGTTTTTTGGTGGACCGCTTCTTGTTGAATTTTTTGACCAAAAAAGGAGAAATTATAAACGGCTCACGATATCGTGATACACTCGTGCAGCTCCATAAAAATGTAAAAAATCGTAGGCCTAGAAAGTTGTCGGCTAAACCCGTACTGCTGTATGACACAATGCGCGTGTGCACACTGCCACTGCAACCACACATCACTGTTGCAGACTTCTTAGAGTTTACATTAGGATTAATAAGTTTTGGTCAACGTTTCACTGTGTGCACATACGATGGAAGATATTGCTCCCTCTACGATTTCTGAGCCATATCCTCCTGAAGCAGCAACACTGATGGATGGTGATGAAGAAGACTCTTCATTGTAGCAGAACTCCCTATTAACTGGGAGAACAAAAAGGTAACTGTTATCCTTCCATCATTGAAAAGGTAGCAATCACTTGTCAGTTTCAATTTTTATTTCAATTTGACAACTTTTGTAAGCTATGCTGTGTGTGTCCACAGATAGTTCCCACCGACCTCTGTGCAAGTATGGATTTGGTATTTGCGATGAGAAGTGGAAATGACTTCCGCAGGGATGGTTTTTCACCAACGTCGAATAACCGAATTGTGTCTAAACAATTAGATAACGAACCGCAAGGCCATACGCCTTTAGCAAATTTTCCGCCCAGAAGAAAAAGGTCGCTAACTTGTTGCAGCAATTTGAACGACTGTAATCGTCATTTATTCACAAATACACACTTGTTTCTGACAAACATTTTTAACTTTTTTTTTTGGTACGTTTAAACAGGTACTGTATGCGTTCGTGAAACTTCTAATTAAACATGTGTTAAGCAGACATTTTTCAGACACCAAAGTTCTAATTTTATTTCTATACGTTTAAGTACTGTAAAAAAAAGAAAAAGACGTTCAACAATTAAACAGAGGTCACTTTATATGTATTTATCGTACAGTTTTACTACATTTTTTGAACTAGAATTGTTGTTAGTCGTCAACAATAGGGGACGACGGTGTGTACTGAAGTAGGAAATATCGTGTTTCGAGATTGTCAATATGTCGAGAGAAGATGGCCGATCGATACAAGTTGAATTACGGGTTGTAGAAATGGCAAGATCATTGTTCATTTCTAATTCAAGTTCTTCGCCGATAAATTCGATAAACTTGGCACCATTACAGCTGCGTAAATCTAAATTGAGA
Source organism: Icerya purchasi (assembly GCA_039619475.1). Classification (NCBI taxonomy): domain Eukaryota; kingdom Metazoa; phylum Arthropoda; class Insecta; order Hemiptera; family Monophlebidae; genus Icerya; species Icerya purchasi. The sequence goes on from CM077115.1 coordinate 588,708,655, forward strand.
TCACCAGTGAGTATTATCGGCAACTCGTAATAACGACTCTCTTCGAGAATTTAAAATAAGCCCTAGGGGGACGCGGAATTTTATTTTCGCATAATGATTTGTAACACGTTTGACAGACTTTGAATGTTGGCACGTGTTCATCCGGAAACTCGGCAGTAAGAAGGGTTATGCTTTTTTGCGGCGTAGAATGTACATCTCTTTCAAAGCACAAACGATCACAAACTGTACAGGCAACACCGAAAGGATTTTCATGAAAACGTTTAGTGAATTTCACATCGACAACGATACTCTCGCAAATGAATGTCTTTGGTACTGGTTCACGTTGAGATTCATCTTCTGGCTTTCCTTCAACTTCCCGCGTTCTTTTTCCTTCCTACTCGAGTTTCTTACGTAAACGATATTGCCTACTACGTTCTGCGTTCTTCTTTCTGTCGAGACAGCAGGTTCATATTGTTCTCTCTTGAGCTTTTTATTCTGGTAATATTTCTTATTTTGTTTATTTTCTTCTTTTTTTCCCCCTCTGAAATGCCTGAAACTTCTCCTCTACCGTTATACTCGAGAAAAAAAGGCATATTGATTAAAAATTCATTAAATTCTCGTGAATTTCTCTATTCACGTTGACGGTGATGAAGACATTTAACACGCTCGGTGGAAGACATTGTAACTAACACTTATGATAACAGCGTCGGCAAAGTAGTCGCTACTACTATGTACTTACTATGGTAGCAGCAGTTATTTTGATCATCCATGTAATTAATATCCACACGGTTCAGTTGACATAACTCGTATGTTTTAATTAAATAGCGTTACATTTTTTATTCTTAAAAAAAGCGTGACGAACAATTTGGCTGACCCCCACCGGTAAGACTTATCCACGTTAAAAACAGGGTGATAAAAGATTCTTTATTAATTGAATATTAGTCTAACGATGATGCAGTTACTACTGGATATGCGTTATATTTACGCTATACGAGTTTTTAAATTCACTCTGTTCACACGTGTATAATATAACATTTTAATTGTTTTTAAATAATTTTAAATTGTTTTTTAAAATGTCTACGTTTTATAATTGTAACAAAAGTTTTAGTCAAGAGTCAATTTATGTTTCTAATTACAAAATAGTCAATGTTATTATATATTGTGAATAGTGAATGTAAATTCGTATAACATAAATGTAACGTATCGAGCAGTAACGTTGGACTATTATTTATTTATCTGTAATATATTAGCAGTTTACGGTGAGTAGTAAAAATCATTACAATTCAACGTAAGTATAGTAGGTAATCAAGTGTAAAAACACCCGACAATGCGACAAATAGTCCAGTTATCCAGTGACTGAGAAAAAAAAAAAGTAGTCTCGGGAACACATATTTTTTCAGTCCGTTAAAATGTTGTGGTCTTTTAAGTTACCAACGGTTATGGCAAAAGTTAAGATTATGGGAAATGTGACATGTGTGTGTGTTTACAAATGGTAATTTACTATCCGTCTTGAATTTAATCAGTTGAGGAGAAATAACTTTTCCAGAATGATCATTAAAGTGCTTTGCTGTTAATTAAATAATTACACAATTTATTTATCTGTAAATATTTGCATGTATTGTGTGGAGAATGTGTCTCTGCTATTTAAATTTTTAATGAGCGTGATAATTACGTCTACCTTCAGTACTATGAACTTTAAGGTATGGATGACTTAGGCAACCTGCGGTCTATATAACATTTTTATGCGGCTCGCGCTATGGAAGGAATAAATATGCATAGAGCGCTCTGGTTTAATGGTTACATTATTAATGAATATATTCAGGAATTATACGCGCTACAATGGCAAAAACTTAAAGCAATAGAGGTGATATAGAACAAAGCGCTCAAATTGTGGCCTTAGGAACAATGTCATCTTCACCTATAACCATGTAAATCAGGTTGAAGGAGTCGAGCTGCCAGTTAGTTTTTTTTTTTTTTGCAAAAAAGTTTGGACAAAGAATTCTTAAAATATAAAGCACAGAGACAACACTCTATTAATAGATAAATAATAACACGGGTCAATATTCCGATACAGAATAAATATCGGTAGAATAAAAAGACCCTATTATTACTTAAAAGCTACCAAAGATTAAATAATATTAACATATCAACAAATATTAAAGCTCCAATATGTAATAATACACCGTATTCGAATTAGATAACACCAACATAATATGCGGATGTTGATTTAGGAACATTTCATAATAATAATAATATAAACGAACAAATATTAAATAGCATGAGACAAAGCAAATTCAGCGAATTCGAAATTATTTACACAGATGGATCAATAAAAGAAGACGGGGCGACAAGCATGTGCCGCAGCGGTATATAATAAAACTCAAAATTTTACTTCAAATCATTTCGACTTGCAAAACTTTATTCATCGTGTACAGCGGAAATAATGGCTATTCAGAGAGCATTAGGAGGAACAATCGGGAAGGTACAAAATAAATTTTTTTTGATATTGACAGATTCCATATCATCAGCAATACAAAAAGGTAATTGGAAAAAAATCTATCACCGATAACATAATATGCAATATATTAAATACGTATACTATTGGTAGACTTCAAAAAAATAAAAAATATAATATATTTCAAATGGATATTTCGACACAGCGCTATCGAGGGAAACCAAATAGCGGACAGGGCAGCTGGAAAAATAAATTGAAATAATAGAATCGAAAAGGTTAAAATACCGTGGATGGAATATATAGCCCATATTGAACAGATGATAAACAATGAATGGCAAGCACAATATGAAAAAATTAGCGGGAATGTTGGGAAGAAATACTTCGAAATACAAAAAACCATACAGAAGAAGACGAGGTTTACATATAAAATAAGCGGAGAGTTTATATATGCTGAATACGTACGGGTCATACAAGCAATGTGCAAATATATGATGATCATAGAACAGATTTTTAAAAAAAAGATATTACAATTCTATAAGACCATGCCAATAACTTTATTACAGATGGTACGAGAACCAGATAATCTGCTTACATTTTGTACCGATACATAAAACTCAGTAACATAATATAAAATGTAATTTATTTTAATAATTTATAAATAATAATAATAACTTAATAAAACAATAATAAATAAATAAGTAAATAAATAAAAATGTTCAATGGCCAGATGTCGAAAGCTAGGCACGTAGGAAGGAGGGAAAAAAATTCTCTTTCGCAACATAAGACCTCGGATAATTTATAATATTTAGCAGGAAAAAAGTTTATTTTCCGCTCTCTCAAAAAAAAAAAGAAAAAAAAAAAATTACAAAATTCCCCATTGTTAGAAGTTTTTAGCTGCGAACTTGTTCAGACTATACTTATATAATGATTAAATATATTCACAATCAGAGTTTCAAGTGTTGCTTATATTTATATTACGTACAAAATCGTTGTGAGCACTAGATCGGTATAAGAAACATGTGCAACTAAACAGTGACGAAATTAGGACTGACATAATGATGTAAAGGTAAAGTAGGTCTCACATATATCCTTAATAGAGAGTATCGCGGATTGTGAAGTTAAGGTTTTCACAATGTACTAAGCTTAATGGATTTGATGAGAATACTGGGGGGCCAGCAGTCTTGGATTTACATTACAGACTTAAATGGGCTATAGTCCACAGCGGCAAAATTCGAAGGGCGGCGAATTTGCATGAGATTAAAAATTTTTTTCTTTCAAAAAGTATTTTAAATTTCCAAAATATTATTTCATATTATGGTGTTTCAGCCATAGCAGGGTAGGAGAGGAATGTGACGAATCATTTTTCAACTTGCATTAATGTACAGGAAAAAGTTAAAAAGAAGAATATATTGATTTAGGGAAACATTTCCAAATGACTATAGCCAAATAACATGTAAACAGGGGAATCGAGAAATGAATTTAAAATTAACGAAATGTAAACTGGAACGTGCATTATTATTAGGCAAAACGGTGCTATATTAGCAGTTAAAGGAAATTCTCGAAGTGTGCACGAGGCAATGGCTGGTCGGCGTGATAAGAGATCAAACAAGACTGGTAGAAAAACTCAAAAAATTCGCAAGGGTAGTATAGCGGTATCTCATTGATACGACAAAATTTAGAAGATTTTTCGAAGAATTATTTATATTATTTCGTGCCGTACCAAACTATGAAAGGTGCTCAAAGCAGAGTGGTGTAGTAGAAGCGCGCTGGCTCCATAACCTGTTGAAACTATTCTGAACACTGAATTTGATGAATAAACACGCTAACGGCGAAAATAATAAATTAAGAATAAATGTACACTTTATTTAATTTGTGATCATTTAACAAACAAAAGTAGGTAAAAACTCAATATAATTGGGAAAACCAATTTTTACAAAAAAAAGCACAATAAAAATATCGTGATAACAGGATGGTAAAAACATAAAGAAAGCTTAGCGCTGAATAAACTTTTTATCACGTATTGATTAGTCGATACATAAAATTTGGTGTGGTATTTTTAAATAAGGATTCAACTTTAATCACAACAATTTCAAATCAAGCTGAAGAAGTAAATCTAATAGGTTATGAAAAAAAAACCTCATAAATAATTACCCTACAGATTTCGAAGGTTCATTAACTTCAGAAAGTGTATTCATTTTCATTCATATATACGTGATAAACTTCATTTAGTTTAATTTAATTTGAAGAACAAAAATTTAAACGAAAATAGTAAAAAAAATTGTGCCTAAGTTCAAATAACCCTAAAACTGGAAATAATCATAATGATAAAAATAATATTATTATTCAAATGGCAAATTTAATACGGAGTAAACATTTGCAAAGTGTATTTCCTAATTTAGACGTTGCGTTCAGAATTTATCTTTCCCTATTTTAAACAAACTGCTCAGCAGAACGCTCCTTTCCTGCAATGGAACGAATTAAAAACTTTTTCAAATCAACAATATCTCACCAAAAGTTAAATGATTTATCCATTTTATTTATTGAAGAACAGTCAGTAAAGAATTTAAACTTTGATGATATAATAAATGAATTTGCATCTCTAAATTGCGTCGTAAAAAAATGTAAACTTTAATTGATACATGTAAAAGTAATGTGTACGTATAGAATTATAATAAAATTTAGGTACGTTTTAAAAATGTATGAAATTTCTTAATTGAAAACCTTTTTTAACTTTTAATTGAAAATTAATACTTCTATGTCCTTTCTTACTTTGGTTACTCGATTGTATTTTTTATTACTTAATTTATAAATTATTCCAAGGGCGACAGAAATAACTGAGCCCACCGCGGCATTTGACTGTAATCCGGCCCGGGGGACCAGTGTTCCTTTATACTTGGTGGGATCTTCTCAGATTTCTCTGGTACCCAATTCTATTTCAGATGTAGACCTGGGAGCGATTTGGATCCGAAACGAGACAAATCTCGAAAATCCATGATACCTTTGATTTGGTAGCCAAGCAGCTTAACTACCAGGCTACCGCGCTACCTATAACGATGTATATATATATATATATATATATATATATATATACATATTTTTTATAAAATATATGTATACGTAAGTTGTAGAGATACGACCGAAAATAAGGGAGGGTAAATGTGAAAATAAATACGACTGAAACAGATGGAAAAATGAACGATGGTAATAAACAATAGTATTTTAACATTTGAACTTATGGTACTAAAATTTCTCGCTGGTTGACATTGCAGAAGGTGTGGTGACGGTCGCGCTTTATATTAATACATACTTTAAAACAGATTAAGAACATTATTTTGAGTAAGGTGAGAAGTTTTAATTTTCGAAACTCGGTGTTAATTCTACGTTCGAATGAAGCTGGGGTAACTTTTAAACCGTAAAACGAAAATTATAATTAATATGAGATGGATCAACAGCTCGCTTTTAAAATAATGCATTTAGAAAGTTTTTGAACTTTTCAACTTTCTGCTTAGGTTGTTTTACTACCGTTCGTATGTTTATATATATATATTGTATCCCTTAGAGAGAATAAGATGGAGCAATTTTCCTAATTGTTTTATTTTGTGTGTCGCAGCGAGCTTTAGTCCATAAATAATGGGGCCGCCCCACCGGTGGTTATAATTCGTTTTGCCCGAGTTCATTTTAATTTCATTTGTTTTCAAACAGACGTGTATTAATTTTTTTTTAAAATATCAACCGTTAATTATGGCTTTCAGAAAAAGTTGTAATCTTCTATTATGTATTATTTTTATTTTTATTTTGCGGGCACGCCGGCGACTGTAACAACAACACGAAGGAAATTTAGGAGAGTTTGACTTTAGAGTCGGATTCTGTATATGTACATTTTCGAATATTCCAGCGCAAAGTAGAGAAGGTAACCGCAGATTGTATTTATGCGTTTTATCGATTACAGAAATTACGTTAATCACGAAAAACTGATAAAGTTGTTTAAAAGGATCGCTTTTCGCAGCGCAGATGTAAAAATAATGTATGATTTCTTTATTAGCATCAAAGAACTGTAGAGGCGGTTCGTTGTGATAACTCTGTCACAGATGAGTTGCCGAGATTAAAAGCGGAGTTAGACAGGCTAATGTATTATCTGTCATGTTATTCACAATGTATCCTTGGAGGCCATCTTCAAAAGTAAGCTATTGCGTACCGGATGATGGAGTCGAGTCAGTGAAAAGCAAGTCTGCAATATAATATCGATAATACGATACTGATGCTAGAGACACGCAGTCAGTCTTTAAGAAATATTACGGAATAGGCTCATGCGCGAGTATCTAGAAATGAATATTTTTAAAACAAATTGAACGGACGGAAGTGTCTATAAATGTAAGAGAGATAGTAGCGCAATGGTGGGACAATTATTATACGCTGGCGAGAAAAAGTAGGAGGGACTGAGACATTTTCGTATTACTCTCACGAAGAAATCGATCAGAATTAAGAACAGAAAAAGCTAGAGCAACCATTATTGTCGGCGAAGAAATTGCGCGCAAGAAAAGATGTGTGGAAGGTTGCGGTTGTTACGGCTGCTTCGATGTCAATCATAGTGTGTTGAGATGTGAAAAAACGTTCTAAACTGAAAACAGAGTTGGAAAAACCTGAGATGTTATCGCTGGCTGTTAAAAGGGGTTTAGCGGGCACTAGTCGCATTAGAAATATAAAAGTATTAAAAATAACGGGCTGCAGAAACATGATATTGTCGAATAAAGTATAAATTAGACTACTCTCGTTATGCTGAAACGAAGAATAATTCGGGGGGGAGCCCTTCAATTCGTACATAACAGGGAGATTTCTCGGATAAAAGAGGTGTCGGGAAAAGAGGAGCAAATTTTCACGATCATTGAGTGCCGCGATAAAGGAATAACCTTACTGTTCGCCAAACTTCGATTGGAGACAGCGCGGTAAGAATAAAAAGCATATTATAGAGCAGTATACTATCCAAAACGTTCATCATCGTAATAACTCGTGTTTGAGTAATCCTGTGAAATAGATCACTGCGGTGATCGTACTGCTGTGATGCGGAAGGAACACATGCGGCTGCAGTGATCACATTCGTAAGATTTTCGATTAATTTTCTGGCAATCTCAAAATAGAGTCCTCTTTTCAGGCTATCGCAGCTAGTCTATTTCCAATTTTTGCAGAGCTATGCCCTAATCCCGTGTGTTACCATTAAACGTCTTAGAATTCGACCAATAAGATAGACTTTTTTTTTGTGCCAACATGTATCACGTATGTACGATTAATGTGCTGCCTGTCTACCTCCTAATTATGCGTTACGGTGACGCATGCATCGTCACTGTTTTTCCCTTGATACCCGGTGTAACGAGAGGTTATGAGTTTAACAAGTTCGCTGACGGGTTCCCGTATTCTTGGCCGCTAATAGCGTTTCCAGGCGCACGACGTGGACGTGATACGGGCAGCTGATGAAAAGGTGTGGACTCACGAATGAGGCAGTGTGTAACTGCGGCAAAGACGAACAGTCGATGGACCACATCTCGCATAAATGTCAAATTCGGGCCCTGGAGGGCGGTTGTAGCGAAATTAAAGAGCTGTCAAGCCGCGCAAGGGAATGGCTGGAGAAATTGGATGTCGATGTATAGATAGATATAACGATGGTAACACATAGCCTACCTCAATTTTAATTTTGATTTGAATCTCAACGTATTATTAATTCTGGTTTTAAATTTTAATGTAATAATAATAATAATTTAAGTGCTGCTAAAGATAGCCGAAGAAATACGAATAATAATAATAATAATAATAATAATAATAATAATAATAATAATAATAATAATAATAATAATAATGCATCTTCGTCACTGTCCTATGTGATGAAATTTCGGACACTTAGTTTTTATAGATCCCGCAGACTCCTTCATAAATCGGAGTCCCGTCTTGTTCCTTCAGTTTATAAACGTTCGTTCACGATGCACGTAAAGGCGGACATGGATGAATAGGGGTACTAAAATTTCGCACCAGAATAATGGACATCAAAGCGTTATCGAAACTATCTCCGTATTATTTCTACCTATTGCGTAGCTCTTTTGTATTCATTGTAGAACTTTTAAATTTCACGTAATATTTTTATCTTTACCAATCGAATTAGTCTCAAGTCAATAAACGCGCCATGCCTGTGGCCGTGCGTTGTTCGTACGGAAGGATTTGCCGTTAGGACAAATGTCAAAGGCAGCTGCGATAACTTCCGGCATAATCGATTTAAAGAAAGCCATGCAAAACGTGAATAGAAATTATGAGCTGCTCGTTTTAACTGGCGAAGCCTTTGCCTTTCGTTTCTGTTAGCTTGTTTAGTTTTGCATGATTTTAGTCTCGACCATTTGAGAACACTTTTTAAAAACCTTATCGAAGTAAACAGATAGTCGCTGCTGCAGCAGCGGTTCAGTGACAAGTGTATCCGGCGATAATGCAGCAACGGAAATGGCTTTGTTTCGTAATTTCCTACGACGCGACGACGACGAACAGAATAGCAGTGTCGCACGAATTCTCCTTTTATTCCACGAAAGGCTTCCTGTGCCGTGCGAAAGGAACGCGCTGTACAGTTGAAAGGACCAGCAGCAGCAGCAGCAGCAGCAGCACATGTAAATACGTCAAAGCGTGAAAATAGACTGTAGACGCGCTCGCCTAATTCCTATAACCATTTTTCGCATCGTATCATTTAAACGTGCAGGAAGTGCGCGTCGTTCAGAGCGACTTCCGCGCTACCGTCGGCCAAACCTCATCTTTTGTTCTGGTCCGCTATGAGAAAGAGTGTTTGAAACACTTTTCTTCTCTTTCCATCTGTCCTTTCTTCGCCAATTCTACCTTTTTACCTGCTATTTCGGTCTTTTGTTTTTATTCAAACTGCCGACACCGTAATATCTCCATTTTTTCCCACACTTTTCCATTTGACATTTCTTTACAGCTTAGCTGCTGTCTTTGACAGTTTTTGCTCGCATTTGGCCGTATTTCATTAGCTTCTTTCTTCCATTACCTATTGTTTTCCATTTCTGCGTTTCCGCATTTGTCTGCTCTTTGAATAGCCCCCCAGTCGCCGTTTTTTGTTTTTTTTTATCTTAATCAACCGTGCCCCCTTATTGATCCTTTTTCTTCCGCATGAAACAACATATGTCTGCGCATGCCTGGTCATTCAGCGGCACGCGTCCTGTCAATTTGTTCTACAAATCTCTTCACATCATAAACAGTTTCCCCGATTTTTCCTTTTTTTTTTTTCTCTCTTTCGTGAATATACTTAATTATGTATCCTCTTTACGCTGCTGGCGTTATTTCTCATTTGCTTCACATTTGTCGGCTTAATTAAAAATTCTATTCCGCTTAATTAAAAACAGTTATTTGCATTTGATTTTTATATTAAACGGCAAAATCTCCAGTTCGTTTATTTATCTACTCCTTTTAAACCTATATATATATATGTATATATATATTACCATGGTTTGCAATTTGTTGCTTGTCCTCCGAAAAAGAACAAACGAAAAAGTATTAATTGATTGCAGCATCGACGTTGTCAGAAGATTTAGGCCAAAATCATTCATAGCCACCTTCTGTCCAGACAATCTTTTTTTTTTTTTTTTTTTTTTTTTTTGCCAAATTGCTCCTAGCTGATAACAGCTATCTGGCAATTTTAGTATTAGAGCGTAACATTGAGTAGCACTCTATCCAGCGATAGGTGCAGAAGATTACTTTTCCTTTTTGTTAGGCTAAGTCCATCGGCTTGACTCTGTCAAGCCGCCGAACTTCCATCGAATTATCCAACAATACGATCGCTAAGTAATTTGGATGTATCTCCAGTCTGCTAGCATACTTTTTTGCATCATTAGTTATTACTTCTAGCACGGTCTTGATTTTTAGATCTTCATGTAGTGTTAAGTTGGTGATATACCACGGAGCATTGACTATCATTCGAAGGATTTTATTCTGTATCCGTTGGATGATCGCTATATTGCTCTTTTTCGAGCAGCCCCATAAGGGGCAACCGTACCGCCAAATTGGCTTTAGGATTTGAGCGTATATTAATAGTTTATTTTCAGGAGATATTTCTGATTTTCTGTTTAATAGCCAGTACATTTGCTTCAGTTTTGCATTTAGTTCGATCCGTTTTGCTGTTATGTGTTTCTTCCATGTTAATCTTTGGTCGAGATACATACCAAGATATTTTACATCTGTGTGTTGTGGAACTGGAACATCATTCAGGATTATATCTTCCGTTGGCACAATTCTTCTGTTAGTAAAGATTACTCGCCTTGATTTGCTTTCATTAGTTTTAATCTTCCATTGGCTAAACCACGATGAGAGTTCAGTAACAGCTTCTTGAATGGTGTTACGCGCTTTAACCGGGCATACATCCGAGCATAAGATCGCGGTATCATCAGCAAATGTTGCTACCTGCACGTTGGAGGGCGTAGGAATATCTGACGTGTATATGAGATAGAGTAGTGGCCCCAGCACACTTCCCTGCGGAACGCCTGCTTTTATCGGATATATATCTGATGAGTCATCTCCATACTTCACAAAGAAGTATCTTTCGTGTAAGTATGACCAAAGTAATTGATATATTTCATGGGGAAAGTGACGTTTTATTTTGTGTAACAGACCGTCGTGCCAGACTTTGTCAAAAGCCTGGCTTATATCTAAAAACACTGCGTCACAGTACTTTTTCCCTTCGAGGGATGCCTCTATAGTGTTAACTATGCGGTGCACTTGTTCTGTTGTACCGTGCTTAGCTCTGAAACCGAACTGATGTTCCGGTATTAACTCTTTGTCGTTAATAATTGGCATTAACCGCTTCAGCAACAGCTTTTCATAAAGCTTAGAGACTACGGACAGCAAGGAGATGGGCCGATACGAGTCCGGTTCTGTCGGTGGTTTAAGCGGTTTCTTAATGACGATAATTTGTGACAGTTTTAGCTGTATCGGAAAATACCGTAGCCGGAGCATCGCATTGAAGACATATGTCAGAAATATAAAACCTTTTCTGGACAATTCCTTTAAAATCCGTGCCGTAATTAAGTCATAACCCGGAGATTTATGCGGATTTAAAGTTTTTACTAAGTTATTAATTTCCCCCGGAGATGTGAGTTTTATTGGTTTAGAAACATCATAACAGTAAGCATCAGGGGTCAGCGTTGAATTTCCAGGATATGGCTGAAATATGTTTGCGAAATGTTTTGCAAAGACTTCTGCTTTTTCTGAGTCCGTTTTAGCCCAAGTTCGACTTGATTTTCTTAACGGATGCACCGCATGTACAGGTCTTTTAAGATTTTTTGTTATTTTCCACAACGAGTAGTCATGTTGCGGCAGGGGCGATAGATTTGTTAACCTTTGTTTTAAGGATTTGTTTTTTAAATCTTGCAATAATTTCTTTAAAAACTTCGTCTGCTTATTTAATGCTGTTTTATGGGTAGGGTTTCTCGATAATTGCCATTGTTTTCTCAGTTTCCGTTTTAACTGGACCGCTTTTTTAATTTTATCTGGATAATAGATAACAGGCTCATAACCTCTTTCCTTTGGTGTGGATTTCCACGCAGCTCGTTGTATGACTTTAATGAAGTATTCTACCGCTTCATCTATTTGTTTTGCAGTTTTCAGCGGTATTTTAACGTTCATTGTACGTTCAAGCTGCTCTCGAAATGCATCCCAATCTGTGAATTTATTATGGAGTTTTGGTTTCCGCATTTTTCTAACTATATGCTGACTAATTGTTAGTGTAACCGATGAATGATCTGATGACAATATTTCGTCAGTCCTAACATCAATAAATGGGGATGAAATTCCTTTTATTATGAAGAAGTCCAAGAGATCCGGTGTTTTATTAAGGTCGGTTGGCCAATAAGTAGGTGTTCCCGATGAATAGACCATGCTGTATGTTTCGTCCATGGATGATTTTAATTCTTTCCCTCTGGGCACTGTCAGTCTTGACCCAAAGTGAATATTTTTCGCATTGAAATCTCCTCCTACAATGTATCTGTTACCTAAAGTTCTGAAGAAGTCGGTAAAATGTTTTTTTTTTATAATATGCCTCGGAGGGCAGTATACTGCTGAGAGAGTAATATTTTTATTTGGACCTTCAGTGATTACTACACTGGTCGCTTGTAGGTAATTGAATTTATATTTGTTCAGTTCATAGTGTTTTATATTACTTTTTATTATAACACCAGTGCCACCGTGTGCTGTATTATCTGGATGATTTGTATAATATGAATTGTATCCCGGGAATGTAATATGTCTTGTGTTAGTGAGATGTGTTTCAGATATTAGAAGCGCATCAATATTGTTTTGCAAAATGTACATTTGTATTTCATCGATATGATTAAGAACACCGTTAGTGTTCCAGGTAACTATTTTTAAATTCTTCATTTTTTATTAAGTAAAGCAGTTGTAATAGTCTGTATAACATTGTTAAGCACCTGATTTTGCTGTTGCATCATTTCAAGAAAAAGGGTTTTTATTTCAGTTAAGAATGTATGTAGCATTGTTGCAATGTCATTATTATTACTGTCATTGACTTCAGAAGTTCTATTTATTTCTCGTTTATGCCGCTGTCCTGCGATTTGCGCATAAGTCAAGCGCTGTGTTGAATTAAGACCTTCAGTTTGATTTGTCTCTGTATGTTCTTGGAGACCGGAAGGGGGCAAATGTCTGGAGTTTGCGTATTTGTCTAATGTATTGTTTCTACTTTTTACTGCATGTTGCTGGTGATTTCTGATATTTTGCAGCTTTTTATAGACGGCACATCCTTTATAATTTGATGGATGATCTCCATGACAATTGGCACATTTTGGTGTTTCGTCCCGTTTTTTATTACAATTGGTGGATGCATGGTTATTACCACATTTGATACATGCATACGCCCTGTTACAATAGGTTTTAGTGTGGCCATACCTTTGGCAGCGAAAACACTGAGGGATAATATTCTTTTTATGCGGAGATTCTATCTTAACTTTCATATGAAGTAATGTTTCAATTTTGTATATATCAGAATTGTTTTCGTGCGGTTCGAGACAGACAATCTATCCTAGCACACTATGTTCCGATTGCAATTCTCCTGTCACAATAATGCGACATTTACTCGTCAGCTGTCCCACCTATAATTCATAGGGGAGCGCAAATTCTCCAGTCATTTTTCCGAAATCCTGTCTGATGGTCACGACGAAATTGAATTCCTCAAGATCACTAACCTATTCCATTCCGTCTAACTCTCCTATCGCTTATACGTGCCTCTGGTCTAGGCTGTCGTACAAAGAAGAAGAAGAAGAAAAAGAAGAAGAAGAAGAAGAAGAAGAAGAAGAAGAAGAAGAAGAAGAAGAAGAAGAAGAAGAAGAAGAAGAAGAAGAAGAAGAAGAAGAAGAAGAAGAAGAAGAAGAAGAAGAAATACGTGTTAAAAGCATTCTGTATTTTATTTTCTTATTCATTAAATTACTGAATATATAATAAAAGTTAAACATACATATGTATCGGAGTTGGGAATTTTGTAATTAATTACGATTACAAGATTACACGTAATCTCTGAACTGGAGTGGCACGTAATGAGTTACTTAAAAATGATAATTGCGACTATTTAAAGTATAATTGACATTAACGAAAGGTGGTATAGGACACAGAGTGGAAAATATCTTCACAGCAGCTCTCGACTAATCCGTATTTGTATATATTGTAATAAAAAACAAGGAAATACACTATCAATTAGAATTACGAAGTAGAAATCGGAGATTTGCAAAAAAAAAAAACGCGAATTACAGACTACTTCGTATAGATGAATTTAATAAATATTTTCAAATATTCGACTAATACATTCTTCCAATAGCACGCACATATTATTGTTCAAGAATGTATGTTTATACACGAAAAATAAACAATCTATGAATAAATGGAAAAAACGATATACGAGCCAGCCTTTCTACATACATACATTTATATAAATATATAATTCTTCTGTGCGTGTGTTTGTGACTGAATTCCTCCTAAACAGCTGGACCGATTTTGATGAAATTTTTTGTGTGTTCAAGTGGATTCAAGAATGGTTTAGATTCGAAATTCGGTCCACTACACGAAATATGAGGTTTTAAATAGTTGAGATGAGACCAGCGGCACAGAAATGTATATGAGACGAATAAAAAGAAATTAACAAAAAATTAATTTTTAAATAAAATGATTACCACGGTAAAAATAAACTAAACCTAAAAATTTAAATAAAACAGTTACTATGGTTATTTTATTAATTTCTGGTGTAAGCAAATACACCGCTTCTGTTACTTCATTTTTTGCGTTATTGAAATCATTAAACTTCCATGACATAATCTAAACATATAAGTCGCGCTCCTAGCTAGCTGCTGTACTCATTACGGAGAGTAAAAAAAAAAAAAGTGGTGTTTTTTAAAATATCCTGCAACGGAATTTACTACCGGGAACGTTATTTATATTCAAATTTGAAATCTTTACTCAACTACGTGTAGTTTGCTGTTGTGGTAATCAATTAATTTTAATAAAATGCTGAAGACAGAGAGGTCGGAAGAAAAGTTGTTGTTGATGTTGGAATGGCAGAGAGCGCTGCGATCGCGGTGTCGAATATTCGAAAATATTTCATTGTGAGAATGTAATTAAAATCATTAAATTATCTGAAGGCCCATAACTATCGGCTAATTCATTTGGTGTTAAAAAACTTAACGATCTCATTAAATTTTCATCAAAACGGTCCAGATTGTTACAACTTGTTCAAAAAAGTTTGAAATTTTCGGATTTAAAATGAATTTATGAAGAAAATTCATTTTTTTTTGTCGTCTTTGGTTCAAAAGGAGGGTTTAAATAATTTTTTATCCGTAATTTTTGAATTTCATAAAAGGCTCCTGTGTTTTGTTTTGTATTTTGAATTTCGCTTTTAAAGAGTTATCTGGTGACGAATTACGATTTTTTTAAGGGAACTTTTGAGATCGTTCTAAATTCCATATTATATATTCTAGACGGTTTTTTTCCCGCCCAGGATAATCGCTTAGTTTAAAGTTGTAAATTGTCACAGATAGAAGATTAATTGTAATTTATGATCTAATTAGGATTAGTCAAACCGTTTTCGAGCTCTATTGTATTGTTAATAAATATTAATTAAGTCGATATTTATTAATTTCATTATTATTCGTTCGTTAGACTTTTCATTTTACGCAGTCCGATGTTCGTCATGTAAACAATATAAAATAAATCGCTGGCCAGCGCTCGTCGGCGTGTTGTTCGTCTTCGCTAGTCGCCTTTCGTTCGTCTAGTTCTTTATTATGTCGCTTCGTTATACGCTTTTTCGTATGTCGTTATTTCGTATGTCGTTATTTCGTATGTCGTTATTTCGTTTTACCCTTTTTGAAATTATTTTAGAAACAGTCGACTTTTAAGACTTCTATTCGTTCAATCGTATTCGATTAAAATACAATTTACTAATTGACCGGTTTGAAAAATCATTCGAAAAATATAATTTGGTCCTCCGGAATATTAACGAAAATATCGTAACAGTTTTATTTGAATATTTTTGTCGTTTCTGAACCATCTTATTCGGATATTATTCCATATTTTATAGTGTGTACGGAATCTTAAAAATCGCTTTAAATTTACTTTAAGAAATTAGAGATTATTAGAAACACCTTTTTTTCGTGTATAGCACATTATCAGCTAACTGCATAGAGTACACACTTTATTAAAAAGTATATAAATTAAGTATTTACTTTAAATTTTTAATATAAATTTATACTGATTTTTGTTACTAAGGTGAATAATGCCTTGCTACCGTGAATTATATATTTTTTTTTTTTTTGTTTAAATTCATTTCAATGTAATTAAAATATTTGTCTTTTTGGTTTTTGTACATTTATTGAAAGTATTCATTTTGAGTATTAATAAAAACTAAATTTAATTCAGCTAATAAGTTAACACAAAATTTATTATTTCTGTGGCGGTACGAAGTTCGCCGGGTCAGCTAGTATATATATATATATATATATATATATTTGTACGTCCTTTGAATTTAAACACTGCTATAACGATTTTCAGGACACTTGCACATTAGGCGGATTTTGGGTCGTCAAGAAATCGATCTGTCAAGGTCTAATCCATGGAAAATTTTGTTTTCGCGGGTTTAAGGGGGATAAGTGCCAACTTCATGACAAAATTTTAAAAAACTGAATAAAAAAACAACCTTGCCAGTAAAAATAATTTGTAATTATTTTAAATATAAAATAAATAATCGTAAATGTTTTGTTTTTTTCTTAAAATAAATAATTGAATAATTCAAAATAAATCATAAAATTTATTGCAACGCTTTAAATGACGCCAGTCCAATTTTAAAATTGGGAAAATTTAAAATTTTTGTTCCTCAATGGAGGGAGTTCTATTCACACGACAGTTTGTTTTCTCCCTGCAGCTCTTAATCAAAACAGTGCAATGAAATACTGGCTGCGCTGTTTTCGGCACATTATACAGTCCTCGAATTTCTCGAAAATATACATAAACGCACACACACACACACATATGCACATATATATATATATATATATATATATATATTTGTACGTCCTTCGAACTCGAGAACGGCTTTAACGATTTTCATGAAATTTGCACATTAGGCGGATTTTGGGTTGCCAAGAATCGATCTGTCAAGGTTTAATTCATGGCAAAATTCGGTTTCGCGTGTTTTGAGGTTATGTTAAATGTTTACTTAATGACTACTATTATTATAAGGAATCAGTATTTGTATATCTATAAAGAGCTTAATTAAAAATGTGTCACGTACAGGTGTGTAATCAAGACGAAATAGTGAAATTATCTCATGTTTAATTTTCAATGCACTACTATTTCCCAGCACCGATCTAGATTAATCGCAGTTTGGCCACACCCGTCGCATTGCGCGGAAAAATAAGTCAGCGAAAACTAAATTACATATAGTCTTGTTTCGTAGGGAAGGTTTTATATTAATTCTGAAAATTTCAGCTCGATAGTTTCAAACGAGGATACTCGTATATGGACTATCCGTGCAGAGTCGTATTGAATTCCGCCCATGGAAATTCGCAGTGACCCACACGGTAACATTGTTACGGATAAATGAACAACGTGCTGGAAGAGTAGACACACTGAGCTGATGGAGAAAAAAGGGACCGTACCGTTTAAGCGTTTTCTACGTATGTGCACATGATTGTTTTAACGAAGTGTGATTTTCAGGTGAGATTTCTGATGCCGGTGTGTTTTAATTCGAATGGGCCCCACGATTATAAATGCGTCGAAACTTACGACCGAATTATTATGAAAACATAATATTCAGATGTTGACTTCGTGCAGTCCTGAGACGTCGCACCATGTAATTTTTCGCTCTCCGACATTTTTTTTTTTTTTTTTTTTTTTTTTTTTGGTCCGAACACAGTTCATTTGGCCAGCAAGCTACGCTATAATTCGATTTTGTAATGAAGAATTACTGGAGATAGAAAAATAAGAAGCGGCAAGGAAGGAGAAAAAATTCCATCCTACAATATGGCCGCAACTACAGAGCAGTGCAAACTCAACAAACAGAAATAAACATTTTCTAAAAGGTCTCATCTCACAGTAAGACCACAGCTTTTTTTTTTTTTTTTTTTTTTAATAAAATAAGTTTGTGGATCTCATTGGGCAAGTATGCGCGTTGTGTGAGTGCCCGAGACTCTTATTATCGTTTATTCGATTTCGGTTCAAACTTATACATACTTATTATAACATCGAAATTATATATACCTTAATTAATATATGTCTTAGTAAATATATATATACACAATAACTTATATATATAGGTGAAAAGAAAAAAGAAAAACCATACACATACCTGCATTCACTCTAAAAGTCATATATACATATATATCATGATATCTTAACCAATATCTTCTTTATGAATTACGAACAGTAAGTTATAAGAGGAGAGACACAAAAACAACAACATAGAATACATGTATATCAGTAGCTGCATGATTGAACTATCTAGGAGTGAGGAATTCGGACGCAGTTTGTTTTTATTCTTTGCGCCATTCCTTCAGCCATTTCACTACCTCCTTTTTCGACACACCTATACTGTTTTCGTTTATAATGTGATTGGGAATATTACTCATTAATTTAATTAAAACCGAATCATCTATGTTATCAATTCGTATATTTTCCCCTCTAGGATATATGTATAATATATATTGATTTCTTGTTATTCGAGTTTTTGGCCTAGTTGGTAACCTTATATTCTTGATATTATATTTGAGTAACCTGTAATAGTAGTAGTACATCTTTGGTGACATTTCATTATTTTTCTTCCATACATAATTGATCTCGAGTCATTTCGCCTCCAGTAGGGTAGTATAATTTTAAGACACCTTTTTTGATTTTTACCGATTTTATTGATTTCCGTTTTCTTAGCCTCTCCCCATATTAGTTACATGGTGTTGTGCTCCAACTTCCGTCGATTTCGTAATTGCTGTACACGCGCTTCGCTAAGATATCATTCGCTGACATAATCGCGGTGTTGCGAACCAAAAGTCCCGTTTTATGACGCAATGTTAACATCGCTGTTTGTGTTTCACCTGACGGTATAATATACCCTATTCAATAAGCTTTATTCGCTGACGCCTTTAAATTCGTTAAGCCTTCTCTTTTTTTTTATTCATGCTTTTGTTGCGAATGATGCAATTTTAATCAGGTGGTCAGTCGACCAGTCCGATATATAAACAGGCCCGATTTTCGATGTTTTCTTCAGATTTAGTTTGATTCTGGTTCTAGAGCTCAGCCGGAATAAGTCTCCGCGGAGGTATCGGGGATTAACCGATAAATCGAACAAGTCTGTCCGATTAGTTTTTCGCCTTTCGTAGCGCTAATCGTGTCTTCGCAGGCTAACGAATCATCATATCTATATCCGTTACTGTCGCGTAATTTGACCACCACTTTCGTTTTTACGTGAAACAAACGCGAAATCAAATTAGAATGTTCTTTGTTACTTTTTCACCGAAAAGTAGTTGATCAGTGTTCTCGCATACCAGTAATGGTGCTGCAGCTCCGTTGCTCGCCACCTACATTTGTTCTACCGCCTCGCGGAATTCACGACACCTCATTTACAAACATGTTGAACGCTGCTCACCATAGGACCATAAACTTCCACCATTTGTTGATCGATGAATTTCGATTGGTGCAATTTTTTTATCGTTTAAAAAACGAATATATATCTGAGCGCATCTCGTAGTCGGCGCCAACTTTCAGAATTTCACTCGTGATTTCATTCCTTGGCTCGGCCTGCTGTTTCTTCTCGCCGTTTTTTAAAAAAATTCTATCGATATGTAAACGATTTCATATCAGGTATTGGTCGGATATCTACGCTTCCTCCTTTTGCAACAGTTGCTGTTCAAAAAGTAAGTTTCCCACCCTTGTAAAACCGGCTAGAATAAATTTGCAGGAGTGGAGGTGGTATCATTTTGTAGCTACAACAGTCAAGTTTAAAAACTAGTGTCTAAACTGCAATACTGCATGTTTTTTTTGTTTTTGAGTTGCGTCATTTTTTTTTTTTTTTTTGTCTTTTTTTGGGCTCGCCAGTCAAGGATCTTTACCCAGAAACAAATAGTAAAGAAAGAAGTCGGTTATATTTTAATCCGATCTGAAATCATTGCTAAAAAAGAACAAATAGCAGGAATAATTAATTTGGGAAGGAAAAGACAGAATATAAGAAGCACAATAAGGAGTAGGAAGCCCAAGCCTCAACACAAATAGGAGTACAAAATGTTCCACAGAAAGAGATAAACACTGTGGAAGAACACATGATCGGCGTCGCAAATAAGTGCATCATCAGGATGGAGGGGACAATGTGGCGAGGAAATCAGGAAAAAGCGATATATCTAGAGAAAGGCAGCAAAGAATGGCCAAAACGCATACGAACAACGGAAACAGCATCAGAACGTCGAAGAGAGGGATGCAAATGAAACCATGAATAATAGGGAGGAAGAGTAGGCTGAACAGACAGATAAAAGGAACATCTGTTATTATTATTATTTAATAGTAAACAAAAAAACATGCAGTATTGCAGTTTAGACACTAGTTTAAAATTGAATTTTGTAGCTACAAAATGAGACCACGCCCACTCCCGCAAATTTATTCTAACCGATTTTACAGGGGTGGGAAACTTACTTTTTGAATGACCTACGTAGCTCCATCCCTTATACCGGGTATAATGGTGACTGGATCACCTCCCCAAACATGAATAATTACTAGGGGCCTTTAAGAGACTATACGATTTAATTGAAAGTTCTACTAGTTAAGTGAATGTGAAAAGTCTATGTTAGTTTAGAATCGTAAGAACAAACCTGAATTCCTAACATGCGTTTTGAATCAGGTGACGCGTATTTATCGATAGTCTAATGGACTGAGGAAAAGATATGGAAGACTTGGTATGAGATATTTCAAAATTCATTTTCTCAAAGGAATTAAATAAGCCTTACGTGTAGCGTAAGCAGCCCGCGCGTTTGTGAGAACTTCCTTAAAAGTGTTCCTTAGGCTGAGTTTGAGTAAACTCTAAACGTAAAATGGGTAGAAGACAAACGTAACATAAGGGGGAAAAATTGTGTGTGTATTTTAAAAACACAAAATACCGTGGGCGGAGTTCGATATGACATCGCGCTGCTGACCTGTATAGGAATGTATCCGTTTGAAGTTATCGAGCTGCTTGATGGCTTTAACTGCTCTTCAAACATCCCGTGTTTCTTCTTCTTTCCTAAAATTGTAGGCTGATTCCTTTGTCCTTCGGTACTGTGGGCTCTGTAATTGCAGATGTGGCCGTGGTGTGGAACAGCTAGCTCCTTTTGCTCTTACCTTCGGCAATGTCATTCCTTCTCTTTTTAGGACGCATCGTATGTTTTGCATTTATCGACGTTGATTGTCATTGTTTCTCCATCCTTGATATAGGGTTCTTAGTCAAATTCCATTCCTTGTGACTCCTAATTGCTACTATTTACACGTGTCGATGGATAGTCGTCTGTTATTGGCAAGCCCAGGAGAAGAAAACCAAAACAAGGGAAAAAAAAGAAAAAAAAGGTTATCGAGGTGAAATTTTTAGAATTAATGTAAAACATTTCACGCAATAAGACTACATGTAATTTAATTCTCGCTGACTTCACGCGAAGCGAGCGGTGTGACCACCAAAATTTTCGGACCAATCATTATAATAAAGAACCAAATTTGATTGATAGCGTAAAACCTACTGACAACAACAAAGTATCACGGATACCTCTTTGTGATTGCACAGCTTCTTGAGTGATTTCAGTTCAATAAGTAGATCATCTATATAAAAACAACTGGAAGTAATCACGTTTGCCATAGATGGGGTATAACGTTTGTCGTGTCGATTCAGCCGGAATCTGTAAACATTTAATAAAATAGATCCTGGGTTAATATCGCTGCATATTTAAATAGTGTACTCATTTATTTAGTCCAACGGGTTGCATTTCAGTGCAATACGATATTCGATCAAAAAAAAAAAAAAAAGAAAAGAGGGTGACCGCTGACGATGTCATATTTTATTGATAAGGGTGCGTGTTGCTTACCATCATCAGTAAAACTCTGAGGGGTATTCTGACAAAAATTTATAGAATATTCACTAAATATGTTTGTAAATGATTTTTCGAATTTCACTCTCGGAAATTACAACACGTTTTCATTTAAAAGTGGGAAAAACTTGAAATAATATTTTTTCCACAAAAAGTTTATGTGTAAATTTAAACTTCCTTTCAAGCTTTTATTATCGTTCGCAAGAATGGTGTTTTTTCCCCTTTAAGTGACCTCGTTGAGTTTTTCAAAGATTTCGCCGAGATAAGCTAATTTCATAATGTTCGGCATGCAAAACACCCTAAAAGTGTCATACAGGATATGGCCATATGTGTTGTGTTATTGAAAAAAACTTTCAATTCGTCCCAAAGTTCATATAGCCTAGTTCAAACTTTTCCCTCTAGAAAGCAATTGAATCTCTCTATACGGGGCTGGAGCGATTCATTCTAACTATTTATTTTAAACAATCTAGATTTGTTTTTTTCTTTTCCTTTTTTTTTTTTTTTTTTTTTTTTTTTTTTTTTATGTTTGTGCGTCAACTAAGAACATTAACTCAGCACAAGTGAAATTTTTTGAAAGCGTCAATGTGTGGCGGTGGGATACTTCACCCGAATGCAATACCATTGCCTAACCAACTACACCGCGATAGCTGGCAACAATCTTGACTCTCAAGTGGGGATGGCTTTTAATGTAATTCTCCGCTGGATGAACATGTCGATGTAAAATGCAACATGATTACTATTGTAACGATGCGATATTTTTAATTCCTAATACAGTGCTTTATATTTTTTCTACTGCTGCTGCATACGTATGTCAATATGTTTATTTCGAGCAATGTCGCATTTACTACCATTCAGTTGTGTATTGGTCTTGAAAGGCTTGTAGAGAAGCAAATCTTCTTCAATAGATGTGGACTGAAAAAACTATATATACCTCATAAATGCGAGGAATATTAACAGTGCAGCAACATCTGCACTTTCATCAAGTGTGTTTCATTACAAGCATATAGGAATGATTTAATCGGGGTCTATCAGTGTAATCGGATATTTTATGAATCCGATCATGCATAGTGTTCTCTGGCAATACTACCATCGGTAATTAAACTTGACATCGGATAGTTACCGTGGTTAGGCGTTCTCAAGAAACTGGGTGTATTGGCTTATTGCTGTTTTTTTTGTTTTTATCCAGGAAATCAGCAATCATCTTTTTAAAATTCCACGTTCAATTAAATGCCCCCCCCCCGCTTTTTTTATTGTTTTTTTTTTGGCACAGATTGAAACGGTGTATATTTTTTTTTTTATACAACAGCGAAAAGGATGAAAAATTAATTCGATTTTTATTCAATTGATCGGCCCCTTCCCATTCTGATAAGTTTAATATAGAGCATGTAACAACGTCCATGTGTAATATTACTACGGGGATTCAATATATATATATATATATATATATATATATATATATGTATATATATATACATCCATCATCTGACGATGTCCCGTCGACCTTATGCTTACGTTGAAACTTTAAGAATTAATAACTCTATCAAGGACATTACTGAGATAAAAAATATGGATCATTCATTTTCCTTCTTATTGTCTTAATAATTTTATTAGCAGCTTTGCTTTCCCCTCATCTCCTCGTGTGAATTCCGTCTCGCCTGGTTTCTCTAGGAGTTTAGGTTGGTAAATACATACCGATTAAAATGATTAAACAACTATTGCATACGATTGAAATTCGTACAATATAGTAAACTTTTAGGAAGCTAAATAAACGAATGTAATTGTGAAGTGTTAAAATAGGTTCTTAATTCTTCAGTTCTAATGTATTTTTCAAATGGAGAAGTTTACGTATATATGTTTTTATTAGAAATGCGTCACTGTACTTCTACTGTTGCTCGAGGTATGACCATGTTTGAGTCCGTTGCGAGAGAGTAGTTCGAGCTGTGTCAGGTGTGTGCAATTAAGGATTACGCTGAAGAACATAAACGGTGATATCGTTATAATCACGATTTCATTTTCCCGGAAAACGAACAGCAAAAGAAAATAAGTTAACCGTTTTAAATTATCAGTTATCAAGGGAGGCCCTTGTTTGAAATCCTCCTGAGAACCTACGGATCGGCGGGCCATTTATAAGAAAGTCTGTAATAAATTCTCACTTTACTAACATATTACAACGAGAATATTCTCGGTGATTTTTGCACAATGAAAAAATGATTATGATGAGTATAATACATATTTCGATTTTGAAACCTCTTTCAACTGAAGAAAGAAAGAGAAAAACATAATTCCTCTAAGATCAAAGTCTTTTTAAATGTATTTATTTAAAGTCGCTCGGCAGCCTGGGTCATTTGCAGCGCTAAGAGGTTTACATCTTATAAGTAACAGATTATAACATAGAAAGAAAAAAAAAGCCAATATAAAATACTATTATGTAAACGTCAAAAATTTAAAGATGTTGTTACACACCGTTCACTGTCTGCCAGAACTTTGAGCGGAAGTCACGTCAATCGAATACCTCGGCACCACTCCGGATGACAGCTGAACCTCAAAGAAAGAGGTTCGTTCTCGAATCGAGAAGGCTCGAGCAGCGTTTATTACCGTGAGAAATGTTTTCACGAGACGCGAATTATTGGTCTGAGACTCCTGAACTGCTACGTGTTTTCGATCGTGTAGTATGATTGCGAAAGCTGGACGTTGGATTCCACACTGGAAAAACGCATACAGGCTTTCGATATCGTTGTATGCTACGGATATCATGGATTAAAAAAAACCACAAACAGGGAAATACTAGATCGAATTGTAAGACAACCCATGCTGTTAAGCTCGGTCAAAGAACGTAAGTTACGGTATCTGGGTCACGTAATGAGAGGCCCTGAGTACGAAATCCTGCGAGTCATTCTAGAATGAAAAATAGCCGGAAAAAAGAACTATTGGACGCCGGCACAACTGCCGGATGAAAGATTTTAGCCGATGGCTTGGCTGCACATCAATTGAGTTATTCCGATCCTCCGTTGATTCAAAGGTCGCGTTAGTAACATAGATCGCCAACTTGAGGAAGAAGATAGGCGCGCTAGTATTGTTTCCTCATGACGGTTATATCTGTGCGATGTACTCCATGATGGTCGTAAGTTTAAATAGTTTTTGAATTCGACAATTTTGCTCCCATTCATGTTACCGAACGGAGTATATATGTTTTTTTAGTTGGCTGTTCGAATTTCGGTTATTTTTTCTTACCTGGGCTTTAAATTTTGCATATTGTTGTGTGCTGGTATTCCGCGGAGAGGTTTCATTAGAGTACGTCAATGGGTCGAAGGTGGTACTTAAAGTCTGTTGAGCGCGTTCCGCCATTGAATGCCTAGAGTCTTTGGACTTTTGGGTTTTTTTTTTCATACAGTTGTATGAAATTCTCGAGGAAGACGATGTATTTTTTGGTGCGCGGGATTTGTTGTGTTTGAAGATACGATTGACGTAATATTTTTGAGATAGAAACATTCTTCTGAGTTGGAGTAGCAGGATATTAGTTTCTGTATGTAGGCTATCTACTGGGTTGCAGTACATTGTGCCTGAGATTAGAGTCTTAGGGCAGAATTTTGGATGGGGTTTAATTTATTAAGCGCACATTTGGTTTAGCAGATCTATATACAATTGACCCGTAAAATCTATTTTTGAAATCGCAAGAGCGGAATAGAGGTTCCTTAGGCATTTTCTATCTCTTTCCCATTTTGTATATGAGCCGTCATTTTGAGTACGTTGAGGGATTTAAGACATTTTGCTTTAAGTTCATCGATGTGCCTGGACCAAAAAACAGCAGTTTCTCCGGTCAAATATCATTCCAAGAATTTTGATAGTTTGGAAGGTTGACTTAATGGGGCTGCTAGTTCTCAGTGTTATTTTACAATCGGGACGGATTTCCCTTTTTAGCGCTGAAGACGGTGCAAGCCATTTTTTCTTTTCTTTTTTAAATTTCGAGATTTACAAATGTGTCATATATAATATTGTGAGGTCGTCAGCGAAAAGGCTATCTTTAACGAGTGTGCGGTTCAATGATTTTAGTCAGGTCGGAACAGCCAACTATGAATAAGGTCGGACTAATTACCGAGCCGTGCGAGCAGTGCCATTTTCTCGTATTATAGGAGACGACAAGATACCTTCAATCCGGACATCTGAAATGTTCGATCTGTCAAGAAATCTTTTACGAAATTAAGCATGTTTTTGAAATCACGTGTGTTTTTTTTTCGAAATTTTCCCCGATGTCCAAAATTCACGTTAAGGAATTGATGAATTGTGTTTAAGGATTCTGCCGAGTGTTTTTACAAAGACTGAAATCCTCTTTCTCTTATCAAATGAAAAAAAGGAAAAAGTCTAGAGCGCAAACGTACTTTTCCAAAAGGAAAACTCGTAAACATCTAAAATTGCTCTATAGATAAGATAATCTAACATAAAAAATACAACTTTTGAAAATCGACCGTTAAAGTACCGAAATTAATGATCAGGTACAAAAATCGGATCAAAATTCAATTAAAAAAGAGCTTGGATATTATAATAAAATTAGGTTCGTTTTTGAAGAATTAATATCGATTTTTAGTTGTATTTTTTTTTATTATTATTCTTTTTTTTAATCTGCAAAAATACTTCTAGACGATTACGAATATAAAGCGGGGGGGGGGGATTTTATGCCGATTGCAAAATGGTAGCGTTCTATTTCAGTTCAACTCGTATTTTTCGGTAACTCGGTGACACAAAAAAACAAAAAAAAGTAGAAACTTTCGGAAAGGGCGATTATTATCGCAGTTATTTTTGTAAAATACACGATATTTAAACTTTGTAAATGGGCCACATTAAAGCTATATGGATTGAGGCATGCGGGCTGCTACATCCATACATTCACTCCCAGCAACAGCAGCAGCAGGGTAAATGTTTAACGCGTGCGTACTATTTATATGTCGATATGCGCAGGTAAATAAAATAAGGTACACGGCACTGAGAGGAATTTGACGGTGAAATGTGTAGCTGCTCCGGATTTCGTCTGTAAATGGTTTTTTTATTGGCGAGCAGCGTAAGAAAAAGCGAGATAAATTGTTGTAAAATTAACGTAAGAGCCGCATTTGCAGGGGAGCGGATTAAGCGGTGTAGGGAGTGATGAGGAACGGTTGGCTTGATCGGCTAGCGGTAGGAGTGGGGGGAATAGTTATTATAAAGAGAAACTTTTTGACTCGACTCGCGTTAAACTTTCTGTAGTCAAATGCTTTCCAAGCTGCACTTTGGCAACTTTTTCTTAAAGTTAACCGGGGGTGGGGTGGGGGGGGGTGGAGCGAATGCGCACAGTTTGCGCCCCACAAAAGTTCGTTTCGGCTACAGCAACAAATTCGCATCCAAGAAGCATTTCATCTTACTCGCTCCACTTCTGCCTCTCGGCCGAACTCTATCCCACCTTATTAGATAAGTTGCTTACAATATTGTGCAATTTAATAAATCTCATCCGGCGAATGCTGGCAAACTACAATTTCCAGCACAATATCCGCCTGGAAAGACCGTTTCGTCGTAAGTGGCCACATCGTTCTGGTTTAAATCTCGCGCTTTATTAAAAATTTCATATTTTTACTAAACCGCTGACAGACGCCGTCATCAGCATCGCCTCATCTCCGTGTCGGTTTTTTTTTGTCGCGCCATTGTTTTTCTTGCTCGCATGACCTTCAGGTGTTTTTCGTAGTCTACCTGTAATCAGATTTTACCCCTGCTGTGCGGAGAGTAATTTTTTTTTACACTTCAATATTTGGTTTTTTCTTTTTTAATTAATTTCATTCGTTTTTGTTACTTTTTTTGTTTCCTTCTTTTCTTTCTACTTGAAAAATGTCTTCTATTTCCATGGCCTGTGTTATGTCTCGTGTCGTCACGTTTGTCCTACCACTTGCTCTTATTACGCGCGCAATACAAATCTGTACTTTGAAATTTGGCCGAGACATCTATTTATTTTAAAGGATTGGTAAGGGGGGAAAGATGAAACATTAACAAAAACTCTGTCTATCTTTCTTTCTCATTCATATGAAATACTTTACCAATTACTCTTCTTAGCTAGCTTTTACTTTGCTTACTATCTGTTTTGTTAACTTTTTCTATATTTAGCCTGTTTGCCATCATTATTTCCTTGTTTCTATTTTAAGTATCTTAGGCTACACTGTGTTTTTCCTGGTTTTTTTTATATTTTTGAGAACACCTGAATTTTATAATTTCAAACATTCTGCTGACACGTATTCTCTTTAGATGCCCATTAGGGACTCTTAAATACATTATGAAAAACTTAATTACACGATCCATGACACACCTTATCAAGGATATGTGAGGTTGACTTTACTTTACTTACTATACATATATACATGTTAGTTAAACAAGTTCTAACAGCCAAATGCGTAACCTAGCGATTATAGGTTTAATATATTTTTTTATTACTTGACGTAAAATGTTGGTCTGAATATCTCTAGAAGTGAAATTTTTAAATTGTATCCCGCGTATTTTAAATTGTACCAATTACGAGAAAATTACATGTTTCAGCATTGAAATATAAATTTTATATATGATACATAGAATTTTAGTTTCTTATCGATCTTTATAAGTTCAATGCAATTATCGGGAATTAACTAAATTTTACCCCTTTGGTTTACCTTTTGAATTCCATGGTTTAAACGGGTTTTTTACCGTTTATTTTTTTGTTTTTTTTTATCACTATTGCTTTATTCTCGTTTATTTGTATTATATATGTTTTATATGCTGATTTATTTCTTTTCTTAAATGCTTCACGCGTGTGTTTTTACTACTATTTTCAAATGTCGCTTACAATTGTTCTTCCTAAAATCTTCATACTTCATTGGCAATAAATACCCGCTGTTGTAGGTTTTACTAGCGCAAACTATAGTACATATCGTGAGCTTCTTAGCCATTGTGTTTTGTTTTTTTTATTTTATTTTATTTTATTTTTTTCTAAATTAACTAAATGAATTCGCAAAGTTAGAGTTCCGTCTGTAGGTTCCCGCAGCATTTGTATAAAACAGAAAACCATAAGAACGCGTAATTTAATCAAAGCCGAGATTTGAAAAATGTTAAAATTAAGATAATTTACTTTTTAAAAAATTATCAAAATAGAAATAAACGCAGTAAGAGGAGCGTGATCCGGAAAAGTGAAAATGTCTGATAATAGGTATACTCTATGTGGTAAAAATTTTACGGCACAAAAGCTACTTCAAAGATAAAAGATGATTCGTTTAGAATATTCAACAGCTCTAGTATGTCAATATTTTCGGCCTTGTCTGTAATAAGATTTAACATCCACCAGGCAGTTTTTTCTTAATAATTTAACATTTTTTTTTTACCTGCCTTCGCACTAAATTACTAAAGAATTGTCAGAATGATCAAAAATAAAAAAATAAGTACTGGCGCTCACTAATAGAACACTAGGAAATATAATAATTCGTGGCAGATTTAAAAATTAATACAAAAACATGTAGCGAAAATTTTAATCGCTGACTATTATTTTAATATAAATATTTTACCAATGCGATTATGTTATCGATAATTCGAAAGAAATAGCAACACCTTAAATTATTTTGGTCTCATTGATTTTTCTTACTATGAAATAAATTATTAATCAGTCTCGCGTGATAAAGTTTCCCCGCGTTGTGTTTAATTGTCCCCGTTGAAGAGATCGGTGAGACTGTTTAATTTATATGTATTATCTGCTTTTAGGATAGCACGGTAGCTTAGTGGTTAAGGCGCTTGTTGGCTACCGAATCAGAGGTGTGCATCATCGATTATTGAGGCTTGTCTCGTTCCGGATCCAAATCGTTCTCAGCCATATATGCCTAATCAGAAATCGAATATATTGCTTATACCAGAGAATTCTCGTATCAGTCTACGAATATATACTTCGAAAAAATTCAAGAATTCTTCGCCTTAAATCTAGTGGCATACAGTTTTCTAAATTAAAGGGCAAGACATCCGAAAAATGTAATTTGTGCTCGTTGGCAGAGACTTGAATTTTGATTTACGAGGACCACACGGACTGGAATTTATCGAATTTATCGAACTAGGATTAGAATTAGCAGCAATCGCGTAATTTACATCTCGAGCAATTCCCTTGCATCCATTTCGTGGCTCAGTAACTGTACCCGTTGTTCAAGATGTCTACGAAATAAATACACTCTATCTTCCAAAATCGTTTATTATTTATGGGGACAATCGATTGAGCGTAACCATTGGTCGGCGGGATTTTTTCCACGGGCTAGATTGAAAAATCTCTATTGATCATACTTGTCCTTCTTTACTTAATCCTTGCGCGGTTTGCATTCAAGTTGAACTGTACGGATGGCTACATCGTAATTTTTTAGATATTCCTTATTCGTACTCTGGCCCTTTGGGCTTTCCATATTATCCTGCTAGCTCACGACTGTCTTCTTTTATATGGTGCTTCAGCCATTTCAATCAGAAATGATACCCATTTTCTAACTATACTCCTACTCTATTTAGTCCGATTAATCCAAATTTTGTCCCATCTCAATCATACGTGGAAATAAAATTTCTAACAGAAAGGAGCTAAAAGAGGTGTTGCTACGTGAATGGAAAAATATTTTACCGGCTACAACTGCTAAATTGGTTGAGTCGATGCCGCGAAGAATGTCTGCCGTATAGAGCAAAAAGGTTTACCTACCAAGTATTAATTTTTTTTTTCAAATTTTAAATGATTTTTTTTTTAGATTTCTTTTTGAAATGTCGATTTTTTTTTTTACCTTTTTAAATCGCAATGTTTTAAATTTTTTAAAGTTTTATAAAGTTTTTTTTTTTTTTTTGCCACGTCAGTAGAAGATGACTACTATTGGCACTGCTGACCCTACATTAAAAAGAAAAACAGAAATTTAAGAATATCATCTCTTCTTCCAGCGGATCAGAGACAACAGTAAAACATACGATAGCTACAGCGAGACTTACAATAACTATTAACCAATGCTATCTTATGTAAATAAACGCATAAGAAACATTTATATCGATTAATACGTAACGCTAATCAATTATGCGGAATGCTACATGACGACGTATCTGCTGTTGTAAACTTTCCCTAGTCATCCGTTTGCCAAAACGTCTCTACACCATGTCCTTCTCAGTCTCCGGTGTGTGCAAACCCGGAAGGCTCATCCGCCTCATGCTGGCTATATTCGGGTTATCGTTAACTGCCAACTTATTGAAAAACTTGATATATAGTTCTTTGTGCACATCTTTGACATACGGAACGTTTAGATCCTCATGGAGGGTTTTATTTGACACGTAATACGGAGCGTTAACCGTCTGCCTTAATATTCGTGACTGCAGTTGCTGTAGTCTTCTGATATTGCTCACTGCTGAAGTTCCGTATACTTTTTTTTTTTTTTTTTTTTTTTTTTTCCGTATACTTCAAGCCCATATCTCCAACATGGGGCTACAACCGCCATGTAAACTAGTCTTTTACATCTTAGGGTGACCGTAGATTTTCTATTAAAAATACACCCTAGCGCCTTGATTCTGGCAATGACTTTTTGTCTACAGTTTGCAACTTGAGCTCCCCAAGTAAGTCGACGATCCAGTACTAATCCTAGGTATTTAACGGTGTTGCAATAACGAGCGCTTGCCCATTTAAGTATAAGGGAGGACAGTTCCCTCTATTCAGCATGAAGGTGACCTGCTGACTTTTTAAATGATTAATTTTAATTTTCCATTTACTCGCCCAGTCCTGAATGTTATTCAGGTGTTCTTGGACTAGAACCGAAGCACAAGTCGGATCCTCATGCGCTCCCAGTATACACGTGTCATCAGCAAATGTTGCGGCTACTGTTGTTGTTAAAGCTGGAATATCTGATGTGTAGATCAGATACAGTAGTGGTCCTAAAATACTGCC
The DNA here is from genome assembly GCA_039619475.1 of Icerya purchasi. NCBI lineage: Eukaryota > Metazoa > Arthropoda > Insecta > Hemiptera > Monophlebidae > Icerya > Icerya purchasi. The sequence goes on from CM077115.1 coordinate 588,740,618, forward strand.
TTGCGGAACAGAGGCTCTAATAGCAAATTTGTCCGATACAATTGAGCCAATCCTAACTCGAAAAGTTCTGTCCGATAGGTATGCTGACATTACCTGGAAGATATGAAGTTGAATATTTTTAAAAATTTTTGGATATCTCTCCTTGGTAATAGATACTACAAACATATTTCGTCGTTACTCGTTCAAAAATTGTATTCAAATGCCATTTTCTTCACGTTTATTATTAAATTTTATGTGTGTCCGAATATTAATGTTGATCATTATGCCGTGCTTTGAGTAATAATAGTTAACACTTTATAATATGTTTAAAATAATTCCTGAGCTCCTCACAACACTGTACATGGAACAGAGATATCTTCAGCAGATCATAAGCTACGACCATTTTAAGCGTTTTAAATTGTAAAGAAAGTTCTGCGTTCATATTTATTAAATATTTAAGGCAGATCGGGACTTCTTTGCCCGAGAATGTCTCTGTTTTAAGTGTAATAAGAGCAGAGCGGTAGGCGATGATTATGCGGCATGTTCAGTCTATTTCACTCAGCTGAATTTCGGCGGAATGGCGGCGTGTTACCTGTCGAAAGAAGAAGCCTGCTGAAATGGCTGGCGCTAGTCGGTAAACGCTAAATCTCCTCGGGCAAAGTAATTTCATTACAGTAACTCCGCCTATTTTCGAACAGGTGACCATAGTATCGTCACAAATAAAAATGAACAATTTAGCGTGGTTTAAGATTGGATAGAATATCTCAATAATGCAATAATATAAAATAATATTCTTAAAACATAATTGTACAAAAAAATTAGAATGAAACCAAAATAATTAAATAAAGAAACAATACTGTCATTTTATTCTTTCGCGTTCAATAATAAAATTAAATTTACTACATTTATTCATTGTTTCACCAGACACTTATCGTTTTAGAAAGAAAGAAAGAAAGAAAGAAAGAAAGAAAGAAAGAAAGAAGTTTATTGCAAAAAACAATCGAGGAACAACATGAAAAAAAATAATATTATAACTTATAGTTGCGTACCGCCAACTATAGCTTACCGCACGACTTGAAGTTGAAATGAAAAAACAATGCATAGACATGATAAATTACAGCTTAAATTGTAACAACAGGTAAAAAATCAATTAAAAAAAACCTGTGCATCACGGACGAGAAAAGAAAAGAAGAAAAAAAAAATAAATGAATAAATAAATAAATAAAAATAATACATGTCAAAATAATATTTACAATTCTGATAAGTAAAGAAACTTAAACGCTACACCACTAGAACTAATACTACAGTATATTGTGTTTAAGCCTTCTGTGCTTGTATCTGGTGTACATGAACTCGAGTTGCGTAGAATCATAATTACCAATTGCAGAGATTAACTCATTTTCATGCTGTAAACACTTCTCGCAGAATTTACGTGTTAAATCTAATACGTAATCTCTAATAAAAGGTAGTCCTAAGGTCAGATGCATATTTACAATTTTAGAGTATCTAGGGACATTTAATACACATCTTAAACATCTGTTTTGCAATAACTGCAGCTTACTACGAGTATAACTAGCATTAGAAACTGAACTCCACACTGGACATGAATAGCAAACTATAGGACGAATTAATGTTTTGTATAGAATTAGTTGGTTATTAATGCTAAGAAACGACTTTCGATTGAATAATGGATGATATGGTAGAAATTCTTTTATTAGCTTTTATGAACACACTTGATTTATATGCTCCGAGTAGTTCAACCTTTTGTCCAGTATAACTCCAAGATAGCGCACGTGATTCGACCGGCTAATTATTGTGGAATTCATTTTTATTTCCGCGGGCAGCCCGCCTGCGAGTGAAAAATACGGCTTCAGTTTTACTCGGGTTTATGTCTATTTGCCATTTTTTAAAATAACGCAAAACGCAATTAAGTCCCGCTTGCAGCTTGTTTGTAATTGCATTTGGTATATAAGAACTACTGCAGTAAAGTGCCGTATCATCGGCGTACAGCGCGGCCTGCACCTCCCTCAGCTAGGGAAAATCAGATAGAAATAACGTAAATAAAAAGGGACCTAAGATACTTCCTTGCCGGACCCCAGCTAAACACGTTTTAGTAGACGACCTAGCTCCATTAACAATTACATAGAATGATCTGTTACTCAAGTAACTATGAAGGAGATTAATAATATGAGGAGGGAATTTGTATAGAATCATTTTATAAATAATCCCCTTGTGCCATGTTGCATCAAATGATTTTGCAACATCTAATAGGACCATACCTGTATGTTTATTGCAGTTGTAATTATGCGAAATATATTCCGTAATTCTCGCCACCTGATGAGTGGTTGAGTAACCAGGACGAAAACCGAACTGAACGTTAGGAATCAAGTGATGTCTGCTGGAATGCATTTTAAGTCGAGATAATATAGATTTTTCTGCTATCTTACTGAGATTATTTAGTAGGTTAATAAGGCGAATATTTGACGTTTGCGAAGTGTCTTTCCCGGGCTTAGGGAGAGTAATGATTTTTGCAATTTTCCAACTGTTAGGGAAATATCCAAATCTAAGCATAGCATTTATCAAGTTAGTAAGTTCAACAATGGCTTTACAGGGGAGTTTTTTAATGACAATAGCAGGAATATTATCAATTCCAGAAGTGTTTTTAGGTTTCAAGGCTTTAATATTGTCTCGCATCTCTTTGGGAGTAACTAGTAGAATATTATCGGCCGAATGATTCTGAGTCAGAAAGTTTTTAACAGTGGAATTGATTTTATTTGTTTGATACTTCGACGTAAGTTTGCAATTTCGGGTGTGAGTCGCGAAGTATTCTGCCGCTAGTAACTCAGCTTTCGCGGAATCGCTATACACGTAGTTATCTAGGCATGTGTCATACAAAGGAGGAAGAAACGCGTGCTGCTTAGTATAAAGTTTGCAGATTTTCCAAAGGCGATTGTCTTTTACTGTTAGATTTGACAGCATGCGATTAAAATTATCATTTTTATTTTTACGTAGAAGAAACCTGACGAGATTATTAATATAATTCAACCCGATTTTTAAATACCGTGAACGGCTAGTAAAACGAAGCTTAACGTATAATCTTCTAATATCATTCTTAAGCTTGAGAAGCGCAAGCATATAAGTAGGCAAACTATTATGTAACCTATTGGTTGGTATCTTTGGCATAAAGTTTTCAGCGGCAGTAATGATTGAGTTCGTGAGAGTGTTCAGATGCTTATCGATATCAGTCATGCTGCCAATACGCGCGTTTAAAATAATATTTTCAGAAATAAATTTTCTAAATTCGTCCCAATTTGCGTTTTGAAAGTCAGGAATGTAATTATCTGCAGCATGCAATTTATTACTCACTATGACAACAGATATGGGATTATGGTCAGAAGACAGACAACTTAATGATATGGGAGGTGTAATCGCAACATTTTTCGTCAGCACGATATCTATAACACTGTTTCGAAATCCCCTGACGCTAGGAAAGTACACCCTGTCAAGAAAGTATCGGGAATTGTCAATTTAAATCTCCCGGGTAATAGCTAGGCAGATAATTTTTTTTTCCCAGGTTGGTACAACTGTTTTGTATTATGATGCCTATTTTTAGCGCGATCTGTCAACCAGTGTGTTTACAGCAGCTGTTAAAATCAGTCGACCTTGAAGTGTTTTGTCGAAGTTTTACAATGAGTGAAAATATTGAACAACGTACTTGTGTTAAATTCTGTGTTTCGAACGAAATTTCTTGTGCCGATACACTGAAAATGTTACAGAAGGCTTTTGGTGAATCTGCTTTATCAAAAACGCGGGTTTACGAGTGGTACAGAGCGTTCAAGGATGGTCGGGAGACGGTCGAAGACATGCCTCGCTCTGGACGGCCTTCAACGAGTGTGACCGATGATAACGTCGATAAAATCAAGGAAATCGTTGCTGAAAATTGTCATGTGAGCTTGAGAGAGATGGCTCATGGATTGGGCATGTCACACGAGAGCGTACGTACGATTGTGCACGAAAAATTGGGTATGCAACGCGTTGCGGCTCGGCTTGTTCCGAAAGACCTGAATTTCTTTCAAAAAAAGTACCGAGAACAGGTAGCTGCAGACATGCTGGATCGAGCCAATTTGGATCCTACCTTCTTGGAAAAGATAATTACTGGTGACGAGACATGGGTGTACGAGTACGACACGCTTACGAACCAGCAATCGTCCGAATGGCGGCCAATTGGCGCGCCAAAGCCGAAAAAACCTCGCCAAAGCCGATCGAAAGTGAAGATCATGTTGATTGTTTTCTTCGATATTCGAGGCGTGGTACACTATGAATATGTGCCAGCCGGACAGACAGTCACCAAAGAGTTTTACTTAAGTGTTTTGAGACGTTTGAGAGAGGCTATCCGTCGTAAACGTAACGATTTGTGGGTCGACAATTCTTGGATTCTCCATCACGATAATGCGCCGTCTCACAAAGCCATAATTGTGAATGAGTTTTTGGCCAAACACTCGGTAAATATCATCGAACAACCGCCGTATTCACCAGATTTAGCACCCTGCGACTTCTTCCTATTCTCAAAACTCAAATTTCCGCTACGGGGAATGCGCTTCGAATCGATTGATGACATCAAGACGAATGCGACGCGAGAGCTAAAGGCCATCCCGGAAACCGCCTATCAGAAGTGCTTTGCCGAGTGGAAAAAGCGTTGGCATATGTGCATCGCTTCGAATGGATGTTATTTTGAAGGTGACAAAATAAATTTGGATGAAAATTAAAAATTGTTCGTTTTATTTAACAATTCCCGATACTTTCTTGACAGGGTGTAAGTAGGTTCTTTAGGCGCAGAAATACAAATACCAGTACGTAAAGAAATTTCGTAAAGGATATTACCAGCCCTGTTATTACTGAAACAGTTCCATAGTTTATTTTTAGCATTAAAATCACCAATCAACATGACTTTATTATTATTTCTCAACAGTGACAGAATATCATCCGCAAATTTGTACGTACATCTTGGGGGTTTATATACGGCAAAAATGCTAATAGTGTTATTATTATCCGTGTGTAGATTTACGCCTACAGCTTGGACGCAGTTTAATTGCGGGATGGGAAGAGGATCAAACTGCCATCTTTTGTTTATAAGTATACTGACCCCGCCGCATCTACCACTAACATCGTTTCGATAAACAAAAAAGCCGGGAAATTTGAATCTACAAGTACTGTCTAACCTAGTTTCGGATAGTGCAATGATATCTATTTTGTTGTTAATTGCAAAAACATGCAGTTCGTCACACTTGTCTCTAATGGAATTACAATTGCACGCAACTATTCGAGTATTAAAATTTAGCGACATTTATAATAAATTAACGACGGTTTCTATAATTACTTGCAATTTTGTAAAAGCATCCTTACTTTTAAGACATCGTAGTTTATCTATAACTGTCCTGACTATTTTAAAAATATAACTTAAATCAAATTCTCGAAATAAGGAGATAATTTCCTTAATAGAGAAAGTATTCGTATTTTCGTCACGGGGAGAAGTACCAGCACCTCTGACCTTACTAGCATAAGTTTCATTGAACTTAACGTTTTTGAACAAGCCTGCTTGGCTCGCAACAGTTTCATTCGCGCCAGTACGTTGGTGAAACAAACCAGCTAATCGAGAAATTTTGTCACTCATGCTGTCATGAAATGTTTTAGCACGAGTGTTAACTATTTTTTGTATTACGCGGCATTCCTACGAGCTTGCTGGATGCTGCCCGGAACAGTTGGCGCACTTATATGACTGCGCACCACACAACGAGCTGGAGTGGCTTTCGCCACAGCGCACGCATCGCTCAGGGAGTTGACAGTTTTGCGAAACATGACCAAATCTTTGACATCAATAACACTGAAGGTACTGCGTTTTTCTAATATACTTCTCCCACCTTAGATGGTAATGAAATAGTGGATAAAGCAGCAAAATCAGCGACTGATGAGGTTGCTTCACTAATTCCAAAATTCCCCCTAGCAAAGATCTTTTATATTTCATTAGGGTTTGCCCACAAAGAATATTGGAATTACCTTTGGTACAATATCCATATAAATCAAAATTATATAAATCTATTCAACCGTATATCTCTAGATTACCGTGGTATGTTTCGATTTCGGATAGGGAAATTAACAATACTCAGAAATTTATAGTGTCGATATGTTGGTTACGATTTGCGGTTAACAGATTACCATATTCTATGTATAAGAAGGGGTTTAGTCAGTCTCCTTTTTGTCCACACCACCCAGATCATAGAGATAAGTTGGCACACGCGAACCATTTATTTTTCAAATGCAGCCGATACAAAAACACTCAAACAATATTACATAATTCATATTGATTAATCTTAGAGTAGACCTTCCATGTAAAATAAGTTCGCTCTTGGCTACAAATAATATCGTCTTATACTGGATTTTATATTCATTTATAATGTCTTCAAAAATTGTAATTTAACCTTGCTCTAATATAATGGTCGATGTCTTGCATATAACGCCCCCCCCCCCAAAAAAAAAAAAGATTTTAATCGTTTCGGTCACAGTGCCCTATATTCAATAATAAAATATTTTTTTTTCATCATTTATGTTATGAAATCATTTTGTTCCCATATTTTTTTACGTTTCGAAAAATCCATTATAGGTAAAATTTGTAATACAATTAGCGAATGTACAGAATTTCAGATTTTTTACTTTAAAATTGGCCAAGTGCGATTGAAAGGGTTAACGCTTAGTTATATTCGTTCCTTTTTTTTTATAATGTTTCTTAATTTTCAGGGCTACTGTTGTTAAAAATTCAGCAAATATATGTAAGTTATAATAAAGTATATTTATATTTTGGTTTACCTATAATTATAATTTGTCCTCATTCATCCAGAATAAATTCCATATAGAACAAACTTCAATGCTTTACAATAAAAATTGACTATCGTTTTTAAGTTAACTTTTTTCTTTTCATGATTTTGCTGATAATTTAAGTGTAAAAATTGTTGCGGAGTACTAAAACAATTTAAAATCAAATGTGATCGAATAGAGTAGCCACCCTGATATAATTTTTAAATTCGTGGATTATTCCCGGCTTTCCTAGTCCAAAAAACTCCGATTTCTTGGCCAGAAAAATTGCACAAGAGTTGATACAAACTTTACTCTGCTCATATAATAACGAACTTAACAAACTGAAGCAAGACAAATAAGATATGAGCCACACGAAAAAAAAAAAACAAGCCAAATTAAATATTTTACTTATCTAAATTAACCTTATTAACATTTCAGTATTATCGTAATGACTACTAATATTCCAACGATATAATATGCTTAATGAAGAATCTTTTTTCAAAATGTTTGTTAAATATATAAATATAATAAGTTAATAATAACAAATATAATAAACAATTATAACAAACGAATAAGATAAATTTTCTTACTTAATAACGTTTTCGGGCATAACCCATCATCAGCTAAACGAATATGTGAACAGATACAAATTCTAAATCACACTGAGGTCAACAAAGGAATACAGTGGTTTATATATAGGTTTAAAATGATAATTAAATTTCTTAAATATTATTTATTATAGTCTATGTACTTTACACCCTTTTAATAGTTATGACCATTGACTCTATATTTGTTATTTTAAACCTATATATAAACCACTGTATTCCCTTGTTGACCTCAGTGTGATTTAGAATTTGTATCTGTTCACATATTGGTTTAGCTAATGATAGGTTATGCCCGAAAACGTTACTAAGTAAGAAAATTTATTTTATTCGTTTATTATAATTGTTTATTATATCGGTTATTATTAACTTATTATATTTATAATATGCTTATTTTAACATCGCAGAAATTAGTAATAAAGTTTACAAAATATTGATTACAGCAGTAGTTCGCCAATTAAATAAATTTGAATTATAAAACTTACTTGAATTCTGACATTAATATTTATAATTGTGTTTCATCTCTTTAAGTGTTAATTGATATAAATAAATTTAATTTGTTTCATACTGATACATGCTACTTTGCACCTTTTATTTTTGTTTCATTTTACTGTATTTTTATTTATGCTTATTTTGATTATACTTCAGATTTATTTCGTTTACTTCAGAATTTCCCCACAAATAGCGCTATAAGCGCACTAGAGGATTTTATGGCAATATTAGTGATAACAAAAATCATTTGATTCAACATGATTATTATTAATAATTAACTTACACGTGCTCATTTCTATTTTGTAAATTTTATAATAATTATCAAGTGAAGTTTTAATATTTTTGTAAAATCACATACCTGCCGATCTGAAGTTTTAATTAAGTTTGTGTCACGTAATACACTAAATACTAACAAATACGATAAGTAATATAAATTTTGCGTCACCAAATATTGCTGTTTTTTTTTATTTTTTCGACTTTAATCATCGGGCAACGAGCAGGTATGTTATATAAGTGGTCTTCTCGCTGCAGTCAATGTGCAAGAAATTTACACTTTAATGAAGGCAAGGGATTATTACAAAACATTTGACGAGGAATGTAAAAATAAGGGCGATCCGACAGCCAATTTATCAAACTGCAGTGCGATATCGGCAAAAAATACTGTTAATGATATGCATTGCTGGTTTCAATAAGGAATGAATTATATAAGACTTCAGTGAACAAATGAATAAGATACAAATGAACAATATACAAAAGAATAAGATACAAAAGAATAAAATACACAACTTGCTTTTGAAGATGAGATGAATGGCGCTCTAAATGTAATAAGATCATTAATGGATAAAAAGAAATAGTTACGTCAAATAAGCGTTAAGTGTGAATCTCAAGTGCATATAAATTGGAGTCGCAAACGAGAAAAAATAATGCCATCATTTCAAATATACCTAAGATGCTTAATGAAAATCTGGTGCTGCTGCTAACAATCAATAGGACCGGGCACTAACACACCGATTTTAGTAGTAATATTTTGTCGGCGCCTACTACAAACCGATTCAGTGTTCGAAATTGCCGAACAAATAAACCTTTATTGAAAGACGTCGGCTTCGATGACGCCACTCCATTCTATATTAAGGAGTGGCTTACCCAAGAAAATGCTTAGTTATTTGCCTTCGCCTGTAGATTGTATAACACTGGTTGAAAATTTATTTGGAACAGAGAGAGAAAACTGCTCGCAAGAAAATCGAAGGACAACCGAATAATACGAATTTAATCTTTAAAAAAGTGATTTATTTCATTGTTTTTTAACTTCTAAGTAAAAATTTAAAATTATCAAAATAACCACCAAAAACTCTGTTTGCAGGCGTAGAAATATATTTTTATAACAAAATAAGAGCGCGAAAATATTCACTTTACAATACACATTTTACTCTTGCTATGAATTTATCCATCTTTGAAATTACAAAGAATATATATATACATATATACATTAATTACAACGTAATTCTTAGGCTACCCCCCATTAGAAAAGATGTTTCAAAAAATTCTCAATTTTATGTAACGTTTGTTATATTTTATAGGATTTCTGTGATTATGCTATTATATTCACGTGGACCGATTTAGAATTACGTTGTAAATTTTGATTATTTTATACAAAGTATAAAAGAGAAAGAGATAGAAATGTAAGCAAGAGGGGTCACGAGGCCAAAATGGTCGAGTTATATATATATATATATATATATATATGCACGCACTTACGTACACACACGCGTGTACAGCTACGTATATGTATATACGTGTATGCACACAGGCTGTCTAGTATATAAATATAGGTATTTTAACATCGAATAAAATGCTTCATATTTAACTAATTTAATATAATATGTTATGATAGAATTTCCTTTTGGGCCTTTAAGATCATACTTCACCGAAAGAACCAAAAATAGGTTTTTAAACAATAAGAAGAAAAAAAGTTAAAAGTGTAATTCCACATATTATAATGCGTCATCGAACTAATACATTTTAAACATGCAACTAACTTTTAAAAAAGGCAACAAGTCCTGCAAACGTTTAAATACATGGAAAAACTTTTTTATTTTAATATTCCTCTTATCAGCGTTTAATAACTTAAAAATTTATACCATTTATTAGAGGTGTTCAAATAAAACAATAAATTTCACCGTGGGGGAGCGACAGCGTCAAAAAACGTAACTGATTATCAACAGATATGTTGTAGATGGAGGGTGCTCCGTGGATGGAAATTTAAATGTTCCGGCCACTTTTCAAATGTAAAATTAAGTGTGGTCGCTCTAGAAAAGGAAGTACAGAAATTGTTTCAAGAGAACTTCTTAGAAGATTCAGGAATACATCCAGTAAACTGGGCCGTTTGTGGGCAAGGAAGTTGTCGAGTGTAGAATTTGAATGAAATACTACAAAGGTGGCGCGACTATGGTCGAATGCAGTGTTACACTCCTCGCTCCATTAAAGTGATGAGGCTGCTCTACAACGATTGAACAATTGTAATTGACGGGAAGGAGAGGAAAGCCAGAGAGCACTCGTAATAGAATGTAGGAATCGATTGTAATGTTGCATAAGATTAGAACTCCATGCAGCGTGGTAGGTAGAGCAGAATCAACTAGGTAATGGAAAAGAGCCCAGTCTATTTTAGATAAATTCCATCGAGGATAGTGGAAGGTTGACCAGTTGTGTAGTTAAAACCAATAGTAAGAGATGAAAAGGTTAGATCGAGGGAACTACAGCTAAATGGGCTTTTGTAATAATGAGAAAAACTATATTTTCAGAAAGAATGAGGTTCTCAAAAACAGAACCGCTGCTATAGTTTGAGCAACCTCATAAGAGATACCGAGCATTCCAGTCACTACCGATGATAGAAGGTTGAGGGGTGAAATCAAGGAACATATAGTGAGAGAAAAGTGACGAAGATCATAAATGGAAATAATGTCAAGCGAACGTACATAGTTGGAAGGGATGGAAATATGTACAATGTTAGGTTGATAAGGACACTGTAAGGGGAATAAAAAATCATGAGAGTGAAAAAGTGCCGTTCTTAGTAAGGATTGCGAATTCACCATAACCATCGCCACAGCAGTCACACATGATCAACTTATATCCTCTGAAATTGATAGTTATTCGCGACCGTAACGACGCTTCCGAAATAAGAGCAACACTGATGTTTTGAATATTCAACAGACCCTCTAGTGAATTTTCATTGTTTCTAAGACAATTCCATTGTAAGGTGTTAAAAACAAAAAGCACGATGAAAGTGAAAACAGAAAGAAAGAGACGACGAAGGAATTTTAAAGAAAACGGAGCAACGGAAAAAAAGAGTTTAAGAATTGACTCTAAAGGAATACTAAAAATAGAATATAAAGTGATGAATAACTAAAATACAAGATAAGCGGATAAGGGAAGGAATAAAAAATAATTATATAAGTAAACGAAAAATTAAAAGGTAAAAATATAGAAGAGGAGAGGAAGTGAAAGAGAGAACAGAGGTCGAGGACAACAGCTTAAGAGGAAAAACAATGAGTAAAGAAAGATAAAAGATAGTGGCTATTTGTAAAATGGAGCCCCTCCCCCTCCCGGTGATAAAGAAGTGCCAGTAGTTCACCTGATAAAAGCAGTTTGGAGGGCTCATTTAAGGAAAACAAAAGAAAAAGAAAAGAAAAGAAAAACATTTATTTGATAATACAATACAGAAATTTAATAGAAATAATTATCCGTACCGAAAGAGGATTTTTACCGGATCCATGAGCATGTCAGTTAATAATTTACTTAATATTAGTTAACTTTACCGGATTTAATTTGCAGGAAAAATGATACAATACAAAAGAACCTGCAATCAACAACCAAACTTACAATAAAATGATTAATTAGTAATTTATGACAGTATATTAACTTGTGCGCTGAAAATAAAACGCCTGCTACTTAGAACTAAATTAATAATTTCGAATAGCTTCTTAAAAGTACTAATTGTATAACGTTTGTTTTCTTATAATGTCGCCAAGACACAAGACTTACAAAATATTTTTCATTTAAGTGTGTCTGTAGGATGTGTTTTATCCTTGTATGTTTGTACTTTTTGTATCTATGCTTAAGTGTGTTTCGTAATCATAGTCACCGATATTATTAACTAACGTTAAGTGTCGGATGCTCTGCATGCGTCAAAATATTTCCGCGTGTTCTTTGTAATTATTTCTTTCTCGAATGTACGGCATTTTTAAGTGATCATGCATGGAGTTGGTGTATCGCGGTTTATTTAGGATTATTCTTAGACAGTGATTTTGAATTCTTTGAAGTTCCTGAAAAATAATTTAATTGGAGAGCGACAAAATTATTACGGCATATGATAGTTTTGGCAAAATTATTTGTTTGTAAATAATAAGCTTGTTTTGAAATGTTAGATGCGATTTCCTACTAAAGTAGAACGTTAATCTTTTATCAAGTGTTAGACCCCTAGGTATTGAATTTCATCCTTATATTCAACACGGCTATTCCGGATATTTATTTGTTTTCGTAAACGCGGTCGTCTTTTAGTGAATAAAATAGCTTCTGTTTTATTATCACTTATTCTAATTAGACACTTTTTAAAGTATTTAATTATCGTCTTTGCTGGATTATGAAGTCTATTTGCTATCGTGTCTGTTCTGTAAGATGTCGCTAGTATCACAGTATCGTCTGCATGTAGGTATGTTTTAGACCCTTTAATTTTGGCTATGTCGCTTAAGCATACTATAAATAAATATGGTCCTAAAATGCTCCTTGCGGTACACCAATAGTTATGTACTTCATGAGTGACTCATAATCATTTAATTTAATATAGAATTTTCTGTTTAGTAAATATGATTTTAATATACATATTAATTCCGCAGGATACTTAAGCTTAATTAGTTTATATATTACCGATATCAATTAATAAAGCACCTGTATGTTTGTTTAGATTAAAACCGCCACAGTAATTTTTTGTCACAGATTTCAGTTAATTGAATGGCTGTACTTAGTTTAGGTCGGAAGCGAAATTAATCATCAGATATTATATTATTTTCATTCCTTAATCTAATCAGTAGAATTTTCTCGAATAGTTTACTTAAATTACTTAATAAGCTAATGGAACGTATGTTATATGAGCCAAAGAAGCATCTTTACTAGGCTTTACAGGTACTACTATCTGCGAGATTTTACATTTTGAAATGCACACAATAGCCATTATCGCTTTAGTTGGTAAGTTTTTAACCATTTTGGCGCTAACTTTATCATGTCCTACAGAATTTTTATTATTTAAATTTTTTATGAGTTTGATAATTTCCTTAGGGTCAGTTGCGTAATTATTTGTATTATTTGTTATTGTAGAAAAGTACTTATTGATTGTTTTTTTTTTTTTTTTTGATGTTTCTAACATGATTGTGAGTAGATAATCCTTGATTTTGCCATTGTATCCTGTTGAAATGTTCCGCTAGAATTTTGGTCTTATTTTCAGGATCATACGCATAATTGTTGTTTGTATTTAGTATTTTCATTGGTGGTAGGTCAGTATGGTTTTTACAAAAATATTTATTTAACTTCCATAAAGAATTATCTTTTTCCGGTTATTTCGATGTATTCTTAATTTGTTTCTAACTAGCTTACATAGATGATTGTATATTATTTTATATAAGACTTATAAGTTGATAGTGAGAAAAAGGGGCTTTAATTTAAAAACATTGCCTTATAGAATCTATGTCCATTGCAGTTGAGCTATTAATTTAAAAAAAAAGACGAATTACGTAAAAATTACAATTTGCGGTAGCAGTCTTGCCATTGCGAGGATGATACATGTACCATAGAGTAGTAGCAGAGTGTCTCGCTTTTAAAAACGTTACAACAAGAGTATACTGGTGAAAGACACGATTAAAATAAATATATCTGAGCTCGACAGTGGTGATGGCTACCTTTAGTGTATTCGATGGTTAGCATAAAATTTGCTGGAATTATGCCTTTAGGAAATTCGTTCGAATGGTTAAAAATCCAGTATAAAGGAGAGATTAAACTAAAAACAGGAGAGAAAAAAGAGAAATAATAATCAAGTAGAAGAGAAACAAAATAAATGAATAAGAATAAAAACAAAATAGAAAATAGAAAAGAAGAAAAAAAAAAACAGAATAGGGTGGCCCTAAATTTCCTTTTTCTTACTTTTTAACATAAGTAATGAGAGTAAAAATGAACTTAGAAAGGATGCGGGATAAAGAGTTAACAAAGGGAGAAGAAAATGCAATGTTGTTCGCTGCAAGAAATTTGATGATAGCTTCGGTTAAAGAATTGACTGATGGAACAGTATGGGAGGGAGTGGAATTGAGATTAGCAAGGGAGCAGGGTTAGAGGTATTAAGTACTGACGAACTATTGTTATAGAAAGTGGAATTGTTGGGTAAGAAGCAAGAATTATTGAGAGCCCATCCACTAGAGGAAAGTAGAAAACGATAAGATAAGAGGGCAGGAAATTGCGGAAAAGAATTAAAATGAGTTTTAGGATTAGAATGTTTGTAGAGAGAGTCGGTGATTCAGGGCAAAGAGCAGATTTAAGGAGCGGAAGAGCCGCAGACGGAGGGGATTCGGAGTGTAAATTAGAGGACGAAACAGATGCCGAAGTACGGTTGGCATATGGAAACCCCTGAAAGATTAAATTACATGTTTTCAATTCGGATGTCTCATGAAACAGAATATTTTTCAATGCCATTATACGCTTAATGTCTGTTTGATGTGCCATATTTGGAATACAACGCTCACTACAAGTATTTTGCAATATCCGAATATCTGGTAAAACCGTCAAAACTTCGAACACCTTAAAAATCCTGGGAATAACCTTTGACGAAAAATTAAATTGGTCGACTCATATTCAGCTATTATAATCGAAATGCTCTAAAACATTGAACATATTAAAAATGGTGACCCACACAAGATGGGGCGCAGATAAAAAGTCACTGTTAATGTTATATAAAAGCCTGATAGTATCAAAAATGGACTACGGGGATCCAGATTCTGAATAGCAGTGGAAGGAACAAAGAGTTAACATTAGCTGGACATTATTGCAGCAATGCGGCTGATTGTAGGAAACGTTAGATCCAGAGCCCTATAGATAACCTATTCAAACTCTCCGATCGCCGTAATTTTCTAATGTTAAAATACTTCTCCAAACTATCGTTCTTTCCACGCAAGCCAACATACAAAAAAAAGCAATCGGCCCTTCCTGCAACTTTATAAGTGTCAAAAGCCGCAACACCACGACCGGCAGGTGTAAGAAGCGCCCAATTAAACATCACGCTACGCAAAGTCATCCACGGAAAACACACTAACAATTAACTTTAGCAATATTTTGCTTTAAAACACATCAGCGCTAACTTATACAGAAAAATAAAGGACCGCTGGCAAGCAAAATGAGAATAGCGCTTCTGTGGGAGAAAACTCTATGCTGTTAAACCGATACTGTCTAACTGGCGAACATCATTCCGACAAAACCGTATAGAGGAGGTAGCCCGCCTGAGAATTGGACATACCAAATCGCCGTACAATTACCTTTTCCAAAACACCGCCTTTCTGCTCAGAATGTCAGTGTCAACTGTCGATGTACCATACATATTGATCGATTGTCAGAAATATGAAAAAGCTATCACGATGGCATTTAAAAGCATTAATTATATACTAGCCGATGATAATGTGAATAATATTAACATTTTACTAAACTGTCTAAAAGCATGTAATATTTATAGCAACTTATAGAGATTACAGTCATGACGCAAATGGCACCTAGCTGTCGAGCGTCGTTAAATAAATAGAAATAATAAAAAAAAAATATACTTATATATATATAATTCCAGACAAAACGAAAATTTGTTTATGAATTTTCATGAACAGATTTAAATAGGTACACGAGCAAAGTCCTAGGTAACAACTAGTATATGCATATATATATATATATATATATATATATGTATATTAAAAAGTTTCTTCACGGTATCGGATTCAAACAGGGGTTGTTCTACATGCCTGTGCGGTATAAAGTGGTTTAAATTCAGCCTTTTGCTTTATTCTTTTTTATCTAATTTATTCGTGATATACATGAGAGTCCATAAAAATTACCAAAGAAGTAACCTATTGTTTAAATTTTAAAGAAATTAAGCGATATTTAAATCTGTAACGTAATAATATTTTAAAGATACATTCTATTAAATTTCGTTAAAAACGCGAAAACGGTTGTTTAAAGAATGTTTTTTAAAATTTTGCATGCTTTAAAACGAATTCACGATTATTGTTATTATTAGCGTACTAAATAAATAAAATAAAATAAATTATGCTTCGCACTCTTATTCATGTTATAAAATGTTCTGATTTTAGGTTTCCTCTAGTCGATTCCATTCTTTCTTCTCTGCACAATTCTACGATAATACTTATATTTTATGAATTTGGTTAAATCGTTTATCCATCTAGCACGCTGTGTCTTTTTCTGTAACCTCAAAACCAGAAAGTGCTTTTGTGCGTCCATCCTTTGCCCTGTAATGTGTACATCACATAGACCTAACCAAAAAACAAAATATATAAAAAACAAAAAATTAATGATAACGTGTTAAGAAAGTGAATGGTTATGCAAATCAGAACCGGTTGCTGGCTGGGGGGTTTTCGTATCCGGGAGTCGATTTTGCCTTTGATGGATGCGTGCGGTTATTGGGTCGCAAAGGAACAGGTGAACACTGTGGTGGTGAGAGGCGATTGTTCGAATGAAAAAACTCTGGAGGACACAAAAATCATGAAAGAAGATCTTCAGTGTTCGCCAAGTGTTAATCAACTCTTCGTCAAATCGCAGAAGAATTCCAATCTTTTTTAGCTAAAGAACTGGTCCGTCTTGTAAGCGAAACTAGTTCGATCCAAGAAGGTCTTAGAGTAACCCCCGATCGCTCCGAAACTTGGTTTTGTAACTGATAAAGTTCGTAATTAACAGCAAAAGGTTCGTTATCACGTTTGCTGATTCGTTCGCGTTGCGTTCTTATCAGCAATCAATTGTGTTCCGATTGCATTGTCTTCTATATCGGCCAACTCGGTGAGATCGTTCTTATTTTATTATCTTATTTTCTAATTTTAGTTACCAGCGGTTTTTAGTTTACGTTCGATTTCTTAATTTTCATTTATTTCTATTTAATCTTAATTTTATTTTATATTACGTTCTATTTCCTCCGATAAATGAGCTCGTCTAGCGGGGGCCGTTCGACGGCCTCTTCCAAAGACGGTAAACACGTCAAATCGGGTCTAGCCCTTCAAGTGATGGAGGTTGACGCTTCAGCTAAGCGTAAACCTTCCGGTCCTCTTTCGCCGGTCGCGTCAATCCCTAGTAAGGATGTACGGTTGTCGCAACCGGATTTATCGACACTTTCAACCCCAATTAACAACAATAACAACAATAATTGCAATAGTAGCAGCGGTAATGATTCTGGAGGTAAAATTATTACTAACAATGATGCAGCTAACATTAATACAATTGAAGCCATTAAAAACTTTAATATAAAGCATTCGCAAGATGTTATTAATAATACTTTTTTTTTTTTTTTTTTTTTTTTTTGGGCGCGCCAGCGGCATTGACCCAACAACAACAGAAATTAAGGAAGGGGTTAAATAAAAAGACGATTAGAAATAGAGCTTAGAAAAGATTGGAGTACAGGGATTATATCTGGAGATGGAAAGGAAAGGACAAAAGAAGAATTATACGGAGCAGGAAGACCCAGTGCCAAGATTTTCGAGTACAAAACAGAGCGCTCGGAATCAAGGGCAGGGCATTCAAAGAAGATGTGGTTTGCATCACATATGAGAGGAGAGATGGAATCATGAAGGGGACAATCGGAAGAAGAGGACAGGGAAAAACGAAAACGTGAAGAGGGTAGAAGTGAGTGATTAATACGCAGTCTGATTAAGGAAATGATCGCGGAGCGTTGATAAGAATAGGATTGAAACCACGGCTGGGAAGAGGGAACCGGTTGAATTTGAAGATAATGAGAGGCGGGATTAGAAAATAGGGAGGGATAGATGTCCGACCATAGTCGGGAATGATTAGCTGAGGAAAGAAGGAGGATGTCCGAGGTAGGAATTTTGCAGAATAAAGGACCATCGCGGGCGGCCGAACGGGCTAAAAAGTCCGCTAACTCGTTGCCCTCGATGCCAGAGTGACTAGGAACCCACAAAAGGTCAATAGTAATGGAACGGGATGAAAGTAAATTGGATATAAGAAAACGAATTAAAAGAATGATAGAATTGGAGGAATGAGAAGGAGGAGAAGAGATGGCTTGAAGAACACTTTTGGAATCGGAGACAATCAGACATTTACTGATCTCTCTTATGGATGGAATGAACGAGACTGTGCGTAAAATGGCGATAGACTCCGCTGTGAAGATAGAACAGAAGGAAGGGAGCTTGAAGGACTCAGAGTGTGATTAAGTGAGAGGGAGGTAAACGCGCCGCCCACCCCATTTTCGTTTTTAGAACCGTCAGTGAAGAATGTTAGATGAGAAGGGAAAGATGTGTCCAGCATGTGGAGGAATTCGGCTTGGATTGAAGAATGTGCGGTGAAGCTGGTTTGGAGAGGGAGAGAGAAGAGATTAATAGTCTGCCAAATGCTGGAAAAGTCATGAGAAAAGTAAGAAAGCTTGGAATAAGAAAAGACATAAGGCGAAAAATTGGAGACTCGAGCTGCTACGAGAGAAAGGATTGGGATTTTGTGAGGAGCAAATCGCCATTGGTTTTTAATACTAAGATAGGAAGAGATAAGATTAGATGAGGACACAGAAAGCCGTTTAATTAGAAAATTATAACCAAGCTGCGATCTGCGGATAAACAGTGGTTGCATAGCAGATTCAGAGAGGATAGCAAGAATGGGAGAAGATTTTAGCGCTCCAATGCACAACCGAAGGCAGCAGTTTTGAACTTTGTCCAGTTTGGTGAGGAGAGATTTAGAGGAGTTTCCATAGATGAAGGAGCAGTAATCGATTCTGGAACGAATTATAGCCTTGTAAAGGATTAGGAGAATGGAAGGGTCACCACCCCATTTGGATGGCGAAATATTAATAATAACAACAAGAATAGTTGCAACGGTAATACTAATAATAAAAATAAAAGTAATAACGACAATAATAATAACTTCGATACTACTAATACTAATAATATTATTAATAATAATGGTAATAATAATAACAATAAAAATAATAGTGATAATAAAAATAACAATAATAATGATGATAATAATAATGACAGTAATAATAATGATAATGGTAATAATAATAACAATAATAGTGATAAGCCCGGAGAGTCATACCCTCGTGATCATCCTGGTCCTTATCCCATCATAATTGAACACAGTTCTCCTGATGCTAATCTAGGAAATTACCATCCGCTTGCTTTAGCAAAATTAATAAGCTCAATTTCATTATCTTTTGCTAACATCTTCCCTCGTGGAAGAAATCGGATCTCGGTATCCTTCTCTTCCGCCTCAACAGCAAACTCTTTCCTGCGAAATCAAAATTTCCTTTTTAAGCACAACTTGAAGGCATTCATTCCCTCTACTTCTTTATACAGGTTGGGCGTAATTTCAGACGTCCATCCCTCCTTCTTAGACGACGACATTTTAACAGGTCTTGGATCGCCTATTCCTGTAATCTCTATAAGAAGAATATTTCGTACTTCTGAAGGTAAAAAAATTCCTACGAAATCCGTTGAACTCAAGTTCTCCAAATCCATCCTTCCTGACTTTGTGTCAATTTACAATCTCCGCTTCCCTGTGTCTCCTAGTATCAAACCACCTATGCAGTGCTCTAAATGTTTTCTTTTTGGCCACATTTCTAAGAACTGCCGTAGTTCCTGCACCATTTGTACCCACTGTTCCTCTAAGCACCCTCTTTCCGAATGCTCTGATCTTCAAAATCCTCCACTATGCCGAAACTGTAACGGCATCCACTATTCTAATGACCGCAGTTGCCCCGAGTGGTCCAAACAAAGGGATATTAAAAAAATCATGGCTGTCGAAAACGTATCATTTCACGAAGCTGCCAATATAAGAAACAATTCTTTTAGCACTCCAGCGTTTTCTTATGCCAGTCGCCCCTCTATGCCCTCTTCTAATTTGATCGTTGCTCCGGATACCTCTATCTCCACTCCCCACCATCCTATAAAATCTCCTACTTTCCGTAAACCCAACAAAACTAAATCTTCTTTTAATCATAAGCCTCAATTCCCTCCTCTTCCTTCAAATCATTTTCCCTCCCCCTCTAGTGGCTGGGCTCTAAACCACCCCGTTAGCTCCAACATTAATCCAGGCCTCTCTTGTACCTATGTTACCTCCGCTTCTATCTCCAATGATCCTACACCAATTTCTTCTCGAGTAGTTCATCTTCCTCCTATTAATAATTTAGCAACAGGAATAATTGACCTGCTCTCTTCCCACAACATTGCACCTTCTTCTAACTTTGCCTCCTTGCTTGTCTCTTTCTTGTCCAGTAATTTACACCTTAATTAATTTCTCCTTTGATCTCCTTTTGGCTACATCAGCTATTCAGAACGCTGCTGAGAGATGGTTCATCTGCTCACAACAGCTAATTTCAAAATTTGGAATATCTCTTCCAAATCCTCTCATTTATTTGAGAACTTTAAAATGTACGGAGTTGGTTCATTTGAATCATACTTCTAATGTAGTTAATGTCTCCTTTCCTACTGCTCATCTTTGTTATTTTAAAAAGACGCGTTGGACGGTATTTAACTATACCGGGCCAATGTATGTTCCTTTAATTTTTCAGGTTCTAATTCATAGGCTATTGACTTGGTTGTTTTTTATCATATATCATACGCGAACCAGCCATAGCTTTAAAGTTACAACAAGTCTATATAATAATAAGATGCATAGATTTCCCTTGCGGAATAATGTTTCCCATTTGTTGTTTTCTCTTAATATTATTTCTTATCTCTTTTCCTCTCCCTTATATTTCGTCATATTTCTGCAGGTTCAATCTTACTTCGTTGTTTTCCTTTGCTGCTCTGCGTCTAAATCCTTTTCTCCTCCCTTCTGCCGTTCCTTGCTCGGCGATCCAGATTTGCTTTCCTATTGCTTCCTATTTTTTCTTCCACATGATGCACAAGTTTAATATTCTCCAATGGAACTGTCGTAGTCTGAGAGCCAATCAACAGTCATTGGAGGGAATACTTGACTCCTTTTCCATTCATATTGCTCTCTTATCTGAAACATGGCTTTCCGATTCCTCTAACATATCCATTCGAGGCTTTACAGCAATCCGATCCGATCGTGTTGATGGCTATGGTGGCGCTGCCATTCTCATAAGAAATGATATCTTTTTTCTCTCCCACGACCATTCCTCTGACTTTTCTTCTAATTCTCATTCACCCAACCTAGTCTATATTTCAATCCCAAATATTTATCCTCAGCCTATTCATATAATTTCTGTATATATTCCTCCTAATTTTGATCTCAACAATTTCCCATTCACACTATTGACTTATCCTCACTCTTTCATTATTGGTGGCGACTGGAATGCTCACTCTCCTCTTTGGGGCTCTGCGCGTCACAACAGAAACGGTCGTGTTCTTGAAAACTTTATTCTTAACAACAATTTTGTCCGTCTTAATGACAACTCACCTACTCTCTACAAAGGTGCACACTCATACAGCTCGGTGGATCTGTCCTTTACTTCTCCCCACTTTGGTCTTAAATGTCATTGGAGAACTTTGGACGGTACCTTCGGCAGTGATCATGTTCCCATTATTCTTTCCTTTCAAGACCTTCTTCCCCCTCCTCCTCCTCCTAATTATCCCAGACCTGCTCTCACTCCCAAATGGTCGTTCAATAAAGTTGATTGGGACAAATTCCGCTCAATCATCGACCTTTCTCTTCCTTACATACACTCATATACTGATCCTATTCAACAATATAACGCTTTTTCTAATTCCATTTCTTCTGCTCTTGATATCTCCTCTCCGCCACTTCATCATTCCAAAAAAAACTCTTACCTTCTGTCGTCCTCACTTTGGTGGAATAATGATTGCACGAACGCCTTCAAGGATAGTGTTTCCTCCTTTCGACTTTTCCGGGCTTGTTCCTCCTTTTCCAACTTCATGGCTCACAAAGGGGCTAACGCCAAGGCTAGATTCATCCTTAAAATGTCCAACATTTTCTAGATCTACCTCCACTTCCCATCTTTGGAGAATGGCTAAAGCTTTCCGCTCCTCCAGCTCCGGACGCTCCTCACACTACAACCTTCCTTCAGAGAAGCTCTCTACCTTTCTTGATTCAATTGCTCCTTCCTATGTACCTTCCCTCGAGGAATCATTGGCTCCTCCCCTACCTGTCACATCTCCTTCTCACTTTTTCTCTTCTCCCTTCAGCTTCAATGAACTCTACGATTCCTTGATCAGTTCTTCTAATTCTAGCCCAGGTATAGACGGCATCCCTATCCTTGTCCTCAAGAACCTCTCTGAGTTAGCACCCAAAACACTTCTGTCAATCTATAATTCCTTCCTGTACACTTCTGCAACTCCACCACTTTGGAATTCCTTTATTATTATTCCTATCCCGAAGAAGAAACCTAACTCCTTCCGTCCAATTTTTTTAGCCTCGTGTTTAAGAAAACTTTTTGAACACATGATTAATAAACGCCTGGTCTGGTGGCTAGAATATAACAATATTTTTCCCGATAATATGTTTGGTTTCCGTTCTGGCCTTGGTGCTACTGACTGTATATCCTTGTTCCTTTCCGACAAAATCCTTCATTCATAGGAAATTTACCATCGCCGCGTTTGTTGATGCCACTGCTGCTTTTGACAATGTTCACTTACCTTCTTTACAAAATAAAATGCTTTCCATTAACATCCCTCTTCAGTTTACTTCCTTAATTATCAATCTTTTCCGGAATAGAACAATTCGGCTTTCTACTCCATTCTTCGACGATTCCAGATTAATTTTTCGAGGCCTTCCGCAAGGATCGTGCTTGAGTCCTACTCTTTTCAACATTTACTTTCATAGTCTTGCTACTCTTAACATCCCGTCTAAGTCCTTATTCTTCGTTGACGATATTCTCGTCTATTCCTCCTCTAATAATCTTTCTTCTGCCAATGAAGAGCTTAATTCCTCCCTTGCTATTTTGGAATTGTCGTTGTCTTCTCTTCATCTTTCTATTTCTTCTGAGAAGTCTGCCTCTGTAGTTTTTACATTTCGTCCTTTTAACCGTTCCTTAATTAACCTTTTCCTATGTCAACCCCCTATTCCTCTAGTTAACTCTTTCTCCTACCTTGGTGTCATTCTTAATAGTAATTTATCTTTTTCCGATCATATCAACTATCTATGTACATCGGCTCTCAAGAGATTAAATTTCCTAAAAGCGTTTTCCCCCTCCGGAAATGGGGTGGCGATCCGTATATTCTCCTCATACTTTACAGATCCATTATTCTTTCTAAATTAGACTATTGTTCTTTTCTTTATGCCAGTGCTCCCAAATCCCTCCTTACCAAACTTGATCGCATCCAAAACTCTTGTCTTCGCCTCTGTATTGGTGCTCTGAATTCTTCTCCAACTCCTGCTCTCCTGGCCGAAACTGGCTTCCTTCCTTTATTTATTCGAAGACTTTATCTCGGTGAAAGATTTTTGATTAAACGTCATCATATTCCTCACTCGAAACTCGTGAATTCCTATCAATATATTCTGGACAACTGGCGTTTCTCTCCTAGAAAAATTCCAATCCTTTCACACATATCCTCCCGACTTGTCCTATTCTCTCAGTTTATCCTCTCCTATAATAAATCCCCGTACTTCACTTACAACGTTGTAGAACTGTCGTTTTCTCCCAAGCTATTTTCGCTTCCCTCGAACATTAAATCTCTTCCGTTTCCTGTAATACACAACGAATTTGGTTCTATATTTCCACTTGCTTGGGCTGGGGCTTCCTGCTCCTTTTTGTGCTCGTTATATCCTGTCTTTTCCTTCTACACTTATTATCCCATCCATTGTTTCCTTCTTATTAGCGATAGCTGATCGCCTCACTGTATAATTTTCGTTTTCCCTTAATTGTTTCTGGGTGAAGGTCCTCGGCTGACGAGCCCAATTAAAAAAAAAAAAAAAAAAAAACCAAACTCTACATTCACTTTTTCCAGCTCACAGCATGGTTTTTACGGATGGTTCGAAATCTGCTTCAGGTGTCGGAGCTGCTTTTATCTTTCCTGATATCAACTATTCTGAGTCTTTTCAACTCCCTCCCTTTTCTTTTATCTTCTTAGCCGAATCCATGGCTATTTTACGTGCTATCCTTTTTATATCCTCATCATCCAATTTATCAAAATTCGTCATATGCTCTGATTCGAAAAGCGTTTTATCAGCCATCTCATCTCCATTCCCTAAACCATCGTCAGATCCTATTATTCTTTACATTCGTTCTTTAATTTATAATTTACTAACATTCCGTTCTATCTTAATTGACCTGTTCTAGATTCCGGGCCACTGCGGCATCGTTGGTAACGATCTTGCCGATTCATTGGCATGTCAAGCTGCAGTAAATGGCCGTTTCATAGACAGATTCCCCTCCCAATGTCTTTGTCCACTCTCTTATCGTTTTCACCATGACTTTTGGACTGATCTTTATCCGTCTCTTTTCTCCAATCCTAACTCTTTTTACCTCGCTATACAACCCTCTCCACCTACTTCTTCCTGGTTTAATAATTTTCCCTGCATCAGCCGTTCTGTTATTTCTTCCATAATTCGCCTCCGCTTTAATCACAGTCTGCTTCCTGCTTCCCTCTTTCGTTTTAATATTGTTCAGTCTCCCTTGTGTTCCTTCCGTCCTCCTATCTTAAATTTGACCTGTGATGTAAATCACCTCCTATTCGAATGCTCATCTATCTCCTCAGGACGCGCAGTCCTTTATTCTAAGTTGCTTAGCCTTGGCCTCCCGACCCCTTACTGTGCCCACTATATTCTTGCTCTTCCTTCTCTTTCTGTTGTTCCTATATTGGCTATCTTTATTTCTCCTGTTTCTAATCGCTTCCTGATTTAACTTTCAAGTCCCTACGTTTCACTATTTGTTAGTCCTTTATGCTGGATAAATGTCCTAAGTTGACGCGCCCAAAATAAAAAAAAAAAAAAAGACTACCGCGTTTCCTCTTCACGTTCGGCAGGAATCCAGACTGAACTATTAATGTACACCCAACTGCCAACAAGGGAACGACGACTACCCAGCAGTCGCAGCAGAATGTTACGTACAATTTTGTATCAATTTAATTAATCGCCGTCGTTTATTTTCGTTATATTTAATTAATTATTGCGTTTTCAGCAATCGGCCGTTTAAGAAATATAAGTGTTCGAAAAATTAATAAAAAAAGTATACGGTTAAAAAAGCATAAAGTTCAATTTAATAATAATAAATTAAGGATAAAATTAAATAAAATCCACGAGTTCTACAGAATATCGTGGTTGGCATCCCTGAGGGCTTTAAAATCAAATATAACGTTACATAACGAAAACTACGTGCTCCGTCCATCACACTATTTCCTTATTTTTGTGTTATGTACTATGTTTAAATTATTTTTTATTTTCCATTTTATATTATTTATTTTAATGTCCAAGACTGATCCCCCCCCCTTTAAAGAGTTTTAGTGCACTATAATGTTTGGGAACCATATGAAAGTATAGGAAAAGTAGACAGCTTTATAAATTTGGCTTTTAAAATATTTCGAAAATGGAATGCTTTTATGCGTCAAAAATTTTCTCCGTGTTTAAATTATTCTTCTGTCCAGCTTTGTTTGAGTTTTACTTTTAATTCCCCAGATAGACCAATTTATCTACATTTTCTGGTTTTTGACTTTCGGACCTTTTTTTTTTTTTTTTTTTTTTTTTTTTTTTGATTTTTCACTCCGGATGTAACCGGCAGGGAAAATTTATTAGGTAATAGAATAAATACGTAACAAACTGTAATATATCACCATGAGTATCTCAATTATATGAACACCCCATTGTAAAAATAAAAAAACAAACAACAACTGCACAAGTAAAATCGATACTTAAAACTTAATTTAAATTATTAAAGAGAAGAAACGTCAACATCTTAATACTTGAGTGTCGTGACGATAGTCGCCGCGTGTATGGATTTGGATAAATTTTCGTTATTTAGCGGAATTTATATCTCTGAATAGAAATTTCCATTTTCGTTAATAGTAATATGGGGACCACATCTTCTGGTGCATCTTCGAAAGCGGTACAAATAACTTTGAAATCTTCCGTGTCGTTCAGTGAGAAATTGCGTTACATAAGATTCGATATTATTTATATTAACTGGATTAATTTTTACACGTGTGGGATGAATAAGTTAATCTCCCGGTTGAACTTCCAGTTATTCTGCATTTCATTGATTCTGTTATTTAGATCTACCGCAATATCTTATTAAATGTTTATGATAAATAATTTTATGCTGCATTTCGCAATACAGTGACAGCTGCCCCGCTATTATTAGCAACGCGTCAGTGGATATTGTTCTATATGTTCGAAGAGTAAACAAAAAAAATTTCCTTTGAAAATATTCACTGATAGCTTCTGTATACTGTTTAAGGTTTAAGACCTCTTCGAAGACAAATAAACTATAAATAATTAACGGAATAATCAACATTTTATATATTATTAAACGATGATTGTGTGGTTCATCCCATAAGAACGTCCCGAGATGGAATGTAACTTATTTAGAACAATTGCTACTTTACTTGACAAGTACTTGAAATGCAAATTGAAACTATAACCAACAATCCAATGTAATGCCTAAGTACTTCAATGAATCGACGATATTAGTCTTGAAATTTGCTTTCGAGAAATGTAACACAACGGATAATAACTAAAATTTTCTGTAAAAAAAAAACAAACAGTGAACTGATATATATGTGCATATGTTTTTGCTTTTTTTTTGTATATTTGATAAAGATCATCCAAATGGATTAAAATATTACGCCAAGTCAAATATATACAGGGGATGTCGTTGAAGAGTTATAATAACGTGTAATAACATTTCTGGCCTATATTAATATTTGTTTTTATTTTAATACTTCAACACAAAAAATTTAATGTGTACGAAAATGTAGCTTTCAAATTAAGAAATATTCGATTGCTCGTGAAACTTATTTTAATATCAATTGGATTTGCAAGTTCACATCTAAGCAAAGTTCAGTAGATATGTATGAATTAGTAATTCGTGTATATATGTATACGTGTAATTGGTCCTGAAAATGGCTCTAACGATTTTAATGCAATTCACGAATTAGTGGGCTTTTTTAAGGTCTAGAAATATATCGGTTATTCTATAAAATAGAGACCAGCAATGTTCTCGTGTCATGCGTATCTTGAATTTTTAATAAAAAGTAAATAAAGAATAATTGTTAAATAGAAAATTAAAATTTCCCGTCGAAATATGCATATATTCGTTCATGATATTTCTCTATGGTGACTTTTTAATATTGTGCAAACTAAAATGCACTCGATGCAATCGGCAAATTCAGTGTACTACTACGTGTGTATTATCGTTTTATTTTTAAATGTTTGTGAAACTCGTAAATATAATAATACTCCTTGATTCTCGTCCGCGAGTGTGGAATAAATCCGAACAAAGCCATAAGCAGCTAGTAATAATAATAGCAGCAAACAGTAGCAAGTAACCGCAAGGAATAGTGTTCCGCGATGATAACAGAAGAGCGGATAGCAGTAAATTCCGTGCGTATTCGAGGAATTCTAAAGGCTTTTCAATAATTCCCGGTCCACTGTTATAGCACATATTTAATATATTTATATAAGAATGAAGAGGCTTCATCGGTTTTATCAAACCGTTTTTGTCCGCTGCTCATACTTTACGTTTGTTTTATAGCGATGAATTCATCCATGTAAATAAAAAAATAACGGGAAAAAAAACAAAACAAAAAAAAAATCACGCTTTAAGCATTCTGCTAAAATCACGTTTCTAGGATATAAAAAATGGTAACTGTAAGTCAATGCAATATAGCAAATTTGGTAGTTTCGTTAAGTTCTACTTACACTTACGCACTTGACGTGACGAAATCATCACGGATCACGCAAATTAAATATTTGTTTCTAGTTCGAGAAAGCTTTTCACATTACAAAAATCACACAAGGAAACTCTCGTAGAATATTACGATTATTGGTAATTTTTCAAATTTCGCAAAAAATTTGTCCTTACACATTTTTATAAAAAAAACTTAATTGCTGTGAATCGAAAACGTTTTAACTGCTTCGAGTGCGTTAGGTGCGTGCTTGTCGTGTGTGGGTGCTATGGGTGCTGTGGAATTTATTTCACAATTATCGGCAAAAGTGGGACAGAACCGGAAGGAAATTGGTCGGGTGTCAGGATGTTGCAACGGACGAATTACCGGGAACAACTGACTTTATTGAAATGTATGCACGCGGGCGCACACTACCAAAGGAAATTAGACGACTGAACTGGGAAGAAGAACTGAAGCGCCGTTCGCATAAATAGCAGCCGGCTAATATTCTAGCGTATAATAACAGAATAACGCTGTTATTTACGATATGGCTTTTACTTTTTCAGGGGGTAGCCGATGAGCCTGCAGCAAATGTTGGCCGGATCGTGTTTTTTTTTCGCTGCTATTTCTGCGCTTTTTCTATGTGTCATTATTTTGAACGTCAGTGAAAGGCTGCTGGAAATAAATCTAGCGACGCCTGGCCTCTCAGAACAGTTACAGATATCACAGCGAGGCCGCTGAAGCCTCTCCGAGCAGATATTTCGCATCTATAAACAGATATTTCGCAGTCGAACGACGGCGCCGCTTCCACTAGCAAAGCAAACGTCCCTGCCGGTCGCTCCCCAGTCCGACGCGCTCTAACCAAACTAACAGGCAATCTTTTACCTTTCGACTGCTCCAATCTGCACTGTCTAAATATAAATGTCTTACCTATATATCTGGAACAGTATGCACGCTTCAAAGAAAGTTACATTTAAAATAAATCGAGCATATCAAAAGACGACGAACGAGGTAGAGCACACGTCAAAATTGGAAACTGGAATGAATTTTGCCAGCTGAATGGAACAAGCAGAGTTGGCTGTGATATTATAAAAATAAGCGCGCGCCACTACAACGAATAAATTTGTATCAGTAATCCGGCCTACGTGTAGTGCAATCATTACTTTCAGTCGCAGAAATTGCTGCTAACAACTAACTTCATTTCCCCGTCCTGTCCTCAAGATAAGCGGCCTCGCCCCCTTATTCCTTTGCTACACATCATCGCCTACTCGAAAGAAGAATAAGTGACGCAACCAACGGGCATTTACCTGGAAATACAGTTGCCTCGCCATCAACTCCAGTCTGGAGCTTTTGTTTTTTTTTTTTCTTTCCCAACAATTTCTTCGTATCAGTGACGTTTGTTTTTTATCTGCAGCACTAACAGTGAAACGATGTAGTTCTTAAAATTGTTCATTTATTTACAATTTCATGTATACACTCATAAAGAAACATTCTCAGCGCGTGCTGCTCAAATATGAATAGAGCGATTTTCTCGTACATCTAAAAATGCATACTTTTTATAAGAATATAATTAAACATTTTTAAAGCTAAAAAGAAATATGCAAATCGTTTCAATGTTTTTACTGAAAACGTTCATAGTATAATACGGGGGAACAGCACAAGCTCAGATAACAGAGTAAAATGATGTTTGCCGGTTTTTTTTCCCCTCATAAAGACATTGGCCCAAGAAGAGGGGGGACGGATGAGAAGCGGAATCAGATGTTTATGCGATCAGATATGAAAGATAGGAAAGACTCAAGTGCTGGAATGACCGAGCGTGATGGCAAGGAGTGGACAAAAGATGCACAATACGGAGTTGGAAGACCAATTGACAGAAGAGAAGAGTAAAAGGAAGAACGTTCGGAAGCGATAGAGGTGCACTCAAACAAAATGTGATTAGCGTCACCTATAAAGTTGTGAGAGGAAAGGTGTAGGGGACAGTGAGGAGAGGGGACTAAATAAAAGCGAAATAAGGAAGCAGGAAGCAAACTGTGCCCAAAGCGTAGACGACAGATTGCAGAAAGAGTTGAACGCCGCATGAAGGGAAAATTAAAAAACCATGGATAAGACGGTAGATTAGGCTGGATAAAGAGATAGAAGGAATCCGGATTTGAGAATGAGGAGGAATACGAATTTAACCATAGTTTGGAATGAGCTGAAGTGGAGAGGAGATTAATATTATGGGATGAAAAGACGCCGAGGAATTCACCGGTAGAAGAGGATGAACGAGAGCGTATGAGAAGGATTATGTAATCATCAGAGGAAGAAGGAAAAGAAGAGGAGATGGCTTGAAGGACACTGTGGGAATCCGATATAATAAGGACATCATGCGAAACTACCTGTGCAATGCTTTTTACTTTATATTGAATTAAAGAAAATAAGATGTGCAAAGGGTCTTGGCGTGAAAGTAAATTTTTAGAAGTTAATGACTACGAAAAAAAACTGTCAAAATTATTATTATTACAAATAAACGGATATGTACTTAGGACGCGCATTATGTAACTGAAAAATTATCAACAAACACACAAATACGACATATTCGTAAATTGAAATTTCGTTACTCCATAATATTGCTATAAGAAACTGACCACCATTTTTTAAACTGATTATCTTCCTTTCAAAACTATCCGCAGTTTAATATTAAATGCTTAATACACCTTTTTTTTTTTTTTTAGCAGAAAAAAGAAGGACAAAAGGCGTAAACATTTTGGCTAAAATTTGATATTTTTTATTTGTTTTTTTTTTGTTCTATGTGCAGGCAATGGATATGTGTGTTTTTGTTAGAGTTTCTCTATGATTTTTATTAATACAACATAAATTTTTAAAGAGATGTATATTTCATTAAAATTATTTACATTTAGTATGTTTATTGCATATTGTCGGAAATACTTTTCCTCCTTTGTTATTACATATATATTTAATGCTACTGAAACTTACACCCAAAAAAAAAAAACCCAAAAAAACATTTGAAAAAAGCGGCTATTTTACTACAGTTTTTAGTAAAAACATGTTATAAATTGAAAGGTATCGTCCCGATAGTCTTGTTGTTAGATCGATTTCCGTCGTAGAAGTCTTTAGTTCGATCCCACAGATGACGACAGTAAAATACGAATAATTAAATTAACCGCTAATAGAAAATCATATGGAAGGCAATGGCAAACATGCACACCACATCATACGTGCGCCAATTGTGATGTGTAGTAAGAAAAATAGGGCACTGCATTTTTTGTATATCGATAAAGCAATGGCAATATCAGTTTCAATTTGCATGCATACTCGCATTGTATATAACAATTGCCCTTAGTATACTGCATTTATACAGCTAGACTGTACAAATAGGTAGTCGCCGACGCTCACATGCTGGGTAATGTGCAATATGAAGAAGGAACTAAAAGGACATACTATATTTATATTTATAAGTCCGGTGTACCGGAATTACGATTATGTCTGAATTCAAATCACGATTAGTAAAACTCGTGATTTTTAGTGTTCCGTTTTTTTTTTTTGTTTTTTTTAGCAATTTAGTGATTTTACGCTATAAACTCAGTTTTTAACGTGACACGGTATTTGTAAACAAATAAAAGAAAATCTAAGATCAATATAACACATAAATGGCCCGTGGAGTACTACTACAGGTGGTTGCATCTACTAGAGTCACCTTCTTCAGTAATTAGTTACCCAGACGCTAGTTCCACTGATAGAGAAACGAGATAACTACACCAGGAGTGTGAGTTTTACATACGTCGCGCGCGGTGATAACCTTTTTAGCGGATTTCGCGCAGATCAGCAAGGCTAAAGTAGAACTCACAAAGTATTTTCGCTGATAGAAAAACGGGGAAGAAGGCTCACTGGCCGGAGCTGTTCCTACCAAAAAAAATACCGTTAAGCTTTAACCGCATTTCCTACAAGACGAACGGTCAGTTTCGTGACAAAGTACCCACCAATCGGATTAATGAATAGCACAGTTTAAACAGGCGCGGGTCCTTTCAGCTAAAGGAGAGTAAATTGTAACAGAAAGTCATGCGGAGGGCAAAGGGAAACAATTAAATTTCTTTTTCTAAAAAGTCCCCTATACACACGTTAGTAATGTTGGTACCGATAACGAGATCTATAACAGCTATGGTGGTGCCAAGCCCGGTGGGGGGAAAGAATAACGAGGACTTCTTTCCAGGCTATAGCAAACGAAATCCCCCCCCCCCCCCCCCCCCAAGGACATAGAATTAAAACCTGGAATTACTAGCTAGGCCTAATCAGAACACATAAAAAGAGGAATGGACCGACATAACATTCGTGAATTACGAACAACAGACACCGGATACAAATCAGAAGGAGAATATAATAGCGGATCCAAAAAAAGTAATTTATTCAGGCAGCGAAAATAGACCAGGAGGAATTGCTATAATTGCGGGGAAATTATATTCCACGAAGCAATGATAGGTATAAAAATTATTGGTCATAGATTTATAATAGTCCAACCGCGCTCAAAAAATCTTTAAAAAACTAGAGAACAATACATATTAGAGAAGTGCAGACTGAAGACTTCTGTAACTGAAATCGAGTGCTCTATAGGCTATCGATACAGCAAATTACACATATTTAATAACAAATGAAAACATTAAGCAGCAATTATAGAAGGAAATGAATTTATTATAATTTAATTACAAACTGTAAGTTCCCTGCGAACTTGTTTTTATCAGCAAATGAGAAAAATTCGTATTGAACATTCTTCGTTTCAATCGGGGGGGGGGGGGGGGGGGCATTTTTGATAATTAAAAATATCACTGATGCTAAAGAAAGAATTCGTCTATGCTTAGAAGTTGATTTTTTTTTTCCGTTTACGAACATTTTTGTTAAAAATATACACCAGTATCGATGATAATGTTAATGGCATTTTTTTAAAAATAATGATAATGTTCCTTTGTATGTTACAATTCATTTTGCAAGAAAAATTAACAAAACGATGAAAAGGATCCCTCTGTTCAAATCGAGTGTGCATTGCAGAATTTTTTTTTTAAACTAATGTGATCTGTGCGGTGTGTCAGATTTGAGGCACGCACGAATTGGTTTGATTTTCCTTTAAATACATGCAGATTTGAAATAGTCTGTTTACAGCATCGATTGCGTCACTAGCTGCGGTTTTACGTATTTTAATAATGGAACAATTAATTACGGAAATGGCAGTGGCGTAGCGTAGTGGTGGCGGGAGGGGCGGCGAAATTTCACAATACATAATAATAATATCTTGTAAAAATTTGAACCATTTCATTTCATATTTTTGTCGCACCTACAATTCGGACCGATTAAAATGAGCATAGGGAACAACTTTTTATTATTTATTCTGTGACGGAACCGGGGAATCCTCTTTTTTTAAAATTTAAATGAATGTAACCATCTTGCTCGTTGAAGTGACTGACAACACCGTCCGTACTGACTCGCAGTTATCCCCCTGTTTTATTTTGTGTTCGGATTGTACTAATATTCAGCGAGAATGACTTCTTTCGTATAAAGAATAGTGTTCAATAATGCCTGATAACACCTGCAAATTAGGTTACAGTACGGGTAAATCCCTTCAAGGAAGTCCGTGAGTGATGCTTTAACAACTCAAAGAAAGTTTTATTTATTGCTCGATCGTCAGTCGTCCAATTTACATTGCCTTCATCGTATATTACGCCTTCCAACCTGCGATTTCGGTGCTCATAAGTGGGAGCGTATCAAACAGGGAATGAGTGGGGTATTTCCCCCTCGAAGAAAAAAAATCTGTCGGAATTTTCGGAAAATTCGAATTCGAAGTCGGCAAAACAAATTTACCGGTCATATATGATAACAAGTATGAAGATGTTTTTCATAATTTGGTGCATAATAAAAATAAAATTACGAATTAGTAATTTGAAATGAAAATTAATTTTGGTTTATTTAAACTGAAAACTTTGAGAAATTCAAGTTGATTCAGTTCGACGGCAAGCTGCAATATCGGCGAATAAAAATTTGTTTTGTAAAAGCAATAATTAGAGAAATATAGAATTCATATGCACCGATTTGAAAAAAAACAAAACAATTCATTTATCTGCGTCGGCTGGATACAACAGTATAGAATAGTCAGCAGAAAGGTGATATGCTTGGCAGCTCTAAAATTTTAATCACCTATATGTCACCAGAAATTCAAAACAAACTTATTGCAATTTTGGGAAATAAAGTTCGCCAATATATGTATCATCAGACAAGTAAAAAAAGGCCAAGTATTATTCGATTATATTCGACAGTAATTCAGATGTTTCTCATAAAAATCAAACAAGCCAGGTATTAAGACATGTAGTGATTGAAAATCTGGAAGTACAAGTAGTGGAATCTTTTATAGATTTCATTGAAACAAAAGATAAATCTGCAGAAGGAATTTCAAAGATGATTTTAAGCAAGCTTGAA
The DNA here is from genome assembly GCA_039619475.1 of Icerya purchasi. NCBI lineage: Eukaryota > Metazoa > Arthropoda > Insecta > Hemiptera > Monophlebidae > Icerya > Icerya purchasi. The sequence goes on from CM077115.1 coordinate 588,775,050, forward strand.
GCTGATGGTCTTGATATAAACAACTGTTGAGGACAAGCAAGCATATGACAATGCTGCTGTTATGGCTGGAAGACATTCAGGAGAGTTCAGCAAAGAATTAAAGAAATAAATCCTAAAGTTGAATTCGTACCTTGCTCAAATCATTCATGAAACCCGGTTTGTTTACACGCTGCCTCAGTTGAGGCGAGTTCAGTAATTTTTTTCGGCACATTAGAACGTTACTATTCACTTTTTTCCATGTCCACAAATCGTTGGGAAGTTCTGATAGCAGCTACAGGTAAACATTTAAAACGTGTTAAAGATATGCGATGGAGTGCAAGAGTGGATACCATAAATATGACGTGGCATCATTACAAAGACATTGTCGTTACTTTGGAAAAACTGTCAGAGACGGTTCAAAACTTAATCACAAGAACAGATGCAAGAACTTTACTAATTGTGATGCAGTAATTTTCCATTCTTTGTTTCTTGGGCCTCTGACAACCGATGTTACATGAAGTGAATGATGCACAAAAATATTTACAAACAAAGGGACTTGATGTAAGCCTGTGCGCTCAGAAAGTAAATGCTTTGCAGATGGTACTGATAGAGAACCGAGAAGAATGAGTAGACGACGCTGTACGTTAGGCAAAAAATACGCGTGAAGAACTTGGCATTTCCATGGAGCCTCAGAGGCGCATAACAAGAAGGCACATTTTTAACTTGTCTTATGAAAATGAGTTGAGACAGAAGCTTATTTTTTCGTTAGATAGAATAATTGTAGAAATTCGTGAGAGGTTTCAGCAGTTACAGAATTTGTCGGATAAATTTGCGTATTTAACGCCGGCTATATTATTAGATTCGGGCGACATTAAATGTAATCTAGACTATGCATCTGCCGAAATTGACGAGCAGGTCTTCAAGCTCGAACGACTTAGACTGCGGACTTTCATTGCTGCCACAGGTAATGAAAATAAAATAATTAATGCGGATCACTCGAATTATTAAAATTTATTGTAAAATCCAAGCTGGAAGATACGCTGCCCAATATTATAATAATGTTCCGAATATTCCTTATAATTGTCATAAGCAATATCAGTTGTGAGAGAAGTTTTTCAAAATTGGAATTGTTCAAAAATTATTTAAGATCAACAAATACTTTAAAGCTAACCAAACCGGTTATCTTATCTATTGAGCAAGAGCTATGTCATATAGATATTGATAGTGCATCAAAAGTCTTTTCTCTTAAAAAATGTAGACGAATAGAATTTTAGTTAAAGACAGAAGTTTTTAATTTTTAATCCTATCAGTTATATTATTTTTTAATAAAAATATAAATACTAACAGTATCGTTCTAGTTCTAATTGTAAGTTCATTTGTGTTTTATATTCAATTCGCTAATAACTTAATCTTGTCAACAGTTAACACATAATCATAAGTGTTCTGTACCTATTATATCAACGCAAGTGGCATACGTGTAAGAATTTTTGTAATAAATGTGATTATTATATTGAAAAACATATATATAAGACTTTTTTATTTGTATCCTGTATAATACTAAGTAATGATGATTTTTCTTTTGAATTTAAATACCTAAATAAGGGGGCGGCGAAATTTGCCTGCGCCCCGGGCGGCGGAAACCCACGCTACGCCACTGGGAAGTGGGGAAACAGGCGGCCGATTTTTAAAATGCGCCTTTATTATTTTTAATTTGAAGAGATAAATGGTGAAATTCACCGAATGTGTTTCTCTCATTCTATAAATTTGATTTACTTTCTTTTTCTTTTTTTTTTGATAATATTAGCTAATAATAAATTATTATCGCAAATAAGTGATCTTTTAACACTTTTAATATGATCCGTTGAAATATAAAAATTATGCAATTGCAAAATAAAAATATAACGATGTAAACAAACAGCTCCTGATAAACAAACGCACGCATGTACCATTCATACTGGACACGAACACATTTTCCGCGCATCGGTGAGATTATCTTCAAATCGCTCGCACGCATCGTACGCTCAATTTCGACATGGCATAACGTTTACAGCGGGTTATTCAAGATGGACGCAAATATGACAAGATCTGATTTTTCTTTTTTAATTTGATTCGATAATGTTATTATTTGATAAATACTGGTTTAACAGATTGGTAAAAGAGACCTTTGTTACTTCAATTGTTTATGACCCACCGTTTAACTACGACTATGCCTAAAATTTATATAATTGTGTATTATGATAAAGCGGAATAGTATTCATTTAGGTAAATTTAATTTTTTTTTTTTTAAATAAAATTATAGTTATGATATAGTAATTTTACGAAACACTTAAGCAGTTGCGATGGTGGTGTAATGGTGAGCATAGTTGCCTTCCAAGCAGTTGATCCGGGTTCGATTCCCGGCCATCGCAGAAATATTTTGTTTTTTCCTTTTTTTCCTTGTTACACACTTAAAAAACAATTCATACTTTTATTTCTTAAATTAAAAATATATTCACTTATTTTGTCAATAAATTCATAACACACACGCAACAAAATAATAATGAAAAAAAAAACAATTATTTTTATTAATAAATTTTCAATTTTTAATTTCGATTATATACCAATTTATTATTAAAGATCATATCGTTAATAATATTACTTTAATTTAAAAATAGTAATAACAATTTATATTTAAATTATTAAATATTTTTTAAGTAAACGATTCAAATAATAAATCAGTTTTTTATAATAAAAATAAGCCATTTGTGTAAATAAAAAAACCCACATTCGGTGTGAAGAAAAATGAAAAATTTAAATACATACAATTACTCAAGTTTTACAGTTCACTTACAACTGCGTTTAATTTCACTAACAATAAATAAATTGTTACATTTTTATTATTTCAATTTGACCTTTTTCAATATTCTTAATGTGAAAATATAAACAATTTAAATAACTCATTTTACAAATTAAAAACATCGTACTCGGCCAAAAATTCTTTCTTTTACCCGCACATCATTGATAAAATAATTAGAAAATTTGAATCCAACTCATATGCACAAAATTAAATGTACACAGACCAAATATATCGTATTAATTATCACCGTAGAAGTTTATAGCAAATCAAAAAAGAGTAAATTAATGAATGCACCTAAAAACATATTTATAAAAATGGTATAAAGAAATCCGTGTACGCTGTAGTTAAAACCGTGATATTTCAAATTTACCTATTTTTACTAAAAAACCAAAACTAGGACGTACAATAAAATTTCTTTCCTGAAATTGTGGAAAATAAATAGAGATTTTTCTCTCGTCCAGTGATCGCTCTTTATAAAATTGCGTTTCATTGCAAAAATCGGTAATTTAATCAGAATTAGAATCAGAATATATTTTATAATAATAACACATGATAATATAACAATCGAAAACTGAAGTTTTAACCCGCTTATGCGCCATGGAAGCACGAGCAACCGAGATGTAATTAATTAGACATGAACCAATCTATGTTTATAATCACCAGACGAATGAGTTGTATAATTTCAAAACACCAAATTGTCCGCATTTACAATTTTCTGATTATTGAGTTCGAACATGTACACAGTAATGGAAATAATATTAAAAATTATACTATATACAGTTAACATTAGGCACACTCATACGGAGCCCCTAGGACTGATGAGTGAACTTCAATCATAATGGGAATAATTTTACTTACTAGACTAGGGCTAAAGATAAAAATAAGTAATAGTAATAAATATATTAGTAATAATACTAATTAATATTATTTTTAAAAAATTGTAATTACAATAATTTAATGTTCAATGTTTAAAAATTTAAACTATTTTAATGGTAACAACAGTGTAATATTTAAAATCTAAAAAATGTAATGTCAAGATATATATATATAGAGCAATGCATGAGTCAATTTATGTTTCGTTGATTTAATGCAATTTAAAAAAGGCAGAAAATATAGCTTATTTAGAAACATCAAATTTGAAATTAACCCATGCTTACAATTTTTCACTTAAGCAACTTTATTAATTAATATTTTGATTTAAACTAAGTGCGCATAATGATTAACCTCGATCTTAATTTAAACTCATATAATTGATATTTAGTTTCAAATTAAACGGAAGTAAAGCTAAAAGCGAAATCGATATGTATTAGAATTTAAAGAAATGAATATTAATTGAAAATATAAAATTAATATAATCGAATGCTAATAGTTTATAAAATAGTATGAAAATACAATATCCGGAAGTATAGTAATACATTATAATCTACAGTTAATAAAACGACTTGAGATACGCATTGTAAACATGTATGTTTTTTAAATAAATAAACTAAAGGAAAAGTGAAGCTTTAATTTTAATTTGAAATAAACAATTCTTTTCTTCTAAAATTTAAGACTTTATTTAGTTTAATAATCGAATTACGAGACATTAAGTTAAAAATCTTATAGACCACGAAATATAATATCAAACCAGAGATATTGTGTGTGGTACTTACAAAGCGGTGTTAGGGAAAATCTATTCTGGTAAATATAAATCGAATGTTAAAAACAATATTTAATGATACATCAAAGCAAACAGAAAGAGAAATTTCACTGATTTTAGGCTGTGAAATGATTTTAGTTTCAAAAACAACTGAACTGTTTGTCTTCCACGTAACGTAAAATTATAAAATGTCGCATAATCTCAACGAACTATGTTTAATTATTTTACTACGTTTTGTGTCAACACCAATAGCGATTTTACACCAAAAAAAAAGAAGCGAGTACATCTCAGAAATAACAATTTTTTGCCAGTACATGTATGCTATAGGTATAATATTAAAAGTACCTTCTTTCATTTCTTCTTCATAAATTTGATAATTTTCTTGGTAATTCAAGTTTCCGGCCTGCGAACTTCAATATTAAAGAATAATAATACAAGTGTGGTACTGAAGTATAGCAAAAACTGTGTTTTTGGTTTATAATTATTTTTCCAGCTTGATTTTATCTAAAATTATCAAACACACACATATATATATATATATATATTGTGAGAATTGCATCTAGTTTAAAATAGAAATCGTAGTAAACTGTAAAATTCTTATATTTGAAATGTCCATAAACATTTACTGCAAGTACTAAATCATTATTAGATATGTATTTTTATCGTTTAATATGAAATCGCAACTTTTTTTCCTAAAGGAAATAATAATTGTTTTCTGAAATTTCTTACAAGCCCTAGTTCGTTTATGTAATAGATTAAATAGCACTTTGTGTATAGGTGTCGGTCGTTTCTTTTTTCTAAATTTCTTAAATATAATATTGGATTTGAGATATAATCACTTGGTTTCTTTAATATTTTTTCGCAATTTTTACACAAAGTGGTCATACTTTAAAATTTCATTTTCATCTATCTGTAAAAAATTCCCCCTTAATTACATTTTGAACAGAAACAATTATTAACTTCTACTAAAGAAGAAAAATAAGAGAAATAATAAGAAACTAACTAAAAATTCCTTTTTAAGTTAGCCGAAACAACCTACAGAACATTTATACCACACTATGATGTAGTTATTATGTCATAACGAGAATTCAAATACAAACTCCATAGTTCTCAAGGAAAATAAATGAACACGCGAGATAAAGTTGTCACATTTAAACGGGTTGATGTACTTTCACTACATGAAATATAAGAATATCTCAGAATATCGCCAATGTGCTAAAATTTCTTGAAAAAGTGGTAAACAGCAGACTGAAGGAAGAATCTCTACTGCGATATCAGTGCGGCTTTCGTAATTACGGATGAACGTGTCAGTTCAAGTATTGTTTTAACGAATCCATTGCTCAAATATGTGACAAACAATCATTATTTTTAAGCTTTCTTCGTTTAAACCTAACAAATGTTTTAGACAATACATCGAAGTTCCTCCTAAATATTATGGCGTTTTAGCCATAATAGGGTATAACAGAAATTTATAAAAATGATAAAAGGTAGTAAATATATCTTAAAACAGGGGTTGGCTACCCGCGGGCCATCTTGAACATTTTTGTCGCCCGCCAGATGGCCAAAGCGGCACTAGTAAAATAAATATTTTTTAATGATTTAATTTTTTTAAATTGAATTTATATTTATATATTTCTTATATTTAATTTTTAGTGTTATATATTTCTTATATTTAATTTTTAGTGTTATACATATATTTCTTCGCAGTGTGTGTGTTTCGTGTCATCATTATCATATTATCTATGTTTACAGTAAGAATAATAACTAACAATAATAAATAATAACAGTCGTTATGTTTCAATTTTTCACTATAAAAAAATGTTTATAGTGGGTCTAAATCTAATATGGGGATACATGATTTAATATGCGGCCCGCAGAGTTATTATGCATTTCGAAGTGGCCCGCAACATCATTTGGGTTGGCTAGCCGTGTCTTTGAAGCTCAGGAAATTCTCCGAGTATGAGACAAGAGAGGACGGGTAGTATGTGATAATAATAATAATAATAGTAATAACGGTAAAAATAAGTTTGTATATACGAATTATTAAATAATTTTGTGGCTAATTATTTTAGATCATTTCTGGCTAGTCCGTAGTAGTACGTAGAATAAGTTTTACTTTCAAAAGGAATTAATTTATATTTTACTTTTCTAAAGAATCCGTTTTTAGTAATCATTCGTTATTATTCAAAAAAATCCGTTAATGTATCTAATAGAATTTGTTATATTTTGATTAATAATTACAATAAAAAATTAAGAATAATTTGAACGTTTGCAATGGTGATAAAATAAAATTTGTAAAGCAGTTTCGGATTTAAAAATATTGATCAACTTTTCGTTAATCGTTCACGGTGGCGAAAGAAGATTAAGATATCGTATTAAATTTGATTAATACTGTATCAGTAATATATCGTATATCAGAAGTTATAAAATAATACCAGTTAGTGGAACCAGAAATAATATCAGCGTGGGATGTAGAATTCAAATACTTCAATATTAACAACCTAGAAAAAATAAATATATAATTTTTTGGTACTGGTATAATTCTGTATTATAGAATTATTGTGATTTGTATATTAATTGTGAAATTATTTTTTTGTGCAGTTGTCAAATTTTTTGAATCTTTGTTTATATATATAATTAATCAAATCAAATCACTTTATTACTAATATTATAACTGTACAATGCCCATCTATGCGCATATCTGCACGAGTGATGGAATGCTATATAAACAATAAAAATTTCTTAATAACAAGACGAAAAAATAAAAAAGAAAACAAACATAAAAATGTAAAAATTGTACCGGAACTTCGATATTTAAACATGAGAATGGAGAAAAAAAGAACGATGGAGAATTTTTTTGAACTAATGAAGCATAAATAAATGAAATATATAATAAAAGAAAAAAATATATATATATACGCATATTAGTTCAGAAGCGGAAAAATTGATTACTTGTGTGTGGAATCGTGCAAATAAATTATTAGATGTTTTCGTAGTAGCAAGGGAGAATACGGGAAAGATTTTAGATGAGGAGGTAACAAGTTGAATTTAATCGGAGCCTGGTAAAAATAATCTGCATTCTCACGTGATGTTTTTTATATTTTGGAATGCTTGCATACAAATTATTAGATATTCTAGTTACTCCTCCCTTGAACGATAGGTAAAATCTATTTTTATATTTATGAATAAATATGAGAATTAGAAGATCATAAATTGTTTTAAAATCTAGCACACATTTTTCCGACCCATACGTACGTTTTTATTACCGATTTTTGTAAAAGTTTTATTCTATTAACATGGTAATGTGCAATTACCCCCCAGAAAATTATACCATAAGTCAATATTGGCTGATAAAGTGCTACATAATTCCGAACTAAATATGCTGATGGAAAATAATGCGATACATAGTAAAACAAATAATTTAGCTTCCTCAATTTTTGAGAAACTTACACGGTATGTGATGATCAATTTAGTTTACAATCGAACATGATATCGAGATATTTAATTTCAGGAATATTTTGTATTTCATTATTATTGGCTAAGTAAAGTCTAATGTTATTCAAAAGTGGGTGAAAGCACATACTATATATGACATATTTGGTTTTAAATAAATTCAGCACCAATCTGTTTTTATTTACCCATTTCTCTATTAAATTTATTCCATCTTGCGCCAATTTTTGTAAAATATGCGGGTCGCGTGCATTCACTAGCAATGCCGTATCATCTGCATAAAACAAAAGTTTCCCGATAGGTTTTAATAGACACAGATCATATTTATAAACATTAAAAATAGAATTGGGCCTAAAATACTTCCTTGGGGAACCCCAATATTCTGTTCGGAACTATATGCATTATATATTTTAGTAACATATCATCTGTCAAGTAGATAAGACTTAAACCGGTCTAAAACAAACCCACGGAATCCAGCTCTTTTTAATTTTATTAACAACAACTCATGATTTACAGTGTCAAATGCTTTTTTTAAATCGAAATATATAGCTACTGTGGGCCTCCCAACTTCTAGGTTATCCGTAGTGTAAGAGATATGCTCAAACAATGCCAAATCCGTACCACCTTCAGGCAAATACCCCAATTGATTTCCACTAAAAAAAATTTAACTCAAGTAAATAATTTAACATTTTTATCTTCATACACTTTTCAAATGTTTTGGAAATTGTTGAGAATATGCAGATTGGTCTGTAGTTTTCGGTGAGCTCTTTACTGCCACTTTTAAAAATTGGAACAATAACTCCGAGCTTCAGAATATCCGGAAAAATACCTGATAGAACGGAATTATTGAGTAGGTATGCTAATGGTTTTACGGAAAAAGATAAATTTTCTTTTACAACCTCAATAGATATTTTATCTTTTTCGAAAGAAGATTTATTAGGTAAAGAGAAAATTTCGTGTTTTTTTTTGTCTTCATAAGTGAATTCAATAAAACCAAACGATTTTGTAAACCCTTGCCCGACCAGCTTATCTATATCTTCATCATCGACACCTTCATCATTTATCTTTTGACTTAAGCCGACATAATAATCTTCGAAGTACATATTAAAGCAATTTGCAACCAACTTCTCATTCCCTAAACCCGGCAATACATTCGTATTTACCATTATCTGTTTTAAATTTAGCGATGTTTTTTTTACCAGTAGTCGTATTTATATAGTATTCCAAAATATTTTCTGATTTGTTGTACTCTTACTCAGCAACCGATTATAATACTCGAATTTAGCCTTACCTCTTGTTCTATTCTTTTAGAAATAGTCTTAAATTTGATTTTTAATGCACTGTTTGTGGAATCTACTTTAGAAAGGCCCTCTTTTTTCCGAGTATAGTTTTAGAATAACTCCCCAGTTATCTATGGATTTCTTTTTTTAGATTTACTTTTAGCAGGAGAGATTTCAACTTTACATTTCTCAACAATATTAGTCGGATTTGCCAAAAACCACTCGAATTTTTCATTTATTCATGCATGAGAAGTACAAATAAAATCTATGTTCCAGCTTAATATTTTTTTTTACGAAAAGCATTCTTATCGAAAAAGTAAGTGATACAACACAGAGGAGAAGACACAGATTCTGGAAGCCAAATAGTTGCATCCAATCCCTTATGATCCGAAAACGGAATATCAACCAGATGACAGGTAACATTTAGCTGTTTGGTTTTGTTATACATACCGGTTATTAACAAATGATCTAAACAGGACTCGGATACACTCCTTGCCCCCTAAAATAGGTAGCCTGATTTATGACATTAACAAACCGCCGGGTACTAATCAGAATACAGTAATCCGTGCTGGCTGAAACATCAAATACATATTTATATTCACGTCGCCTGTCTAACTTCTCAGATAAATTTAAAATATATTCAAACTCCTCTAGGAACCTAGCGTGCTGTGCATCACAAAATTTATAGATACCGCAAATTGAAAAATATCTTTTATTCGTAAGTTCTACTTTTAGAAAGACGAAATTTCCCGTTGTGAACTTAACATTAGCTGTTGTATAGTTAATATTATCTTTAATATAAATCACAACCCCACCAGATCGTTTACCACTTCTACATTGCCACACTGATTTGTATGCGGGTATATTATATCTTATAATCTCCTCATTAGAAACCTCGTATTTCTGTTAATATAATAATATCATAACTTAAATTTTTCTCCTCCAAGTAAACTACAAAATTCATCATAATTTTTGCTAAGGCTCCGTATATTTAGGGTAAATAAATTCAAATTTTCTATATTCATCATGAGAAAGGGAAAAATCAATTAACACATGAATGGAAACAATCGGAAAAAGAAAAGAAGGATGTGTAATACAGAAAGAAAGAGGTCCAATAATAGGAATTTGCACAAATACATAATACTTATGCACCGTATAAATATGAAACAGATTTTTAAGTCGAAATGAAATATTAACGAGAAATAAAGTTATTTTAGATAGTTAGACAATTTACTCTACAATAAACCGCGTCGGAAAAATAAATAATTGTAGCTTACAAATATATCATAAATTTCTGAAATAACGGTGAATAAAAATAAAAAATACAAAATTAGGAAATCAATATTATAACTAGCATAAAGGTTGTAGAAGTTATAGATCCGAAAAGTGTTAAACCTAGAAACAAAAGATCGTAAGGAGACATGGATATACAGTTTACCACCATACTAACCGATAGCCAAGAATAATTAAATTCCAGCTAACCATTACGACACAATGAGCCCGACAGGAAAGAACGTGAAATAAACCGCCAATCAGAAAAATAGAAGAAAAAGAAGAAAAACAAAAAAAAAACTTCTGACCAGCACCAAAAACTGTACATATTAACATCTGAATGTGAAAATTGTTAGGTAGAAGAAAAATTCTTAAAAATATATACCAAAAATATAGTGTTAACAAAAATGTAGATGATAGCTTTGTACCGTTTAACAAAACCATGCAAATAAAAGTGGTAATAAAAATAAAAATAAAGGTTAATCCCACTAAGATATACAAGTACCCACAAAGAAAAATAACACAAATAACCATGACCTGCTATATAAACAACAATTTACACATTTAATTTTGGAAAAATAAATTAGAATATAGTCAGACAGAGCTTCCAGATAAACCAACGACCTGATTCATGGCAATATCCTTCCGAGGAAATATTTTGCCATCTCTGACCCAAATGTACTTCCATCCTTCTTTCAGTTGTAGTCATTGTAGTTGCTCAACAGCCAATTTTTAATTTCTAAGAGGCAATTTGTTTTATTCTTTATTTTTATAATATCCGTCGGAATTTTCCATAAACAAGTCAATCAGTATAGCGTCCTTTGTTTTATCAATATAATTATTTATACCTTTAGGCTTAATATATGTAATTTTGGACGAAGCTCTAGTTATCTTCACTATATTCCTAGTCTTAAAGTCCGGAGGATTCATAATCGTATAAAATAAATAAATAATACCTTAGTTTAGCCGGTAATTCTTCCATTTCCTTCCACCAATTAAGATTACCCCCCTTCTTTGACATAAATACTTTTTTACTATGAGTTTTAAGCTATTTTTTTTATGAATAGCGTTTATTTTTTTTTAAGTTTAGATTTATTTGCTCCTCCCCATGCTTGTATAGCGTAAGATATCCTTGATGTTATCAGAGCATTATAGTATTGTCTTAGAATTTTTGAAGGTAACAATGGCCTAAAAATCGCCGGTAAAGATTGCCTGATCTTTTTTATTAGTTCCAATATATGCTGTTTCCAACTTACCGTACTATCAATCGTTACCCCTAAGTATTTGATCTTTTGCACATTTTGTAACATCATACAATCATCACTACAATAATTAGAATTATTCGCATGACTACAATTGTGGCATTTGATTACAACTTTTGAAATGAAAGTCCTGTAACGGCTCGGTGTTCTTATGTACATCATTTTCGGATTTATTCGTATTAATCGAAAAGCCTCGACTATGCGCCCAAATTACAAAAGAGTTTAAATCTTTTTGCAGTATTTTTGTATATCAGAATTTTCCATCATCAACGCAATATCATCAGCGGAGGCAAATACTTTCGCGTATTTTATATATCTCTATAGAGTGAATTTGTATATATCAGAAATAATAAAGGTGCCAGTATTGTTCCTTGCCCTACGCCCGCGGTTAAATCCCCCTCGGTACTGAGACTATCATTTATTTTTACCGTTAACTTCCGATTTTTTAAATAGTCCGCAAACCGCTTGTTTTGATTGTTAGCAATGCCGATGTTCCGCAGTTCACTTATTAATTTATCATGGCTGACAGTATCAAAAGCTTTATTTAGATCGATGAAAATCACTAGAAATTGATTACCTTTGGCTAGACCTTCGTCTATAGAACAGTAACGTTTGAACATTTCAGAAAAACATTTTAGTAATATACCGCCGATAAAACAGGAAATATTAATTTTCGTTCTTTCGAAATCATTAATGGCACAGTACGGAATAATGGTAAGTTCAACGCTGATTCCTGTGAAATAGCTCCAAAAGAAACTAATTGACGTAAGTAACGTAAAAAAAATGAAGAAAGATAGATTCCCAAAAATTATCAGTAAGAAAAAACGGTTCACAAATGAGCGATGACATTATTCTTTTCACTTCTTATTAAAGGATGAAGTTGTATAAATTAACCAATATAAAAAAAAGTGTATATTTTATAAATTATATTAGACTAAACAGTAATTTTGTCGTGTTTGAGAAGATTATCTTTATAAATTTAATTTAACTTATAATAATTTATGCATTGCTTGTAATGAAGTTTGTAGTATTAGTCTCGTATTTGTAAAATGTGTAACTACAACGAAAAATAATATTCAATGGTACGACAACAGTTTTATGGTTAAAGAGTTTAACAAGTTATATGTTCGTGAAATAAATAATAAAAAGTATAACATTTAGTTTACTAATAGCATAATGTTTAATAAGATTTGAATTTATTTATTGTCATTAAATAAATAAATAAATAAATCAAAATTTAAAAAATTTAATTATAACCATACGTGTAACTTTAAAGCTTAATCGTATTAACATAACGGTTTCTGACATAGTAATAAGTAGATGCATAATTTGTAATATCTGTAAATACGTTTATCTCACAGGTTAGAAATTGAGGCAGTTATATGGGAGCGTATAAATCACAAAGTTGAAATAATAAAATTAATATCGTTTCTAAAATTTACTAAAATAAATTAAACTAGTGTACAGAAAAAAAAACACCAATACACGCATAAATAATTGCAAAAAAACAAAAAGAAAAATTTCCATTAGATCCAGATTATTGTGAAGCCTTTTTTTTTTTTTTTTTTAGGTCTAGCAACGAACCACTTGGGGGCAATTTTCAAGTTAATATAAGCTTAGATCAAAACAAAATTGATTTTTTTTTGTATTTATTTGGAAAGTATCTAGAGGGCGTGTAACGAAAAATTTCAAAATCATTAAAATAAAAAACATCCTAATGTATTATACGCATATGGTTTTACATTTTCGACTCTGTATATTTACTGCTCTAACAAATATCTATCAAAATAGTCTCCTCCTCTTCAGGGTTACTATATTGTTGCAATTTGACTTTGGGTGCCAGAAGCGTTGTACGACCTAAAATTAGAAATAAAAAAAAAAAAGTCTTTATTTACGTCAAAGTTGAATACACGCATTATATTTATTAATTAATAAATAAAATCCGCATGAAATACACTTGTTTTTATTTTTTTTCCCTGTACCTGTATTCTCAAATCAAATCAAATCAAATCATATATTTGGAATATGTACAACGGTAATTATATATACTAAATAATAATTGAAGTCGCAGATGCGCTCCTTTAGCGCGAGTAGCGAATGTAATAGGAATACAATTTGTGTGTGACATGAATATTTAAGAAAGCTAAAAAACATGCACGTTGAAATTATTATACGTGGGCCACTATTGTTTACTGGTTTAACTAATACATCTCAAAATTAACGAATATGGTACATACAAAAACAAAAATGAAAACTGCATAGTACATGTTAGTAGCCCATGTTTACAAACAACCTTAAATGATAACATTTACAACTTACTTACAAGTCAGTAATAGCAAGGAAACAAGTAAGAAGTAATAAAAATCAGTAAAAAGCCGCAGAAATTAATAAAAGTTAAAATAAAAGAATATCTAGAATAAAATCTAAAATTAATCACACACATTCCCCAGTCCCAAAATACTGGTAGCTGGCTTCAACAATAATACATAAGCTAAAGCTAAAACTAAAAATTATATGCATGGCAATAATAATAATATTGGTAATAATAATAATACTAATAATACTAATAATAACAGTAATAATAACATTAATCATAATACTGATAATACATATAATAGTATCAAAATTAAAAGCGAATATAAAAATAACAATAACCATTATATTGATAATCTAAGTAATATAAATAATAGTACCAGGTTTAAAATTAATAACAATACTGATAGTTATAATAATAACATTAAATAATGATGGAACTACTACTAATAATAATAAAATAAGAGATAAATATAGTTATTGCTATATGTAATTTAAATTCATAAAATTAAGTAATAAAGTATATATAAGTATTTGTAGTAGTGATAGATCACAATAAAATTAAGCTTAAAGTGAAACATTATAACTATAATCAGCGATGAGGGTATACAAAACATAACATGTTGTTCGCCCCTTCTCCCCATTGAGAGTAATGGAGCTTTTATTTTTTTATTTTTCATTTTTTGGGCGCGTCAGCACAGGACATCTACCCAACACAAAGGACTAACAAATGATGAAACGTAAGTATTTGAAAGTTATATCAGGAAGCGATTAGAAACAGAAGAAATGAAGGTAGCCAATACAGGAACAACAGAAGGAGAAGGAGGAACAAGAATGTAGTGGGCACAGTAAGGGGTCGGGAGGCCAAGGCCAAGCAGATTAGAATAAAGGACTGCGCGTTCCGAGGAGATAGAAGAGCATTCGAATAGAAGGTGATTTACATCACAGGTAAAATTTAAGACAGGATGATGGAAGGAACATAAGGGAGACTGAACAATATTAAAACGAAAGAGGGAAGCAGGAAGCAGACTGTGATTAAAGCAGAGACTAATTATGGAAGAAATAACAGAACGGCTGATGCAGGGAAAATTATTAAACCAGGAAGAAGTAGGTGGAGAGGGTTGTAAAGCAAGGTTAATTAGGACTTGAGAAAATAGACGGATAAAGATCAGTCCAAAACACATGGTGAAAACGATAAGAGAGTGGACAGAGACATTGGAAGGGGAATCTGTCTATGAAACGGCCATTTACTGCAGCTAAACATGCCAAAGATTCGGCAGGATCGTTACCAACGATGCCGCAGTGGCCCGGAATCCAGAGGAATTCCTGGCAACGAGTTAGTTGACTCGTTGGCACGTTCGGCGGCGACCAATGGTCTATTCACTAGTAGATTTCCTGCTCAAACTCTCTACTGTCTTTCTTATCGTTGGCCGGATTCTATCCTTCATTCTTTACCAATCCTCGATCTTTTTACCTTTCTGTTCAACCCTTCCCTTCCTCTCTTCCTTGATTTAATCTTTTCCCATACATTAGCCGTTCAATTATTTCCTCTATAGTTCGCCTGCGGTTCAATCATAGTTTGCTTCCGGCTTCTCTTTTCCGTTTTTCTATTGTTCAATCTCCTTTGTGTCCTTATGACCCTCCAGAGCTCAATTATACCTGTGACGCGAATCACATTTTGTTCGAATGCTCCTTTATTTCCTCCGAACGTTCTACTCTGTATTCTAGTCTTCTGCGCCTTGGCCTTCCTACTTCTTATAGTGCCCACTCCAATCTTGCACTCCCCTCTCTCAATATAGTTCCTTTTTTGGCCTTCTTTATCTCCTCAATTTCTAATATTTTCCTTATATAAGGTAAAATTCCTTGCGTTGAGTAAGTTCCACTGTTGACGCGCCCCAAAAAAAAAAAAAAAAAAAAAAAAAAAAAGAAAAAAGGATAGCATGTAAAATAGTCATCGATTCGGCTAAAAAGACAGAAGAAAAGGAAGGAAGTTGGAAAGACTCAGATTAGTTGATATCAGGAAGAATAAAAGTAGCTATGACACCTGAGGCAGATTTTGAGCCATCCGTAAAAACCGTGCTGTGAGCTGGAAAGAGTGATCGTAGAGTTTGGTTAAATTCGTTAAGTAGTACAGGAAGCGGAAGAGATTTAATGTTAGAGGGAAGAGAAAATAGCTTAGGAGAAAACAACAGCTCTAAGAAGTTGTAAGTGAAGTACGGTGATTTGTTACAGGAGAGGATAAAGTGAGAAAATAGGGAGCTTTTATTACGTAGGCCGTTACATAAGTGTCAAATATGAAAAAGATTTAAACTAGTCGTATAATATTAATATTAAAACGGTACTTCCGTCTCGGTCCAATAACGGGTAGAGTGACACCTGGCACACACACTCGCATCTTCATTCAAACTTGTGCAATGTGAAATCTCCAAGTAAGACGCTTATCTCTAGAGTAATAACCAGATATTTGACTAAACCAGATTGCTAAATTTCTGTCTTGTTGATTTTTATATTACGACACGCTCTATTAATCTATTTGTGAAGATGACGTGTGGCATTTCTGTTCATTGATGCGGATTCTCCAATTGTTCGCCCAATCTTAGAGCCAGTCTACATGTGCTTGGACCGCATTGTTCGCAAAAGTTGCATTGACGTTTGTTGATAGTATTGCTATATCACCAACATATGTAGCCAAAATAGTTTGATTTGAAATTGAGATATCTGTCGTGAAAATCGAGAAAAGCGTAGGGGCGAGGAAACTGCCCTGCGGAACCGCTGCCTTTATTTTTTTAACTTCTGAGACAGTGTCATTCAGTTTAACTACAAATGTACGATCACGCAGATATGATGATAAAAATAAGAATAGATCGGGTGGAAGTACTTGTTTAACTTTACACAGCAGTTCAGTGTGTCAAACTCGATCAAAACTTTGAGAGATGTCCAGGAAGAGAAAGAGAAGAAACAAATAATAATGACATCTCGAAAACATTAAACGCATTAATTAATAAGTTTAAACCAATTATAAACCCACTAAAATTTAAAATTTCAATTACGAATATAATCCTCTTATTTATGAAATCAAATACAAATGTGCCAACATTTTCAATAAACTTACAAAGGTAAGTTCCGATTCGAGGTACTTGGTCATTGTAATATTAGTTTGAATGAGTCTATGGATGTTGTGGCGAAATAGGCTGCTTTAGATAGTGAATTTCGTTGCTTACTCCTTCAACGGATTTCTATTCGGATTAACTTTAAAAACAGCTAGAACCGAAGCAATTATTAAATGTGGAAAAATGTTTTCTTCTCCTTCTAAAGCTATGCGTAGTAAAAAAAAAACTAACTAAAAAGTGTTTTATTTATTTTTAATTTAATTTAAAATTAAATTTTTTTTTTTTTTTTTTTGAATTAATAAAAATCCGAAAAGTTTCACGGGATTTTTAAATTACCTAAAAAAGAATGTTTTTTTGATAGAGCCCGCATAAAAAAAGAAATTAGTTCATACATTTCCAATAGAGAAAATTTCGTCACATTTATATTAACTCGATTTTCCGGAAATAATGAATATCAAAATTTGAAATTTTTTTGGGGTTTGTTTTCTTAACAATGTATCAGATACATCCACGAAAAATTTTAAATCGATCATTAATTTTTAACAGAGGTTTCAAAAAAAAAAGTTACTGGTAAAAAAAAATTGCCTGTATTTTCCATTTAAAATTTTCGCGGCTCTGAAGTACGTGTTAATATTGAAATTATTAAGAGCTCGAATTTTATAGCCTTATTTTTGTGTATATTTAATTGGAACGTATCGAGAGAGCGCGTAACAAAAGTTCAAAATCATTTAAAAAGGATTGCCTTGTAGCTAGCGAGGGGCAAGAGTTGGCACTGCCCACCCTAGAAAATTCGTTGCCCCGCCTCTCTAGAAGAATCGTCTAAATATCACAAAGAGAAAAATTTGAAACTTCGAAATTGATACCGCAATTGTCACAATAATTTTAGTATTGACTTTCGATTATTTAAAAGCTCCCTAATCCAACAATCGAAAAGAAAAAGTATAAACATAATAAAATCAAAGTAATGTCTTATCCTCTTATTATTATATATACGCTTTCGACCTTATACACTATAAGTATTAATATTATTATACGGAACGTTATATAAGGAATAACAAAGCGACCATAATCCATCCATGGCTATACAAAATCAACAAGACATAAAGGTCTAACATGGAGAAACCATATTGACAATATTGCGAGGAAAGTCAGGTAAATTATATTATTGCACTATATAAATTAAAACAAGGTATGACATACAAAAGCTTAATATTTCGAAACTGTAATAATGTCCAGAATTAAATACGGAATCGGAATTTGGGGTGAGGCGAAAATTACAGAAATGAGGAAAATCAACAAATTGCAAAAAAAATGTTTAAAACTGGTCTTACACAACGAGAGAAAACCGCATTAGCTAACCAAAAATAACGGAATGACACCAAAAATGCTTTATATTATTACAGAAAATTACCGAGTATGCTAAACTCGAAGATAGGCAGTTACCAACTAGAACAAGAACGTACAGGACTAGAAATTGCGATTAATTCTTACTATGTACGATCTAGGGGGATTAACAGTAAAATAGACACAATTTAGAGGAAGAGGTATTAATAAAATTATTAATGGGGAAGATACCAAGGGAAATTCGAAATGAAAAAAATCTGGAGAGATGGAAAAACAAGGTTAAAATTTGGTTGATAGCATGGTGTAAAGAACAATAGAAATAATAACAAAAAAAAAAAAAAGCATTGACTACGTTGACATGAGACTCGTTACTATCTCCAGTTTTAAGCTGCTAATGAGAGAGTGATAGTTGCATAAAAATTATATTAAATTATTGTAATATATAAGTATTAACATATTAGTCTGCTTCAGATCGCTGATCTTCCGTCTAACCACTACGTAATTTGCTCAGACTCATCGTTGGCTTTAAATCATATAGAGGCTTTAAACTCCAAAGAAGCAGTTGTTGATCATATCTTGTTTTCCTTACTGCAGTTATATAATCTTAATACTAAAATTACTTTTGTTTGGATCCCAAGTCATCGGGGTATTTCTTCCCATGACGCTGTTCATCGAGCGGCTCGATGGCCATCGCAGACTTGCTTACAGATAATTATAGGAATGGATTATGTATAGTTCTCCATCCAGAACATTGTAAGTTCGTGGAGTCGATCATTCCATGCGCGACCAAGTATTCTGGGAATCAACAAAAAAGACCACTCAGCATGGCCCAAACTCATTGGCAAGGCATGCTTACCAAGATTGGAAATAGCTGTAAATAGAGTTTATCTTGGACATACTCTTACGACTCACTCATACTTACTCAGCAATCAACTACCACCAGTATGTGACGCATGTCAAGCTCCGCTAACGGTCCACCACATTGTCACAGCTTGTCAAAAGTACGCCCAACACCGTTCCAAGGAGACAAATGCGGTTATCCCAGATGTTTACAACCTGAAGAGCCTTAAAGACTTTCTGATTAAAACTAAGATTATTAATAGTATTTAGTAATTAGTATACACCTATAATTAATCATCGAGTAATAGCCACGAGGCATTAAATACTCGTAAAAAAAAAAAAAAAAGAAAATATTAAGATATTGTAATAGGAAATATTATTTTAGATGATGGTATAGTTGTAATATAAATGATAAATAATGAGAGTGTGGATTTTATAGTATAGTAATATATAAGTTAACACTTTTTATGCTGTAACAGAAAGTAGTACCTAAGTTAAGTTAATATTATATTGTACAAATAAATGATATAATTATGTTGGGAACCCACAGACGGGTTAACTTGCGAGACCTGCAAATTATTATTTAAAAAAAAGACTGGGAAACAGGAGTATAAAAATAAAATCCTCATAAAATCATTTATTATCTTATTTTACCATTATATATACATATATATATATATATATATATATATATATATATATATATATATATATATATATATATATGTACAAAATATACGCATCCGATCGTATACATTATAGCTATTAGTAATATTATTATACAGAACAATATTTATATACGGATAACAAAGGCAACAAAAATAATATAACGAAAGAATTGAGGAACATAAATCTTCGTAAAATCAAAATATATATGTTATCCTAACACTGAATAACTTCCTATATATATATGCAACAGGAAAGTAACAAAAAACAAGACTGTATACTGTTAGTCATATCCCTGCGTCCATATGCAATTAACCAGATTTTTATATTTTCTTTCCAGTCTGTTAAATGGGCTGTTCTGTCCAGATATAATCACTTCATTATGATGTTTTCTTCAACATTATCTATTTCGTTGTTAACGTTTCGAAAGAATTGAAAGGAAAGTTCTCCCTACTTGGTATTTCGCTTTTTATCTATTTGTGGCAACTAAGTGTTTTACAACTTACATTTTAGCAATTTGTAATAATAATACATCACTTTTGGCGGCAATTACCCTTATTTTCTATCCACCATAGAGGATCTGTAGTATTCCTGTTACTTTGTTTTTTAAAAGGGATTATTAATTTCAAACGATCTCGCTAGTAAATTGCTAAATTTTGCTCATTTCAGATTCTTTAGCCTTTCCCCACACACACTTGTATGGCGTAGTCGTACTAGGACCCCTTGATACGGAACTACGTACGGATTGTTTTTCTACGAACCGCCTTTTTTTTTTTTTGTGTGACCTCAACATAAATCAAATTATTAATACTATCTTACGATTATTTCTGAAAACAAATTTTCGACCAAGTACATCTTCACCGTGATTGAATACAATCAAACAAAATTATGCTGTAGTCGTTGTAATAGAATTAGAAAAAGATTTAAACGGTCTGGAGAGATTAACTCTATCACGGATTTGCGGGAAAATAATAGCAGTTATCGTAAGAATAAAAAGAAAAATTATTACGACTATTCCGTGAAAATGAATAATAAAATAGAAAAGTAAAATAATACTCTATAGAACGTAATAAAGATATCTGGTTAATTAAATATAAAGATGGTAATGTCATCTAGTTCAAGTCCTAGACATCTCTCTCTCTGAGTCATATCGCTAGATTCCGAGCGTCGTGACTACCTATTTGTACACTTTTTAGTTGTCCTGAATAGGCATTGCTCATGGCAATTGTTTACATGCAGTACGAATGTGTACGCACGCAAGACTTCATTCGGAATTGATTAATAATCGTTTGATTTACATCGTTTTACAAGTGCAGTACCGCGTGTGTGTGTCTGCTGTGTGTACTGAACTAGCGCGCATATGACGGTATACTAGACATAGCGGAATTAAAAGCAAATGATCTTGTTAGGATCCGAACGCATCAAGTTAACAATTTGGAATGAATTTAGAACTAAGTAAAAAATCATGTTTATTTAATAGAAAAATTCATGTAAGAATACACTTAGTAAACATTGTAGTATCCGAAATTACTATCCTGATGTTCAAATGAGATGACATGAATTCGTTGTTTACATTAGGAACAGGTTATATAAATACGGTGTGTGAACGTGTTAAAACAACTTAAAATAATAAACTCAGATTTGTACAAGTGTCGAGAATAAGTCGGTTAGCATATGTGGTCTAGAGTTGAAATATTAGCGAGAGGGATGATAAGCTGTACCGCGGATTAATTGAAATATGCAGAATACTTCACCGAACTGGAATTCCATGAATTATTTCAATGCTACATCTACTGCTGCGGGATACGGATTTTTAAAAATTTATTTATTCCGATGAAAGTTTTTAAATCAGCGTCACTCGATCCTTGCGCGAGAAATTAATTTAGGGAAGCAGCTGTGAAGCATGTTCAGAGAAAATTAGCTAGATGATTTCAACTGGCGATACATGGAATAACGAAAAATAAGTAGAAAAATCGTAGTTCATATTATCGTAGTTGTGATAGAGCGATCTTTGACCATATCTAAAAACTGTACGACGCGGGAGAAGTAATCAAACCTTTTCCAGATTGGAAAAGGCCGACCATATTGGCCACAATGCGGTGATAGGTAATATCTGTGCTTCAAGCACTAACTCGATAATTCTTTTACTCTTTTTCACAATAATTGTACAATAATTAGCAGTCCTCCCTATTAACCATTTTCTCAGCACAAATCGTATCAAAGCTTGCGTTTAGCCAGTTTGTTTGAGGGTAGCTACATTAATCTTTTTTACGAATTCATAAAAAAGTGCCCTTGTATTATATTTTTCGAAATACCTTTAGTAAAGTAATATAATGGGTCTATAATTAACCAGAACGAAAGAGAATTTTTATCAAATTGTTCGATAGGAAAAATGGCGAATTCGTTTGTTCGCAATTTATATTCGATATTATGGCTGGGCGCAGGTTAGATTGAAAGAACTTCTAAACATTCGCCCGTTCGCTGGAACAATGCCTCTCCAAGTGAACTAGTGAAATACTTGTAAAGGTCGAGTTGAAAAAACTGCTCTTCTTTCGTGCAGACATGAAGATAAACCCGAGCAATTCCGTTACCCTTATTTCAGCTTCATTCGCAAGGAAACTATTAATAGTTTGTAATTCCTTCTCAAAATTAACAGCGCTTTGTGTTGGGATGATATTGGCGGCGACGGTGAAGTACACACACGTTATACCGCTCCGCTTTTTGTGAAAGCGAATTCCGAGCGGCTTGTGTAAATATTTCAGCTCCGTCAAAATTCACCGCTATTTTAGCTCACTCGACTCCGCTCGCTCTACCTTTATTTTTTCATAAAATGTTCGTCTTAGGTTTCTTCTCTAGAATTTGCTACCATTTTCTAACCATATGTGTATATTGAAATGGTCGGCGAAACAGTTGATTAAAGTGAGCGGTAACTGTGTAAGTATCGAGACAGAAAATTGTGAATTTGACGATTTTTTTGCTAAATTGAGATTTAATTTTTTTTCCAGAATTAGCCTTTTTATAAGAGAAAATAACTCTAATTTAGTAATATATCAGAAGAAGCGCATTGCGAGAACCTTGGAAAATTATCGATTGAAGACTTTGCGCACGTGGCAGACGTCGTGAAAATTTCTTTTGAGAAATCTCACCGCGAACGCGATCCCGAGCATTATTTATTTCCTGTGATAAAAAGAAAAATAAATCTCGGCATAAAAGAAAAACTACACGTAATAAATAATAAAAAAAAACAAAAAAACACCTATATATATATATATATATATATATGTATGTATATATATATTAGTGGAAATCGGTCACAACGACTAGTCGTTACAACCGATATTAAATAAGGTACTTTAATTTTCAGTGTGGTACCGAGGAGAGTTACTCCGCCGTTATATAATTCTCGTAAAATATTTTGCGACATCTATCTCTATATAGAGCTGTACGTGATTATGTTAATAAATTCCAAACTAACTTCGAATTTTTCCATTATACGTGAAAGTACAATTATGAAAAAAATAGTACCTAAATTAATATAAAACAAGCGTAAAAAGAAGGGGTTAGGGAATTACCATATATCGGAAGTTCAATTTTTCCTTATTTCCGAAGAAAATTGTAATTTCTGATTTTTTATTTTAAACCAGATGAAAATAGTAGTAGGTACATCTCTTTTCTAATATTACTTATAGTTTTTCAGAAGTTTTCATCAATTTCATTAAATTTACAATAATAAGCCTTTAACCGAGAATTTTGGTTCTAGCTGAATAAAAATCCTTGAAATATACAGCCAGCAACGACGGCAAATTAGAACGATGTTCGAGAGATTTACGAATAATATTTTCCAACTTACACACCGGCAAAAGATAGCGCTACAAAACACGAATTCGTATCATTTCTCCGTTACAATTTTCATCCGAAATTTCCAATTCGGATGAGAACATAGGTACTAAGAAAAATCTTCAGCTTCGTCCGTCCATTGTCGAGTAACAGGGCCCCGAACATATACCATTCCGCCAAACGCATTCATATTTGTTCACATATTCCTTGAATTTACATCAGAACCACCGACTCAGTACTAGTACACTACTGGGATTAGATAGAAATTTATAATGACGTAATATTTTAAAAAATTGTTACGACTCTCCTCGTTCCCGGGAGCCATCTTAATAAATCGATGTAATGCGAAGATTGATGACGTCCGCTGTTGAGAACTGGGGGTAACTTTGCCCTACCTGCGGCGAGCTTTAGGATTTTAAGAAAAAATTATTCTTCCAAGAGGAGAATACTGCCGCGCGAACGACCTACAAACGAAACTTAATTCACAGTGGTACGCACCGCAGTGTTTCTCGCGCAATTACGAACCTACGACGAAGCAGGGAAGGAGCGGGCAAATAAAATAAAAAAAATTGTTTTAAATTAATCAATTTTATTTTGCGCTAGCAAAAAAAAAAAAAGAAAAAATTGTTTTAAATTAATCAATTTTATTTTGCGCTAGCAAAAAAAAAAAAAGAAAAAAAAAAAGGCAACTCCGGACTTCGATAGCCTAGTTATTAGAGCGTTTGACTCAGAACTTCATTACAAAGAATTAAAATTAAAATATTCGTTAATAATCGCGTGGAAGGTAATGGCAAACATGCATAACATCATATGCGCGCTTGTTTAGTACATAAAAGGCTTAAATAGGAGACTGAATTTGTGTAAATCGGTAAAAATGAAACGATGACTAATCAGTTCCGAATGAAGTCTTGCCTGTGTACACATTCGTACTGCATATAAACAATTGCTATGAACACTATGCCTATGTCCGTACAACTAATACGAATAGGTTGCGCGAACGCGTTATGTTATGGCACCTAAAGAAGAAGAAGAACTCCGGACTAGAAATTTCTAACTATGTAACAGTAAACGGCGATCACATCAGTACAATAAAACTATAACTCTAACCATTATTTAAGGAAATAACCTCAGAACTCGAGCAAAACTAACAGCTAATGATACACAAATATAAACAATAATATAGTGGCTTTTGTGGCCTGGCTACGGTGTCCTTACCTTCCAGACTGTCAAATGATCAATAAGACAATCACGCCAGAGTTCATCAAAATATACGATAACAAAAAATAAGACAGACGGGAAGGAGGCAATTCTGCGCGATTATTACGGTCATAACCTCCTCGGCTACATCCTAGACAGGGAAAATCTTTCTAGTATCATCGAACAATTTTTTAACCGTTTTCTTTACTGAACAAAATGTGTACAAACTCGACTACTATAACACGGATTAAATTAACTACGAGGAGCCTCACGCACGACACTTTCTATGTATTTCCTACTTAGCATTTATTTCACATTTGTCTAAAAACAATTTTTGTATATGAAGGGGTGAAGGGGCACAGCCCCTTGCGAGGCCAAAACGGCCGAGTTATATATATATATATATATATATATATATATATATATATATATATATATATATTAATTACAACGTAATTCTTAGGCTACCCTGCATTAGAAAAAATGTCGCAATTTTATGTAACGTTTGTTATATTTTATAGGATTTCTGTGATTATGTTATTATATTCATATGGACCGATTTAGAATAACGTTGTAAATTTTGAACATTTTACACAAAGTATAGAAGAAAAAGGGATAGAAATGTAAGCAAGAGGGGCTACGAGGCCAAAATGGCCGAATAAATGTTGTGTTAACTTTTTTTTTTTTTTTTTTATTTAAATAAGTTGTAGATCTCACAGGGCAAATATGCCCGTTGTGTGAGTGCCCGACACTCTTATTAACGTTTATTCAAAAAAAAATATATAAAATACAAAAATTATAAATTATCTTAATTTATTTTATAATCATAATATTAGTAGTCTAGCGTTAAGATTAAGGATAAATATATATACGCATGCAACTACGTAACACGCCCCGTAATACGTATCTGTGCATTATCATATGCCGACAGTTCAATATTTAAAATGGGAAAACATAATCTTCTTTGCGACTTAATGTCCGGTAAAGACACTCGGAAGTCAAAAACAAAAACGTATAAAGAAAGGAGCATTAAAAGGTAGAGAGATTCAGTACGTAGCTTGTCGTTCAATCTTTGCACCATTCCTTTAACCAATTTTCCACCTCCTTTTTCCACACACCAATTCTTTTTTCCCTTTAATATATGATTCGGGATTGTACTTATTAATTTAATTAAAACCGAATCATCCGTATTATCAATTCGCAGATTTACCCCACGAGGATAGATGTACTATGTATTACTCTGGTTTCTTGTTAATCGAGTTTTTTGTCTAGATGGTAATTTTATATTATTGACGTTAAATTCTAGTAGTCTGTAATAGTAATAGTACACATTTTGGGGGACATTTCATCGTTTTCCTTTCACACATAATCGGCCTAAAGTCGATTTTTTTCCAATAAGGGAGTATGAGTTTCAAGCACCTCTTCTGTATTTTACTTATTTTGTTTATTTCAGTTTCCTTAGCCTCACATAATATATTTGAATTCCATATAAAATTCTAGACATTATTATTGAATTATAGAGTATATATACGTAGTGTTCGATATGATATTAGCTGAATTAAATTCAATTTTTCATTAAGATAAAATTAATACTCAAAATGAAATAAGTTCAATAAATGTACAAAAATCAAAATGAAAAGAGTATTTTAATTACATTGAAAAGAGTATTTTAATTACACTTGGCAGCAAGGCATTTGCTTTATTGAAGCGAATCGAAATGATTCGTGTAGCATTGTTAAACTACTTTCTGTTAAACTATTTGCCGGATGGTTTGCACTCGGGTCAATTCCCTTCATCGAAGCACCTTGCGATATACGACATTTTTCATTTTGCTGTCAGGTGCGAGAACGAATAAAGCAAATGGTTTGTCGACACGTGAACATGCTACGTACAACTGACCGCGAGAGAAACATTTATATACATACATGGGATGGTATTGTTTAATTCTAAGGATCAATATATTTTTTCATTTTTATGTTTAATTCTAAGGATCAACATGTTTTTTTCATTTTTATGTTTATGATATTTATGTTTATATGCGTTTTAAGTTGAAATAAATACAATATTTTCTTATTTCTATAATCACCCGACAGAAATTATACTTACTGTTTCCCAGTTTGGATTATTCCATTGCGTTCATTAGTAATTAATATATCGAAAAATCAAAAAAAAACAACTTATATTAAACTTCAAAGTGAAGTGTACTATAAACTGCCCAATGATAACAATAATAAGAGTAGTGAAAAGTTCAATCAAATTCTCTACCGTGAACGGTAATTCATGATAGTAGTAACAGAAAAAATAGGAGGTCTCCGGGCCGAAACGAACAAAAACAAAAAGAATCATCGAAATCAGTCAATAAGTTCTTTATAGTATATACAAAATAAATAAATTCCCATTCATAACAAAAATCAGTATAAATTTACTTTAAAAAATGAAAGTAAATTACTTTGAAAACATGTTTGTTCGGGCTATATCATCAGCTAACAACGCAGAGTATACATTCAATTTATATACTTCATTAAAATAGAGTGTGTACTCTGTGCAGTTAGCTGATAATGGGCTATACACGAAAAAAAAAGCGTGTTTCTAAAATGATTTAATTTCTTAAAGTTTAGGATTTCGTACACATATAATGTACGGAATAATCCGAATAAGATGGCTCAGAAACGACAAAAATATTCAATTATTACACACGGCAGGAGGGTAACTAAAGTAAAAAAAAATACATAGAAATGAAGTCAATAGAGAAGCAAAAAAAAGGGTAAAGCAGGCATACTTAGAAGAAAAATGTAAAGAAGTGGAAGAAGGGTAAAGCAGGCATACTTAGAAGAAAAATGTAAAGAAGTGGAAGAAAATATAAAAAAAGGAAATGTAGAAAGCGCATATAAACAGTTTAGTAATTTTAGAAACAAAACAAATGGAATTGAGAATGAAAATGGAAAACTAGTTATAGATGAAGAAGAAATAGCGGGCAGATGGAAGAGATACATAGAAAGCTTATATAAGGAAGAAGAGAGTATACTAAGTAAAAACCAGAAGACAGGCCTAGTCGAAAATATAACAGCAGATAATATAGCAGCACCAATAATGAGAATAGAATTTGAAAAAGCGCTAAAAGAATTGAAAACAGGAAAAGCTGCTGGCTGCGATTTAGTAGTGAACTATTTTTTTTTTTTTTTAAAATAAATTTACAAATATAAATCTAGACGCTGTGTGTGTAACTACCTGGGCTATTACGGCACCTAGACTCACTGGAAATTACAGAAGGCGGTGCAGTCTGTTCGATGCTGCAAAATTCAACACGGCCCGAACACAATCCGGGTAGTTCGACAACAGACGGTGGGGTGAGGTATGACTAGAAGTACGGGAAGTATGCCGGCACCATTTCAGCAGATGCTCTACGGTTGGCGAGGCCATGAACCCGCACGGAGGACAAGCGACCGGAGGGGGAGCTCTTTCAAAGACGTGATTGTGTGACAGTGCAGTGTGCCCCAGACGCAGTCTCGATAGGATCGAGAACTCCCTACGTTTGACGGGGAACAGCGGCCACCATGGGTCGGTGTCCGACTTTATGGACCTGAGCCAGGTCGATTTGTTCTGACCATAGTTTGCTCCACTCTTCAGCAAAAGTAGTGAACTATTAAAATCACTCGATGGAAATACGAATATTAGAATATATGAATTAGTAAAAGAAATATTATATGAAAAAGCCGAGCTCCCCGTAGATTTTGATATAAGTAGGCTAATATTAATACCTAAAAAGAACGGAACAACTAAATGTGAGCAGCATAGAACGGAAAATACGCTTTCGTACACTTCGAAAATCATAACGAAAATCCTGCTCAACAGAATAAATAATAAGATTGATCAAGAATTAAGTGAAGCTCAATTAGGCTTTAGAAAAGGAAAAGGAAATCGAGAGAAGCAATTTTAGGTTTAAGACTAATAATAGAAAAAAGGATAGAGATTAACCAAGCGGTGTACATTGGTTTCGTAGATCTTGAAAAGGCCTTCGATAGATGTAATTGGAATTTACTGCGAAACACACTGGAAGAAATCAATATCTATAAAAGAGAAATAGAGAGCTTATAGATGTAAAATAACGAAAATTAATATACAAAATATAGAAAGAGAAGCAAGAATAAGAAAGGGAGTAAGACAGGAATGTAACCTGTCACCGGTTCTGTTTAACATATATTTCGATCAGGTAATAAAACAATGGAAAGAAGAATGTAATACTGGAATTACAGTACTGATGGAATGAAAGTAAACATTTTCATGTTCGCAGACGATATAGCTATAATAACAGAAGACGAAAAGGACTTAAACTACTCCCTAAATCAAGTGAATCAAGTCTTACAGATGTATAACATGAAAATCAATAGAAAAAAAGACAAAATGTAATGCAGTAAAAAAGAACTTGACAAAATAGTAAATATCAAAATAGACGGAGAAATAATAGAGCAAGTAAAGAGAGAAAAATACTTGGGCAGTATCACAACAGAAGATGGAAGATGTGTACAAGATATAAAAGAACGAATAGCAATGGCGAAGTTAACTTTCACAAAAAAGAAAGGATTAATAACGTCAAAAAATATTAAATAAAAAATTGATTAAAACATTTATATGGAATATATTACTCTATGGATCAGAAAGCCGAACAATAGATAAAAAAATGCAAAAACAACTAGAAGCATGTGAAACCTGGTACTGGAGAAGAATGGAGAAAATTAAATGGACCGACAAAGTAAAGAACAAAGAAATTTTCAAGTTAATTAATGAAGATTATTGAAGAAACTAAGAGAAAGAAGACGCAATTCGATTGGCCATGTATATAGAAAAAATTATATACTTAACGTAAATAATTGAAGGCTCCTTGGAAGCGAAAAGATATCAAAAGGAAGGCCGAGGCAGATTTATATTAAACAGTTGCAATATGATGTATAGGAAAAATGCTATGGAAGCATGAAGAAAAATGCGCTATCCAGATGATTCTGAGAGAAAATTTTAACTGTCCACTAATCTTATGATACGATTGAGGACTGAAGAAGAAGAATAAAATTACGCTAAATACGGATAAATCGTTGACGAATCCATGAACGAAAGGGAATTAATAATTATTCCTTCCATGCCGCACATATACATGAGTTACTCATCTAAGGTAATAACGAGAGAAGATCACGTTTTAAAGACATTACATAGGAAAAAACATGAAAAAGTTTCAGAGAAAAAAACATTTTTTTCTTTATACATATATATACAATATTTGTATATGAAACCTAAAATTGTAAATATTATGTATTAAAAAATTTCTTTTCTCTAAAGTGTGCAAGATAAACATTCATAATTTATTAATTTGTAACGAGGTCGATGTCACTTATAGCAGATAGAATGTACTTTTTCTTACACGAGCAGAGATATAAACGAAGCGATGACTAGAAGGCAGCACACTCGCTCATACAAAAAGGCAAGTTAAAGTCCTGAAAATGTCTCTAAAGGGTGTCACTTATTATGTATGGCCTCGCGACTCCTCAAGAGCCGCCCGCTGCATACCAACTATTTCTCGGAAAAAAAATACTCGGCTTCATGTCGTTGGAATACAATCAATGGGATGTTACAGATAAACACTGTGACAACGTACTCTGTCGGGTACATTCGACACTCGCTCGGTTTCTTCGGTCTTTGGTCGATTAATGATTCACACGCTGGAACTTTTTTCCAATGCTGCCAGATGTTAGAGATAGCGGATAGCCTTTCTCATCGAGCTTTTATTGACGAACACACCGATTGCCCCCGATAGCGCGATATATGATAAAAAGGAACGCGAAATCGCGAGACTCGAAAAGCTGCATCTTTGGAACGAGAGAAACAGAAGAATTTTATAAAATTTTCGTAAATTTTTTACGCGACTCTTACATTATGCAATAAAACGGTTCCTGACTAACTTACGCACCAAATACAGTGAAGAGTACCGATTATCCGAAAATCGATTACCCGAAATGGATGTTTTAATGTATTTTAATTATTTTTAATACATATTTAAGGCATTTAAGATTTTTAATATGTACGTACGCAATTACATATACGTGTACCGTAGGTCTACATGATACGACATTCGAGTTTTTATTTTTCATTACAACATATTACATTACTGTAGTTTATTAAATTTCGCAATTTTCAATGTTTTTCTTTTGTATGTTAAATACGTATAATGTTTCTATAAATACATGTAATGACATTATTCACATACAGTGAAGTGCCGATTATCCGAAAAAATCGTTTTTCCGAAATTGTCAATCCCCGATTATTTCGGATAATCGGCACTTCACTGTATGTGAATAATGTGAGATTTCTAAAGTCGTCTGAGACGAAATTTTGCTATGTAAAAATAAATGTTGATTTAATTAATCGGAGGGTTTTTACACAATTATTTTTAATATTGTTATTAATACTTTATTATTAATGTTAATATTAATACGCTATTAATTATGTTATTATGAATACGTTTTTATTAATATTAATATTATTAATATTTTTATTAAGAGACTAGCTCTTTATATTTATAAATCAAAGTTGAAATATTTATCTTATTGGCGAAAGGATCTGTATTTGTGAGTTTAACGATACATATAAAGTTAATTTTACATATTATCTATATTTATATAATTACTTTTATTAATTTCATTTCACCGCACCATCTCAAATAATCAATGTAAACATGAGCTAAACATATAATATGTTATACAATAGAAGACTTATTGTTTATAGAGGGTATGTAATTTTAGATATTTAAACATAAATTTAGTTCATGTATTCTTAAATATATTCCGCTACTCGTGCTTTTATAGCGCATAAGCGGTTCCGAATACTACATTTATTTTAAATTATAATTGTAATGTGCATTTTGTTTATTTAAAAAATAAATTTGAAATTTGATTTGATTATCATTATCTCTATGCTATCATTACGCTACTCGTATTAGTATTATTGTTAGTATTATTGTCAAATGATGTCACTTCTTAACAAAACGTCATTTGGTGCTGATTATTTGTCTACACTGTTAATCAAAGGAAATTGGGGATTTTTTGTCAAACCATTAACCTACACATAATTAATGAAACAGTTAAAGCAGGAACATTTTCGGACATACTAAAATTAGATTTAATCACTCCGGTATATAAAAGCGAGTTAGTAAACTACAGACCGATATGTATTTTACCCGCTATCTCAAAAATTTTCGAAAAATGTATTAAAATTAGGATGGTAAACTATGTACATAGTAAACATTTTTTTAATGAAAATCAATATAGGTTTTTAAAAGGGAAAAGTGCTGACTTAGCGATATTTTTTTTTTTTTTTGGGCTCGTTAACTACGGACCTTTACCCAGAAACAAAAGCTAAGGAAAGAAGTCGGTTATATTTTGATCCGATCAGAAATTTTATCTAAAAAGGAACAAATAGCAGGAATAATTAGTGGGGAAGGAAAGGACAGGATATAGGAAGCACAATAAGGGGTAGGAAGACCAAGCTTAAGCAAATAAGAATATAAGGCAGAACGCTCCATGGAGAGAGATGAACACTGGAAGAACAGATGATCGGCGTCGCAAATAACTGCATCATCCGGCTGATGGAGAGGACAGTGTGGAGAAGAAATCAAAGAAAAACGAAATCTGGAATAAAAGGCAGCAAAGAATGTCCAAAACGCATACGAACAATGGAAACAACATCAGAATGTCGAAGAAGAGAGGGATGCGAAAGAAACCATGAATATAGGCAGGAAGAGTAGGCTGAATAGACAGATGAAATGAATAATTATTAGAAAAGGACGAGACATAAGTGCCCGACCAAAATCGGATATGAAAGCTTTTACAAATTGACAGCAGGTTATCGGATAGAATTTTTTTAAAAAAAAGACGAGAGGAAGCAGCAGCAACCCGAGCCAAGGAATCAGCCGCTTCATTGCCAAATATGCCTGAGTGGCTGGGTACCCACAGCAAATTAATATTGACTGAATGGAGATAGGAAAGATTGTGAATATACAGAGGATAACAAAGCCACACGAATGATCAGGAAGGGGAGAGGATATGGCCTGAAGGGCGCTCAAAGAGTCAGAGATAATTAAAAATTTAGAGGAAAATTGATTCGAGGAAATGAAAATAGCACAGCGTAGGATAGTTAAATAATTCGTTTATGAATATGGAACAGAAATAAGGAAGGCGAAAAGATTCTGAGAGGTTAAAATCAGGAAGGATGAAGGAAGCACCAACACCACCAGGCCCCCTCGAATCATCCGTGTAAATGGTAACATGAGAGGGAAATAGGGAATTGATAGTGCTGTAGAATGCCTGTTTAATTGCTGCTTGGGGGAGATTTTTTGCAAATGAGGAAAGGATAAATACCTTAGGAGGATGACAGATATCGGCGAAGTCGAAGGAAAATTAAAGGAGATTATTGAAAGAGATAATGTACGGCCAAAATGAACCGAGACGATGCGAAATAAAAGCAAGAATAGGGGTTTTGCTGGAAGTGAAGCGCCAGCTGTTATAAATCGAAAGGTAAGACTGAACAAGAGTAGAGGATGCGAGAGGAAGACGTTTAACAAGGAAACGATAGCCTAAATAAGATCTACGAATGGATAGGGGTGACGAATTGGATTCAGCAAGAATAGCAGGGGTTGGAGAGGATTTAAGAGCGCCAAGACAGAGACGAATGCAAGAATTTTGAATTACATCTAGTTTGGAAAGACGTGTGTTGGACGCACTACCATAAATAAAAGAACAATAATCAAATTTGGAACGGATAATAGATTTGTAAAGAGAAATAAAAAATATAGGGATCGCCACCCCGTTTAGTTGGCGACAGGGCTTTCAGCAAGTTCAACCTTTTAGACTTAGCGATATTTAAACACATATCATTATTATTATCAAATCGTTTCACCCCACGTAAGGGTATCGTGACCATGATCTGTCACCCAGTTGATCAGACTGCGTCAACAATTCCGATCCCTTGCGATGTGTACACAATCCTGAAAGGTACGACCAGCAACTTTGCACAATGCGTTCGACCATTTAGTCTGCGCACGACCTCGACTTCTTCTTCCGTTGACCTTTCCTTGGATGAGCAGCGTTTCCAAATTGTCCGCTCTGATCATATGACCAAAATACCGCAGTATCCTGCAGAGCACCACCGATGATAGCCTCTTCGGGTTACCAATCTCATTTAGTACGGAGACATTAGACGTTTTTTGTCTGCGCTAGTCATCGACCAAGTCTCCGCACCATATAAAAACACTGAGAAGACGAGGGAGTTCACTAGCCGAATCTTTACATCTTTACTAAGGCCGGACAAAAAATCGCATACAACAAATCGATGGGAGCTCAGCACCAATAAATAATATCAGGATCGGGTGATAAATTCCCTGAAATAAATCACTACGGAGGAAATATAGAATTCATTAGCGAAGGAACTATAATATGAGATCAAAAATAGAGAAAAAAACAAATACATCACATCGATAAGTGGTGAGATAGAAAAACATAAAAACCAAGATAATCCAAAAGATTTATTTCGAAAGGTGAGAATGATAACGGGAAAATTCAAACTACGTTAATCTCCAATTAAGGACGAGACCGGAAATCTTCTTACTGAAACGAGCAAAATATTAAATAGATGGAGACAATACTGCGATAAGCTCATGCATAGTGATGAGGATGAGAATGTTCAGGAGCACCAACCTAGTAACCAATTAATTGAACCGTCGAGATTTTGAGAAGTGAGGTTATAACGGCCATACAGAAGCTTTCTAATAACAAGTCGGGAGGAACTGACGGCTTAGTAGCAGAAATGATAAAACTTACGGCAGATCCAGGAGTTGATATACTGCACCAAGTCTGTGAAAAAATATGGAACACACAGAAATGGCCACCCGAATGGAGAGAATCCCTGCATATTTCTCTATAAAAAAAAGGAAATAAACATGTGTGTCCAAATTACAGAACAATCTCGCTAATAAACCATTCCAGCAAGGTAATGTTATATATAATACAAGAGCGGTTGAAGCCATATATACTTCCATATATATCCAAAGAACAAGCGGGTTTTACGCCAGGCCGAGGAACAAGGGATCAAATACTGAATATAAGGCAAATAATAGAAAAATGCTTCAAATACAACGTACCCACAGTTACATGCTTCCTTGATTATACTAAAGCTTTTGACAATGTCAAATGGGATCAACTGTGGAAGATACTTCAGAAAATAGGAGTGCCAAGTCATCTAATAAAAATAATGACAGCTCTATACACAAATAATACGGCATACATAGGGATTGATGGAGCCATTTCAGAGCAATTTCAAATAAGAAAGGGTGTTAGACAAGGATGTATCTTGTCGCCACTTCTCTTCAATGTCTACGGAGAATGGATAGTCAGGAAAGCCATGGAGAACTGGAAGGGCGGTGTCACGATAGGAGGCAGGAAGATATCGAATCTCAGATGTGCCGACGATACAGTGCTTTTTGCAACATCAGAAATAGAGATGATGGAAATTCTTAATCGGACAGAGGAGTGCAGTAAAGAAACAGGATTAAAACTGAACCGATCCAAATGTTGTTTAATGGTAATCGATAGGCAAAACAAAATTCCCCCACCACTACAATACCTAACAGATATTGCAATAACGGACAAGGTAATCTATCTTGGAGTCCAAATATCGCAAAGAGGTCAATGTGAAAATGAAATAAAAAGAAGGATAAGGATGGCTAAAAGTGTTCTAGCTAATTTAGAAAAGTTATGAAAGGATCATGGAATAAGCAAACATACGAAACTGCATTTGATTCGGACGCTGGTATTTCCAGTCGCCACCTACGGATTCGAGTCATGGACCATCAACGTCACTGGCCAGAAACGAAAATTTTGAAGGTTTCGAAATGACATGCTACCGACGTGCGCTACGGATACCATGGACAGTGAAGAGAACCAACACATCTGTATTAAATGAATTTGATATTAGAGAACAGGAACACCTACTTCCTTCAATCCGTAAACAGGCGGGGCACGGTTCTTCGGACATGTGATCAGAAGAGACGCTTTAGAAAAATTGATTATACAGGGAAAAGTGGACGGGAAAGGGAAAATAGGA
Organism: Icerya purchasi; assembly: GCA_039619475.1. Classification (NCBI taxonomy): domain Eukaryota; kingdom Metazoa; phylum Arthropoda; class Insecta; order Hemiptera; family Monophlebidae; genus Icerya; species Icerya purchasi. The sequence continues at coordinate 588,811,217 of CM077115.1, forward strand.
CGTGCTCCAAACCGATATGTGGACCAGATGAAGAAATGGACGGGCTTATCAATCGAGGATTTGATGCGAGCGGCGGGAGAAGCCTGGAGACTAATCGTACATAACGTTAGATGATAGATCTCGACGCTCGGAACCGAGCAACGACGACGAAGAAGAAGAACAGCGGAGTCAGCCCATATTCTTTTTAAACGGCTCATTGCGTAGGGGGTAATCTGTGTTCTGTGGCGTATCTTACATCCGCCGCTGTTTTCCACTATAGAGCCTAAATATGTAAAGTGGCGTACTACTTCAATAGCCTCAATTTCACGTATTGTTGGGCAGTTATTCTCCAGACGGTCGACGATCATTATTTTGGTTTTGGCTTTGTTAACTTGAAGGCCATATTCTGCACTGATTTTTACCAGTCGATCCAGAATATATGACATTTTCTCTCCATTTTTTGCTACTATACTAACGTGGTGTCATCATCCGCATAATGGAGATTAGAGATGTACATCCCACCAACCGAGATACCTCCATCCAACCGAGATAACTCCATCCAACCGAGATACCTCCATCCAACCGAGATACCTCCATCCCAGTTGCCTGTACCATTTGCTGTATCGATTTGCAGTATTCTGCGCATTACGAATTCACCATATAAGTTAAAAAGTAGCGGTGAAAGGGTACAGCCCTGGCGTAGACGCCGCGCGGGATAAATCTCTTTCGAGTAAATTCCATTATTTATCCGGACTTTTGCTGAAGTTTTTTCATATAGCTGCTTGATCAGCCATACTAGGATTTCATGTTCCGACGATTACGAGTCGTCATCGACGCGGACAGCATGCATACCAAATATTGGAATCCTTTTTTTTTTTTTAAACTTTTTCGCGTGTCTTTTTCACTTTTTTGTATAACTTAAAGCTGCGATCTGTTAACTTTGCCGGATTCCACTGTATGCAGCAAGTTTCCGTGTCATACATTGCCTTCAACCCATTCTACGGAGTTCTTGGACGGTGTGCGAATACTTTTTTTTTGACCCACCGTACATATATAGGTACATATAGTTAGCTCCTCTATCAGTCACTACCGCCAAGGCACTAATGTAGTTTCCGCCTTGACACATTGTCCGAATGTGCACGGGGGAATTTTCGTTTCAACTGAATAAGCATTCTTAAAACCTACAGCCCAGCCACGACGACTAATTCGAATTTTGTATCGAAGAACATTTTCCAGCTCGAACACCGCCAAAGGATAGCAGCGTCATAAGGACCTAATCTATATCAGTTCAAAACTTTGCTTTTATTTTTTTTCTTTTTGGAGGGAACGGGGCAAACACGTTAAATCGACCTATTGAAACGATCGCACCAAAGAATTTGCTACGGCTTAAGTAATCTTTTTTCTGTTGAAATCGACAAAAAAAGCTAATTTTTAAAAGTAAGAAAACACACTTGGAATTTTGACGAGAAAAATATATTTTTGCGGATAAAATGATCGCGTACAGAATTTCGGGTTAGCTGAAATAATTGCGCATGTTGTTAAAATATAATTATACAGCATTTTGTGATCCCCTAGTGTTAATCACGATCTTAGGAGGGGGCATTGTGGAATTTGTTTAAGAGATCGACGGATAAACTGTTAGAAAGAAAGAATAGAATGGGGCAGCATACTCTTTACCAGTAGCCTAATCGTTTGAAATTCGCCGTCAGAAAAATTTTCAAAAAAATGCGGTAAACATGGCGACGATTTTAACATGTAGGGCTGAAACGGAAAACTGACGCCTAAGTAACGGATGCTGGATAGAACACCTTCAAAAAGAAAACTGCGACCACCTAGAACAAACAAATATTTTTCGGAAAAAAAATTAACCAACGGGTTCCCGCATGTCGTGTACTGAACCTCTAAAGCGGGCATCGATTTTTTGCGCGTATCGCAGCTTAGCTCACATTTAAGGTCCCCATCCAGTTTGCAACTGCGCAAAAAGGTAAATTGTTCTTATCTCGCAATTCGAAAAGGAGCAAACAGATCTTCTTTTCGCTGTTTGTTAAATGGGAAAAGTTTTAGTAAAATGTGGAAAAAAGCGCATAAAATAATTGCAGAACGAGAAAAAAAAAAAAATTCCAATCGGTTACTTAAAGAAAATAGCACAAACATTCCGCCAATTTTGAAAGCATGCTCGAAATAAACCTTTTTAATAATATTAAAATGAATATAGTACGTATTTTCAAAGAATACCATTGGCGGAATTCTCTGTATAAGATAACGAGAAAAAAATTTAAATTGGAGAAATTAACATTTTTTGTAAATACACCGAAAAAAAGCTAAACCAAAATATTAAATAAAAAAGTAGACTCAGAAGTAGAAAAGTAAATACAAATATTTAAGCCGAACAACAGTGCAAGAGTGATGAGTCCGGAGCGGGAATCTCGCTACTACATTATATCGGTGTGACACAATTAATTATTACGCAATAATTATTCCGTTTACTACGTGAAATTTTTTTTTATTGCGATTATGTTTTAATTTACTTTTTCGATTTCACAAAAATCGCGAATATCGAAGGGTTTTTTTAAAAATTAATCTAAAAATGAGGGTAATACGAAAAATTTTACAATTAGAAAAAAAACAAAATTCATCCACGTTCGTCGATTGTTTTCATTTTTAAAAAAAAGGTCGGCTCTTCGGAGCCTACAGTTATTATGCAAAAACGTCTTTGAATAAGAAGAAAAAAAGACATTTCGCCGTTTTGATTTAGCCGAACAAATTAAGTGAAAGATACAATTTTTTAAAAGACGATTAAGATATTTCATAGAAGTACTAAGCACTTACCCATAAAAAATCCTTTAGGCAAAATATAAAAAAAACATTAACACCGTTCGTTGGTCGCGCTATGAGGGAATCCCCGCTTTCTTTCTTTTTTTTTTTTTCGTTAATGTAAATGTTTAATAAACTACTTATAATAATTTACATAAAATAGTTTAGCTCTATTCGTGTATTGAAATGTGTCTGAAGTCGATCTAAAATAGTTCTCAATAGTAGTAACTAGTTTAGTTTCATTTCTATAAGAATTTTTTATTGCGAGTAGAATGTAGAAATCGCGGGCATTCCCTCACTGTGCGACCATAGTCGCAGGTAAAATTTAGTTCGCAACGTTGTCAAATATGTAGAAAAATTCCGCCGGCTGTTGTGACGGGTAAAATAATATGGCGGTGCGCTGTAATAGCATTTTTATTTCTCTTGCTCCCGATGTTATTTATTTAATTTAAGAAAATTTAGCCTAAAACTTAATGATTTAATTCGAATTAGTTGTAAGAAGAATGATATTGTTTAATTTAAAAATTCATATACACTAAATGCAAGGGAAAAAAATTAATATTTAGACAGTAACGCAGGTATGTATGTATTGAAGACTAAAACACACTGTTTTCAATAAAACAATATCAATTTTAAAATGTTTTGATTATAATTAATTATTATTTTGTTGAATTAATTAAAAGTACAGAATAATTAATTATAAAGTAAATTATAAAAATAAATATAGTTATAAAGTGATATCGAAAATTAATTTTTATACAGAAGTTTTTTTTTTGGGGCTCGGCTAACCATTTAACCCATATCTATCTATATATATATATATATATATATATATATATATATATATTTTTTTTATTATTATTTTTTTTTAAATAACTTAAATTTTAATGCTATTCGCTATTGAGTAAAGGAAGAATGCAATTATTGGAAAAATGATCTGGTTTGGGAACGACAGTATCGACGAAATATTGTAAGGCGCGGGAGCATTGAGTTGTAGTAAATTAGAGTATAGTACGGATTGTTCATTGAATAATGCCGAGCACTCAAAAAACATATGATTAACGTCACAGATGTAATTATTCCCTGGTGGGTGAAGAGGACAGAGAAAAGATAAAGACGGAAAAATCCGGTGTCGTGAATCGGGAAGGAGTGAATGGTTAAATCGAAGACGACATATGGATACAATGGAGTTACGTTGAAGAACTTGACAGCTATGGAACCATGGTTTACGGGGAATGGAAGGTTGAATAGAAAGATAGAAGGAGTGCGGATTGGAAAACGATCGGGCATACATGTCGGACCAAAATTTTGAGTGTAATTTTTTTGAGAAAGAAAGAATATTGTTGGCTGGATAAAGATTGATGTAATTACCATCATTCGTGCTGGCTAAGTATGCTAACTTGTCGACTCTTTCATTTCCCTCAATTCCAATATGTCCTAGTATCCATAAAAATTCTATTTGACAAGGTGTACACGTAAAGTTAGATTAGATACCATAGACCGAATGCGAAAAATTATAGAATCAAAATATATGTATGTGGGGCAGTAGGCGGAAGATATAGCTGTCAGAACACTTAGGGTATCGGAAACTTTGAATAAAAATTTTTATAAAGAAGTTATTTATTGAATAAAAATTTTGAAAAACTCACCTATTTATTAAAAAGTTTCGAACGTAATTTATCTAATTTAAAAATGATAATATAAAATCTCGTTAAATAAAGAAATTTCAGTTTGATAACATAACTGATTTTTGATTTATTGCGTTGCTATCCAACTATCTTTTAAAAAGTTATAACCGTTTCAAAATTATGCGCGTAAACTTTTTAAACTTGACGTGGCAACGTCGTAGTAAATGGTTACATTGCGGGGATTCCGTCACCGAGCGACTAACGACGTTTTGGGAAGAGCTGTGCGACCAACGAAAGATTAATGAAAGGACGGTATTAACTATTTTGTATGGCAGAAGGATAGAGAAATAAAATGAATTCTAATGTAAAAAGAGGTGTATTATTTGTTACGTTACATTTTTCACGAAATAAAATTGACCGGTTCGTTTAAAGTACCACCAACTCCGCTCTAGATAAGGCTGCGAAAAGTGAAAATGAAATGCACACTGCGGAGATGGGAGCAAAAAGTATCATATTCTTCGGATAGGCTTGAAATGATGTAGGAAGTTAGATTTGCACGAATGTCGTTTCAGGTAATAACAATAATCTTTGGTTGTTTTTTTTTTTTTTTAGATTTTAATCTGGTGCGGGATTGATCGAATGGGAGAAGCTAGAATAGGAACAACTGACAAGGAAGGAAATGAGAGAACATAAGAGTCACATTGTATGGAGTAGGAAGACCAAGATCTAAGAGTTGAGAATAGAAGAGGGAGGAACGTTCCGAAGAAAGTAAGGAACATTTGAAGAAGACATGGTTGACATCATACAGAAAAAAGGAATCTTCTGGGTGAAGAAGGCATCGCGGAGAAGAGACGAGGGAAAAACGAAAAAGAAGTGACGAAGGGAGAAAGGTATGACCGAAACGAAGACGACCTATAGCACCGCGATCAAGGGACGACAAAGAAAAGAAAACTTGTCAAACTAACTGGTGAGAGAAGGTAACGGCTGGACGGATAGATAAAAGGAATTCGGATTGGAAAAAAAGGGGAAAAATAAATATCCTTCCATAATGAAAAATGGAACTGTCTGGATATATGATTAATACTGCGAGCAGGAAACTTATGAAGAGGATGTCCATTGGAAGCTCTTTACATATAGTCTTTCTAATGCGCGCACAATTTCATTAATAGTGCTTATATTAATTGTAATTATTTAAACTCATTGTTAAATATATTCACTACAAAAATAAATTTTTAACACTTAATTAAACAATTATATGTTGAGGCATTTTTTCATATACAACTGGAAAACCGGGTTGTTTTCTAAAGGAAACTTGTGTAGTTTCCGTTTTGCAGGCGAAACAACGTCACGTCTAATTTATTTTCCTACCCTTAAACCTATTTTTCATTATTGCTATCTGCCGTCTGCGGTTGAAATTTTCCTTTGCTCCTATCCTCACGGTATCGCTTTGCTCTTTCCCCGCCCCTCTATTGTCCTTTGCACCCTAGTGACACTGTTCTTTCGTTTGTGATCCTGACCACGTGCTGTTTGAATGTTCCAGTCTTTCCTCCGAACGTAATAGCCTGCACGCTCAGATTTTAAAGTTGAATTTTCCTACTCCCTATAATGTGCTTCCTATATCTTAATTCTTGTCCTTTTTCTTTCATCGATCTCTGACCGGTTTAAAATTTAATCTCGTAATTTAGTTCAATTGTCCTGGGTAGCTGCCCTCGGTTGACCCCCCCCCCCAAAAAAAAAAAAATTCATACTGGATACAGATAAACCTTTGTAGTTAGGCAAAACGATTTTATTAAAAACCGCATTTCTACGAAAAATCATAATACCGCAGTACAAAGTGACATCTTGATACTTTTAAAATGATTCTAACTAAATATTTACGATTTACGAACGTGAAATGTTAGCGGAAAAAAAAATTGAACAAAACTGCATGTTTAACGACTTTGCATAGCGCATTTTGTCCGCACAATAATATTCACTGCTACAATGAAGCCGTGTAAGCACAATGTTTTCATTAAGCGGGGAAAAAGCTGTTTCGCCAATAGACAGCGTTCCAATGAGCACATTCCTACAGCAATAACCGGTCTTTCAAAAGTCGAAAATAGCCTAGAAAGATTAAAACTGATACACGGCTAGTTGTGAACTAGGCGAATTGAGACTTTTGCTGTAACACTGGGTTTTGGTTGATCCTAAGATAAAGTGTGTGGGGGGGGGCACCAGTTTTACCACTCTTGCTGCTATCATATAAAAAGCAGTCCGGAGGTCGCTAATATCTTTCAATAGCCAATTTTTATTTCAAACGGTCCTATTAGTGTGCTTCAATATTGTAAAAATTCATACATTAAAAAAAAAAGCAAAACAAAATACATCTTACATCTCGACATAATCTTCTTTTACACCATAATAATACACGTTTTCCATCATGATTTGCATATATACCTTTTTCAAAGAACTCATTAGATTGACTACGTAGCCAGGTTTCCACATTCATTTTAACGGCTTCATTGTCTGCGCGAAATTCTTTTTCCCTCGTAAAAACGTCTGAAAAGGCGGTATCCGCACGGAACTACCCCATTTTTTCCAAATCTTTCTGCGTTATACGGGTGTTATGAGCTTTTACTTTAAAAAGATCCCTAGAACTAATCTCTATTGTCCTTAAGTGAGAAATTTCACTTTAAATTTTACGTCGGATATGTACGCTTCCTTTTTTACAAATGATAGTTCCTTCTATCTCTCAATTCAACCTAACCTTCCTACTAATCCTTGATTCTCAGAATTTTCTTTTCTTTCACGTTCTGTTATAGGTCCCTATTATTCGTCTACGCTCCAATCACACTTTATTACCCTCTGCCCGCTATCGTCTCTTTTTGGTTTCCACTCCTTATTGTGTCCTCTATGTCGTAACGAAGCAGTTTATCTGTGATGCTAATCACATTTTCTTTGAGCGCTTTCTGCGAAATGCGCTTCCCATTATTTACCACTCTTAAAGTTAGGGCTTCCTGTTCCCTACTGTGCTTCCTATATCCTGTCCTTTCCTTCTCGGTCTGTTGTTCCTGCCACTTGTTTCTTCATTTTAACTATTTCCGATCGAATCAAGTTTTAATTAGTTAACTCTTCTTCCTATCGTTTCTGGCGAAGGTCCCCCCTGGTTGACAAGCCAACCAAAAAAAAAAAAAAAAAAAGAACTCGATTCCATTGTCTTCGTGCAAGTTTACGACCCTTTATTCTCGACGTTTTTGCCCCTGATGGCTGGCCTTAGTTGCTTGTCCGAGACCTTGGCAAACGATTGGGTATTAACAGCACGTCTATCTTATAAGTAATTAAAAAAGAAAAAAAAAGTGGGGCCGTGCATGTCCCAAAACACCGTAAAAAGTACTTTGTTTTTGCAAATGAAAGTGACTCGAACTTCTTTGCCACAGACGAGTTGGGATGCTTCTAAATTATGCTTTTTGTCTTTTCGGTTCCCGTTCATAATAATGCATCCATGTCTCATTCGTGGTCATAGTTTTCTCTGAAAATGACTTTTACTTTTTTATTTAACTTATTTTGGAGCTTCGAATAGAAATTTTTAAACAAAGTTTCTTTGCGAACAAGTAACAACATTTTATCTGACGCAGGTTTTTCGGAAATTTAGTACCGATACACCCGCACTCAATTCAGATGATATTTCTTCGATTGAAATCCATCTGTTTTCCAAAATCAACCTCGGTTAATACTTTTTATCAGCGCTCGCGTCGAAAGCTGGTCGTTTGCAGCGCCGCTTTGCTCTCCATACACTTTGAACTGCTCGACCCATGAATAGAAACTCGAGGAATTCACGCGTGAACCACCACATTGTACCTACCTTCTCCGGAGTATATTTCGCAAGGTTCAACCTTTTTCGAAAAGCAAAACACGAACCGTGTGCGTGTGTGTGTGTGTGTGTGTGTGTGTGTGTGTCTGCGGAATTGAGCAGTAGCAGTTACGCAGGTTTGAGGTTTACTGAAACGCAACCGACTAGCCATACCCGGGAACAACCGATCACATGTGTAGCCAAAACACGTATCAATCGAACAAAACCACTTTCACCGCAGTAGCCGGTTTTGTGTTCCCTCTCTACATCACCTTTTCCGTTTACTCATTGAAATATCCTCGTACAATATTGTAACTCAGAGGATAAAGAGATTTGTACCGTTACAGCTTTCTTATTTTTTTTTCCTTTTTACTGATTATCCGTAATCTTTCGTTTGTCATCGATGATAGAGGCGTGGGTGGTGCGCTCACGTCTCCTTCGCTTCAGAACTCTGGGTCCTTCAGACTTTCTTCTTTCTGCTCTATCTTCTCGGCCGAATCGACCTCAATTCTTCGTGCCATTCATTTTATATTCTCTACAAGTGGGGTTCATAAATTCTTGATCGTTTCCGATTCCAAAGGCGTTCTTCAAGCCATCTCTTCTCCTTCTTCTCATTCATCTGACGGTATAATTCTCTCTATTCGATCTCCCACCTCTACCTTGCTCTGGCCCCGTTCCATCTTCATAGACTTTCTCTGGGTTCCTAGTCATTCCAGTATTGAGGACAATGACACTCGGCTGACTTTTTAGCTCGCTCAGCCGCCCGCAATGGTCCTTTCCTCGACTCTTTCCCTTTTTCAAATATTCTTTCCCTATCATGCTCTAATCATTTCAGAAACTTTGGTTGCACATGTATCCATCTTTATTCTCAAATCGCTTTTCGCAGCACCGTCTCATTCAAAATCGGTTTTCCTGCCTTGGTTTCATTCTATTCCTGCCTGTCGTCGTTCCACTGTTGTTTCCTTAATTAGACTCAGAAACAATCATTCTCTACTCCCTTCTTCTCGCTTTCGTTTTTCTTTAGCTCGTTCTCCTTTCTGCTCTCTTCACGCTTCTGAGTCTCCTTTTATTTGTGACTCAAATCATATCCTTTTCAAATATTCTTCACTCCTTAACGAACGCTCCCTTTTATATACACCTAATTTTCAGCTCTGGGTCATTCTACTCCCTTTAACGTTACCTCTGTATCCTTTCCGTCCCATTGCCTTCAGTTGTGCCACTCCTGCTGTCCTTTATGAGTTCCATTTCTGACCCCCTAGCTATTTAGTTCTATCTCTTGAATTATCTTGTTATTGGGTCAAGGCCACTGGCGCGCCCAGGGTAGAAAAAAAACAAACAAAAAAAAGTCATCATATCGGCATAAAAATCTCGTCTCATTTCTAAAAAAAAAACCAAAAAAAGAGCGGCTTCTATGATAATCTATTGAGATCTGTTGCGGGAACTGTATTGTTTTTCTTGCCGGATGAGGGAAAAAAAAGTAGCGAAAGATGGCATGCAGCTAAAAAAAACATCAATTGGGGGTCGCAGCAGATGAATTTTCAGGTTCACAATTCATTACTCATTTTGAAACAACTCTTAAAAAACTAACATGGTCAAATCATTGGGCCAGGAATCAAAGAATAAAAATATTAAGTACCCTAAATTAATTACTAAGAAGTAATAATTATTTTATTTGTATAATATATTGAAGTGAATTTTTACGTTTATTGTTTTATACGTTAGAGTTCATTTTAGATTTTCTTTTTCGAATTTTGCATATTATCATGTTTATATGTTACAGTTATGCATTCTTATACAGCGTACTAATTTATATTTCCTTACAATATGTTCCGAATTATGCAATACGATATTTGAAAATATATTTTCATTGCAGTGGTGCAAACTTGGCTTTCTACCCATAAAACTTAATATTAAATGTAGGTGAATACATCCTGTTTGTTAAAATGGTATAATAAAATAAACTTTAATAACAAACAATATAGATCAATAAATTAGATAAATACCTATTTAGAAACGTTTTCGGGCATAACCCATCATCAGCTAACACTAACTTGTTTTAAGTTTCCTTTAAGTTAGTGTTAGCTGATGATGGGTTATGCCCGAAAACGTTTCTAAATAGGTATTTATCTAATTTATTGATCTATATTGTTTGTTATTAAAGTTTATTTTATTATAAAACTTAATATTGTTAATTATACACATGTTATTTCTGTGATAGAGAGAATGATTATGTACTACACTATGAATTAGGAACGGAATTCTCTGTACTAGAACATTAGCAAATGCTGCGAGTGTTTCAGTTAGTTACAATGGACTTCCAGAAGTTTCTGTGTTTTCTTAATCCACCGTATTGATTCATTCTTTATCCTCTTCGCTTGGTATACTAGATTTAATATTTACGGGAAATCTAAATGTTTATGCAGTGTGCGGGTGCAGTCGTAACGAACGAGAAAGGTAGATCAGAGATTATTCGTTGCGCTTCGAACACTTTTGCGCAACGAAAGATGGTTCCATTTATTATTGTAATCATCGTTATTCATTAGTAGCTTTTGAGAGAAAACTACAAAAATTTTTTTCCATTGATATCCGAAGTATTTTACATGAATGTATTTAGATATTAATCTTCCTGCATTCACAATATTTCCACATGTATAATGTTAATTTTATTGAATCGTATTAAAATTCACTTTAAATTAAATTGCTGTTTTTACACATCATTTGGATCAACTTTGTCCTTAATTTGCCAGGCGGCCACGCGTCTCTTATCTTTTCACGTACGAATTTTATCACTTTTTCCTGAGACGTAAAATTTTTCTTTACTTTTAAATTTGATATTGTAAAATAAATTATTATTGAAATTAGCTTTTCACTTATAAAAATAAGTCGCTTGTCCTCATTGCCGTTTATTTCCAGTTTCACGATTATCAGCTTTATTTTACCTTCTCTTGCTGATAATCAAAGTACAAATTTAATTTCGCTCTTCAACTATTGCACCGAATTTTTCCACCATCTTAATGATTTTTATTTTCAGTTTCTAACAACCCGAAAATATCTCTCCCGTTATATTTCCGCATTACCTAATGCTTATCTTTTTTTTTTTTTTTTTTTTTTTTTTTTTTGGGTTCTTCTACAAGGGTATTAAGAACAAAGGAAAAAAGACGCAAGAAACTCAGATCTTTACACGATCAGAGACAGCCGACTAAAAGGAATCAAGAGCAGGAGAAGGAAGGAAGAGAATGAACGAAGCACCAATTTGTAAAATGGAGGAATAGAAAACTTGATCGGTTACAAGAGATGAACACTCGAACATTATGTGATCGGGATCACACACGAATTGAATATTGGAGGGGTGCAATGGATAAAAAGAAGACGGTACAAGAGAGTAACGGAAAAGCGAGGAAGGAAGCAAACTGTGCCCAAAGCGCAAGCGGCAAATCGTAGAGATGTTGGAGCGACGCATGGAAGGAAAGTCAAGAAACCAGGGACAACGAGGAAGGGAAGGCTGAATAGATAAGAAAAATGAATCCGGGTTGGAGAAAGAGGAAATGTAAGAGTCAAACCATAGATTGGAATGAGCAGTAGCAAAACAGAAGGGTAATATTGGAAGAAGAGAAAACAGGAAGAAACCTACCGGAAGAGAAAGATAACCGAGCGAATGAATCGACTAGCTCATGATATTTTTTAATATGATTCCTTCTTTGATAAAACCACTATGTATAGCCTTAAAATCATATTGTACAGATCACTGTTTTCTAATTTTATTTCTTCGTATAAAGTATTTATAAATTCCATGGTGGGATTTCTTATTCATTAGCCTGCACATTAATAAGAAGTGTATTCATTATATTTCCAAAAATGAAAACCGCCACCGAATGCAAACGCAGCAGATGGAACTTTTACATTGAGTTCGTCAGGTCCAAAATCGCAAGTAATTACTGATGGAAATTGGCAGTATCGATATCCTAAGAGATACGTGGTCGTGTTCCTCCCCCTTAGGCTATAATCGACTACGAGAGAGAGAGAGTTACGTTATCCCTGTTATATCTAAACTCTCTTTGTTTTTACTATTTTTCCTCGCTATTTGAATTCGATTATTGTTAGTGTTTTTTATAAATTATTGTAAATTAATCTCGTTTTGACTAATAATCCTATATTTAAAATTTATAATTAAATTTGAACATATCGATATATCGTTTTAAATCACCGCTGTCATCGTTTTTAATATTTATATTTTTTTACTTTCTTTGTGTCAACTTTAATCACTACTACCACGATTATGGATTATGCGACTCGGGAACATGTCGGTATTTTATGTATTTGGTGGAAGATTAAATTTTCTGCTTTCGTAGTTTGTTTTACAATAATTTATTTTTGTTGTTTTTTATTAATTTAGTATGGAATTAAAAACCCATTAGCGTAACTAATCTAATTACTTTACAGCATGTGATGTGATTTTATACTTGATATTATATCCCTGAATCAGGAACACCGATAACAGTGTTAAAACTATAAACGCAGCAACTGCTACACTGGATCACCGTGGAATACCTAAAGAAAGTTGACACAAAAAAATACCTTCCACATGAATTGTATAAAGTATAAATTTTTGATTAAACATTCCGGAAAAAATTTTATAAGAAGCGCATATGATTGGCTCAAATTTCAGTTTCGCCGATGTTCCATGATCATGGTTAGAAATATATGCATATATATTTGTAATATTCCGTGATCATGAAACCTTATATTTCGAAACGCACCGAATTAGATAATAAATATATTATTTTAATAAGTGTGTATTTCGGTACTATTTACACCATTCTGTCATGGGTAACTGATAGAAGTGGCCGTCATTTTCTCCCACTTTCAATCATTTTTCACCTTTCATATGGTAACAGAAAAAAAAATAAAAACGGCTGATTTAATAAATAAAATTTAATTAATTACATCGAATTCTGTTATCCTGTTTGCTGGAATTATAAAAATTAAAGTATGACTATGAAAATAGCAACAAAAAACTAGAAACTGCATTCGATAATACACTTATTTGTAGGATTTTCTATGAATTTTTAGGAATCTCGGCTTCAGCTCAAAAGAGGAAACCTATTCTACGGTATAATATAAAAAATAAGTTGATTATAAATAGCAAAAACAGAAATCATAGAAACGTGAGAATTCCTAGCATGTGTTAATAAATGGAAATAATTCTCTTTAATTAATTACGCTGATAAAGAAATTAAATTCTAAATTTTTATTCCTAAACTAAAACTAAGTGAAACTATTAATAACACCTGTGTGAAAAAAGAGCGCTTAAACGGTGATGCTGGTGCTTAAATTAACGATAAACAAAAATGATCTTCTTAAGTAATAAAAATAAAACATAAGCGAAAAAATAAAGGAACAATAAAAAGTAAGAATGTTCTGGGTAAATTACCCATTTTTAAAACTTAAAAGGAATTTTCGATGTTTTTAACTCGAACAACGTTAAGGTTAATTATCTTTGTCGTTCAAATTCCGTTTTTATTATCACAGCTAAGAATTCCCAATTCCGTTTTTATTATCACAGCTAAGAATTCCCAATTCCGTTTTTACGATATACACTACGTTAACGAAAGATATTAGCACTTAAAAAGGGGATTTGAACTTTGATGCGTTCTGCTACCGAATGTAGAATGACTCTTCCTTTTTCTAAAAGGGTCGAAGATTTAGGTGTCTGTTTTCTTCTATGTAACTGAAAATGTACAAAAAAATTTTATTCAAAAATTGAAAAAATCCCAAATGACCCGAAATTGAACGTAAACACAATTTATTTGCTTAATTATCGAAGTGGTATTCAGGTAAAGCCATCTTTAGCTGGAAAAATAGAAATTACAACACGAACACAGAAGCGAATAAATGTGGAGAAATAATGAAAATTTTAGAATGTTTACGTGTCATGTTTATATAAAAAACAAAAAAAAACAAAAAAAGCGAAGAAGTCGAGGTAAAAAAAAACTAGAGGAATTATAATAACAACATCAGTAAAAAAATGGTAAAAGTCGACTGTAACTAATTATAATAAAAATGGAGATAGAAACACCCGAAAAAATATATACATAAGCTGCCATTGCATCGGCATAATTGAAAATGGTAGTGTAATTCATACCTGTTTTTGCTAGAACAATTATTGAAAATAATGCGTATACTTTAAATTTTAACAATGGAAAAAGGCTGCACCTTATTTTTAGCAAAAACTGAAAATCACATTACAGCTCGAACGAATGGTAATTGTACGGTGCGAATATAACGTGCATATTGAAAATGTCAAATAAAAATGTCTTTTTTGAAAATTCGAACTTCAAAAAGCAAAAAGAGATTAAAAACTATTTTTCAAAAAATACGTAAGGCGTGATATGCGCAACATAAATATATTTATGCAATTTATACTCTTATTCACTTTCAATCTCTTTTAAGCTCGCACTGATATTAATATAATTTTGCTATCGAGAACCTGGCTTCAGTTGTCTATCATTTTTCAATGCAAGCTTTTAGATGCTATAGAGATGCGGTGATAGACACAGGATGGTTATGAAGGAGCGGTGATTCTAGTTAAAAAGAATGCCGTTTGTAAATTCATCAGTCTCAATTCTTTCGCTAATTCCTTATAGACAATTTTGTTTTAGTATCTGCTAGTTTCAAAGGAAAATAACTTATTTTGTTGTTAATATACTGTTCCCTTAATGCTGATTTTAATAGAGAGAGTTTCATAAATCTTATTAACAGTTCACCCCCAGATTAGTTTTTATTATCTGTGGTAGTGATTTTAACGAACTTCGTTGGGACTAGGATTTTAATTCTGAAAATGCCAAGAGGTGTCGCACTGCTGATATAAGTATTAATACTACCATAGTTTTAACCAATGACGGGTCTCGTATTTCCCCTATGTTTCTACTAATCTTATTACTAAATCTAACTAGTCAGTTTTGCAGTTTCCCTCGAGTAGCAATCATCTCCCAATTAATTTATTAATGGATACCAACAACCATGTTTTGTATCAAAGGGGGAACCAGAGAGATATTTTGAGAAAGGAAATTATATAATTACGTAGTGTCTCTTTTATATGATAGGAAGTAGATTTGAGAAATACCCTTTGTTTCATAAAGAAAATCGCTTAGCGACCAGCTCTTTAGGAATTTAAAAATGTTTTAAAAATACATAATTATTACAATTTTTAATTTAACTTTTATTTTTTTGTAGGGAGGGGGGGTAAAACGAAATTATACAATTGTACTTAAAAAATGGTAGTTTAGAATTTGAATAGTGAATTATTGGAAAGAATAGAACGAGATAGTATTTTTATTAGACTTTACTTCCTTTTTATTTTTGTTAGTAATCCGATCCGAATTCTTTGTCCGTAAGCAAGTTTAAATATATTTCTCATTGAACTATTTTTAATTAAGATTACAAAATAACAAAAAAATAAAAAATAAATAAGAAAGGCAAAACATCGATGACAGTTGCGTTTAAAACCGAATAGAAACGTGACATTAATAGTTTTACTAGAAAATAGTATTAAATATTAGTTATAATTAAATCCGCAGGTATAACATTTATACAAATCTTTTGTAGTATGATAATTTACGAATTCGATTGAGAGTGCTATCTATCGTTTGCTCGCGTTCGCGTCTTCCTTATCAGCGCATTGTAATCGACAGACCGGTGAGACCGTTCTTTTATTATCTATTGATAAATATATATTGATTGATAAAACAATTATTAAAGTATTATGAAGAATCTGTGTAATATCTTATGTAATATTGGTTACGATAAGAAACAGTTCACGTTTTCTTGATTCATCAGTGCAACCATATATGGTTTCCGCATTTATTGTAGTAACCTTAAACGGTTTTATTTATGACAAAAGGTTCTTCTATTTCATATACTGAAATATTAAAATGAGTAGTCATTCAGGTGCACCGCAGTCTGTCTATGGGATTACTATGGAACAATACCAGCTTTGGCAGAAAGAGCTTAAGGCTAGAGAAGAAAAACAAGCTATTATGATTGAGCAACTCCAACAGCAAGTCAAAATGTTGACCGCTAAATCGAAAAATTATCAAAAACAAACTAAAGATACTCGTCCACGAGCAGATAATGTCCCGAATGAGACAAATTTGGGTAATAAATTGCAGCAGCAATATACTGAAAATAACGAAGAAAATCAAATAAGAACTGACCAATCTCCTCAAAATAAAACAATTAAGCTATCAACAACAAAAATAACAACAACAAAACCAAAAGTAGATAATATAACTGACCATAACGGATATAGTCAAGTTCAACAAAAAAACAAAAATTAAAAGATCAAACTACATTACATCCAGAAAAAATTAAGTTGCCGCCAAGAATTTCAGTAAATGGCATAAATGATTTTAATACTTTTTATAAAGAAATAAATTCTGTATTTGATGAGGCAGTTGCCTTTAAAGTAATAAATAGTGGAGATATTATTGTTTCCTCTAAAAATGGACATACCTTTCGTACCTTAGTTCAAAATTTAAGGGCAAATAATGTAGCATATCATACGTATCAATTAAAATCGCAGAGATCGTACAGAGTAATGGTAAAAGGTCTACATCCTATTACGGATATAAAGACAATAGAGGAAGATCTTGTACATGCGGGTCATGAGCCGCTTGATATTATCAATATCACAAAAACTATTAAAGTACGTGACAACGAAAATAAAATAATTGACAGACAAAAGAAGTCCTACCCGCTGTTTTATGTAGATCTAAAACCTAAGGATAATAATAAAGAAGTTTATGAAATAACTAAAATTGCATATTGTAAAGTAAAAATAGAGCCGTCACATAAAACCAGCGAAGCGCTGTCAACAGTTGAATCACACAGAAAAAAAATGTGGTAGACCGGTGAAGTGTTTTAAGTATGCAGGTGAGCATGATTCCAAATTATGCAAGGAAAAGAACCCAAAAAAGCTCAGATGTACTAACTGTAAAAAGGACCACACAGCTAATTATAAAGGCTGTGAAGTTTATCGTGAAATAGAAAAAAAGATTAAAGCACCTAAAGAAACAGTAGTGTAACGCTTGCAGAAGACAAGGTTACAAACAAAGCAAGTTGATACTATTAGAAATTCTTATAAACTTCAGGGATATTTAATATATCATACTCCTCATCCTGATGGTGGGGCACATGGCGGATCAGCTGTAATTATTAAACAATGTATCCGGCATTTTATTCAACCGGAATATTGTGAAACTTTTGTAAAAGCAACTTGCATAGCTGTTGTACAGAGTAATACAATTCTCAGTGTAGCATCCGTTTACTTTCCACCTAAACATCTCTTGAAACAATCACAATATGAACAGTTTCTTCAACATTTTGGAAACCGATTTATTATTGAAGGTGATTTCAATGCCAAGCATGAGGCATGGGGATCTTCCTCAGCCAACAGCAGAAATCCCAGTTCTGCTCATGGAAAAGGAAAAGAGCTATTGAAGGAATTGCGCAATAATCATAGTTCTTTTATATCTGCAAGAAAGCCAACATACTGGCCAACAGATAGAAGGAAAAAGCCTGACTTAATTGATTTTTTCATTATAAAAGGAATTGCAATTAGTTTTGTATTAGCTGAAAACCTAATAGATCTATCATCAGATCATACACCAGTATTACTAACAACAAATACTACCGTCATACAAAAAAAAAAGAAAGGCTCTAATAAGCAAGGGTACAGATTGGATTTCGTGAGGAACTGGATTAAAGAATTGAGCTGAACATACGGCTTAAAAACCCTTATGAATTAGAAGTACAAACATATCTAGCTTCATAGGAGCTATCCAGGAGGCAGCTCAGGTTGCTATTCCACAACCAAAGAATGACAAATATTAAGAAATTGTCTATCCACTTGAAATTCATAATACGATAGCAGAGCGACGGAAAGCTCGCAGAAAGTGGCATAACATATGATAAGAATAAATTTAATAATATTAACAATCAACTTCGGCGTCTTATTAAGAAGGTTAGAATGAAGACGTTTAAAGCTTTCTTAGAGGAACTTAGTCCTTATGCCGATAAGGACTATTCGCTATGGAAGGCTACTCGTCACATTAAGCGACCAGTAACCATAGTTCCACCGCTAAGAGATGAAACTGATAACTGGGCTCGATCTGATGAGGAAAAAGCGGAACTTTTTGCGCGTCATCTTTCTCGGGTGTTCACACCAAATGATATTCAGTCGGATATAAATCCGGTACCAAGCTACCTAGATAATCAAGTGATAAGACGTTTCAGCTCACTAGAGGCAGCAACAGAAATTGATAAAAATATCAACCCGAAGAAAGCTCCCGGTATAGATGAGATTTCACCAGCTGTGCTTAAAGAATTGTCACGCAAAAGTGTTATTCTTTTAACATATTTATTTAATGCATGCTTAGGACTTGAGCATGTACATAATGTTTTCAAGGTCGCACAGATTATCATGCTTAAAAAACCAGAGAAGCCTGCAGAAGTAGTTAACTCATACAGGCCAATATCAATACTACCAGCGGTTGCTGAGAAATTGTTACTGAAACGTTTACTACCACTAGTTGAAGAACACCTTTCACTTCATCAGTCTGGATTTTGTAAAAAACATTCCACAATCGATCAAGTGCATCGGGTTCTTGCAGTAATAAATAGGGCTCTAGAAGAAAAGAAGTATTGTCCTGTCATCTTCTTAGACATTGCACAAGCATTCGATAATGTGTGGCATGAAGGCCTGATCTTTAAGCTGAGTCATCAGCTGCCAGGTAACCTATGTCGATTGGTTAGGTCATATCTAGCATATCGGAAGTTCAGAGTTAGTCATGCGGATGCTAAATCAACATTTTACAATATCCAGGCTGGATTTTCTCCCAAGGGAGTGCCTTTGGACCTCTTTTGTATCCCCTGCATGCACAAGATTTGCCTGTAAATGATGATAGTACCACCGCTGCAACATTTGCTAATGATACCGCTTTAATGGCTGTCAACCAGAATCAGGGTGATGTTACAAACAAGCTTCAGCAAAGGGTTGATTCGGTGTATAAATAGACTTAGAAGGTGGAATATTATGTTGAATGGGCAGAAATCCATCCACGTTTTCTTTACACTACGTACTGCTAGTGATCAATACCGCATATATCTTGGTAATCAGGCGAATCCACAAGCTGATTCTGCAAGGTGGATGCGTCCTGTAAACTATTATTGCACAAACAAATCATTAAACCGATTTGGACGTAGGGGATGTACTGCGCGTTTCAATCGAGAAATGACTCAGCGGCGTCAAAATATAATCTTACGTGAAATTGTAGATGCAAATCGATATTCACGTAATGATGATATTCATAGGGATCTCCAGATGGCTACCGTCAACGATTTCATTAAGGAGTTTGCTTAGATACACGAGAAGCATTTGCATAATCACATGAATGTGGAAGTAATACAGCTGCTAGGTACCGGCTATGACACCAGACGTTTTAAACGCAGACATCCACTAGACTTAGTTATCTGAATATAAATATGGGGTGAAGTTACTGGACTTATACTCCAAATAAGATTTAATTGTTAAACATTATTATTATTATTATTGGTACTTATTTAATTTCACGGTTAAGATTGTACCTTTATTATTAAATTAAAAAATAAAAAATAAATCTTTTGTAGTATAAATTAAGTTTTTCTGTTGCAATCAATTTTTTCATCTAAATTTTGGTTCTTGGCGGGGGGACGTCTTCCATTTCTCCCTCCGTGGACCCGCCACTGTTTATATAAATTAGAGAATACTTTCATTGATCATTTTAAGTTGATCTGCGTAAGAATTATTGTGTGTATTTTATTGACGAGAATTTATTACATGATGCTTTTATGGGAGCGATTAATATGGTTATTAATAGTTAAAGCTTACCTCGGTAGACGTTTTCCTGTTTCCTGGTAAGATTTGAATTTTCGTAAATTTAACTTAGGATATTTCGTAAAAGTAAGAGAATGTCAGATTATCTAAACTGTAAAAACAAGAAGCTACAACCCGGCCGTGGGGTATTTCAAAAGTAAAATGCACACAACGTTCTTACGTAGCCTGTACCTATTTAGGAGGGCGGAGAACAGAAGGCATATATACCATATGAAGTGTTGTCAACAGGGCAATATGCACTTTGATTGGTTTCGAGTGAGTTGTGCGTGCCTACAAAAGTCGTGCTTTTGCAATGGTGGAAGACCGCTCCACGGGTCGCGCTATAAATCTGGGCTAGCGATCCTATATGAAAATCGTAACTTTTCGTGGTCGTAGGCTTATAGAAATTCATGCTGCATTAGAAGAAGTATATGGTAGTGACACCATGAGGGCTGTACCGGTATTTCCCACTGGGGAAAAAAATTTAAAGAAGGCCGTTTGTCGGTTGAGAATGCGCTTCCTCGTACTGGTCGTCCAAGAACTTCAAACATCACTATAGTGGCGCAACACTGATCGATGAAGATCGTCGTATGAAGTGCGAAGAAGAGATAGGTCATATAACTGGTATCGAAAACCTATCGGCCAACAACGTTGACGAATCGAGGAAGAGCAAGATCATGATAACGCACGCCCTCATGACAATGATGAAATTCGAGCAATTTTTGCGGAATATGGCTGGGAATCGTTACCATACCCGTTCCTTGTGATTATAACCTGTTCTGCAAACTCAAGGAGCCGATACGAGGAATACGTTTGCCGGATTTAGGGGCCTTAAATAGTGCTGTGACCCAACGGATTCGTGAACTAAATTTCAAAGGCTTCTTGGACAGTATCCAGAACCTTCCTCGACGCTGGGAACGTATCATTGAGGAGGAGGGTGATTATATTGAAAGATTATAATATTTATATGACACTTTGTCAAATACATTTTTTTTTGTATGGACATGTATGCATTATTTTTGAAATGCCCAAGTCCCTGAGCTGAAAGAAGTTTATTACTTCGTTAAGTAGAACGTAAAAGAGCAAGTCGGGAATTTGATGAAAAATATTATTTCTCTTCCTTCGATTGGATCAAAAATTTTGTCGACCGAATAGTACCCGCTTATGTTCCCAGTGTACAGGAAATGCTCTTTCAGCTTCTCGTGTTAGATTTTCAGGTCTGTCGTTTAAAAGCGCCCATCATGTAATAGGAAGTTAAGCATCCGATCTCCTTTGAAAGGATATCAAGTCCCATCTTGGTTTGGAGAAAAAACCTTACCGCGTTTTAAACCATCATGCCCCTATCCTCAAGTCATATGAGGCTGCCAGTAGTTGAAAGAATTTAAGATTATCGCGGTTAGAAAACCTAATAAATGTCTAAATAAAGCAACGCCACATCGTTCATTGGTATCATGTCCCAAAAATCATTTGAGAAGATTATAAAGAATAAGCTTAATGGCCGTTTCATAGACAGATTCCCCTTCCAATGTCTCTGTCCACTCTCTTATCGTTTTCACCATGTGTTTTGGACTGATCCTTATCCGTCTCTTTTCTCCAGTCCTAATTAACCTTGCTATACAACCACCTACTTCTTCCTGGTTTAATAATTTTTCCTGCATCAGCTATTCTGTTATTTCTTCCATAATTCGCCTCCGCTTTAATCACAGTCTGCTTCCTGCTTCTCTCTTTCGTTTTAATATTGTTCATTTTCTCCCCTATGTCCCTTCCATCCTCCTATCTTAAATTTGACCTGTGATGTAAATCACCTTCTATTATTCGAATGCTCTTGTATTTCCTTAGAACGCGCAGTCCTTTATTCTAATTTACTTGGCCTTGACCTTCCGACCCCTTACTGTGCCCACTACATTCTTGCTCTTCCTTCTCTTTCTGTTGTTCCTATATTGGCTATCTTTATTTCTTCTGTTTCTAATCGCTTCCTGATTTAACTTTCAAGTCCCTACGTTTCATTATTTGTTAGTCCTTTGTGCTGGGTAAATGTCCTGAGTTGACGCGCTCAAGATAAAAAAAAAAAGGCTTACCCGGCGTCTGGAACATCGAAACGTTTTTCCCGCTCGATATATTTGATTTTAGAAATGAGATAGGTGATATAGACCGTATAACCACATTCGTAGCAAACATTTATCGATCGTTTATTCGGAAAAAATATCCGGTTTCTTGTTTCGTGGAAATTTAAACTGCATTTGATAATGGTTCATCTACCGACATAATAATGCAAATTGAATTAGGAATTCCCATATTATTTGCTAGATTAATTTTTAATTTGTTCTTTAACAGTAAGTTCTCCTTTTCCTACCCTATACAGACGGATATAACATTAGAAAGCAGGAGCGGCTCTTTCTAGAGGGCTCAAGGGCGCGGCCTCCCTGTATGAGTTTTCAAAAAATACATATTATTTAATAACTTCAAAAAAAAAGAAATCAGTGTTACAGAATAGAATTTTTGATTTTAAAACATTTTTTTTTTGCAAGAGTGCATTTTAAAAATAATTGCAAAATACGCATTTGGCGCGATTTGTTAAATGAACAGCCAACACATCCGCTAACAATTATTATTTATCGGGTGTATACTGCGCTGGAACTGCGCAATCTACTCGTAATGTAGTATACCGTCAAGGTATAGTCAATAGCTGATTTTTTGGTCTCACGAATAATAGCAAGCAATAATATAGTGCGTGGGCTCAGAATATTTGGGCGTCCAAACCGCATATAAAATACACGCGAAAAACGAGTAAAGCTTCCCGAGCGTAACTTAAAGGCGTCTGTGGGCTCTCGATATAAGGGAGCCCTCGTCTATTTTACACGTGATTATAACCGATTTTAATAATACATCCCCGTCGCGCGTCGTCTGTTTACCCATTGAAGCACACTGTTTTAATTTGCTGTTTTTTTTGTTCTATTTTTATCCTTGTTTCTCTTCTTTAAATAATACATTTTGTTACTTTTTCGAATGCAAAAAACACTGCTTTTTGTCGACACTTGTTTTACGGGTGATTTTTCAAACGTTCACTATTTTTCATTTATCTAATTAAACGTTTAAATTTAATTATTATTAACGTTAATTTATTTAAAAAATTGGTAATATTTCAAAAGGAAATTTTAAAATGCTTCCATTATCAGAAAAAGTTAGAATTAAAAGCTAGGCAGGCCTACATCCGTATTAAATTTGAACCAACAATGCAAGACATTTTCCAAAAGAAATTTATAACAATTTCAAATGGATATGTGGATGTGATTTAATCGCTTGTTCTGTTTTCCTTGTCTACTTTTCTTTAAAGATGGAACCGATATGACATGGAAACGATTAGAATTCAATGGTCTAAAACATTTAAATCAAAGATCAAAAAAGCACGAACTATCATCTCGCCACATGAATTGTTGTATGGGGAACTAGCTCTTTAGTGGGTTCTGTAAATATTGCTCTTAAATTAGATTCTGTTTATAGGTTAGATTTTATGAAACATAATGAAGAAGTCTCCAAAAATAAGCATATATTAAAAAGAATAAAATTAACTGCATAAAATTTTGTGGTAAGCTAGAACTGGCTCTAAGAGGACATGATGAATCGGAAGATTCTAAAAATCGTGGAGTTTTCAGGGAATTAACTGACTTTTCATCGGAACTAGATATCATTTTAAAAGAACACTTAAATACTGCCACCATTTTCAAAGGTACGTCTAAGATAATACAAAATGACATCCTAGAAAGTATGTTGGAAATGTGTCAAGAGGAAATTAAAAAAGAGATTAAGGAAAATTAATTTTTAGTCATTCAGTGCGACGAAACCACAGATATATCAAATCAGTGCCAAATGGTAATAATACTAAGATATGTACATAATGAAAATATACATGAACGGGTTTGGAGTTTTTTAAGAGTAACTGAGATAGGTCAGCTGTGATGATTTAACGCAAGCAAGAGAAACTGAATTAGATATAATTTATATTGAAGATTCACCTTTTAAGCTAATTGCTCAAACTTACGACGGGGCAAATGTAATGAGCGGTTCTAGAAATGGTGTACAGGCGAAGATAAAACAAAAATATAAATACGCTCATTTTATTCATTGTTATGCGCACCAGTTGAATTTAATTATGCAAAAAGCAACGAGCCAGCATTCCAGAATTAGAATCTTTTTTTCAAATTTGTCCGCTATAGTAAGCTTATTTTCAAATTCCATTCGTAGATGTGATGTACTGCAAGAAATTGTAAACCGGGGAAATTACCTAGAACTGTCACTACACGTTGGATTTATAATATGCGTACCGAGTGAATATTGTTTTCGAAAATCGAGAAAAATTATTAGAATGTTTCGAAGAACTGGAAGAAAAATCGAATATGAAAATATTACATGCAAGGAAGCGTATAGTTTACGAAGAAAACCTTAAGGAAGACCCGGATTTTATATTTTGGCTTATTCCATAAAATTATGCCACGTGTAGATGTATTATTTAATAAATTTCAGTCTAAAAATAAAGACAGCACCCGGCAGCTTTTAAGAGAGAAGGAAAAGCTTTGAAAAAATTTTATCCACTATTCGACATTCCAATGTAATGGAGTTCAGAATAACCGATAATGAAAATGAACGACGAAAAGTCGAACAAGAAAATAAAGAAAATAAAAATTCGGCTATTGCTAAAGAAGTATGTGACACCATAATTTTTCAAGAAAAAGATAGACTGTCTTATAGGGGCCACTTAGAAGCTGCATTATTAGTATCCACTGATAATTTTACAAATTATTCCAAACACGGTTTCCCACGTCAATTTTTGAATCCGTTATTCAATTTTATCCCATTTTGGAAAAAAAGTAAGTTAAAGACTGAACTCGAAGTAACTTTTATTCAAGATCAGATTTTCGAGGCATTGTTGGTTGTTTAAATATGTGACATTTTGGATATATCAAAATGAATTACGTGAAACATTCAGCGAAACAGTAAAACTGATTAAAATTATTCTCTCCAATGTCAACTGCTGAGGCAGAACGATGTTTGGTCCACTGAAATATACTTAAACTAATGTATTATAACCGAAAAATAATAATGCGTTTAAGAAATAAAAAAATATTGAGATTCTGCACGGATTTAAAATTCCCATAATAGCAAATTAGGTAACGCAATGACACAAATTATGTAACTTACATTTTATAGTTTGCTTCCGGTTGAAGTTTCAGAGGTTTTTCAGCCAAAAATGCATGTTTTCATCTTTTTGGACTAGTTTCATCTGTTCTAAAAATCCGATAAAGTTCAGAAAAACATTTTATTATAATCGTTTTTCTCATATATCAGTTTCGTTTTTGTTAGTTGAATTTCAAGAGGTTTTTCAACCAAAAACGTATGATTTAATTTAATTTTTGACATTTTCCACTCGTTCCTCCCGTTCCAAAAGTCTGAAAAAATTCAGGAAAACTTATTATTTTCAAATACGTAACATATATATATCTATTCCGCTGTTATTAGCTGAATTTCAAGAGGATTTTCAGTCAAAAATGCATGTTTTTATTTTTTTTAAACCTCTTCCACTACTTTTAAAAGTCCGAATTTTTTTTTTGTAGATAGTTTACACTAAAATGCATGTTATATATCGTTTTCGTCGGTACTGAATTTTTTTAAAATTTTTTTATGACATTTTAAAAATTTTGAACGTTCTTAAAAATTTGAATTTAGCATGTAAAAATCTGAAAAAATTTACCGCTATATAACTTTTCATTATCTTTAACCTCCAATAAGAATTTTAAAAATCGATCGAAAAATGGTTCAGAAAACATTAAAATAACCGAAAATCACAAAATGGTAACTACAGCAGCCCCCTGTGAGACTAGGGGTCCGAAACTTTCAGCGTCAACTACTTTTTTCATGCCTGAAATGTATTTTTATTTTTTTTATAAAGTTTGGTTCAAAGGCACTTTTATCCCCCTTAACCGGCTAGACCCTTTGAATTGTACTATTTCTGCAGAAAAATGTGTTAATATTGTTTTCTTTTAGAATTATTGATTCTGATTTAAGTGATATTTTTGTATAATTGGATTTATTATTCTCTCGCTTTCAGAATATAAGAACTCTTAAAGGGTGTGTGTAGTTTGGATTCAAAGCTCACTTTGCGGAAGCGTATTGAATAGATATATATATTAACAATGAATTCTCTAAATCAATTAGGTTATTTCAAACACTAAGTAATATCATGAACTTTGAGCATTCCGTATAAGGAGAATATATTAGAAGTGATTGCGATGTTCTTTTCTGCTTACTGCTTGGTTAACACAGTCGTAATCTCTGTCTTAAAGTAATCGCTGGTGTAAGCAGCTTTACTTCAGTCGAAGCCCTAGAAATTGGAACAATAATTTGTCCCTTGGAGATCGAGTACTCCCCATATTTGGAAAAGGTTCTTATTAAAACCACAATAATCCGGTAAACCATTATAATTTAACGAGCATGTTCAGAGAAATCGATATTAGTTGGTGGTTTTAAATTCCACAGTTGGCCATTTCAGGTCTACTACTATTACAGGACTTTGCATTTTTGCAACTCTAATAACGTACTTTTCCATACCTTACGGTCATAAGTTCTTTCCTTGAAAATATATGTATTTTCTTCTTTTCATTATTTAACTGGCTTGGATTGAAATTATTATAATCTAAATAATCTAACAGAATAACAGCTTGTAACCGGTGGATATAGCTACATAATATAGTGGATTCTATCATAGCGGAGAAAAGAATTACTCGGGCAATTGCGTCGATCGATAACATGATGTTCATCGTCGCGTGCTGGGGTTTCTATTAGCTTAATAAGAAAGTCGTTGTGCACGCGTGTAAAGGCTATACGTGTCGTTCTGCCTATGCGATCGTGATCATCACGATCGAAAGTAATCTGCTACCTGTTATCTATCGCGGTCTATCTTTTACTTGGTCCCGACAACGGAATTTATTCGGTGCAGCGAAGTTGCGTCCTTTTTATTCCTGCAATTCAATCGGAAAACGTTAATAACGATATAAGTAAATATATACTCCCCCGGAGCCGATTCGAAATTTCAACAGGTCAAAACCGAGCTGAGCTCGATAGTACAACCTCGGGAACGGCATAAAAATTTCGATACCTGTTAATAGTAATTAAAATTCGAATTTCAGGGAGCAGTTTCGGCAGTCGTGCATACACGGTGACAGCAAAACCGAAGGTTCGATATCACAGGAAAGTTACAGAGCGGCAAGTAAGTCGCGATTCAAGTTTTTCTATTCACTTACTATTTATTTGTCAGTGTGATTTATTCGTGAATAAACTGCTATGTGTGCCTAAAAGATCAGCTCGCAAGCAGTACTAGTCAAAATTTACTCACATACTATTATTAATTTTAATATCGGTTATTTGTGTTGAACTTTTACATTTCTTTGTAAATCGATGTGATTGTCTGTATATACGTGCGTGATTGATTGAGGGGCCCTCTCTTAGAGGTATAAGTAAGTCGTTTGGTCGATGAGATTTGACTCTGAGCGGAGTCGTATTTTTTAAAAAACCCCATTTTGTATTAGAATTATTAAATTAAAAGAAAAGAAAATATTCTGACAGTACCTTATTAGATTTTTTTTTATTGTTTACAGATTTTGTAACTACTCGTGTACTTTGCAATAATCGCGGACGAGCCTTCTTTAAAACAAGCTGGTTCAGCGTGTTATATAGCCCAGTTAAATATTATAAAAAAATTTGCTATGCTCTTTTACCCCTCGGCGGTTACTACGGAGTGTGTATCTGGCTAATCATTAAATTCTTATTACTCGCTATTAGACATAACACAGTTCAAGAGATTGACTTAAGTGACTCTAGAAGTTATATTTATTGTCTCGTCAAAGTCATTTAACTGTAAAGCTGCTTGTATATTTAAAATCATACTCGGGGTTCAGCTGATGGAAAAGGATGTTAATATTAAACCGGTATAAATTCCTGTTCATTATAGACAGTAACAAGATAGTGGACGGAGCCGTTAAATCGGCTGTTGATGACTTTTCTCCGTTCATTCGGAAAATTCCCTGGCATCTCCACGTTTCGTAAAGTTTACTCACAAATAATATTGAAGTTCTCTTTGGTCTAATCCGAATAAATCAAAACACCGCGGTATATTTCGATCTCGAATTCGAGAATTAATATAATTTATAGTCACATGAACGGATTACCATAGTCTACATATAAACAAGGTGCCTTAATAATTCTCCCTTTTGTCTACATCTGGAGATGATATAGATATAAATTGTTGGATCGTGATGGCATAAAAACAGGCAAACTGCATTATATAATTCACCGATTATACGTCCCATCATCATATTTCGGTTGCTGAATACATTACAATCGTTTAAAATGTACCCGATACAAGGAGCCATTTCATTCGGAAAGCATTATTTGTAATGAAATCTGGTATATAAGCCAAAAAAAAAAAAAAAAAAAAAAATATATATATATATATATATATACATAGGCTGTCGCAAAGAAGGTGAGAATAAATTCAGTACAGACAGCCAGGCGCCACTTATCAACTGAAAATATGATAGGATAAATATTTTGTTTATTATCTATCGGTCAAGTGCTTGACGAGATTATTTCGTTGAAAACAAGCTGCTGTACACGGCTGTGTAAAAACAAGTACTTATGCGAGCCCCTCCGAGATTTTTAATAACGACAAAAAAATGAATGAAATACACCAATTTTTATTATTCGGAATCATTTTCACTAAGTAATTAAACATATTCTTCCTCATCTGCCATATAGTCCAGACCTGGCGTTATGCGACTTTTGGCTTTTACCGCAGCTTAAAGCCGCCCTACGTGGACGCAACTTCACAACGGACGAAGAAGTTGTCATAACGACGCAGGTGTCGTCTTTCATGGCAATATTTGAGGGTGAATTATTAAAAGAAGGTTCACTAAATGGCAAAATGGGCGCGTGTTTAATTGTGAAGGGAGCATATTTTGTTACTTATTGGTAATGATTCCAAATAATAAAAATTGATATCGTTTCATTAATTTTTTTTTCGTTATTAAAAATCTCGGAAGAGCTCGCATAAGTACTTATCTTTACACAGCCTTACAGAAGCTCAGTTTCAGGGAAATAATCTCGTCAAATGCTTGATCGATAGATGATGAACCAAATATTCATTCTAGTATGTTTTCCAGTCGATAGGTAGCGCTGGCTCTCTCTATACAGAATTTAGTCTCACCTTCTTTGCGACAGACTATGTATATATATATATATATATATATATAAATATAAATATACATATGAATATATATGTATAAATATAAATATACGTATAAATATAAATATACGTATAAATATAAATATGTATATATATATATATATATAATTTTGTATTAAGATTTTTTATACTCAAAGAATGTGCCTTTTTTTTTTAAATCCTCTAAATTTTTAGGGTGCAAAAGGACTAGCTAAAATAATAATCACGCTACGGCCAAAACTATTTAGAAATTCCACATGAACACATTACCCACAGCCGAAAATATCGAGAGATTTTTTGAAAATTCAATCTTTAAGAGATAAAGAGGACTTATAAACTGTTTTCTAAAAAAAAAAACAACAATATAAAGTGTAATATCTTCATGAAAAATAGGTTTATCGCATTATAATTTTGCATGAAGATTGCTTATATTGTATACTAGAAGTCTGCAATATATTTTTTTAAACTTCAAATTAAAAGGGTGGAGCAAGGTTGCCTTCTACTATAACCAAAAACCTCAGTATAATGCTATAGGTGGTAGTGTTTATAATTTTATAACAGAAATATTATACGAATATTACATATTATTATGTTTCGCATTAATACTATCACAAGTAGTTCAGAACTGCAACAGTTTTCAAATAGCCGCAGTTAATTGCGATAGAAGGAGTCAACAATATTTCTGTCAAACAGTTTAAAGTAAGAAAGATTGTTCATCAGCGTGTTAAGTTCTGGTAACCATTTATGTCTTAAGAACAGCTAACGGTATATTCATTAGGAAACTGAATTTTTTCTTTTCATCTTGAGCGATTTATCCAGATGTTCTCTTTTCGAACTGGTCTCTAGGTTTGTTCGGCGATCATCAACACTCCTAATAGTGCAGTGTTTATTCCCGAAATAGGGATAAAACACATATTGTTAGCCTTTTTTTTGTTATACTAAAGTTGATAATTTTAGTCTGTCATGAAGCGGAAATGATGTGTAAATATATATATAATATGTTTCAGTAGTTTTTAAATAATCGGGCGATGCAGATTTTTCAGAAAACATAAACGGAATAATCGGGAAAGAGCTGTAGGCGGGCCCGTGCCCAGAATTTTGAAAAGGGGGGGGGGGGGGGTGAAATTTTTTTTTGCATATTTATTTTATAATACATTTTTCACTAATATTCGTACTATTAATAATTTTCATAATTTTGATTTATATATTAATAATTTACATAAATGAATTACCCCGTATATGAACATTAATAAAAATTACATATGTTATTAATTATACTCGTAATAAAAATTTTTTTGCATAAAATATTAATGAACTACCTCTAAAAATATGGAGCATATTTTTTCTTTTTTTTTTTAAAAAGTAGGCAAGAACATCCTAAAAAATCATCAATATTTATTTTAAATTTGTGATTTTTTTCAGATTTTTTTGTATTTATAATAACTATTTAAGTTCTCCCCCCCCCCCCGTGGACACGGCCTTGGCTGTAAGTATATTTAGAAATGGCCGAAAAATTATTGTTATAGAATATAGATATAGTTTTAGCAATTGGACATATGATAGTTAGGTATTAATATAAATAAATCTAAATTATTACATATTCGAAATAGTACTAAACATACGAGTCCCGACAATCATCCTTCATAATATGACGAATGCATACATCGAGAAGGGAAGAAGCATACATATTGTCCTCCAATTTGGGGGGATCTAGAGTATCCGTTATTTCGATTTTCTGCTTTATTATTTCTCTTTCAAAAAATTTAGTAGAAAAAAAGTGGCGCATTTTTAAAGAAAAGCAAGTTATGCTGCCGCACCCTGTAATAAGCATAAATTGTTTGTAATTTATTTCGAGTTAAATAAACACGATAATAAGAGTGTCGGGCACTCACACAACGGGCATACTTGCCCTGTGAGGAGATCCGCAACTTATTTAAATAAAAAAAACAAAAAACATCGCAATCAGTATTTCTTATTAAACTAAAGCGCACATTTATAACACTTTTTTGTTTCTTTAATTAGCAGGCAACTTTTGAAAAATCGTATTTTCATTTATTGCCTTTTTTTTTTGCGTTCGTGTTCATTATTGTTCAGGTATGTTGGAAATTATTTTGTTTCCGGTAACTTTTGCTTGTTCTCAATCGCATAAAATTGTATAATTATCCTAAAATAGAAACATTTTTTCTTAAGGGAAGAGGAATCTAGACACGCGGCACCGTGTCAAGCCAAGTTTAAGCCGCTGAAAAGGAACTGGCGACGACGCAGCAGCCGTGTGTATATTTACACGAACCATTTCATGTTAACGCCTTAATAACTTAACATTTAATTAAACATAAACACATGAAATTCGGTTTATTTATTAAACCCCCTCCCCTTAGGTTACACTAGAACCCAAAATTTCATAAATACAACTCAAACAATTATTGAAATATTAAATTGTCTAAAAATTGTCATTTTTATCACTGATTAACATATAGATCAAAAACCTAACCCACTTCCAGGTGACCTAGAAAGTTGAAATTTGGCGTCCAGCTGGGTAATTGTGTGTATATAAAGGGAAAAATCTCAGAAAACAGTGAAATTTTCATATTTTTAACGTAATTCCTTTATTTTAATTTAGTTCATTCAGTTAGATCGCTAGTTGTAAAGTTATTAAATTTAAGAAACACCGGGAATGGACAAGTTTCGCTGCGTTAGAAAAATAATTGTCTCGTTGATCTTTTAACCGTTAACATGTTGTTGTTGTTTAACTTCGTTCGTTTCGTATGACGCTTCGAAAAACGCCATTTTGTATCTCGTCATTTTGTATGTTTGTCAATCTTTGCATCGCAGTTTATTTCGTAATTCACCCCTTTTTAATCGTTTCGGAAACAGTCGACTTTTAAGACTTTTAATCAATATCGAGTATTTCATCTTATTTCGCTAATTTATTAATTGACCGGTGGTACACATTGTGTTAAATATCGTTCGAAAACATTTTAGTCCTTCGGAACATTAAACGAATTAATATCGTGACACAGCCAGATGTCTTACTCATCCGGGATCCTGCATCAGCATGTTTCTGTGTTACCGCGGACAAATAGTGATACCATTTCATATTGATTTTTATAAACATTGTTATTTGTTGTATATACGGATTAATATCATAATTAATCATTGTCTTTTATAGCGGTCGACTGATAAAGAAAGATTGGTATAGGTAATTTTCATTAATAGATTTATTACATCTCATTGACTTATTTATTTAAATAATAATAATAAATAAAACTAAAAATTTTAATTCTGCGGCGGTATCCCTGGACAAAACAAAATTGTTAGGTTAGCAACGGCAAGTACCGTTACAGTGGATAAACATTCTTAAATTTAGATCAAAGGTAACTTCTTACGTAATTAAAATAAATATTTTAATATCTATCGAATGAGTCGTACAGTAGAATTAATGGTGGATGACACACCTATACCGAATTATTCCAATGCCTCCCGATGGAAGTTGCTTATTCTGTTCGATTGCATTTTCTTTGTTTAATTCTACTGATATACAACAAAAATTCTATAGTAGAATACAAGGGTCTGCGAAAGTTATACCGCCCCGACTTAGCCAATTTAAGCATAAACTGAAAACGTGTAAAAAAATTGCAGATAATGAATGGGCAATACGCTCTAATATTTCTAACGTTCAAGAAAATGTAGACAATAACACGAAAAAAAAAAAAAAAAAGAATGGTACAGCGTAAACGCAGGAAAATAAATTAATTTTACAAATCACTTTTGAATACGGATTGTGGATACAGATCATGGCGGTGCCCTGTCAATATATTTATGCCAATATTATGCATGTGAGGAAAATTTGGACATATTCCCAATTAATGCCTCAACACATAGTCTTAATCTTAGGAATAAACAAAAGTTAGAGTTCTACCCATTTCTGCATTGTCGAAAATTCATAAATCTTTTGTAAGGCTTTGTGTGCATTTTTTTAATAATAAAATTCCAATCGAGATACTAGACCTACCGGAAAATAAATTTAAAATTGCTGTGAAGCAAGTTCTACTTGACAAAGCTTATTATAAAATAGATGACTATCTTCTTAATGATAAACATATAATATTATGGAGCCCAGGAAACGAGCATGATGTTGCGTACTGATTTTGATATACTTGTGAAAAAAGAGATGAAAATGACATATTTGTAGGGCCTTGTGTGCTGCAGTAAAGGTTTCTTATCACTTCTTCCCTCAGCCATAGAGGTCCGAAGTGGTGGGGTAGTTCTAGAGTTAGGGCACAGGCATACTCGATAACTTGACTTTCAAAAAGTGCTCACTTTGTAAGCCTATTTTGAAGAATGAACGATTTGAATTTGAATTTGAATGAATAATAATAATAATTTCTTTACAATAAGTAATGATATCCTATCAAAAACATAAATGTAAAAATGGGAGCCAAGTTCAATATTAAGAATATGCCTGGTTATCGACTTCGCCGACAAAAGAATTGAAATCTAAATGGGTGCCACAAGTTCTGTAGATAATCTTGAAATTTATTTATAAGAACGTACAACATTCTAAAATTAAAACACACAATTTCTTAGCTTTTTTTCAGCTACGAAAAATTTTTTGCTATTTAAAAATATATAATATCTTAAATTTGAACAGTATCGAATTATTTAGACAAAGCAGATATTTAGGATAAATTGATTGATTGATTGATTGAATAAAGTTTATTTACTAAATTTACAAAACAAAGAAAATAACAGTACGTTTAAACATTTTAAATTTTACGCGTATCGAGCAATTTACCCTCGCCAGCGTGCATCAAAAATACATTTATGCTTAAATTACAATATGAAAAAAGAAAAACTTTACATTTGTTATAATATTAGGAAAAAAAAACCAACAAAAAACCTAGCTTCGGAAAAAATAAATAAAGTGTAAGTTGTAAAAAAAAAGTAGAAGTATGATGGTTATTGGAGTGTCATTGCGCGTGTGTGCCTCAACACCTTGTTTAACGCTTGCAGACGGATCGGTGCACTGTAAGATTAAAATAGCATATGTTTAATGCGTTTGTGTTTGTACTTTTTATATTTTAGCTGCAAAGAGGTTCTCGTGTAGTCTCCTATTCTTTTAACAAACACGTGATCACTAGTAGAGCAATCATCAAAGAATTTCTTAGCTTGCGTACGGATTACGTTTACAATAAAGGGCAGTTTTAATACAGCGTGCATACTATTTATGTTAGTATAGGCCGGAGCGCTTAGAATAATTCTGCAGCATTTATTTTGGAATCGCTGTACTTTTTGAAATGTAGATCTCGAGACATTAGACCACATTGGCGAGCTGTAAAGGAGCACAGGCCTAATGATAGCTTTGTATAGAAGTAATTTATTTTCTGTTGTTAATTTGCATTTTTTGTTGAAGATGTGCCTCAACATAAAATTTCTTGCATGCGCTTTATTTATAGCGTGATCAACGTGTTTGTTGAAAGTTAGCCGCCGATCTAGGATGACCCCCAGATATTTAACTTCATTTTTAAAAGGGCAGACTTGATTTCCCAGGTTTAATTCCGGGGAAAAAGCGGGCCTTCTTTTTGTAAATAGGATAGCTTGCGTTTTTGCATCATTCACTTTAACTTTCCACTTTGTAAGGTACTTTTTTATTTTTAAAAAACTTTTTGATAATCTACGTTTAATTGTGTCGACTCTAAAAGAAGCGCAGTAAATGGCTGTGTCATCAGCGAATAGCGCTAGCTCAGAGTGTTTAGGTTTAGGAAGATCATTTAAGAACAAAATAAATAGGAATGGACCAAGTATGCTTCCTTGCGGAACTCCCATCGTCGCTGTTTTTGGAGAAGATATAGCGTCGTTAATTTTTACTGAAAATTTCCTTTCTACCAGGTAATCATTTATAAGAGTAATGAGAAATTTAGGGAACTGATATTTAAGCAATTTGTATATTAATCCTTGATGCCAGACGGTATCAAAGGCTTTTTCGATGTCAAGTAATAACAGTCCGGTATGTTTGTTTAGGTTAAAATTGTCAGTTACAAACTCGGTTAGCCTACTTAACTGCATCGTAGTCGACAAATTCCGCAGAAACCCGAATTGGTGGGGGGTGATGATTTTTTTTTCGTTACAATGATCTATCATCTTGGAAAGAATAAGTTTCTCCGCTATTTTACTTAAACAGTTTATTAACGAGATAGGTCTGTAGTTAATAGCCATTGCTTGATCCTTTCCTGATTTTGGTATAGGAATAATAATGGACTCTTTCCAGCAGGTAGGAAAGTGTCCCGAAATGATACTAGAGTTTATTATAATAGTTAGATTGATCTTAGCTTTTTCGGGTAGATTCTTAATCATGGTAATGGAGATATTGTCTGGACCGGTGGAGTGTTTATTTTTTAATTTTTTTATGATTTTGTTAACTTCATTTGGTGAGAAGAGCTTAGGGTAGTTGGTAGTGACCATTGGGGTGGCTAGGAACTTCTGTACAGTAGTATTTATTTTGTTTGTGTGCCATTTGGTGGAAGAGTTTTTGTTTTGATTTTGTATATCTAGAAATATATTTGAGAGTAACTCAGTTTTGCCTTTGTTTGTGTATTCGGTCTGATTAGCATGTGTTAAAGGTGGAATAGATGTGTCCGTGCTTTTTTAAAATATTTTTGCTATTTTCCAGATCGACTGGTCTTTTGCATTTAGATTTATTAGTTTGTTATTCCATGTTGTGTTTCGGTATTCATTTAGTTTGTATTTAACTAGTTTAGCGAATAAGTTGTAAATAAATTCTAACGATTTGACTTGGCTAGTTTTCACTAGCAAACGAAATTTTTAGAACAGTAAGATATGTTGACCTTACAATATAAAAACAACTTCAACAGTTTCGCCTTCACTATGATTTTATGCAGACATTCGTGGACTATGCTGAAGCATTTGTGATTGATTGTTATAATTACTGTAAATGATCGATTGTGATTCGTGTTCCATTAATTTTCTGATCAGTCAAGTACAGGTATTCTATGTATCTTAGGCTCAGTTCGGCCAATTTCTCTTTCCTAAAGATTTTATTCAGTCATCCGTGGGTAATGTTGAACATTTACGGGGCCATGGTTGTCTATAACCGTTTTCCTAATTAGTTATTATGTATCTTTCATTAGTTGGAATTATTCCTATATCACAACTGGTTAGTGTCCAAATGGCTTGATAGTTAACTGAAGCCGGGCCAAAAAAAAATAATTGTGTATAACATAAAGAAGATAAGTTGATTAGCCAAATATAAGATGCACGTATGTGAAAACTAGCCAAGTCAAATCGTTAGAATTTATCCTAAATTGTCTGCTTTGTCTAAATAATTCGACTGTTCAAATTTAAGAAGTTATATTTTTAAATAGCAGAAAAAAAGCTAAGAAATTGTGTGTTTTAATTTTAGAATGTTGTACGTTCTTATAAATAAATTTCAGGATCATCTACAGAATTTGGCACTCATTTAGATCCCAATTCTTTTGTCGGCGATGTCGATAACCACGCATATTCTTAATATTGAACACTTGGCTCCTACTTTTAAAATTAATGTTTTTGATAGGATTGTTATTAACGCAGATTTTTTTATAAACAAATTCTATTTAAAAACATTGAAAAACATCAATAAAAATCATTTAAATTTCAAGCCCAATGAAAACTAGATTTCATCGAATAGAAATAGTATAAGGTTGGCGGAATACTAAAAAGAGCAGACAGCAGTAATCAAAGAAAACGTATCCAAAGGATGATAAACGTAACAGCTAATATAACGGTACCAATTGATATAATATAGGTCGCTTAATAGATCAAAAGAGAATAAATTGCTCGATAAATATTAATTTACAGGGGGGGTTTTTCCTCACATCACGTGCTGCTTCTCTCTATGAAATGAGCTAATCAAAAACGTAACCGACATAAATACAGGTAGTAATTGTGAAACGGAAATCGTCCCTATTCATCAGTGTGCCAGTCAAAACCGTAGTACAAACGGATGACGATCGGTAAAATGTAGGAAAAAGGCAGCTACCCCACCAACGAATGAACGGAAGACAACATTTTGATCGATTTTTGCTAAGTAAACTTACCGAAGAGAGCATATATAAATTTTTAGATCTGCTTCAGATTATACGCGAAGTTCGTATCCTATAGTTTTTCCTTTTGCTAGCTGGAGATATTAACACGTTTCTAGCACTTGGTTGATTTAATTTAGAAGACGTATACGTAACGTAAAAAGGAATCGTACAGGTGCATGTGTAATCATCTGAAAGGCACGTACACCAACAAATGTGCGGGTTGGGGGGGGGGCGGTCTGATTGTATTTGGTAAATAATGAACGATGCGCTCTAATTGAAGGTTTTTATTTGAAAAATTCTACAACGGTAGAATGACGAATTCTAAATAACAATAAATAAAAACTAATCAGTCAAATCACATTTTTTTTTATCGACTTGCTTCCGAACAACAGTAATCATTAATGCAGAGGTGCAGCAACTTTGTTGCGTCATTCAAATAGTAATTTAATTAGTTCGCGCGCACGTTAACACGCTGCTTTTTTATCGTAATAAAAAGTAATAATAATTCGTTATTAATAACACGTTAAAAATGTATAATCAATTGACATTACATGTGTAAAAAAAATATTCCACGTTGTAGGCTAAAAATAAAACGTATAACGACAAAAATAACGTTAGAAGGACCGCGGAAGCTCTTACATAATATAGTAACAACAAGTAATAAAAATCTTAATTCATAAGAACGAATGCAGGGAGAAAACGGTGTCTTATCTTCGATAATAAACGAATAGATTACGAAACGAGAATTACTTTCTTCGAAGAGAAATAATCAAAATGGCGGATCCAGGGTTCATCAGTTAATGCGGTTAAGCATCTGAATTTATATATATATATATATATATGTCGTTCTGTAGCACAGATATATTTGTAAGATGGAATATGAGAAAAATTTTTAAAGATATAATCGGAAAATTGTGACCGTCATGTTAAAAAGAAACGCAACAATACTGTTATATATGAATAGAGCCGTCAGGGGTTTTAAAAAAGAGGAATTTTTTTTAAAAATTAAAAAAATTTTAAAATGTTTACTTTTTTTTCCTGCATTAGACATACTATGTGTTTTAGTTTGCAAAGTGTGTATGTTTTAAACGAAAATTTATTACAATTTTAACCATTTCTCTTCTGAAATGCAATTTTTTCATTTTTAAATAAGTTAAAATTTTCTCGGCGCATAAAGTTCACTTCGTGAATCTTGCGTAAAACTTAGCAGCAAACTTTTCGTAAACTGTGTTTTTTTGTTTTTTTTTTTTTTTTTACTTATACCGTGTTGTGTTGACTGCGTTTTACTTCCCATGCACTGTTTAACTGCATCCGCAAGATTTAATATTAAATTTGTTTTTTTTTTTTTTTTATTTTTTTCATTTAATTTAATATAAAATGATATAAAAATACACACATAAATTTAGATACATACATATATATATATATATATATATATCACGTTTATAAATCTAATCAAAATTTGAACAACTTGAAAAATCCCAGATCCGCCGTTGTTAATAATAGATATTTAGTAGGAGAATGTTTTTTTGAAACTTTTTTTTTCTTATTGTAAATGGTACTATCATCGTTTTACACAACTAACAGCCGCGATCATTAAAAATATTAGTCGAGCAACATTAACACGAATATAAACAAAACAAAAACTAAACACACGCATAATTAAAAGTAAAACGATTAACCTCACCTTTAAGTGACGTAACAAATAAACTTCTAGTAAATTCAAAAATGTAACATTTCTTTAGTTACTGTTTAACTTAAAAAAAAAAAAGAAAAAAAAGAAAAGAATGAAAAAAGGAAGACAAATTTTTCAATTGAATATTAAATTTTTACACATCGTGTATGTGTGTGTGTGTCTTAATATAATTAATAAATATTATAACATAATAACGATTAAAATCTATAATAAATACGATATAAAAATTCCCTAAATGTTTTAAAGTAAATATAATGTAATAATATCTATTAGAGAAATCGAAAATCTTTGAAATAAATTAATGAAAGAAACAACGGTTTTTTTTTTCTTCAGAAAAATGAAACCTGCATCTTCAGTATAATAATCATCATCATCATAATAATAATAATAATAACAATAATCATAATAATCATAATAATCATAATAATAATAATAATAACCATCATCATAATCACAATAATAACAATAATAATAATAATAACAATAATAATAATAATAATAATAATAATAATAATAGATACAAAACAATAAAGTCTAAATTTTGTGGTTTTGTATTAATTTATTTAGCTGAAGGTGAGCTGTCTAATGTAAAGTTTCTTTCTATTATTTATAAGGGATTTTCATTTATTGCAATATTATCATTACACATTTGATTATGTTAAATACTTAGCTTTGGAAACGTGCGTTTCTTCGACAATAATATTCCATTCTTAATCGTGAAACACATACCAATGCAACGATCTCCTTCACTGACCGCAGGTGAAATGTAATCTGAAAAGTCCTTCCCCAAAGCGAAGTACATTTATTAAACAATATATTTTAATTGTGCTTATTTTTAATATTCATCAATTTTCACCATACACGAACGGTATTGTGATTTTATGCGCCGTAAAATATTTTTTACGAAATTTAACGTTTTTTGCGATGAATGAATAACGCGAAGTTATTTTTATACATTACATTGTGCAAGTAAAATAAGTTTTTCTTCTAAAAAATATATATGCATAGATGTTTTTTGTTTTTTTTTATTTTAAATACAAAAAATTAAAAAGTAACGATTATTATATGTTTAGTTACTTTTTGCTTTTTTTTTTCAGACTCGCGCCAATGAAGGAACTTTACAAAATCCAACACGTCTAGAAATCATGGAAGTAAAGAAAGAGATTATGCAGACGCGACAGATGGGGAAGAGAAAAAAGCTATGTAGGAAAATAACGTATAATTTATAGAACTCTTTTAGGTATAAGGTGTTAACGTTTGCAAAGATTTAATACCTCCTGCGTTTATATTTCAATGCACTCTGTTTTTTTGTTAAATTAAAAGCAAAAAATGACCCCCGGTGTATTAGCAAAATAAGTTAATTAGTAAAAACACTCTGTTAATTCAATATGACGGATAAGCCTGGTAAAAATTGGAAAGTCAACATGCTTTTAGAGTAGAGAAAGCCGAAATTTTCCTAACAAAGTCAAAATCGGTATCATTAAAAAACGAGCTAGGGGCAATGTGAAGTTGAAGCACTTGTCTGGGGAAACGAAGGACGATTGACAGACAGACAACAGATAAAGGTAGATATTTAGAATAAAAAATAATATTACCAAAAAGAGGTTAGGTTGTAGAGCTTTAGGATCAGAAGAAGAAGAAGCATGTATATATCCCCCATCAATAATGTGTACACGGTAAAAGTGATATTTAAAATGAAAAATTTCATCAAAAAGAGGTTATAGAGCTTTAGGATTAGAAAAGGAATGTAAATATCTCCCATCAATGTATCTGGTACGGTAGCCGTCATAAAGAAGACGAAAAATTCTAAAATGTATATCCTTTTTTTTTTTTCTTCTTTCAGCTTCACTTAATCACCACAACTTTGGCGTACTTTCATCTCACCGCAAACCGCGGTAAATGATGAGCATAGATGCCGGTTAAAGTTATATAAAGTCGTAGGCGATATAGTAGTAAAGCAATAATCGAATATAGAAAGATCTCTGTGAGATAATGTTCATATTTTAATTATAAACATAGGCTAAGGGGTAAGTACAATTTTCTTACATTTCTAAAGATCCCTCCCCCCTTTTTAGTCCACCTCTCATTAACATTTTTTACGGATTTCCAAAAATCATCGTCTTTTTCTACAATAGAAAAAATTTCTCTTGTACCGCGGGGGGGGGGGGTCCATAGTTGACGAGCCAAAAAGCAAAAAAAAAAACCTCGTTTAAGCACTGCAAGCAGCTTGACTTCTTTCATTTGACGTTTTTTTAAATTGGTTTCATCGCTTCTCAAATTACGCTTTAAAAGAGATGATAATGGAACGGTGACTCTTTTGCTCCTTTCGAACAACAGCATATATTTTTCTTTTTCACTTCCTTTTCCGCTGTAACGATTGCTCCATTAAAAAACGTTTTTCTTTTTATTCCTAACCTCTCTTTTATTTCCACCGCTCTGAAACAGAGTTCCCTTTCCGCTCTATCCCTTGAAGGAGAGAAAAATAAATAAAAAATTATAAATTATATCGCTCTTTTTCTTGTTTTAAGTGTATGTCGCAATGTTAATTTAGAAAAATCTCCATAAAATAACAAAACTTTCAAATGTGGCCGAATTCTTTCTGTTCCATTAGCCGCTCAGCCAGTAGTAGAACACTTCCGAGGAATAATTCGGAGGCCAATTTCAACAACGGACACAACTCAGCACACTTGACCGTGTAGAGAGAGTCATTCGTGCTTCTCTCTATGAAAAGAGAGAGTAGTACCTCTTTTCCTCTTATAGCTAATCAATACTGCAGCCGGACTGTGATTAATGGTTCTTTGCAGCATAAAGTAGTTGACCCTACACACTGCTGCTCAATCTGACACTCGCTCTTCCTTCCTCTTGAACTGTCTCCGTCGCTCTTCGTAATTCTCATTTCACCTGGTCGTTTACATCTTTTTTCGCTATTTTTGTCCCGTCCGGTTTCTTTTCATTCGTTTTGTTCGCGCGTGTTTCAATAGTTTCAGAAATTGTTACCCGTTTTCGAACGTGTTAGCCCCGGCTATCATGCATTACGGGGAGCGCATAATGTACAATTCAAGAACTGTGTTGGTCACGTTAAAGAATGTCATCATCATCATCATCATCGACAGTGAAACGCATTTTCCAAACAGATTTCCTCCCGGACTAAGTTTATTATCTCTCTACTTATCCCCGTACGTGCGCTATGAAAAAACATTTTTAATCAGCTTTCCGAAAAATCTGTGCGAGCAATCGACAAAACGTTTGTTCAAAAGTTTCGTCGCTCGCTCTAAATGAAAGTGTACACTGGATGAAAGTTGAAATTCGTTTCCTGCTTTTTTGTTAATTAAAGTCGGGAAAAAGAAGAAGATGCTGCTGCTTCGAAATGAGATTTTAATTTGAAGTTGCCAGCAAATTCTGTTGACACGTAATTTTTCTCTGGAAGCTGCAACGTCGCGTCTGAAGAATTGTAGAAGCATGAGGCATCCGCGGACGAATGTTTTGTTAAGAATAATTAAAATTACGGCGTCGTGCAAGCCTAAAACAAAAGAGAAAATCCAAGAGCGAAAGAAAAATTCATAACGGTAAAGCTGATACGGTTTTTTTTGATTTTTTTTTCATTATTAAACAATAGAGTTAAATATCGCCCCCCCCCCCCCTTTTTTTTTTAATAAAGGAAATCTGATAAAACGGAGACTGCCGTATTTTTGCCCTACTGTCCTCTTTTTCAAGACAACGATGTCACACTCTCCGCAATAAAACAGTCTGCACATAATAATCCCATAAAAAATACGCTTTAGCAGCACAGTCCATATCTTAGATAAAAAACCGGGCCGATTAACAGCCGTTTCCACATTCGAAAGAACACTGGCCTGGTAGCGACAGATTTTCCATTTTTTCGCTCGGTCAAGCAAGCTGATACATACATACATACATACATACATATAGAGTAATTTTTTTTTTTTTTTTTGGGCTCGTCAACCAAGGATCTTTACCCAGAAACAAAAGGTAAGGAAAGAAGTCGGTTATATTTTGATTCGATCAGAAATTTTATTTAAAAAAGAACAAATAGCAGGAATAATTAGTGGGGAAGGAAAGGACAGGATATAGGATGCACAATAAGGGGTAGGAATTCCAAGCTTAAGCAAATAAGAATATAAGGCAGAACGCTCCACGGAGAGGGAGGAACACTGGAAGAACACATGATCGGCGTCGCAAATAATTGCATCATCCGGCTGATGGAGAGGACAGTGTGGAGAAGAAATCAAAGAAAAACGAAATCTGGAATAAAAGGCAGTAAAGAATGTCCAAAGCGCATACGAACAATGGAAACAACATCAGAATGTCGAAGAAGAGAGGGATGCGAAAGAAACCATGAATATAGGCAGGAAGAGTAGGCTGAATAGACAGATGAAATGAATAATTATTAGAAAAGGACGAAACATAAGTGCCCGACCAAAATCGGACATGAAAGCTTTTACAAATTGACAGCAGGTTATCGGATGGAATTTTTTTAAAAAAAAGACGAGAGGAGGCAGCAGCAACCCGAGCCAAGGAATCAGCCGCTTCATTGCCAAATATGCCTAAGTGGCTGGGTACCCACAGCAAATCAATATAGAGGAATAAATTTAACGAGCCGTGAATAATTATATTAAGCTGTTAGACGGGTTTTTGATTAAGGTTAAAGTGGCTTTTGCGTAACTTTTTGGAAATGAGATAGATGGGAGGAGCGGGTAAGTTGACGAAATCCGACAAACTGCCAGTTCGAAAGAGGTGTTTATACCGCCTGTATCCAAAAAAAGAAAATAAGAAACCGGCTGCTACGATGCAATGAAAAAAAAAAAACTGTAAAATTAATGAAATTAAAGAAAATTCAGAAAGAAATAACATCATGACTTTGGATAGAAATTCGGAAAGCGACTGCGCTATTAATAGAAATCCGGACAGTCATGCAGCTAGAGTTTACTTAGATGTACAGGGTAAAGAAAATAAGTGAAAAATGTGGCCATCTCCGGACCACCGTTTGGCAATAATTATGTATATACTGTGGAGGATCGTTTGAAACAATTACATTTTTCAGTAATTACCGTACACTAACTAACTAACCTTATAATTTTACAACATTTCA
Organism: Icerya purchasi; assembly: GCA_039619475.1. Taxonomy (NCBI): domain Eukaryota; kingdom Metazoa; phylum Arthropoda; class Insecta; order Hemiptera; family Monophlebidae; genus Icerya; species Icerya purchasi. Next base: position 588,855,542 of record CM077115.1, read on the forward strand.
CATCGTATAATTGACAAAACATGGGGTAAATTTAGAAAAGGCCCCCGGCATTTGTCTAATTCAGTTTTTAATAAATGCGCAGTGTAATGTCATAATCCGCGATTAAGTTCTTCACTTCCTTTCTAAATCTCCGTTCTGATATCTCAGCGATATCTGCGCTTTCGGCACAGTTTGCTCCCTTCGTCGCGCTTTTAGACGGTTTTCTTTCGCGTTATCTCCGTATCGTGCATTCCACCAACAGTCAGTCACTCTCTTTGTATCTGCTGATCACATAATGTATCCTCGCTTTCATTCGAACAACGATCTCCTTTGTATTTCTTTCTTTTGTCAAGCAGTGTTCCCCGACTCCTTATAATGCTTCGTTTATTCTTCCCTTCCTTCTCCTTTTGTCATCCAAGCGCTTGATACATTCGCGTAAAAATCTGATTCTCTTACTCCTTTTCCCCTAGTTCATGGGCCAATAATTTCCATTTTGACGAACAACCCATTGGAAAAAACAAAAAAATTCATTGCTAATAATGTTTTTTTTTTTTCTTTACTGTACCCCGTATAAAATGGTGTCTCTCTACACACGACGAGTAATAATTTAAGGATATTCGTTTCATTTGAAATAGATGTATCTTGTGAAATTTTTCAGCGTATGTAGAAAAGCCTATACGTTGTTATGACAATAGCTAAATTAGAATAATTATAATAAAAGATATACTAGTTAATATGACAGCAAAACGCACATACTTATTGTGTATTATTTTAACTGAAACAACACAAACTTCAAAACACAATATATAATTAAAATTTTTGTAACCAACGACCAGTTTCGGAAATTTTTGTTCCATATTCATGATCTAATACAAACATATAACATCATTATAATACCGCAGAGATCGATAGTCGCAAAATTTAAAACGAGTTTGCCACTATCGATCTTAACGCTATCATAATGATGGTTTTATATAAGTTTTACGTTGTTTCCATTACACCATGAATATGGAACAAACATTTATTCGATGGTTTATAAAATTGTAATTATATCGTGTTTTGAAGTTTGCGTTATTTGTTTAAGATGTACACTAGAAGAAGTTATTGTTTATTATAATTTCGTATAATGCTGCGAGCAAAAAAAACCGAAATATAAAGGTGTATACATTAAAGGACTGTATGCGGCTGTAAGCTCTTCTAGTATAAATAGTGATAATCTGACGATTTCGATTTGAAAAAAGGCTCTAGTACTATAAGTTGCTTTTGTTGGTGGCCACAGCGATGACTGTTTTTTTCGCTAATCGATTTAACCATTTTAATCAATTCAACCGATTTAATCGATTTATCCGATTTAACCGATTTAATCGATTTAATAGATTAAAAAGTTCATCGAGAAAACCTGCTCTAAAAACGTGTACACCGCTCTCAAGGTAGAGTCGGGGAAGGTAATATTAATAATATCAGAATGGCGGAGAGGCAAAAATTATTCGCTAAAATTAGTTTTCGTTTTAATCAAAACTTTCTGATTAAATTCCACATTTCTCGGTCGTTCTGAATTTAAACTCGGCTTGCAGATGCAGCTGAACAGACCCTTCTTTGACCATAATTTCGGATCTCGTCGCTTTCCGATGAAATAAACGCTGGGCTCATTTCTATACTAAATAAGTTACATTTCGCCAGGTTTCTTAAAAGAAGTTTTCTCGAGGCAACTCGGTAATTTCAAATTTTTTTTTCTTTTTTTTTTCTTTTTTTATTATAAACCTCCGTCAACAACCTGCAGAATCTATCTCTGTGTACTACCTTTACAGCGATGTCTCTTGATTACCCGAGTTTATTAATAAGTTTCTTCCAGTTTAAAGGGTATTAATAATCGGTCTAACACGGGTGGTCATTCGAAGCTTAGGTGAGGCATTTGGCAGTGATGAAAATTTTAATTTAAAAAAGAGGGGGGGTGGAGGGAATAAGTGTTTAAAATTATATTAGGGGATAACCTAAGCGGAAAATGACACGAAATAAACAGGGGAATGCAAAGCGGGAGAGAGAATTGAACGCGGAAGAGTGCGGCTTTTCAGCTGTTTCGGTTTGATTTTAATCAGCGGCCTATTTCGAAGTTAATTTATTTTCAAAAAATTATAAAATGGCGTTGAATTTTATTAAATTAATCGTATCATCGGGGCTACATTCAAATTACAAAATTCACGATTGAAAATCGTAATCAAAGAAAATCACAATTAATGAAACGTGAGAACTCTAGTTTAGTTATGTTTTAGTTTTTTTTGTGTGTGTAAAAGTAAGTGAACTTGTCTACTTTCCGATTTATACTGCTCTAACCGCTACATCTTCGATTAACTGTACTGCTGGTCGATATTTAAAATACTCTGTAAGCGTTGCCTTCGCGGGTGTGTCTCGCAGTCTAAAAAAGATTATGTTGTGTAAACTTTTAAGCGCCTTCGGAAACCTATCATTCCAAAAAACGCCTAGTGGCATGTCAATAAAAGCTGAGAACGCACACAGTCGCCATTATAAGTTTCCGAATGGTAGCGCCCGACAACTTTTTGCCATCACTGATAGGCGATATTTTTAATATGAATGTCACGTTTAAAGTAACAAAAATTGCAGCAGGCACGGATGCAACAAGAACGGTTCAAATGATTTCCATTCGTGCTGGGGCTCTTCCGTTTTTCAAGCAAATGGAAAAAAGACGACTATTTATATTTATTGTTTAAAAAATACGCGAGTAATAAACGCTTTCGATATCTTATCATTTTCATAGAAAGAAAAAAAAAAGAATAAAGTAAGTGAAAAGGAAACAAAAACATATAGTCCAAAAAAAAAAAAAAAAAAGGAACTTGACAGTTATGACTACCGCAAAAGGACTATTATTTTGTCTTTTAAAGCCTTCTTTATGATGAAATATTTTTACAAAAGACAAAAGCGCAATAATTATATATACTTTTTTTTGAGCTATGCGAAAGGATTTTACGGAAAAGCTAATAGATTTTTTACCAGTTAGTTGACTACTATGCGCGAAGAATACCAAAAAAATTTAACATAATCGTAATGTATGTTACACACTTTGTCATTCGAAATATTCATCGTACACGATGATCTCATTTATAAAAAGTCGTTCTTTGTTTCACCTACATTGCCAACTGCGCCCCGTTTAATAAATTGCTTATTTAAGCATGCTGGGAAACTGAATATAAATATTTCGTTTATTTTTTGGAACTGATCAATGTTGATGACCAGTGTTTACACATACATACATGTACATGTACATATGTACGTATACATTCGATTTCGAGTGTCATGATTATCGATTTGTACACTCTAGTTGTACAAATGTTCGCAACAATAGTTGCAACATTACACGAAAGAGACTACACTTGGAACTGATTGTAAACGTTTAATTTATATAATGCCCTAAGATATGTATAATTTGCCATTGGCTTTCACTCTATCAGCGATTACTTATTGTTTATAATAATTTTTGTCATTTCTGTCGACGCTTGAGATCTAACACAGGACTTCTGTGACGAAAGTCAAGTGCTCCAGCGGACTATCAGAAGGAACGAAAGAAAAAAAAAAACAAAACAGATAAAAATCGTTTCCGCGCTGGTTCTTGTTAAACAATCGGTAAATTTTTTTTTTTTTTTTTTAAAAAAATTGGGAATGTAAATCAAGGGCAATGATCCAGAATGCACAGAAAAAATTTAAAAAGAGGTAAAATTTTATATTTTAATATGAATACATGCAGAGGAATTGAAGGTAACTAACACAGGGATAATGAAGCAAGGATGTATGTCACGCAGTAAGAGGTAGGAAGACGCAAGCTTAAGAGCTGAAAGTACAGAACTGAGAAAAAGGGAGTAGTACCAAAAAATAATGTGGTCAACGCCGCTAATTATGATCGACAGGGTGTGAAGAACACAGTAAGGAGATTGAATCATGAAAAAGGGAAGAAGGGTACGATTGAGGCGAAGATGTTCCACTTAATCGGGCCGAAAGGTTCTCCTCATTTTGGTTTAACATACACATTATCAATTAAATTGAACGAAAAAAGGAAAAGGACTCTTAATAAAAAGGAAGAAAATGTCTTAAGGTAGCTATGGAATAGTATCTCATTACGAACAGAGTAGCAAACGTCTGTCCTACGTGTCGCATCTGCAGACAATAAGATTGAAACAAATTGCAATACGATACTTAACCGGTGAAATGAAGTAAACTGTAAAAAAGAAAACTCTCTATTCCGAAGTAATGGTAAAAATATACTTTCTCCAAAAAATTTATTTCAAAATTTAACGTAAATTTTTTATAATTTCCAATACATATATACATATATACATATATATATAAACATATATATATATAAATATATATATATATATGTTTATATATTAATATAAACATATGTATATAAACATATATATATATATATATACACATTTTTTTATTCGTCTCCATTCCGAATCTGTAACTAAGGTAGAGTGAGATGTTATGTTGAACTATAACAACATCTTAAAAAGAAGAATATTTACGAAAAACAAAATTTGTACATTTCTGCGAAATGGTTTTTTGAATAACTCATTTAATTATTGAAAAAAATCAATTTTTCAAATGCCCTCAGTGGCCTGTCTTGTTCACTCTAGTCGATAGCTCTAATCTCTTATTTTTCTTCAACTTCTAATTTACTTTTTTCACTCTGTTTTTAGCGATTTATACATTTCAGTCTCTTGAAATGTAACCATATATAAAAATAAATTTACTCGAATTTTTTTTTGGAATCGTCTGAGCATTTTTCAAAAACATCACAGTTGTTTACCTAGATGGTTTAAGTTTAAACTATCTATCGCGTATATTATCGTACTTATTACAACTGACGTATGCCGTATCTAACATTAATCTTATAATATTCGCCAGAGAGATAAGAATGAACCCGAGTCTATTTTACGAGTTTTCGATATTTAGTTTTCCTGATTCGATTAATGCGATGGAATTTTCCGTAGCATTCAACGGTTGTTAACTTATCAAAAGAAAAATTTATTAGAATTTCTAGTAACGTGCAGAAATTGTGTTTTATAAAGTTTTTTCAGGTGATGCACAATTCTCAAATTACTGCGTATAAATGTGCACATTAAATATAGATACACCGTTAATTCTGTATAATATAAATATCATCTTAAAAATGTCATGAAATAAACGTTTATCTTAAAATGTGTTCATACATGTCGGGAACAACAAAATTTCAGTTATCATAAAATTAAAAAAACAAGTGTGCGTAAATATATCTAAATAAATAGTGAAGACGAAGAAATTATTTCACTAAATATTTTTGGGTTTTTTTTTAAAATTATTTACCCATAATTTTTCTTAGAAAAAAGGGAAGAAGAAATTATGCTTTTTGTTAAATTTACCTCATTACAATCGTTATAAGGTTTTTTCAAAAACAAAAAAACAGACAAATGTATCTTTTAAATAAATACGCGTTAAAAACATGTTACTTACTTCATCGCTTATCGATTAATTCGCGTGTATGACGACTGAACTCTATAGGATAAATGCATGGTAATATATTAAAAATATTTCACTTATAAAATTTTTTGATTACCTCCTATTGATCTTACGTGTAAAAACTTCATTCGCGTACACTACAATTTAGAGCGTGATGAAATATGCCGCATAAGGAGGTGCATTAAGGTCAGGTGCATTAAGGTCGGCTACTACTTTTGACCTACGTATATGTGTGTATTAATTTTAAAAAATAATTAAATAAATAAATAATAATAATAATAATAAAAAAAGAAAAGTAAAATGGAAAAAAAGTTACAATATAAACAGGAAGAGTGAACGAATGAAAATAGAGAGTATACACTAAAGCGATGACGTTCTGGTAATCATTGGGGGAGGGGGTTAGTTTAACGATATGTCGTTAGAATGGCAAACCTATTTCGAAGGCTTTTATTAAAGCGCTTCCAGAATCGTAAACGCCGATAATACCGAACAAGAATCCCAAGAAAATAACGAAACAGTCGAACATGACCGTTTTCAGCTGCAACGAGTTGCCTTTCAGTTTCAAATGGAAATAGCACGGCCATATGAAAGATAACATGGTACCGGTGAAGCTGCCGATGAAGCCCATCAGAATGGCAAAGTGCGGAATCGAAGCGGCCATGAAGACCGTCCCGATGATAACGGCTAATCTAAAGGCTAGGCCCCATATCTTCAAGTCACCGTCCACGTAGTAAATACTGGGAAAGACGGTCTCCGGACTACCTCTGAAGAAATTCTTCTCCAATATCTCGCAGGCAGCGTAATACGGCAGAGGATAGGACAGTAGCCCCTTAATGAATAGAAATAAATTCACCATGCCCTTGAAGGCCGGCGAGTGTAAATTGTTCGTGATCACCTGCTGCGTATCGTCTTGAAACGTTAAAAAGCACAGGTATCCGAATAACGTTTTAAATATGGCGGCCGCTATATGACTCCAGTCCAGCATCCAGTCGAACTTGGACCGATCGATCAGATTGCCTTCCAACGTCGGTAAGAATATCTGCGACGTGTAACTGAATACGATCACCCCTAACGATATCGGAAAATTAGTCATGTCTATCTGAAATTTCACTTTTCCCCAACCCCATTCCGGCAGTTCGAGCAGACAGTAACCTAGGATAACGGCGTTAATGACTAGATGCGACATGGTGCACCAGAAACTCAAGGTGGATACGTGATGTAACGACTTCAGGAAGCCGAGAGGCAACAGGAAAATACCGGTGATGAACATCCAGCTGCGCGTGTCGATGAATCCGTCCGGGAACGATCCGGCCATGAGGTCGCCGCAAACGACCACATACAGGATGCAGGTCATCAACAGTTCGATCATTTGGGCTACGTTAACCGCTCGTGACCCGTACATCGGGCCGAAACATTCGTCCGCTATCGACACGTACGAATCCCGAACTCGAACCCTCTGCCCGGTGTTCAAATCGATTTCGTATAAACATTCGATTAAAATTTTCCCGGTGTAGCAGCAGATGTACGCAACTCCGATCATCGCGAAAATGGCCCAATAGCCGCCTCGTAATACAGCGAACGGTAAAGATACGATAAACATTCCCTGTAAAGTAATAAAAAAAAAAACAACAAAATAAATAACGAAAAAGATATTATTACTAGTTTTATCTGACAAGAAGAAAGCCAGACAAAGTCAAAAAAAATTATTGACATTCTCGTAATTTTCAAAAGTAACCGCGCAATAAAAGTGGATACTAATTACACATCTTAGACAATTTCGTTGAAGAGTGCTGTTGGCGAATCAACGAAAAAATAAAAAAAAAAATATATGACTCAACTCACCGGCAAACAAAATTAACACGTTAATTAATTATCCCGTAGTAATAGTTTAATGAAAAATAATAAAATAAGCGTCAGAGAAAACCGCGGGGGCATCAATTTAAAAACGAAACAAAGGCCGAATAGATGTTTCGTCTATATTGTGTAAATAACAATTCTCCTACCGTTACCTAAGTTTTCACCGAAGATAGATGGATGATATACGACTGCCATGTTTATTAGTGTATCTTTACTGTCTAACGGTAGTTAATTACATTTATTTCTTGCTATTGCACACTGATTTCTTTTCCCAGATATTTAATTAGTATATTGTATTTAAGTGTCATTTTCGTCGGGGTAAGTACGAGTATTAAATGTCTTTTTCTAATATTCGAAGAATCTACATTTGCCAGAGTTTCATATTTTTTTCCCATACAGACTTTCAAACATTTATCCTGTAAATAATTTAATTGCTTCAATTTCGTATTACATTCGCCTGTCCCCATGCCATAATATCATAGTACACAAGTGAGTTTTGACATAATGCGTTGAAAACCATTATTATTGTTGACGTATTTATAACAAAGTTCTTCATTTGATAAAGACCGGCTAGCGTTTTTCTCAATTTATTTGCAACACCATCTATGTTATATGTCCATTCCATCTAAACATGTTGTCAACAGTGACACCCAACTATCTTTATATTTATACATTTCCTTTAAATTATTACAACTAGTACATATGTTTTGTGTATGTAAATGATGCTACCGAGCAATTAACAAACGAGATGTGGATGTGTAAACTGCTAGATGAAATTTACTACGAACTGAACATCAATCAGCTTCTTAAAAAATTCAGAAAAAATGAATGAACGAATAAAAAACAATACCAACTTAATTTATTGAAGAGCAAGATGTTCAGCAATGCTGGCAAAGTCAATACTATTGCGATAATCTAATCATGATCAAATAAATCACGGGGGGGGGGGGGGGAGATAGGGACCCCCCCCCCCACCCCACCCCAAAGAACCACAATTTCTATGAAAAAATTTGTTATAACAGAGAAACTTAATTTATACTATAAAAGATTTGTATAAATGTTATACCTGTGGATTTAATTATAACTAATATTTAATACTGTTCTCTAGCAAAACTATTAATGTTACGTTTTTATTTTACATTGAACTCAACTGTCATCGCGATCTTTTGCCTTTCTTATTTATTTTTAATTTTTATTTTGTAATTCTAATTAAAAATAGTAGTTCAATGAGAAGTATATATATATATATTTAAACTTGCTCATGAACAAAGAGAATTCGGATCGGATTACTAACAAAAATAAAAAAGAAGTAAACTGTCTAATAAAAATACTATCTTTCTTACTTTCAAATTCTAAACTACCATATTTAAGGTGTAATTTTATAATTTTTTTATTTATTACCTAAAAATAAAATTAAATTTTAATAATTATGTATTTTTAAAACACATTTTTAAATTTCTAAAAAGGTCGTTATTTGATTTTCTTTATGAAACAACGTATTTCTCAAATTTACTGCGTGCCATAGAAGATATAATGTAATTATATAACTGCTCTGAAAATGTCAAACCATGGAGCTTAAACCACAAATTAACGTTTCTGAAATCAAACAAACCAAACAATATTCCACTTTTCACAAAAAATAACGGCAATAAAATCACCAATATGACAGAGAATCTAAACTACTCCATATCCTCTCTTTTCCCGTTAGACAGCACTGACAAAGACAGCAACAAACAAAAAAGTACTAAGAGAAAACTTTAAAATTCCCATACAGGAAAACGTTGCTCACTCATAACAGACTTCTCTTGACTAAATAGTATTATAAAAAATTTAAAAAGCAAACAAAGCTGCCGGACCTGACAATATTACAAATAAGACACCAAAATTAATCCAAAAGGTCTACCCAAAACTCCTTCCACTCCTATACAAAAAAAATCTTCTCCTTAAACAATTTCCCTAAACCCTGGCGCGAAGTAAATGTACTATGCTAGTTCATAAATCAAACAAAGATGCAAATAGCTCCTATTGCCCAATATGTCTTTTAAATACTGTAAGCAAAATTTACGAAAAACTATTAAACCATAGGATAACTTGCCATCCGAACTCAACAAACTTTTTAGATAAAAGACAATTTGGATTCAGACAAGGTCTATCCACAGAACATGCATCAGCAAGATTAGCAGCAGCCTTAAGAAAAAACCGAACGTTCTCGTCATAGGAGTGGATATCAAAAGAGCCTTTGATAACTGTTGGAATCCTGCTTTGTTTGACATTTTAAAATCTGTTCGGATCAAAGATATACTATTGCTAAGTACAATATATTGCTACCCTAAAAACAGACGTGTAAATCTTCAAACAGGTAATCATAGTGCAAACACTGAAACCAATAAAGACTGTCGATTTTCTGAAATATATATTATTCAACCAAGCTCTACCATACGACAAGAACGTTGACCTATGCGCATATGCAGATGACTTACTATTTAATAATAACGGACGGTACAAAAGTCAATTTCGAAAGAACAGCTAACAAAACGCTCGAGTTACACGGAGCCTAGCTAAATGAAATAAAACTTAATCTTTCAGTTGAAAAATGCTTCATGTCCCTTTTCACAAACTCCCTGAAACTAAAAAGGAAAAATATTAAAGTACATTACAGGGGGATCATCACTCTAAAAGTAGTCAAACATTTTAAATACCTAGGAATTACATTAGACAATGAACTCTCCTCTAAACAAGATATAGGCTACACCACATCTAAGTTGGACGCTAGCATACTATCAATTACTAAAAGTGTGCAGAAATACATTGGGCTTTGATTACAGATACAGACTTGTACCGCACAAGTCACTTGTTGAGAATACAGTGTGTTACTCTAGCTGTGTGTTTTTCCAACACCTAAAAAGAGAAAACCCTAAAGCAAAAAATCAACTCTACACAGCGTAAATACATAATAAACACCTGCAGAGCTTATAGAATAATTTCTCACAGCGCCGCTGTTGCTCTTACCGGAGTCCTTCCACTAGACCTAGAAATTAACTATAGATCAATCATTTTTACCATAAAAAATCATGAAAATTTCGAATATATTAACGATCATGTCTATCAAATAATGAACTTTCTGCCTCCAATAAATCCTCTTCAGAACAGTTCCTACATGCTAATCCACCATGACTTACATATAAAAATGTTACTAAAACAACTCAAAAGACACATTAAAAACTATTTCATGTCCATTTGGGAAAACTCCTGAGAAAGAGATATAGCAGGTCGGTATACCCCAAATATAGAACAGGCTTACAGTTAACATCTGACTTTTACACTACCCAACTCCTCACTGACCACGGACATTTCGGAGCCTACTTAAAAAAATAATACAAAATTACTGAAGACGATGATAAATGTGACTGTGAGAAAATTGAAAACACCAATTGTATAATCTTTTACCGCAGTAAGTATGACGACATCAGACACTTCAACATAGAAAACCTCAATTGGAGCAATTCAACTTTGGCAACTAAATTTCAAAAATTCGCGTTCTTAGTTTTAAAACCAAAGTTTACTAGCAAAAATAGCAACCTACAGTGATTTATACATTACTCAATTAAGTAAAAAACATTACCCTTAAAATTTACTCATTAGCACATATGTAATTTTCAATATTAATACCCGGACAAGACAATCGGTAAATCAAACCGAAATCAATCACACTTGCGTCTTTCAGAAAAAAAAAAATTAAAAATAAAAAAAAACGATAAAATTATTATTGTCTATTAAATAAGTACACGATGCATAATCCACCGGAGCATGTAGCATTAAGTTTCTCAAACGCCGATATAAAAAAAAAATAAATAAAAAAAAATTAAAGTTTATTACTTAAGTTTTACTGTAAGAAGGTTCTGGGTCAAGACTATGCGGTGCTTGGCTTTGCGCCTTTGTACGCAAACTCGTATTGTAAAAATAAGCGCTATGGAAATACAGTTCTTAATCGAAAAAAAACTACCCCCCCCCCCCCAAATGTTTCTCTGAATCCGCCCCTGATTAAATAGTTCGCTTTGGAAAAACGTTTCTAGGATTACTTCTGTATTTACATATTTTAGTTGTTACACTAGTTTATAATGTTATTAATTTATTTGGCCGCAACATAGCGCCTATACAAAAGTTGTTTATTTGACGGGTTAATAATAAAGTTAATGACGACTTCTGGTTAAACAATAATTTAATATAATATTAATTTTAATCATTTCAATGAAGTAAACAAAAACAAATAACGAATATAGTACATCAGATAAAAAATGCCAACTAGCATATGTGTAACTTGATCTAGAATCTGTCAATGGTAGCGGGAAAATTATCGGCATACGAATCACAAAGTAAATTTTAAACTTTTGTCGGTTCAATTCCGTTTTTTAAAACTAATAGACGGCTTAAATTTATCACGAACTGCGCGTGAAATACTAAACTAAACAGCGGTTTAATTTGCCAACCGGGAAAATTCTGGCGAAGAATCTTGCCTTCAGAAGACAGTGATATATTGCTGCCATTCGAGAAATGAAAGCAAAATAAAACTCCGCCCAGAAAAATTGAGCAATAAAATTAGTAATTAATTTTTCTGCTCATTTAACGAGCCCCGTTAATTTCCTCGAAAAAATTTCTCGTCACCCCTCAGCTTAAAATTTTCACTCGATTACTGTATAAAATGTCCTTAGCGCTCTTCTTTCTTTTACACTCCTGTTATCTGTTCGCCATTCATGGTTTTCCCCATTTTATATCGCTACGCTGTAATCACTTTCGATAAAAAGAAAGTCTTCAAAATCTTACGAGAAAATTCCTGAAAACTCGAAACATTCCAACAGATTCGCTACGCGTGTGTGTGATGCGCTATCACTTCAGAAGCTAAACGCCTTAAAAATGTTCGCTTACTGATGACGTCATTTAGAAAGAAAAAAACGCAGGTTTTTCAAGTTTCGATAAGAACAGTATGCGTAGTTTTAAGGAAAAAAATCCAGTTCCAGTCGGCGAATGCGTTTTAAAAGTTACTCTATAGGCAAATATTCTTTTCTTAAAATTCTGAATGCAAAAATTGGTGGAGAAATATTTTTACGTCATTCATAAATGTGTGGTATCCCGGACAATTCCATGTATAACGATGGCAAGACGTAGATTGTAAATGTTCACAGTTTATATCTAAGATACATCGATAATACGCGTGTGCATTTGACGTCATATATATGCGGTATGTTGTCACTGTTACAACGACTATTAGTGTGACTATGTAAATATTTCAACAACGTTTAGTTTTTTTTTTCGGTATCATTCAGGACTTAATCCGATCGTTCTAATAGCTCTATCATGGCACTCAATTGATCGTAACCAAATAATTCCAAATAATTCCAAATAATTCCAAAAAATTTCCTCTTCTTCTAAAAGAAACACGTAAACCATAAATGACTGCAAATGAGCGTTGTTTAACAATCAGCGGTGCGATTGAAGAAATCAATTTTATTCGAGGGAATTCATTTTAAGAGTGACCTTATTTACGATATTTGATACGGCTGGAACAGGATAAGCAGGAAGTTTTTAAACTGAAGTCTGTAGAATAATTTGTAATAAGGTGGTAACGTTCCATCTGGCAACGGAGAGGGATAAATGAAGAAAAATCACAAAAGAAACATGTCACCACGCGTCCATACATGGAATTACGGACACGTAATTGATTGAAATTAATATTTTAATGTTAGAAAAAGATTATTGTGAAATTTTTAAAAATTAAAATTTGTAAAACAGTTCGCAACAAGGATTTTTTTTCTTTTTTTTTTTTTTAAATTGTTATGGTATTACAAACTGGCCATCTAGGCCATTTAGCAATATTCTTAACAGGGAAATATTTAGCATGAAGGGAGAAATACCCAATAGTACACCTACCGGATGATAGTCTTTACCTTAAACAAGGTCATGAGGTTTCTTACGCTTCAGCCGCCTCCTATCATTAGCAGTATGTAGCAGTCCACACCAAGTTTATTCGGATGACTTTCCAAGTGTCTTTCTGCGTGTCTTCGGGCATGAGTTTTAATAACATCTGCCACATACCTTATCTCTAAATCTTGATGTAAAGTTTGATTTGATACATACCATGGTGCCTTGATTACGAGCCTAAGGATTTTATTCTGCGCGGTCTGTATTATCTTTAGATTTGTAGGTTTAGCACAACCCCAAAGCTGTACTCCGTAGGTCCAAATAGGCTTTAAGATACTTGTGTGTATATCAAACGTTTATTATCAATACTTAAAACACGCTATTTCTTCCTAGAAGCCAGTACATTTTTTTAACACGAATATCTATTTCTCTTTTCTTTGTCTGAATGTGCTGCTTCCATGTTAAACGACTATCTAGGTGTAATCCCAAGTACTTGACTGTTGTTCTCACAGGCAATTCTAGTCCATTTATCCTAACAGTTGGGGTTATGATTTTTCTATTCGTGAAATGAACGTTTACCGATTTACTTTCGTTGATCTGAACTTTCCACTTTTTAAACCAGCATTCTGCTTCGATAAGGGCCTTTTGAAGATTGTCGCTTGCTATCTTCGGATCTGAATGTGACGTAAGTAATGCCGTGTCGTCAGAAAATGTAGCAACTTGAACATTTTCCGGTACAGGAAAGTCTGCTGTATATATCAAGTACAGCGTGGGTCCCAGAACTGATCCCTGGGGCACTCCTGCTTGAACTGGATATAGTTCTGAAAACGTGTGGTCATAGCGCAACAAGGATGAGTACTGTTTTAAAAAAATGTTTTCAAAAAAGTATATTAGTAGAATAATAGAAGGTAAATAGCGCTTTTTTGATGTTAAGAAATTTGGACACTCATTTTCAGAAAATTTGTACTACCCTGAGCCTGAGAGCGTGTTAATAAACATAATTTAATTTACGCAGCCTTTAAAATTGAATATTGCGAATGAAGAAGTATCGCATCTTAAAAGCAGCAAATTTTTTCAGGATAATTCGAAATATATAAAGATATATATATATATATATATATACACACACACACACACACATATATATATACATATTAATTACAGCGTAATTCTTAGGTTTTTTTTTTTTTTTGCTTCGTAAAGTAAGTGATAAGCGGTTGCTCGTTCGCGTTGTTTAATAGATAACAATTGTTCTCCGATAATAACATCATCTTCGATTTCTTCGGCATTTTCGTTATCATCGTGGCGATAAAACCGGTGAGATTGTTCTGATTTTACTATTTCGTGCGCGTATTTCGCCTGCTCATTTCGACAGCTGACAATTTTAGTTCGCCTTTCGGTACTTCAGACACTCGAATTCTGTCGTTTTTTTTTTGTTTTTTTTTTCCCTTTTCCAATTATTATTTATTTATTTATTTTAATTTAATCGATCGATGAGTTCGTTCAGTGGAGGCCGCCCGGCGGCCTCCTCCAAAGATACGAAATTCAATACCAATAAGAATAATTTAAGTCTCAACCTGATGGAAACCGACGCTGCCGTAAAGCGTAAACCTTCCGGCCCCCTTTCACCGACCGTGTCTCTGCCTAGCAAGGATCTACGGCTGTCTCAAACTGATCTCAACGCTCCCACTAATATAATCAATAATAGTAACAATAAAAATAATAATAATAATGAAACCGTCACTAAAGCCGTTGAAAATTTTAGTATTAAAAATAGTAATAACAACGGAAGTAAGAATAATATCAATAACAACAATAATAACCCTGTTAAAAACGGTAGTAGTGAACATAGTAGCAGCAATAATAATAATAATGCTAATGATAATAATGATAATAATAATAATAATAATAATAATAACAATAATGATGATGATAATAATAATAATAGTTTAATTCACAGTAGTCCCGAGGTCTACCCCTCCGACCATCCAGGACCCTATTCTATAATTGTAGAATATAATTCAACACAAACTAACATTGGGAATTATCATCCATTGGCGGTGGCCCGACTCCTTGGTACAGTCTCCTCCTCCTATTCTAACATTACTACCCTAGGTAGAAATCGAATATCTGTTTTCTTTCCTTCAGTTCTATCTGCTAACTCCTTCCTTCAGAACTCATCCTTTTTTTCTTCTTATAATTTAAAAGCTTTTATCCCAGTTAATTCCATTTACAAATTGGGAGTTATTTCTGGAGTTGATCTTTCCTTCTCTGAAGAAGAAATACTTGAAGGGCTTGAATCTTCTATACCATTTTCCTCTATCAGGCGCATTTTAAAAACCGTCGAAGGTAAAAAGACACCTACTAGATCAGTTGAAATTAAATTTACTAAATCCTTCCTTCCAGAATTTATCACTATTTTTAAACTCCGTTTCCAAGTTCTGCCTAGCGTCAGACCTCCTACACAATGTTCCAAGTGTTTCTTATTTGGTCATATTGCGAGGCACTGTCGTAGTTCTAATACTGTCTGTTCTCACTGCTCTTCTAAGCATTCCTTATCAGACTGTCCAAATACTCAAAATCCTCCTGTTTGTCGTAGTTGCAAAGGTGACTACTGTTCCTATGACCATAGATGTCCTGAATGGATTAGACAAAAGGACATCAAAAGAATCATGGCGTATGAAAACCTATCTTTCCATGAAGCATCAAAGCACAAGGATAATTCCTTAGTGTCTCAAGCCTTTTCATATGCAAATCGCGCATCTGTTTCTGTTCCTCTTCATAACACTCGCAATTTTCCTACTATTCATTCTTCACCTCCAACTAAATCTTTAACGTTCCGTAAAACAAAATCGCCTAAATTCTCTTCTAAGCCTACTCCCCATTTTCCTTCTCTTCCTGTCTATCATATTCCTTCTCCCACAAATGGATGGGCACTAACCAAACCCTACCCATCCTCTAGTAACGATTCTTCTAACAATCCTTCTAACCTCTCTTCTTCTTCTGAATTTTCTCCTTCTATTAATAATCTCTCAACAGCCATTTTGGACTTGATATCATCCTTTAACGTTGACTCCTCTTCAAACTTTGTTAATTCTCTTTCCGCTTTTCTTTGCAGTAACCTTCACCTTAAATAATCCTTATTCTTTGCTTCACCTTTGCACTCGCAAATATATTCTCCTTCACCTTCTAGATAAATTTTAACTCTGTTTTATCTTAATTCTCTCCTTACTCATTCTCCTTTTTCTTTTATGTTTCTCTCCCTCTTTTTAATTTTTCAATATGTCCTTCAAATTTAACATTCTCCAGTGGAATTGTCGCAGCCTTAAAGCTAATAGACTTGCCTTGGAGAGTTTACTTGATATGCATCAAATTCACATTGCCCTAATTTCCGAATCATAGCTCAAACAATCTGAAACGTTTCATCTTAAAGATTTCTCCGTGGTTCGTTCTGATAGAATAGACGGCTACGGTGGTGCTGCCATCCTTATTAGAAATAATATACATTTCCAATCTCAAAATGTACACTTCTCTTCTGTGCCATCTTCTCGTGATCCGAATGTAGTCCACATTTCTATTCCTTCCATTTTTCCCCGCCCATTAAACATAGTCTGTACGTACTTTCCTCCGAATTTTAATCTCAATAATTTTCCCTTTCCCTCCTTTCTTAATAGCATTCGTCCCCCCTTCATTATTGGAGGTGATTGGAACGCTCATTCTCCTCTTTGGGGTTGTTCTAGTCGAAACAGTAATGGAGTGGTTCTTGAAAACATTATCCTCGGACATAATCTTATCCTCCTTAATGATCAATCTCCTACTTTGTACAAAAGCCCTTCCATTTTTAGCGCAGTCGATCTCTCCTTTTCTTCTCCTGATCTTGCTCTTAACTGTTCCTGGAAAACTCTTAATGGTACTTTTGGAAGTGACCATGTCCCTATTATTGTATCGTTCAAAAGTCTTCCCCCATCATCCATTTACTTCAAGCCCCTCTATGCCTCCAAATGGTGTATCCCCAAAACTAATTGGGAACAATTTAGTCGTTCTGTTGACTCTTCTCTTTCCTTTTTGCATCATAACTTAGATCCTATTTCAAAGTACAAATACTTTACAGATTCCATCTTACTCGCCCTTTCTTCCTCATCACCTCCAGTGCCTTCTAAACCTCGCCGTCATGCAGCTTCATCCTTATGGTGGAATAATAACTGCAAGGTGGCTTTTGATGCCAGCGTCGCTACTTTTAGAACCTTCCGTCACTGTTCCTCCTTTTCAAATTTTATTGACCATAGAAAAGCTAACGCTAGAGCCAGATACATCCTAAAACAAGCCAAGAAGGAATCTTGGAAAAAATTTTGCTCTTCCTTTTCCCGGACCACGTCTATTTCCCAAATTTGGAGAATGGCCAAAGCCTTCAAAACTCCCAAATCCGAACACCCTTCTTATCATAACATCTCTTCTGACATACTTGAATCCTTTATTGACAATCTAGCTCCCAGTTATGTTCCTTCCTTTGACGAAGTAAGTTCTCCTTCTTCTTCTCTTCCAAATTCATCTCACTTCCTCACTTCAGAATTCCACTTCAATGAACTCCTCTTTTCGTTGCAAAAATCCTCCAATTCGACTCCAGGAATCGACAAAATTTCCTTAAAAATCTCTCTAATTTCTCACTCAAAATTCTCCTCGAAATTTTCAATTCTTTTCTTCTCTCAGGACTTACACCTCCTATTTGGAATTCATTTATAATTATCCCAATTCCTAAGAAAATTCCCAATTCTTTTCGACCTATTTCTTTGGCTCCTTGTTTAAGAAAACTATTCGAGAGTATGCTAAACCGGCGCCTTGTTTGGTGGCTGGAACATAATAATCTCGTCTCCTACAATATGTTCGGTTTTCGTCCTGGTCTTGGTCCTTCTGACTGCATCAGCCTTTTTCTTTCTGACATATATAAAGCTCTTCTCGAAAGAAAATACACGATCGCTGCCTTTGTTGATGTAGTTTCTGCTTTCGATAAGGTTCATCTTCCATCCCTTAAAAATAAGATGATTTCTATTGGCATTCTTGTTCAACTTTCTTCCCTGATAATTCAGCTCTTTCAAAGTAGAACCATTTATCTTTCCACTCCTTCCTTCTCTGGCTCTAGATGTGTATTCCGTGGCCTTCCTCAAGGGTCATGTTTGAGTCCTACTCTTTTTAATATCTATTCGCTTGAAATAGCTTCTCTTCCCGTCTCAGCCTCTACACTCCTTTTCGCGGATGATATTCTTATTTATTACTCCTCAACTTCCATCCTCTCTGCTAAAGATGAACTCAATAATTCGTTGAACTTGCTTGAATCCGCTCTATCCAACATCCATCTAACCATTTCATCCTCTAAATCTGTTTGTATGGTTTTTTCCTTTCGTCCCTATAATACTTCCTTAATTAATGTCTCTTTGAACAATTTATCTATTCCATTAGTTAGGTCCTTCTGCTATCTTGGCGTTTTCCTAGACAGTCGTTTATCCTTTCGCGAACATATTTCCTACCTATATACTTCCTGTCTTAAGAGAACTAATTTATTAAAGGCTCTTTCTCCACACAAATGGGGTGGCGACCCCAGTGTTCTTCTTATTCTATATAAATCTACTATTCGTTCCAAACTTGATTACTGTTCCTTCATTTATGGCAATGCTCCTAAACATCTTTTTTCCAAACTCGAAAGTCCAAAATTCATGTCTTCGTCTTTGCCTCGGTGTTCTGAAATCCTCCCCCATTCCTGCAGTACTTTCAGAAGCCAACACTCATCCTTTACACATTCGTAGATCCTTTCTTGGGGATCGCTTCCTCATAAAACGTCTTCCTATTAATTCTTCTAAATTAGTTTCTGCTTATTCCTACATCCTGGCTAATTGGCGATTTTCTCCCCTGAAGATTCCTATTCTTTCTCATGTCTCTCGACGCCTTGCTCCTTATTCTTCATTTATCTACACATATCATAAACTCCCGTTCTTTACATTCAGCTTTATAGATTTTTTATATCCTCCTAATTTGTTTTTCCTTCCTTCTCATACTAAATATTCACCTTCTATCGCTTTAAGCGAGTACAACGGAGCTTTGAGGTCTCTATTTCCTTCTTCGTCTGTCCTCTTTATGGATGGTTCCAAGAGCGATGAGGGGGTCGGAGCTTCCTTTCTTATTTCTTCTCTTCCACACTACGAACTTTATAAACTTCCTTCCTTCTGTTCCATTTTCACTGCAGAATCCTATGCAATACTCCGTGCAGTTCTCTTCATTGCACTTTCCTCCTATAATAATAAATACCTTATTTGTTCTGACTCCATGAGCGTCTTGCAGGCTATATCCTCCCCTTTTCCATCCTCTTCATGCGACTACATTATCCTTTCCATTCGTTCCTTAATTGCAAATCTCTTCTTAGTTCGTTCCATTCAAATCGATCTTCTTTGGATTCCCAGTCATAGCGGCATCGCAGGCAACAACCTATATCCTCTTTCCATCCAAACGAGCACACCTCAAATCATGGTTGGATACCTACATTACCTCCTTTTCCAATCCTCATTCCTTTTACAAACTCTTGCAACCTCTTCCTTCATCACGTTCCTGGTTTGCTGATTTCCCTGGTTTCAGTCGTTCCGTTACTTCCTCCATAACACGTCTTCGTCTCAACCATAATTGTCTTCCTTCGTCTCTTTTTCGTTTTTCTATTGTTTCTTCCCCATACTGTAATTTTCATCCCTCGGATCATGACTGTGTTTGTGATGCAAATCATATCCTTTTTGAATGCTCTCTTTTTGTACAGCAGCGTTCCCTCCTATACACTAAGCTTCTCCACCTAAAACTACCTACTCCTTTTTGTGCTTCCTACATACTTTCCTTTCCTTCAGCAGATGTTGTTCCAATCTTAGCGGAGTTCATTTCCTCTATTTCTTTATATATCAAAATTTAATCCTGTTTTCGTAATTCTTTGATGATGGGTCATTGCCCTTGGTTGGCATTCCCAAAAAAAAAAACAAAAAAAAAACCTGATCATTTTATACAAAGTGTAGAAGAGAAAGAGACAGAAATGTATGCAAGAGGGGTCAATGGGCACGGCCCCTTTCGAGGCCAAAATGGCCGAGTTTATATATATATATATATATATAATCACACACATATATAGATAGATAGATAAGGTTATAATTCGGCAATTTTGGCCTCGCAAGTAGCTGTGCCCCTTGAGCCCTCTTGCTTACATTTCTGTCTCTTTCTCTTCTATACTTTGTATAAAATGATCAAAATTTACAACGTAATTCTTACTGGTATCAACACAAAAACAATAACATAACCACAAAAATCCTATCCTAACATTTAACGTTCATTATATAAAATGAATTCATTTTTTCGTTATATTTTTCGTTACATAATATTGTGACATTTGTAAAATAACAATTACAAAAATTCTATAAAATATAACAAACGTTACATAAAATTGGGACATTTTTTCGAATGAAGGGTAGCCTAAGAATTACATTGTAATTAATATAGATAAATGGATAAACAGATAAGGTAGGTATTTATATGTAGATATATAGATAAATGTATAAACAGATAAGGTAGGTATAAATATGTAGATACATAGATTTCCTGATCCAACCTCTCAATATTTTTGAATAGACTAAAACCTGTGTAATGCCTTTAAAATTCAATCCTGGAACTCGGGTGTGTGAAAACTGTGTTGGGAATTCAAGAAAATCCAGAAATGAACTTCCGGAATGGAAAATAGCTTAAGGAACCGGAATAATTCAGGCGTATTTTCACCTTCGGCAATGTCATTCCTTCTCTTTTCAGGATGTGTATGTTTTGCATTTTTCGAGGTTGATTATCATTGTTTTTCCATGCTTGGTATAGCGTTCTTTGTCAGATTCCATTCCTTGTGACTCCTAATTACTACTATTTACATGTATTGATGGGTAATCATCTATTATTGTTAAGCCCAGGGGAAAACTAAAGCAAGAAGGAAAAAAATAAGGCATCTTAAATTCACCTATTACAATGTTTTAAATGTAATCCGCAACATTTTTCTGAAAGCACCATCTTCAAACGAAATTTGGTCATTCAGTATTTAATCTGAAACAATTGGTCCACATTATGTAGTTGAATCGTCATCGAAGTTCTTTTGCTCCCGACGCCATATTTTCTTATTTTCCATTATACCTTCAAAAACCCATATTTTTAACATCGTGTGTTCTCCGTGATATTGCCCGTTTCTGTTCTTTTTCTCATTTGTATAGAACACTTGTTTTTTAAAAGTGGCTGCTATTCGCAGTAGTTGAATAAAGTGCATTCGATATTATCATATACGTGTATGTTTCGGCATTTTTCTGTACCCGGGATAAGTCGCAAAAAAACAATACACATACTCTGAATACGTGTAACATTCTTGATTCCTAGATATGGAAAATTACATATACAATATTTTTATCGGTACATTGAGTTTTTTTTTTCACTGAAACCATTTCACCAAAAGCACATAGCTACTTGCCTGTTCTTTTTTGAGCCCTTAATTATTTATGATAATGTTTTTTCAAGTTATGGTCATCGCGACCTTTTTTCATCTTGAAAATAATCTCATCGATTTTTGATTTGATGTTAACATTCATTTCTAATCCGTATCTATTGTTTTCTTGAAATTTTTTTCGATGGTACTACATATTTTTACTGTTCCCACGTACTGCAGAGTAAAATTATACAAACCTCAGTTAGCAGTTTGTTATTCAGTCATGCGAGAGAAATGAATTCTAGAACTCGAAGATTATTCGCTTATTTATTAACTTCGTTATTCTTCCTTTTTTCATTGACGCTTCTTAGAATATTCATTATACACATAGGTTGTGTTCAATATGTAAGTTTCTGTTTTTCCGCAGAAAGAAAGAATGCAAACCAGTAACGGTGAAGTGAAAATACGTCGGCTATTTCTCGACACAATCACCTAATATAGTTCGTAAAAATTTCATATAACGATAAAATAATAAAGCTGGTAGAGTCCTATAATGTTAGGACATTCAATTTTTGAATTATGAGTGCAGAACAGTTTGTGACATTTGCGAACCTTTTTCCACCCAATTCGACTTCAGAATAATCGAACGAGATGGTAATCAGGAGGTGCTAAATCGAGTAGACGCATCGAATATTCGGAAAACGTTTCAGTCGAATAATTTCAAAAGTGCGTTGTTGTAGTCGTAACGTTATCGTGCAGGATTTTTGCGGAACATTCTTCTATGTCTTTTGTTTTAAATGACCTGCGGTAACTTTTTTAACGTTTCTTGGTATCTTTTAGTTATTTCTCTGTAGGTACTACTCAAGAAAAGTTTTCCTGTATCCCGCAGAACTAGTCAAGAAGACTTTTCTAGCCAAGAAATGTGTTTTGATTTTTTTTTTTTTTGTGTGTACTTTTCTTCCGTATTATTGATTTTACTAAAATGTATCCAAGATTCATAGTTTTACGGTCAAACAAAATTTTATGCTATCCTAGTGATAAAGCGTTAACAAGCCGACACCTACCCATTTTCTTCTGTAACTTCCCGTCAATTGTTTATGCACTCATCGTGCAGTGACTCTATACGAATCTTAGAGTATTTTTTTCACGAATTATTGCGATCAACTGATCACAGTGGATAACGGCTCGGACAGCTCCAACAGCTGCTTTGTTTATCAGCGGTCGTCCGTCCTCTCGTAAATCGTGCATTTCCATTCTTCTGTCCAAAAGCTGTTTTGTCGAGTACCGTATATCATTTGCACACACACTACGTTGTCTTCATGTTATACAGCAGTCAAGGAACGGTGAATATCAGCCTGAACTACATTGGCGATGTAAATAATCGGATTATTTAGATGCTCGCTTATTCGTATTCGTTTCAAAATAATCCTCGGATTAATAATCGGATTAATCCCATTCCTCTTATTCAGTAGAGAATAAATTGAATCGAATTATGTAGAATAATTCATCAATGCGTAATATAAATATTCTAATTTAAATTACTACTTTAAAAACCGATCTCCTTCAAAAATTAGCATAATTAATAAATACATGTTTTTTTTGTTTTTTTTTTTTAATTTGGTAGAGCAGTTTTATTAATTACCCATTAAATTGTCCGAAATGTCGTCTTAAATTGATGAAATTTTAAAGTATATTATCTTGTAGAGATTTGTTTTTGATTTTATAATAGAGATTTCTAAATAACTTTTAGTTATAAATAATTTTTAACGATTCATTATATCAATAATATACTGAAACCTTTTAAAGTAGTTCTCATATTTCCGTACACGATATTTTTAACAAATCTTTATTTCAACATTTTTTTCGAAAAAATACACCATCCATCATTAGAAGAATTCGAAATCTTAATGAAATATTGAACATTATAGTATAAAAAATAAATGCTAAAATAACAAACTAATACGTAAGTAACAAACGTATTAGTTTGTTATTTTAGCATTTATTTTTTATACTATAGTTACTAACAAACAGGATGATAAAATATTCTTTATTGAACATTAGATGAAAAATTTTATTATTTATGTTATAAATAATTTTTAATGATTCAAATTTTAAATTGTATTAACATAAAAAGTACAATTTTTCATCTAATGTTTAATATTACATTAAGATATCAAATTCTTCTAATAATGGATGGTGTATTACTACTGTCTTTTCAAAAAAAAATGTTGAAATAAAGATTTGTTAAAAATATCGTGTATGAAAATATGAGAACTACTTTAAAAGGTTTTAATGTATTATTATATAATATAATTAGTACTTCACCTTTTTCAAATTTAAAACTTAATATTAAAGTATACAGTTTTACGAATAACAACGCAATTTATCCGTAAATAGTACTCCCTATTTGTAAAAATCCGTATATGTTTTTGTTGGATTAATACAACTATTTCACGGTAAATAGTGCTTCTTCTTTTTGGTGCTAGTTAAGTATAAAATTTCGTATTTTCTGTATACGAGTAGATAATTTGCTAAAAAAATTATTATATTTTCATCATTACTGACTTAATTAATGTGTATATCAGAGATTTAAGAATTTTTTCTATCATTAATAACTTTTTTCGCAAAACGATCTATTAACATTTTGCATTGTAGTAGATTGCATTCACTAAAACGTAATTGTGATATACAGTAATAAAATATTTAACTTACATTTAAGTAGTATGATTAACTTTTATGATTTAATAATGATTTTCAAACTATTTAAACGGCTCTTGTAATAATTTCAAAAATACCTAGGATTTTTAATTCAGATCGTGATATTGCAGCGGGTTCGTTGAGCGAGGAAATAATAGAGTTTGCGATTAAATTATGGAATTTTCATTCAGTCTTTTAATCTTTAATCGTTTGTTTTCGTTTTAATACAGACTTCTGTATTAACAAAGTTAATTATGTAATAAGGTGTTACTTATTTAATAATCGGCAACAAGTTAAATACTCAGGGTATATTAATATAGACTAAAAATCAAACTCTATATAAATGTTAAAAGAATATTGACGCAACAAAAATGTATGCATCTTATACTTATAAATAACGCTGAACTTGTTCCAAACTTTTGTATTATCACTTTATATAAAACCTAATAGCAGTAGGTACATTTATATATTTATGTAGGATCAAAATTAAATATTTCTCTCCAAAAATTAAATAATTAATGCTTTACTAAAGTATAATAATTTTTAGGTTTTAGCTTAATATCTTAATTAAAACACTACAATATAATTATTGCTTTTAATTTAATCACTTTACATTATTAAATTTTAATAGACATTTTTCTGAAGTTCAAAATTTTCTTTATAAAAATAAATTATAAAACTAATAAAAATTTTCCAAGTGATATTTCAATTCCTCTATACTATATAATAATAAAATTCAAAATAACAGATTTTTGAAACTGCATGTAAAATTTAAATTACAAACGAAAAATAATATACGATCTTTTATCTCAGGGGGCATAACGGGGACGTTAAGGGAAATAAACAATAAAAGCATAAACAGAATATATTTATTAATTAAAACTAATCACAACACTTTGGTTATATATTAAATTGTCATTTGGCATAGAATTTGGTAAAGTGACTAATCAAATAATGTTTTAATTTTACATTTTACGAAACTCCCATGAAAACCCCATCGTGCCCCAAGGTAGGGGCAGTATGGGGTATATGATTATTTTTCATCACAGAAAAAGCAGATATGGATTTCTTCTGTATTTTTATCGTCAACACCAGCACAGGCTGTATGAGCCCAACGTTCATATAGCTGGCAGGCCACCCAATGCTCCGAAGACTTCAAATAGGTGTGGTTCACGTCAACGCAATACAGGCATAAGGTATTCTTGTCTACATTTTCTACATCGGAGTGAACCTTTTTGGGTCTTCTGTTTCTCAGAGTTTTTCTTCAACCTGGTATCATATGGATTTAAACACGTCTTCGTTCGTTTAAATTGTTCTTGTTCTTCTAACTCGTTTTTGTAGGGGGTTGAAGTGGGAACAACAGTTTTCCCTCTGCAATATTTTTTCCTTGTTTGGTTTCTGATCGCGAGAATGTCCTTGGGAGAAGCTTTTTCGAAGGAAGTTGTTAAGTTACGACATACTTTTCGAATCGGAGATCGAATTAGGCTATCTTCGTTTTGTATCGATGGTCCCGGCTGAGGCTTTGCGATAGGAGTTCTCTGATGTAAAGGTGACGTAGTTGCAGGCAAAAATGGTTCAATTGGGTCCTCTTCAAGGGAAGGCGACAGTTGTTGCTGGATTTCGGCCGTTAAAGAAGCTGTTTTAGGCTCATCATTTGTTAGCGGTATGTCTGTTGTTGATGCAGCTAAAAAATCCGAATCTGTAAAGTTATTTTGATTGAATGGCCATATGACACATTTTTTGAACGCATTGATTGCTGTAAACATTGTTGCAGCTTGAACATAAGCATGTACAAATATTTCGCTTATTTGAAAAGTTGTTATTATTCGCCCCGGGTGCGACCTTAACCAGTTAGAGCAGGCTCGGTCATAGTATACACTCAAAGGTTTCATAAAGCCAACATCCAAGGGTTGGAGCCTGTGGGTGCAGTGCGAGGAAAAGCAAAGCATTACAACACCACTCTTACGTGCATATTCAATAACCTCTATGTTTTGTGTGTGCGTTACATGACCATCTAGAAGAAGCAAAACAGGGTCACCAGAAAACTTGACGAACCGTTGGAACCAGGTTATAAACGTTTCTATAGTCATCCAGCCTCGAGCGTTGCACTCTGCGGTCGTCCCTGGAGGAGCTCGATCCAATAACTCTTGCTTCATTCTCTGTCGAGGGAATATTAGCATTGGAGGCATGTAAATTCCGTCTGCATTAAAACATATCTCAACCGTAACCGCCTGTCCTCTTTCTGCGGGAGTTATTATGTTATATAAATATAACGGACTATTCTTTCAGACTACTTACATAACAGGGGCATAATGGGGTACCCCATCGACAGCCATGTCCCCGTTATGCCCCATGTCTAACATTATTTTAAATAATGAATAAAAAAAAAACCAAGTGATTTAGAGTGATTTCGTTCAAAACATATTAATAAGTAATGTCGCGAGAAAAACACAATAAAAAAACGGTAGTAGTAATCTAAACACTTAACTTCTTATATGCGTTTTCGTAATCATTCAAAATTAGATGAAATGACGTTGAAAAAACCGTTTTATCGTAAAAAACAAATGCAAGCAGTTTAGTCGCCGGTCACTGTCAGACTGAAGACTGATGCAAAATGTTTGCCTATTAGCGACAACCACATACGTCTAGTGCCTGTGGTTACTTGTAAATGTTGCTGGCCCCGTCGTGCCCCGCGTCTCCGTTATGCCCCCCCCCCCATTTCCCCCCCATTTCCCCCCATTTCCGCTATCGTCAAATATTTATAAATTAAACGTGGCAAAGAAATATTAGTATATAAAAGACAACAACATTATTATATGAAATATCTACACGAAACACATTTGAACTTCACGAAATGCGTTTTGAAAAATTCGCTCAGCGAGCGATCCGAACGAGGAATCTAGAGACGCGCGGTAGCGTGTCAAGCCAAGTTCAAGCCGCGGAAAACGGAACTGGCGACGACGCAGCAGCCGTGTGTACATTTACACGAACCATTTCATGTTGACCCCCCTTCATAACTTAACATTTAATTAAACATAAACACATGAAATTCGGCTTATTTATTAAACCCCCTCCCTCCCCTTAGGGGTTACACTAGAACCCGAAATTTCATAAATACAACTCAAACAGGCTTATTGAAATATTAAATTGTCTAAAAATCGTCATTTTTATCACTGATTGACATATAGATCAAAAACCTAACCCACTTCCAGGTGACCTAGAAAGTTGAAATTCGGCGTCCAGCTAGGTAATTGTGTGTATACATAGGAAACAATCTCCGAGAACAGTGAAATTTTCATACTTTTTTACCTAATTCCTTTATTACTTAATTTAGTTCATATCACAGTTAGATCGCTAGTTGTAAAGTTATCAAAATTTAAGAAACGCCGGGAATGAATGGACAAGTTTCGCTGCGTTTAACCGTCAACACGTTGTTGTTGTTTAACTTCGTTCATTTCAAATGTCACTTTGAAAAACGCCATTTTGTATCTCGTCATTTTGTATTTTTGTCGGTGTCTTTGCATCGCAGTTTATTTCGTAATTCACCCATTTTTAATCGTTTCGGAAACAGTCGACTTTTAAGACTTTTAATCAATATCATCGAGTATTTCATCTTATTTCGCTAATAAACAATTTATTAATTGACCGGTGGTACACATTGCGTTAAATATCGTTCGAAAACATTTTAGTCCTTCGTAACATTAAACGAATAGTGGTGGTGGTAACTTGACTTTCAAAAAGTGCTCACTTTGCAAGCCTATTTTGAAGAATAAACGATTTGAATTTGAATTTGAATGAATAATAATAAGAATTTCTTTACAATAAGTAATGATATCCTATCAAAAACATAAATGTAAAAATGGGAGCCAAGTTCAATATTAAGAATATGCCTGGTTATCGACTTCGCCGACAAAAGAATCGAAATCTAAATGGGTGCCACAAGTTCTGTAGATAATCTTGAAATTTATTTGATAAGAACGTACAACATTCTAAAATTAAAACACACAATTTCTTAGCCTTTTTTTCAGCTACGAAAAATTTTTTGCTATTTAAAAATATATGTAATATCTTAAATTTGAACAGTATCGAATTATTTAGACAAAGCAGATATTTAGGATAAATTCTAACGATTTGACTTGGCTAGTTTTCACTAGCAAACGAAATTTTTAGAACAGTAAGATATGTTGACCTTACAATATAAAAACAACTTCAACAGTTTCGCGTTCACTATGATTTTATGCAGACATTCGTGGACTATGCTGAAGCATTTGTGATTGATTGTTATAATTACTGTAAATGATCGATTGTGATTCGTGTTCCATTAATTTTCTGATCAGTCAAGTACAGCTACTCTATGTATCTTGGGCTCAGTTCGACCAATTTCTCGTTCCTAAAGATTTTATTCAGTCATCCGTGGGTAATGTTGAACATTTACGGGGCCATGGTTGTCTATAACCGTTTTCCTAATTAGTTATTATGTATCTTTCATTAGTTGGAATTATTCCTATATCACAACTGGTTAGTGTCCAAATGGCTTGATAGTTAACTGAAGCCGGGCCAAAAAAAAAAGTAATTGTGTATAACGTAAAGAAGATAAGTTGATTAGCCAAATATAAGATAGCACGTATGTGAAAACTAGTCAAGTCAAATCGTTAGAATTTATCCTAAATTGTCTGCTTTGTCTAAATAATTCGACTGTTCAAATTTAAGAAGTTATATTTTTAAATTACAAAAAATTTTTCGTAGCAGAAAAAACTAAGAAATTGTGCTTTAAATTTATTTTAGAATGTTGTATGGGTTATCTACAGAACTTGTGGCACCCATTTAGATCTCAATTCTTTTGTCGGCGAAGTCGATAACCAGGCATATTCTTAATATTGAACACTTGGCTCCAATTTTTACATTTATGTCTTTGATAGGATTATTTTTTCTCGCTCGCCTCTTTCGACCATTGTCGACTATTTCTCGCTGCAACGGACAGTATTACATTTAAATGTACAGTAATCGATTTTTAGCAAAGAAATTACACATTCCTCGCTGTAATGGGCAACCGAGGGCCTTACGCTCGCTAACGACGCAGCATTTGCAAGTGATGGTAACAAGGTCACGTCTATCAGACTGACTGTTTTGTGTGTATCTGCGAAAGCGCGTGTGCATAAGTGTTTACTAATGAAAAAAGTATGTACAACCATGTGCGACATTGGGTGCAGTATACGATAAAAGATCGTTCAATAATTAGTCTCCACGTAAGAATGAAGCACCTACGCCAATAACTCCGTTCGGTCGATTGTACTGTTTTTTTTGTTTTTTTTTTTTTTTGTTTTTTTTTGAAAATCAAATTACATATATTATATACAGTTCTCAATTAGCCATGGTTAAAGAACCTTAGTGGTCATATATTGGTTTCACATAATTAGTCTCTCAAAGACACATTAATCTGGAATAAATAATAAAATAATAATAATAAACAATGACAATAATAATAAACAATGACAATAATAATAAACAATGACAATAATAATAAACAATGACAATAATAATAAACAATGACAATAAAAAGAAAAGAAAATTTTAATTCAAAATAACTAAAATATAATTTCTTCAGTAAATGATCATTTCATTTATTCTTGAATGTATTTGGCACAAATTTTCTTTCTTAATGTGTCATTAACAATTTCTACTAATAATTCCCATTCATTAATATCAATTTTTCTGTTAATTTCTATGTTATACTTAACACAGTGACATGGTATATGCTCCATATCTTCTACTTCTCCACAAAAATCACATTTATCTTCATCAACTATTTTAAATCTATTTAAATAGTAATTATAATCTCCATGTTACGTTGAAGCTTCTGTTATGATGTAGTTCAGATATGTTTTTGTTTATTTTTAATACACAGTTTTAGATCGGGGATTATCAGGTATGCGTGTCTTTCATTTTTTGCTAAATTCCATCTTTCTTGCCATCTTCTGAGTATTTCTTCTCCCCTTAGTGTTTTTTTTCGTAATATTCCAATTTACTATATTTTGTTTACTTTCATATCTGAATACCCTGCTTGAATTTTTTTATTAAACAATCGGCTTTTTTCTTCTATCATTAAATCAATGGGGATTATTTTTGTTATTACTTGTAATGCATTATTATATATTGTTCTATAGCCAGCAGAAATATTAATTAAGAATTTTCTTTGCTGTACTATTATATTCTTTAATGATGTCCTACTCTTGACGTATATACTTGAAGCATACAAATACATATTTTGAACTGCAGCTTTATACAGGATTCTTTTCTGATTGCTTCCTATGCCCCATTGCTTTGCGCCTAAGCGGCAAGTACTTGCATATATTTTTAATGATTTTTCATTTAAGTATTTAATTTGTTCTTTGCAATTTAATTTTCTATCAATTATTAACCCTAGGCAAGGGCGTTGCCCGGAGGGGTGGGGGAGGCAAGATGATAGAAAGAGTATATGAGTTATAGGAAAAATAAAATTTATAAGTTGTAAAGGCTTAATATTTCATTAAAGAAGAATAAAATCTTAATTAAAACATAATTTTCGTGGGTTTCTGGCAAATTGTTCTACTACTTTATTATTATAGAAGTCTTCCAAATTTTCCATAATTACGCGCCTATGAATACTCATCATGGCCAGTTGATTAAAAAGTTTCAAGGCTCCGGGGAGGCAGCTGCCCCCTGCCCCTTTCTGGCGACGCCCATGATGCTAGGTATTTAATGCTATTGGATAATACTAGTTGTTCATTTGAAATTTTAATTTCTCCCCTTATTGATTTTTGGAGCATTTCTTTAGTATTAACCATCATTGCAACACGTTTCTCTTTTGATAATTGTAAGCCTAATTTATTAATTACTCTATTAACTTCTATCAGAGTATCATTTGTATTTTTAATTACATGTCTGTTTTTGACTGGGAACATAGGAATAAAATCATCAGCATAGCTTACAATATATACTTCACTGTTGTATTTTTTTAAATTTTATCACGAATATATGCTGCAGCAATATTTCATAACGTGGGTCCCAGAGCCAACTCCGCAGGTGTAAGTTTGTGAATGACTTCATGATTTTCATAATTTATTTTAACAGTTAACTGTTCTTTAAATATGTAACGACGATATTTATTAAAAATATTGGCAATTTTATTTTTCGTAAAATTTTTATAAGCATTTTCCAATTTAAGTTATTAAATGCAGCTGTAACATCCAGTGATACTAATAATGTTCCACATTTATTTAACTTATTATATTTTATGTTTTCCAAAACAGAATATATTGTCAATTCTGTGGATGCAACTTTTCGAAATCCAAATTGGTTCTTATGCGAAATTTTTTCTGCTCAAGGAAATGTACAATAATAAGCTGATTTATATACTTTTCAACTACTTTACTTATACAATTTGTTAAAGTAATCGACCGATATCTTGAAACTTGATTAGGAGATTTATTCGGTTCATTTAATAATTTTATATTACCCATCATCCAAATTTCAGGCAAGTACTGAAATTCCAATATTTTTTTAATAATTTCAATAATAAGCCACGAAGATTATATTTATATATATATATATATAGTTTTGATGATAATATTATTAATGCGATCATAGGCTGAAGCTTTATTGTTTTTTAAATTACTTATAATTGTGTCAACTATGTATTTTAACATCTACATCTATTCTTCTTAATCCCGGATCTCATATAACATTAATATTTTTCGTTACGTTTGGATAGAAAGATTCCAATAAAATTTTAAATTTATCTTCATTTCTATAGCATATTTTTTTTATTATAATTCGATGGCGGAAACTAGCTCTTTAAACTTATCAAAGGCAATTTTATACGGCTTTCCCTAAATTGTATTGTTTTCTACGAACTTTTTCTATTTTTTGAAATTCATAATTCACATTTAAATTTTTTATTAGTAAACTCTTTCAACATTGTAGAGTAGATTATAGATTTTTTTAAATTACCTATTCTTTTAGATTTTTTTGTAGCTTCTTTCTATTTTTTTATTTTTTATTTTTTGGGCGCGCCAGCGGCATTGACCCAACAACAAGAAAACTAAGCTAATAAATTAAATAACTAAGCGGTCCGAAATGGACGCAACAAAGGACAGCAGTGCGGACACCACAGAAGATAAAGGAAAGGAGAGGATAAAGGAAACGTTATAGGGCGTAGTAGGGAGACTTAATGACAAGAGCTGACTGTATAAAAGGGAGCGTTCGTTGCGAAGAGCAGGACACTCAAAGAAAATGTGATTAGCATCACATGTACGAGGAGGATCACAATCGTGGAGAGAACAATCAGGAGAAGGCGATAGAGCAAATCGTAAGCGAGAGGAAGGGAGGAGAGAATGATTGATCCGAAGACGAATTAGGGAGACAATAGAAGAGCGACGACTGAGAGGAATAGAATGGAACCAAGACAGGGAACGAGGAATTGGCTGAATGAAACGGTAATGAGAATGACGATTAGAAAATAGGGAGGGATAAATATCCTGCCAAAGTCTGGCGTGATTGGAGGTGGATAAGGAAAGGATATCTGAAGAAGGGAAATGGTTGAGGAATGAATCAAGGCGACCAGCAGAACGAACCAAAGAATCGGCTGCATCGTTGCCATCAATTCCGGAATGACTGGGGACCCACAAAAAATCAATGAGAATAGAACGGGATGACTGCAAAGTGGAGGTAAGAGAACGAATTGAGAGAATAATATTATCAGAGGAATGTGAAGGAGGAGAGGATATGGCTTGAAGGACGTCCTTAGAGTCCGAAATAATGAGAAATTGGGAAAGATCGCTTAAAGAGGAAATATAAGAGATAGCCTGAAGGATGGCGATCGACTCTAGCTTCTTTCTAATAATATTAATCATTTCTTTGAAATCAGTTAACTTTGTGTGTTCCAAGATTGTACTGGTTACGAGAGATGAAGAGAACGGGGAAAATCTCTTACAAAATTGATAAGAGTGTAGAGATTTCTCCTCTCACCTATAAATTCTAACGAAAAACTGACATCTATGTTGCCTTTCCGTCGGTTCGCACCGGATACCTGGAATGATATTTCATCGTCCGTAATCCTATTCCTTCTTCGTAAAACTATCAATTACGAAAATAATTTAACTCATTTTCTCTATTCAGCCACCTGTTCCTCTTCATCCATGGGACTTTCTAGATACTTGCCCCCTCTTAAATACTCCACAATCTCGGCTGCTTGTCGCCTTCACTTTAATTATAGTCTCCTCCCTGCATTATTTTCTCAATTTTCACCTGTTTCTACTCCATTTTGCCCTTTTCAGCGGTCATTTTTTAATTATATTCCTCTTGTAACCTTGATAGTGTGTTTTATTTGCGTGTTCGACCTATTCCGGTGAACAATCGTTATGCTTTTCTCTACTAAAACTCGCTATCCCTGCTCCCCTTATATCAGCGGGGCTGCTTATATTTCCTTCTACTTTCCTCTTATTTCGGCCCTCGAGTTATTTTTTTCCCTCTGTATCTTTAAATGTTTAAAAATAAGAACTTGTATTTTTCCTTCTTCCCATTTCTTGGACTAACGTTCTCGCTGACAAATCCATTAGAAAAAGAAAAAAAAAATCTAACAGCTTATCGAACTACATACACCCCTGTAATATGTTAGCGCACTTCATGACGTGCATCTAGTACATAGTGTGCTCTTGTACTGCGTCCTTATCATTTCGAAGTTTCATTTGAAAAAGTGCCGCGAAAAACCTATTATGAAATTGCCATCACAGAATAAAAATATTTTCATTTACCACGGGGAAAAGACATACACACACGTGGCTGTCAAAATTGTTAGCAAAATAATGTTTCAAACTAGTTTCTCAGTGCCATATGTAAGACAATTTCCAACAACAAAGTATCAAAAAAATTTCTATATTTGTCTTCGATTAAATTTAAAACAAAAAAAAAATAAAATAAAATAGTTTTTTGAAGATTTACCTTAAAAATTTAATAAAATACACTGAATAAGAAGATAATATAGAATAATACTTAAAGGAGCAGGATGATATTATGCCTAAACAACATTAATACTTATCAGAGCCTCTCGGTACAGCAAATACCGCATCATATTAAATATTACTGACGTTTCCAAATACTTGGCTTACACGAGTGCGCATTGTTACGCTCACACTTAATACGGTTCCTCAATTATTGCCATTTGAATTTGGTGTGCACGAGTTCCGATAGCAATGAATGCCGTTTAAGAATTAATAGTCCCTTTCAACGGTATATTTTAGCGTTATTATTTTCTTGTCGGAATAGTTATTTTTTTTACTTCGTACCACGGCACTTTTATTAAATTTTTAGAGTATATCTTAAGTTCCGATATTTTTTTTTGAAAAAAACAGAACAGTTGTTTTATTTTACAATTTTCTGTAAAAATATTTTTAAGTGATAATAGACTAACCTAATAAAATGCTGCTTCTTTCCGTACTACAAAAAAAAACTGGCTATTGGTTAATGAGTATAATGTTTAAATTCCGTCAGTGATGAGCTTATAAATCGCGCTACGGACGTTTCAGCTTCATTACCTTTTCTTACTTGAACAGGAAACTAAGCTCGCTACATTCTTGCTCTTCCTTCTCCTTCTGTTGTTCCTGTAATGGCTACCTTCATTTCTTTTGTTTCTAATCGCTTCCTGATATTACAAATTATTCCTACGTTTCATCATTAGAATGTTAGTCCTTCGTGTTGAGTAAATATCCTGTGTTGACGCGCTCAGGAAAAAAATAAATAAAAAAACCAAACGGCTGCTTTAATTTTAAAATTTAAAGCGATCATATTTTCCTTCTGTTCAAATGCAAATTTTTCGACTAATTTCTATCTGGTTATATTAAGTAAAAAAAGTAGCAGAGATCATGTCTTCAAACGTTATATAAAATAATAACGGCAGTGATCGGCCATAAAATTGATAGCCACATAATAGAAAATTCAATACTCACACAACAGCAAAAAGAGTGTAGATGTAACAGCCAAGGCTGTAAAGAACAACTATTAATAGACAATGTCATAATGAAACAAGTAAAAAAACAAAAAAGAAATGCAATATTCTGTTATATAGATTATAAAAAAAGCGTTCGATTCTGCACCACATAGTTGGTTATTAAAAATAATGGAAATATACCGTATCAATCTGAAAATAAAAAATTTCCTAGCCAGTCTGATGAATAACTGAAGAACAACAGTACATCTGATTAATCAATAAACCTAAAAACTGAAGCTATTAAAATCGAGCGCGGAATCTTCCAAGGAGGTTCTTCGTTGAGCCCTTTATGGTTTTGTTTATGCCTTAATCCTTTGTCTAATATACTTAATGATACAAAATATAGAATAGACATAAAATACAACGGGAAAGTGCAATTCAAATTAAATCATCCGCTCTATATGGATGATATAAAATTGTATGCAGCATCTTCCATGCAGATGGAATCACTATTAAAAACAACGAAAACAATCAGCGGAGATATAGGAATGGAATTTGGATTAAATGAATGTAAAAGTGCGCATATACAAAGAGGAAAATGCTCGAATAACTTAAAAAGTGAGACACTTAACGATAGAATACTCCATACCTTAAACCCAAAGGAAACATATAAATATCTAGGAATTCAACAAAACACAAAAATAGATCATATAAATATAAAATATCAGCTGAAAAACAAATTCAAAATGAGATTAAAAGCTATTCTTAGATCATCTCTTAATTCAAAAAATATATTCAAGGCTATAAACACATATGCAGTACCGATATTGTCATATTCATTTGAAATAATCAAATGGTCACACACAGAGCTCGAAGAGCTTAATAGGTCAATCCGATCAGAACTCATCAAACACAGGTTTCTACACCCTAATTCATGTATCGAAAAAATAAGTTTGCCAAGAAAACAAGGAGGAAGAGGCCTCCTAGATGTATCATCTCTCCACCAAAGTCAAATAGGACTTGGAAAATATTTCCATTCAAATGAGCACCCATTATACATAGAGCGATAATAAATGCAGATTAAGAATACATACCGCTTAACCTATCAAGAAGAAAAAGAGCTCAACAGAGTGAAAATATCATTAATGAGAAAAAAGAAAAATGGTATGGTAAAATGCTACATGGAAGACATATCAATATAATGAACAGCAAAAATATCAATAAAGAGTTAACACATATAACCGGTTAAAAAAAGGTGAATTATTTCCCGAAACTGAAGGTTTCTTATTAGGTATTCAAGATCAAGTGATATCAACGAAAAATTACAAAAAATATATAATAAAAGATCAAGATACAACGAATGATTTGTGCCGTAAATGCTATCAAGCCCGTGAAACAATTGAACATATTACAGGAGGATGTGAATTACTTGCAGGAACAGAATACACAGAAAGACATGGCGAAAATAATACACCAAGAAATAGCACACAAATATGGAATAATAAAAAACAAGAAAGCACCACATTACCGGTATAAACCAGAATAAGTGCTAGAAAATGAAACTGTAAAATTATACTGGGATAGAAATATTCTTACAGATCATAAAATAGATTCTAATAGACACCTGCTATTACCTTGATTCACAAACCATCAAAGAATACACTTTTAATAGATATATCTGATCCTAATGACAGTAATATTAGCCAGAAATATGAAGAAAAAATAAGTAAATACAGCACAGCTTAGCCACTGAAATAAAAAAGATATGGAAACAAAAGAAGGTCACAGTAATACCACTTATAATGTCAGTAACCGGAATTACACCAAACACATTACTGAAAGGTTTTAAAACATTACAAATTCCAGGATAAATACATAATAACATACAGAAAGCAGTCATATTAAGTACCTGTAGTTTGTTAATTAATAAAATATAATAATTTATTACAACCATCAAAATATAACAAACAAATTTAAGAATAAAATGAAGGCTTACTTAGAAAAGATTTTGGGTATAACCCATCATCAGTTAAAAGCACAACACAAAATACATGTGATCAGAAACAAATTTCCTATTTAACCTCAGTGTAATTTAGAATTTGTTTCTTGTGCTTTTTAGCTGATGATGGGTTACACCGTGAAAAAGGTTTCTAAGTAAGCTTTCATTTCATACTTCGAATTTGTTTGTTTTATATTTGTATTAGTAATAAATTACTATATTTACCATTTATTACTGTTGCGTTTTTTACTTTTTTAAGACGTCAGACTGGAGTTTAAGTAACACTCCAAATGAGATCATTATAAAGACAAATAAATTATATTCATATTTACCATTGCTAAGATATTTTTTTTCTTCTTAAACGGAACTACTAAAAGTGTTGTTTCAAGATGGCCATGGTTCGAAATCTTAACATCTGTTAAGGAGACAGATAATTGTTAGAAGACCAGCACAAATGCAAATATAAATGAACAAAGAAGGAAAAAGGTTGTGATAATGATCAGCAGTTGTAAATAGAGCAGAGACACCTGCTTTACAACATCGTTCGATATTTCTTTTGATATAACGACTTCGGTGTGCTGAAATATAAACAGACTTCTGATATACGTATATTTAAGAGTTCCGCTAATAAGAAACAGATATGAACAGGGTGCTGTATCTAGACCAAAATTTCGGGAGGGGATAAGAAAATATTTTTATTAATATATATATATATATATGTGTGTGTGTGTGTGTGTGTTATTACGAAATATATAGTTATTTATAAATAGTACACTAAAGTCTTGTGGTCAATTATTGTATATACAATATTTGGACACTACAATAAAAACAAATAAAAAACAGTCGTTTCCATAGAATTCATAAAAATTTCAATATTCTTTTCTTTTGTCAAAAATTAAAAAGAAATAAATTCATTCTGAATTTCGGTCCATTTAATTCAAGCAGTTATTATTTCACCGACATTTCGGGGGGGGGGGGTGAAAACTCCCCTTAGATACGGCCCTGCATATGAAGATGATTAGAGCATTAATTATCCCGTGTTTTTTACTTTTTGAAAAGTATTCGGACCCACACATTTAACAAATTATAAACTCGTAACTTCTGCCGTCATCTAAAACGCAACATAAATAAATTAAATTTGCTCTTCATACATATTCGTTATTTGATCTTTCTTTTTTATTCACAATTAGCGAGTTTACACACTTGGTGGTAATTTTGTGGTTTCTTTTATTACGTACGATTTTAATCGCACGTACGCGATCCCGAATTCGTTTTTTTTGTACATATATTGTTTATAATTTTTCGTTGTTAAAAAAAATTAAACTCATTATATTACAGAGCACCATCACATTTTCTGTTACAATTTAATACAATTTAACTAAATTTGAAGGTTTTGAAATATTTTAGTTTCTCGACCAAGTATCCTAGGTTTTTTCAAAGATTTTTCGAGAAAGAGCCATAATGGCACAAAAATTGCTCAGCGCACTCATAAATGCGGAGAAATGCGCTGGGTGAAAAATATATAAGATTTTACAAACATAAAATTGGGATATGAATTTACTATTATGTAAATATAAAATTTTAGCATAGGAAGTCCGTAGCGCATGAAACGACATGCTTGACTAACCCCTTTCTTATTAGCTTGTTATTTAACGACTACGAGGTAATTGATTCCAGTACGAATACGTTATTGATGAGCGCTGGTTAATATCAATTTTTCCTAGAGAATCCGCATCATTTTTCTACCATTTCACACCGTTCCAAGTCGTATTGATGGTTTCTTCCCCGTGTACGTTAAAGTACCAGACTGGAACCTCTTAAAAAGTTCCTTTCTAAATTTCACTTTTTTTCAGCTATCGGCTTACGCCCCGTAATCGTGTTATTTTCTTCTCACTTTCAATTTTTTTCTTAACAGCTTCTCCGCGCTGTCCTCTTTAACCAGAGCAATAAAGTTTTCTGTAATTTTAATTCTAAACGTGTCTATCTCTTTCAGCTGAACGTTCTAGTTTTTATATTCTCATTTCGCTCCCTTATTGTGCTAATTTATTTATCACTCCTCCTCTGGGTTCTTTCATTTTATCAATCTCCGATCGAAAAATATTGGTATCTAACTGACCCCCACCGTATTTATTATTTTTAGGTGCAAAGGTGGACTAAGTAATGTAATTACAGAACCGGAAAATTTCATTAACAGTTGTTATACAAATCTCCAGAGAAAATTAGAAAAGAAAAGCAACAATAGCGAAATCAAGAATTATATAAATCGCGTTACCTTCTCTTCATGCACTTCATTATGAGGAAAAAGATTAAAGAAGAAAAACGACATAGAATATTATCATCAGCGGTCGATAAATTGAAATTTAATAGGAAACGTAGATAACAACATTCGGTGAAATGAAGAATTCGTTTGAGAAAGTACGATAATTGAGTTTCAATGGGCATATTAATAATTTTGCTTTTGAATTAAATTTTGAGATTTTCGGTAAAAGTATACTAAACAACTTCTCAAATATATATACGCTGTCTGATAATAACATATATTTCGGAAAACCACTTTTCCATGCACCAAACTTTATAGAAACCGAAAAAAAAAACAACAAAAATACATTATATATATATATATATATATATATATATATATATATATATATACAAGGACGGTGCCAACTAATGAGCCAGTGGAGACAAAATAATAGAAAAAGGATATGAGTTATAGGAAAAATAAAATTTATAAATTGCAAAGTCTTAATATTTTATTAAACAAGAATAAAATCTTAATTAAAACATAATTTTCGTGAAATTGTCCATGATTATGCGCCTATGAATGCTCATCATGGCCAGTTGATTAAAAAGTTTCAAGGCTCCAGGGGGGGCAGCTGCCCTCTGCCACCCGCTAGCGACGTCCATGTATCTATATATATATCTATATATATCTATATATATATATATTCACAAGTAAAGTGCGTAAGTGCGAACGATGAAAAAAATTAACTACGGCAACTATTATACCTGGGAATAAATTAAATTACTTAACAAAAAAAGTTCTATATTAAGTGAACCGAATCTGGTGCAACAACAAAAGCATTCTCGGGAACGAGAGAAGTGCTGAAAGTGATCTTTGCACATAGGTCGTGCGTGCACACATTTCACGCGTGAAACAGAAATTCTCACTGAATTTCGCATCACGAAGAATGAAAATTGTTCGTGTCTTTAATAATTGCGATAGCAATAAAATTAATAAAAAACAACTTCAACTAAATGAATATATTACGATTTTCCAAAAAGCTGTCTTGTCTATAATAAAAATAGTTTCCCTTATTCTTCATATTTTCATTCGTTATTAATTTTTAGTTATGTAAACAAAATTACACGAGCGTAAAAATATACATTTAAATTATAAAAGCTGCATCTAGTTTTAATTTAGAACTGCGTATAAGAATTCTTAAGTGCTACGTGTGGAGTACGTTGTTATATGGATGCGAATGTTGGACCTTAAAGAAGAGCAATATGAATCACTTGGCGGCTTTCAAAATGTGGTGCTGCCGAAGGATCCTAAGAATTCCAAGGACAGCAAAGAAGACGAATCAGGAAGTGCTGCAGATGATGGGAAATAAGGATATGGAATTAACAGGCATCATAAAAGACAGGAAGAGGAAATACTTTGGCCATTTTATACGTGGATCCCAATACTCATTGTTGCAAATAATATTATTAGGAAAAATATCGGGCAAGAGGAAGGTCGGACGAAGGAGGCGTTCATGGATGTGCGACATCAAGGCACGGTCGGGGATGAATACCGAACAATTAGTTCACCTTGCATACGAAAGATTTCTTTAATAAGGTCACCTACGATCGAGAACGGTCGGGACTCGAAGAAGAAGAAGAAGAAGTTTTGGATAAGCTATGTATATGTACGGCGACATGTATTTTCATGTATAGGCATGAATATGGATAACCGAAACTAGCTGTTGATGTTTTTATAATTTACATATGTATGTTTTTATGTGTCTGTCATTTTATTTATGTAATTAAAGTTTAACACGAGCACTAGTCTCCGCATTATTAATCTGTCTTACAAATCATATGGTTACAAAATTTACCAAATCTTTGGCAATTAAGTTTTTAGTGAACTAGATGCCATCTATAAATACGAGTTGAGACGCGAGTAATTCATTTCTAGATTATATTTCATTATCCGCTATTAAAAAAAAACTGAGAATTACGAAACATTTACTTTTCTAATTCGTAACGATATATAAATTAACTCAGCTGTATAAGTTCATTTAATGTTAGCTAACGAGGTCGTATTCTAGATGTGCAGAATTCAGTGAGAATTTCTGTATAGAGTTGTTAGCTAAATCACACTTGTATCGTGTTCTCTTAGATTAGCACGTGGGTCGGCATCGTGTGTGCATAAACACAATATATTGCCTGTAGCGTTACTTACTTGTCACATCCAAAATGTATAACGGCAAATCATAATATTCCACTAATTGAACGATGTGCATTGACTGTATTAAGAGCTAAACAACACAGTTATAACATGAGTATACAATGTACAACATTTGAACACAATAGAATAATACATTATAATTTTTTAAATTTCGACAATTTCTCAGCCTTTCCTTACGATGAAATTTATCGCGTCTTATATTTTAATACACATATATTTTTTTTTTATAAATTGTACATCAGTTGACTTGTCTCGTTTCAGATCCAAGTCGCTCCCAGATATATACCTAATCTGAAATTGAATATTGGTTATAACAGAGAAATTTGAAAAAGTAAAGGCGGATCCCATGAGAAAGGAACTGGCTCTCCGATATTCAAATCCATTAGAACCTTAAGTATATTATGAAAAGCTTAATTCCGCAATCCATGGTACCTTATCAAAAGAATGGGCCTTACTTTACTTTAATTTTTACACTAGTTGACCTTCCGGTCACTTTCGGCTAACAAAATATAGCATGTTTTTTAAGTCATAGAATGCCTGTACGTGTATAACTTGCATGCCGAAACCTCAGAATTTACACTACCACCGCTAATTAGGAAATATTTTATTCTATACAGTTTCTTGACGTACTAGTGTAATGTGAAATATTAATACTTAAATACATTTCGGTAATATTAATGTTAATTTTATTGCCCGATATAAATTATATAAAATTTGCTGTAAGCAGTAAAAGTACTGAAGATAAATTCAAATATTACAGTCCGTTCAACGAATCACTATTGAATAAAAAAAAACGATTATATCAATATTACAGATCCGCTAAAAATGCTGAATTATTGCTAAAAGTTGTTTCTTGTTCGTTCTTTTTTTTTTTTTTTTTTTTTTTTGAATAAATATATACTAAAAAAAAATAATAACAACTATAATAACTCGAATATGAACAATATTAAACATTTGAAAATAACGTTGAAATATCGAATTTTATCGAATTTCTTTCGTAAGAATAAACTATAATTAAAAATACTATATGATATGTTAGCGGCAGAT
Organism: Icerya purchasi; assembly: GCA_039619475.1. Lineage (NCBI taxonomy): Eukaryota > Metazoa > Arthropoda > Insecta > Hemiptera > Monophlebidae > Icerya > Icerya purchasi. The sequence goes on from CM077115.1 coordinate 588,898,434, forward strand.
ATAATAATAATAAGTGTTCGCTCATTGATCGAAATTCGACCATAATTATTATTAAAAATTTGAGGAAAACATATATGAATTTGTATATTTGCAAAAAAAAATTTTCTACTTTTATATACATTCGTTCATTGTACATCTGAGAAGTATAGACTTTGATACGCACTTACAATACAAAACAGTTCAATACCCTTATAATTGAATACTTGTATAAAATAAATTCAATAAAATAATGATAAATCATAATTTAAAAACCCTCATTTATTGATATTAAATGTGACATCTTAAGATTTAGTAAACTGTAAAAAAACCCAATAAGGATGATTATTACAAAAAATTATTTATTTGTTTTTTTGTGGGTGCGCCAGCGGCATTGACCCAACAACAGGAAAAACTAAGCTAAAAAACTAGATAACTAGGCGGTCCGAAATGGACGCAACAAAGAACACCAGCGCGGACACCACAGAAGATGAAGGAAAGGAGAGAATAAAGGAAGAGTTACAGGGCATAGTAAGGAGACCTAATGACAGGAGCTGACTGTATAAAAGGGAGCGTTTGTTACGAAGAGCAGGACACTCGAAGAAAATGTGATCAGTATCACATGTACGAGGAGAATCACAATCGTGAAGAGAACGATCAGGAGAAGGCGACAGAGCAAATCGAAAGCAGGAATAGAGAAGTAGAGAATGATTGATCCGGAGACGAATTAGGGAGACAATATGTTAGAAGAGCGACGACCGAAACGAATAGAATGGAATCGATATTTTTTGCCCCGAACTATGCTGTGCTGAAACGATAGGTCCCTTTAAATCATATATCAAAGAATTTGTAAATAAGCCTTATTTAACTGAACTCCAGAAATTAATTACATCTTTCTGTTTAGCATAAGTGTAGTAAATTATTTTTAACCATTTAGTTAATCCATAATTCTTGTTTCTTATTTTACACCAATAATTTTATTTATGTGTACACATATATACATACAACATGACACACATACATGCATACATACTAAATGTATATAACAGTAATAATGAAAGATGAAAATATTAATTTTATTTATTCAATAAATATATAATAAAGTAGTAATAATAATAATAATAATAATAGCTATGGTAATATTTATTTAATTTTTCAAATTAAACGTCCTTTCTTAATAAATACTTAATAGTTTATGGAAACACGTACGTACCAAAGCGTTTTCAAAAACTATGAGGCCATGTTTACGATGGAATTTAAGTATTTTTTTTAGCTCCTAAAATGCATATCGAGTGCGACATAATTTCAAAAAAACCGTTTGTCGGGACTTTTTTCACTCTTTTGACAGTAACTCAGTACCTGTTTATAATATTTTTCGACGACATCTTTTTTAGCTTTACTCCGGAGAAAATTTTATAACGGATACATTCTTTTTTAATTGTTTTTCTAACCTATAACCCCCCCCCATGCCTTTTTCATGTAAAAAATGCCGCTTTTTTCAGTTTTTTTTTTTTTACTTTTTTCCAATTTTTAGGCACGACGCAGTAGTTTGTCAATTCGGAGGCCTATTTTATTCGATTACTCGTAAAAAATATTATATAAGAATATGTATTGAAAACTAGATCAATCGAAGTGCGTCCTTTTGCCGTAGATGAAAAACGGAGCAAAATCATCATTTTTGGCGATCTTCCGTGCTATACTAACTCGAACACACATTCCACGCATTTACAATTACTGTCATTTAATTTCTCGTCGAAAAATTACATCGAAGCACGGCCCAAAACATTTTGATTCTAAAACACGCTCTCGAAACATTTATTTAGACAACTCTCTATGTGATAAATTGCTCCAAATACCGTCTCTGACTATTTTTGACCAGATTAATTCGATTGCTCGTTTGGAATTGTGTCAAATTTTATCGCAAAAAGTCGTTAATTTCAGCTGGACTGCAACGGTCATGCGGAAGAATCCACGAAATAATAAATTTTTGACTATTTCTCGCAAAATATTAATAGGCCTGCAAAAATACACGAAAGACGATTATTAAATATATGTGAATAAATGCTTTTCCGATCGACATAAATTTCCTAATTTTTAAAAAATTCACGACAGATTTTTTTTTGTATAAATGACACGGCGCTTTCGTTTAGTTCTGTTCTACGCCACAAGTCGTCGCGACCTGATGTGTCGGCAGGATTAAGTCAGACCTTAATCGTTACTCAACTCTTCCACCTGCAGCGCTTCCTTTTTAAGATACATTTGGGAATTTAAAAAAAATATATATAACTGCTTAATGCAACAAACGTAACAATTAATACTCTCAAAAATGTAGAAAACACGAAAATATAAACCGGAAACATTTAGTGCGCATGGGCGCAAATTCCGTCATAATTATGACTTCAGTAACAACAGATTTGGAACTTCGCATGGATGAAAAGTGGAAAAAATTTTTTTTTCGGAAATCTTCAATAAAATTTCTAACATTGTTCACCGTTTGAGAATTGAACTCGTAAATGATACGGCTGAATCAAACAATGCAAAATAATTCGCTTTTCAAACTACAAAGTTTTAGGGTGCTAACCGTATGTTTTATGCAGTTATCGCATCAATAACAAAGTTCGCAAACAAAGTCATACAAAATGTTATTTATTATAAAATTTGCAAATTAATGAGCTTCTTTATTTATACTAAAACTACAATTTGTTTGTTTTTTTTGGGGTGTGCTAACTTCATGAGATTCTCATGAAGTTAGTACTAAAAAAAAAAAAAAAAAAAAAAAAAAAAAAAATTGTAGTTTTGGTATAAATAAAGAAGCCCATTAATCTGCAAATTTTATGATAACATTTTCTATAACTTTTTAAAATGAAATGTTGTACATAGAGTCTTTGTTGAAGAAATTATTACGAAATATTTTTCAATTATTAAATAAATTTCTCTCTTTCGAGGATCCTTCCGTATGACCATTGCAGTCCAGCTGAAATTAACGACTTCTTGCGATAAAATTTGACACAATTCCAAACGAGCAATCGAATTAATCTGGTCAAAAATAGTCAGAGACGGTATTTGGAGCAATTTATCACATAGAGAGAGTTGTCTAAATAAATGTTTCGAGAGCGTGTTTTAGAATCAAAATGTTTTGGGCCGTGTTTCGATGTAATTTTTCGACGATAAATTAAATGACGGTAATTGTAAATGCGTGGAATGTGTGTTCGAGTTAGTGTAGCACGGAAAATCGCCAAAAATGATGATTTTGCTCCGTTTTTCATCTACGGCAAAAGGACGCACTTCGATTAATTTAGTTTTCAATACATATTCTTATGTAATATTTTTTACGAGTAATCGAATAAAGGACTGTCAAACTACTGCGTCGTGCCTAAAAATTGGAAAAAAGTAAAAAAAAAACTGAAAAAAAGCGGCATTTTTTAAATGAAAAATGCATTTTTGAGGTTTTTATAGGCTAGAAAAATCATTAAAAAAGAATAATGTATTCGTTAGAACATTTTCTTAGGAGTGAAACTAAATAAATATGATCGAAAAATATTGAATAAGGGTTAATAAGCCAAAGAGTGACAAAAGTCCCGAAAAGCGGGTTTTTGAAGTTATGTCGTATCTGATAAGCATTTTCGAAGCTGAAAATTCATAGTCAGTTCTTGAAAATGGCTCGGAACTCAAATTGACACTGTTCCTCTTTTAAGTATGCACTACGATTCCAGGGATTTTAACTTCCCGGTTTTTTCCAAGATTTTGATTTTTTCCGCAATTTCTAACGTTAGAAACGGAATTATTAAAAATCCTTCCTCAGCGCGCACCTAATAAGTGACAGAGAGCTGCCTACCAAATTTCAAGTCTATACGCATGCAGGAGTTTTTGATTTTTTGCCTAATAGCGTTAACGGTGTTCGCACTGTACCGAACTTAACATCACTATTAAGGAGTAGGAGTTCAGATCGTTGTCCCGTTTGCCCAAAAGATTCCTTTGCTAATAATTCGATATCAGTTCGAATAAATCTAAAAAATCTGAGACGACCTGAATAATGCCAAAGCCGCGGGTTTAGTAGCCATGCAAATTTATTATAAACGAAAATGCAGACTACAGTCGAAGAGATTAATTGTCACCATGAAGAAGCATGCCTAATCGAGGAATGAAGAACGCAGCTGCAACCCCATTAGTGAGGCAATAATCAAGCATTTATACACACTTGGTTAACTTGTGGAAACTGGGTCAGTTGTTGATGCGGATTCAAATTTATTTAAATATTGTCACGATGGTAATTCGAGAAATCGCTGAGAATAGTAACGCAACCGTTAAGAACTGTATGCGTGTAAAATCCCGGCCGAACGGCTTAATAATGCAAGCTTTCTTCTTGTAAACCTGTTCTTTTTTGGGTTTTTTTTTTCCCTGCAATACCAGTAAATTCACATGGGATTACAAGTTTCTATAAATCTTTATAAAAGTTGATATTTTTTAATTAGATCGTAGACCCGCTCGGTGCAATTTCATATTTATATTAAATACTCTATTAGTCTTGCGCATTAATATTTGAACTTGGTAAAGTACAAATACGTATAAATACGAAATTTTCTATTTAAAGTAAACAGTTAAAAGTTAAAAAATTAAAGTTACTACTACTCGGCTTCGGATGCAAGACAATCGCGGAAAAAACTGTTGCAATTAAAAAAAACTTCCGAATATGCTTTTACATGAAAAAGGTGGTCTCGACAATAAATTGCCGAAGATAATTATCGAGTGAATATTTTAATTAATAAAAATAATAAAAAAGATACATATATAATAACGATATTTTTCGTACGTTCTCAAGACCACAATTTAAACTTATGTTAATAACCAAGTGATCAGGTTGCGATTGTTTATATCCAAAATTTTACTAGTTGACTTTTTGTGTACTATTTTAACCTTTTCTAATCGCGTTTATTTTAAACGTAAAATCATTTTTCGAAAAGGCGCGTTTTATAACTTCGCTGTTATTATATTAAAAAAAGGAACAGATTCCTTTGAAAGATACTTTTACAATTCAGCTTTATTAGGTCGGACTTTAATAACGGTAATTGAGGATATAAAAATGAACTACTCTGCCGATTCAATCTTTGACGCTTGCATTAAGAAGGTTCATCAAAATATTGACACACCAAAAACTCTTATCGGTAGAATAAATGTAGCATCTCTCTTCCCTTCTTCCGATATATTAAGAAAATCGAATCTTCTTGTGTCATTAGGATTTTTTTTCTCTACTTAGTAATATAGTAGTGACGTTCATTATCAATGTCAGTATTAATTTATAATCACTGACAACTATTTATAGTGTTCTCTACTGAAACTCGGTATCCCTGTTCCCCTTATTATCTTACATCATCTCACATCCTTCTAGTTCTGTTGTTATTTCTGCTCTCGAATTATGTTTATTCATAGTATCTTTAAATGTTTAAAAGTAAGAACTTTATTTTCTCCTTTTTCTCATTTCTTGGGCTAACGTTCTCTTCATTGAAAAACCCGTATATATAAAAAAAAAAAAAAAAAAAAGAACAATATAACAAAAAGGATAACGTATTCTGCTTAAAATAATTAGCTCAAAGTAACGGAGTTTATAATGAATTCTAGATGAAAAGTTTAACTTAATGCATTTCTTTTCGGTTTCCGCGCTCTATGTAATTCTATTCTAATGTTACCTTCTGGGATTTAGTGATGACGGCATTTTATATATCTTTTTGAGCGAGCATTTCACATCGGTAAAAGAGCGATTAGAAATTGAGTGTGTCCGGGAAATATAGGAGATAGCTCGTAATTCTTTGTCGTTGAAGAAGACTGGACAACATTAAACAATACACTGGGCGCAATATTATTTTCGCCACTCAAACTTTGAATTTTCTCGCACTATTTTCTCAACTTTGATCGATCTCGCATCATCACATTTCGCAGCCGCAGCAGTTGATTTTAACGGTTCTTGGTAAATTTTTTTACGCTGCTCTTGTCTCTTTAGAGGCCGGCCTTTTTTTACGCTTACGATGTCCCTGAAGAAGTTCAACATTTTAGCCTTTTGAAGAATGGCAGCGAGCGTCCTTCCTTTTTTTTTTCAACTTCACAAAAATCGAAAAAGGATTTTTTTTTTTCTATTTCAATTGTAGCTCATTTGATAGAATTGTCAATAGGGTATTTGAAAATATTCATACCACTTGAAAATAGTATTACCGCGGTACCCCGTGTCAGTTTCGATTTCAGTTTCTTTTATGCGAGTAAGTTTCTAAAAGTCAGTGATTTCAGTTTTTTCGTGTTTGCAAGCGATCCGAAAAATGCAAAACGAATTAAAAAGTAGTGGGAGTACTTCTTCGCATTCATTAACACCGGTAATACGGAAAAATAAAATTTAATAGAATTCGAGCCATTTTATTTCGGAGAAGTGGGCGTTGGATTGAGCATATAATTCGGAAATGGCAGAATACACAATTGCACAATTGTAATTTTACGATGAACTCAGTAGTGTAAAATGCGTATAAGTAGTCCATAAAGCAGAATTTTCGGACTACTCTGTGATAAACACATAAAGAAGAATGAGAGACTATTTGATTCTTATATTCATCTTCTTTTGTATTTTTTAACACGGACGAGTTAATAATTTTTTATAGTTGATCTACAGTATTACTTCGCGAAATATATAGACTTTATTATTTAATTCGATAGTAACGAGACAGCATCCGTAACGAATATTTAAATCATACTTATTTTTTGAAATTTTTGGTCTACTCGTTTCTTCTTAAATTCGACATACGCAGTTGTACCCCCTTTTTTTTTTCTTTTTTTAAATTTTATTCGGTTGCTGGTATCTTAAGTTTGTTGTAATTCTAATCTTTATAGTTGTTCTTTTCTTAAACATATATGAAAAGGTTTGTTCGCCCAAAAATTTTGAACTAGCTACATGAAAATTAGCGATCTCAAACATCGGAGGTCGACCAAGTGAACACTATTTTCATCACTGACCAACAATTATTACTAATAATTATATGTATCCTTGTGCAAAGTGATAACACCTAACTAAACATTGAACGTGTTTTTCCGAGTGACCATTAAAATACGCAAAAAAAAAAAAAAGAAGCAAGAACGCGTATTTATTTATTTAGAACAAACCAACCATCAACTATAGACATTAATCATGGACGAAGAGATAGTATGAAATTTTAGTTTGTGGTTACTTTATTATTTTAAATTGCTTATTGAATATGAGACAATACGAATAAAAACAAAACATTATCGTAGTATTTTGAGATTTTGAGATTTTTCGAATAGTTATTTTAGAATGGCTTTTTCCCGAACTAGACATAATCGCGAAAAAAAAATGTATGTATCAACAATATCAATCCGAAGATTATATATACATGTGATAAAACGAGACACTATTTTTAACTGCAGAAACTATTGTAGCACGTGATGTTTAGTATTTATTATTTATCAGATTGAAAAAATTCTTCGAACAATCGATTATTGAAGCGAGCGTGTCCCCTAAAGAGCATTTTTTATATTGTGAAGAACAAAACCCAGGGACACAAAATTTGCTGTTTCAGTGCGCACCGGTCGTTGAATAAATTTTTACACCGCAACAAGGAATGCTAGCGCTAAAAACCATTTGCCAAGTACCGAGAATTAATCAATAGAGATCGTTATATGCAAGCCATCTTAACCAGGGAGAGGAGTTCAGGACTGGCGGTAGAATCAGCGCGCGAACCTGATATGTGCATTGTCGCGAAGATTCACCGCCGTTATCGTTCGAAGCCCACTGACTATACATAAACACGATTAGTATCATCGCCTGCATACTGCCTAGAAGAGAATCGTGTTCTTTTTGGCGCTTTGGAATTCAGAATTAAGCTTCGATTTTATTCTAGACACTGAGAGGACGAATCGAAATCATGCAAACGTTACCTGAATAGCGTTGGTTACGTTCCAGGCGGCTTGCCATTCGTTAATTTTGTGACGACTGGAGAATTCGCTACCGCCTGCACCGGTTCCTTCGAAGCTGTCAACCGACGTGGCGATACTGAACGTGTGCATGGCCATTGACTTCTTGGTCTGCTGGCCACCGGCTCCAACAGCAGTTGTCGACGACGACTCGTCGACAGCACTGCTTTCCGTTGCCGAGTACGAGTAATTGTCCGACTGGCCGACAGATCCATCTTCGGTTCGATGCTTACCCGGCGACAAGCTCGTATATTCGGCAGCTGCCGCGTTCGCTTTCGAAGACGAAAAAGCCGAACGATTACCGGCGTTGTGCTGCCTCGCGGCCGTCCACCGACTTCGTAAGAACTCCACGCACGGACTATTTTCCGGTGCAAGCGATCGAACGGTTTCCCTGATAACGTTGACGGCCGCGCCAAAATCTGGTACGTAGAAGGTGCCGATTCTTGCCATGCAGAAATTTGACGTGTACACGACGGCCCGCTATATATCAATGCTGCACTATCAATTGACACCTCGTCGTCGTCGACGATCCAACTCGGGCAAACTGCTATCTGCTCATCGGTGATCCGACAACATTCCTAAACGCTCGAAAATGATTAACTCTTTAATTATTTCAATGACACATTTTTTTCGGAAAAACCATCACACGGTTTTTAAGCGTGCTCATTGTATGTGTATGTGCGTGCGCGTTGGCTCTGTTTTGAAATATCAACAGTGAAAAAAAGGTGTAGGACAAGCGATTGAAAACAAAAGTATGCATACACGAAATATTTTCGGAATCGGTGCGGTGGTGCGACGCGAAAACTACAAAGTGATAATAGTGCGGAAAAACAAAAAAAGATTAATATATACTTAAAAAGAAATTTTTTTTAAAAAAAAAAAAAAAAAAACGAAAGAAAGAAATTTCCGCCGATAACAACAACAAAGAGGGTGTGCGTAAAATAGTGATTGGCTGCGACAGTGCAACGTGCGATTGTAATTGACGAAAAGTACTTGGAAGACTAAAGAGAAGTTTTCTAGAGAAAGAGACTTGGAGAAAAGTTGAGCTTTCGCGTTTCCAGCGTTCTTCGGACGGTAGTGCGCATGCGCCAAGCTGCAACACTAACATGTTCAACTCGGCTCATATGCGCAAAAGCCGAGAAAGTCTTAACCCGCAAGTGCCTCTGCCGATGAGCCACTGCGTTCCGTCGCTGCTACTGGGCCTCTAATGAGTGACTGACCGACCGACCCATCAAGCTCCACCGCACTGTAATTTACTTTTAACCTCCGCCGCCCGTATTCCGATTCGCCCGCGAACACAATGCTCGCCAATACTACTACTTCCGTCCTTGTCGAACGCGCCTTCCCGCCTCATCCTATTCCTGCTTTTCCTCGTCTCGTTATTTACACTTTCCAGTTTATTGTTTCTACGATTTTCCGCTTATCTAAATATCACCGTTTGTGTATGTTCTATTTTCCAGTACATTTTCCATCTCTGCCGCGCTAGACGCACTCTGGAAACACATGTGCCGGGGCACGCCTCTCGGTTATTTGCTCGTTATACAATCAATAGCTTAACCGTTGCTGGAACACGCGTTATAGTAAAAAAGGAACGGGAAAGAATGCGAGAAAGAAAAAAAGGAAGCCAGCTCGCATCTCACACGGCGCTTCTCTGCGGCCGCTAATAGTATAATTTTTCACTTGCACGCCTACTTCACGCGTTAGTGCGTACGCGCGCACATACGCACACGCACGCACACGCGTGCACGCGCACGCACGCCAGTATGTAATTAGAACGTATCGGAGAACGAATTTAAACGCTTTCAAAAGCTTCTTCTTCTCCGTTGATTAGCAACAAACGCCGTATTGGAGCGCAATTACAAATTCCGTGCCGGTATTAATAATGGCCTAACAATAATTAATAACGACGCTGATGATAATGATGATGATGATGATGATGATGATGATGGTGAAAAGAATAAAGCTCGCCGGGTATCAGCAGAGTCGGTGTCGAATCGCACACGGCAATAACAACGGGTCTTTCAGAAGCCGACTGAAACGTAAAAGCCTCAGTTCACATCGTTACTGGCGCAAATTTAACGTCATTTTTTATTTCAATTCTAAACCTTTCCAATGCAATCGCTTGCCTTCTTTTGTCACCTTTCACCATCAAATTTAATTTCTTCGTCTTTTGTGTAATTTTTTTGCCCTCCGCACGTACACAAAATACGCCAATAATCGAAATAATCGATAAATAGTAAACATCTTGGGAGACATTAATTGAAATATGTCAGAAACTGTTATTTTTTTTTTTTTTGTTTTTACCGGCAATAAGCAAGAAAACATATTGGTAAATTTTCCGTTTATTAGTTTTTTTTTGTTTTTTTTCTCTTCTAGTCCTAAACACGGCAGAGGATCCTGCTGCTGCTCCCGAAAACATTATTAAATTTGTAATCTGTTTTTCATTATTTTTACTGACGGATTGTTAAAAAACAAATAAATAAATAAGGACGCACACACACTGTTCGGAGCAGAGGCACGTAAGAACCTTCATTGAGAAAGGTTTCGAAAATGTCGTCGCGTATAGGCTTTAAACTATTTAAAGGGACTTCTTCTTATTAACCCTTCTGGAAACATAAGATCAAAAATTTCTTTGCATTATTTTTACGCGGCATTGCACTGGAATTGGCCTTGGCCGTTTACGAGTCTTTCGTGACATTGATATTAATCACCTTACATCCGGAAAAAATTGCGTTGTTTACAAAAAAAATCCTATTTGTACATAGTAGTGTCTAGCATTCGGGTAAAAAATACCCGCGTTGTACATATAATATTTTTCAAACGTTTAGTTTTAGTTCACAGAGATTTCAGCTATTTCTTGTGTGTTTGTAAAATCCAATGTAAGTCGGTCTCGTTATGCATTTAAATTACCTACGTATATCGGAAAATATTCTGAGGGAATTAGAACGACAGCATACTGAATCTGATTTAGAAGAATCATACACTCTGAAGAAGATGAAGTGTCTTCAGATAAAACTATGATGGTTTCTTTCACTCCGAGAAAAACAATAAAAATTTTTCATTCCCATTGTCAACCATGCACTACACTGCAGACATCGATCCCGCAACTCAAAAGCCAGATGTAATATTGTTTTACAACTCCACGAATTCCTTTGATTAAATTTGTCTTGACCACTTCGATTTTTTTTGTGGCGTATTCGATTTTCCTGGGATCAACGCTTATAAAATTCATAATTTCAATTCAGCGAAAGAAAATGGCTAGTTAGTTGCGAGAACTTCATTTGCAAAAAATTCTTGCGGAAACTTTGATAAAACCTCATGCGAGACTAAGATCTCAAAACCGGTACTTACCTACAGAGCTTCGGATTTGTATAAATCATTTTTTAGAGTCTTCCGTTCAGTGTGAAGATCGTAAAGCAGATAAATCGTGCCCTTATCGCAACAGATCGATATGCGGAGAACGTAGAACATTCATTGCTTGTATTTCAAATTTAGAAATATGAGGTATAATATAATCTATTATGACTTTTTCAATTTTAATGAATTATATTAAATTTCTAATGTTTGGGTTATTGTTAAATTTTGGGACATGCGAGATTTATTAAAGCCTGATATCTATCGAATATGTTATGCGTTAATTGGAGTTCTACTTTCTCATATGTTTTTTTTTTTTTTTTGGTGGTCACGCAATAATTTGATATTTCGATAGTAGCCTTTATATGTGTATTAGTAAAATTTTCATTAAAAATAATAAACAAATATGTATATTTGTGAACAACCCGCCCCCTGTGTAATATGTTACTACAACACAGCTTGTGTAAGAAGGGTTAACAAAGTAGCGATATATATAAATATCGCGATGACTCAGATTCGTTAAATCGAAAAATCGGGAATTTACTCACCGACACTTAACGGCAGAAAGAAAGCTCAAATGGTTTCACGAAATCTTCCGTCGAATTTAAACATAAAAAAAATACCATATAATAAAAGAAGCCTTAGAAAGAGAATCTGCTTGCGACTCGGTGTTGATAAGCGTAAAATTTTAAAATTTTACCGTCCCTATTCGTTGTAATATTTCAATAATTCTTTTCCTTCCTGCGTCTTCTTCTCCCTGCGCCTTCTTCTCCCTGCGCCTTCTTCTCCCTGCAGGTTGACAACGACCGTTAAATTGTTGTTCCCTTTCTTGTGCAATACACGTTTTAATTTCGCCATTCTCTGCTGACGTGCAACATCAAATTTCTCATCCATGTTAATCTTCTACGACTACGCTTACGTACGTCTCTTAAATTTTCCTTCTATAATATTTTGTATCGCTTGATATTTCTCATTTCGTCGAATAAACTCGCTTTTTTCTTGCATTTGCCACTCATTAATAGTTTACCTTTTTTTTCCACAATGTTCGTTGAAGTACTGCTTCATTTGATATTCAATCAATCCATGAAATTCTTATCTCTCTCCGGACATCAACCGCATTTCAAAAGCCATCAGAGTTTTCTTTATTTCGAATGAAATTAATATATAATGTTCCAATTACATAGCAACCATTCTCCATCTTCTGTTAAATTTAAGACCCAAACCGCGTAAGACCAATTTAATTTATCGGAAAACGCCCCATTCTGTTTCTAATTTCTTCGTTAGATTTACAGCTTTCGTAATAATTTCCCAGATACTTGAATCGCCGTACTCTTTCTATTCTTTTTCCGTCTCAAGCAATTACAACGTCATTTATCTTCCATTTGCTTATAACTATAAATTCGGTGGTTTTTTTAGGCTCATTCTAATCCCCGTGTATTCTTTATTTGTCAATGATCTAATAAGTCAGATTTTTCTCTATTACTATTATTATCGCGTTATCGACATATCACGAATTATTTATCCGGCCGTCATTTATCTGAATTTCTCAATTAAAACTCGTTCCAGCGACCTCCTCTTAATATCTATCTTCCCTGAATATAAGTTGTATAGGATGGATGATAATGCATTTGCCTGTGATATCTTTCTGGACGTTAGCTCGTGCGGCTTTAATTAATCATTTGCGCGGTGTGACCTCAGTAGAAGTTCGTTGTAATTTTAACCATCTTCTCTAAATCGGAAAAAACGTCTTAATTGATTTATTTATGTATGACGCTATCAAATGCTTCAGTATAATCAAGGGAGCAAATGTAAAAACGTTCACCTGTTAATCAAGATACTTTTGCACTAAGACTAGTCATTTTCCTTGTTCCAAATCTATTTCGAAATTCAAACTGTCTTTCCCGATATAAATTTTCCTCCGTATTCGTGAAGATCCTCGATAAACGATATTAGTCTCTGTACTTTTCGTATTGAATTTTTCTTTTATTCAATTATAAATGTACTATCGAGTCAATCTGTTGGTATTTCTTCGGCTGCGTTGTAAATCCTATTAAATAAGTTTAACAGCTTGCTGTTCGAATCTATTTTCATTAGTTCTAAAATTTCTATATGAAAATTTAGTCTCGACCTATTCACTTTTTTCTATATCTTACAGCTCTTCTCGTAGTTCTTTGTAGTTCTTGCAGTAATATTTCTAGCTTTCGAGTCCCGCGCTGAATAAATGAGACCTGTGCACTCTGAACGGTCTGCGTCAAATAAATTAATCACACAATCTCGCCATTTTTCTATAATTTTCTCGCTATCTATCTTGCCTGATCTCTTTGTGTAAGTTAAAGTTGTCATTATTCTCTAACTATTCTATTTATGAGCATTTTTCTTCCTTCTTTTTTTTGTATCCATTCTGATTCTTCTTTTTATTATTTTTGTAATTTTCTTGTAAATTTCTGTACTTCTCTTGTCCTTTCCGTGATATTCCATTAGTGTTCAATGATCTCATCAGTCACCGGTGGTGGTGGTCCTTATTCTTTATAGGTTGTATTGGCAGTTCTGTACATCTCTTGAATTACCGATTTTGTATTTGACCAGCAGCTTTCTTCAATGTTTCATGTTTGTTTTAAAATTTACTGCAACCATTGATTTATGTTATTGTTTTTCAGCCACGTTACAATTACTCTGTTCCGCGGTCACATTCTACGTTTTGCTCCTACCGACGACCGAGTTATGTGGTCAGAACCAATATCTGCTCCTGAGCATGTTTTTACGGACTTTATAGAATTACGGAAAAGGGCTTTTAGCGCTTTGCGGTCGGTTAATTTGTAGTTCCGTTCGATGTGACTGCGTCTGTATGCTAGACGGAATTTTAATTTCTCTCTGACGACAGCAAGTTATTTCGATGGTCATGTCGTTGAAGTCATAGGCTTGTGTCAGAGACGAACATGAAAATTGCTGATGTCTCTGCAAGTATCTCGTACAGTATCGTACACGAGTGCCATTTTCACAGAAAGATTCGCTCGTGTTTACTCTATGATAGAGACACATTGCCATCGATTTATAATTTTCTAAATATTCTGTCCGAATCAATCTTTTTTTATAGGCTCTCCTGGTCACGTTGGTATTGCTGGAAACGAATTAGTCGATTCCCCTGAACCGCAGCACCAGCTCTTAATCTTCTCTTTTTCCCTTCCGCTTGTCATTGGCCAACATGCTGTGTCTGATTGTTACTCTTCACCTTTCTCTGATGCCGCTTCGTTGTGCCCATGGACCTTCACTCCCCGATCGTTTTTGATTTTATAATTTTCCATTTCTTCGTCGCCCAGTGATTTCCAATATTTGACGTCTGCATACTGTGGACACTCCTTATTGCCTTCCACTTGTCACAGATTCTCTCCCATTACCCTATATTATACTCTTATAACTCTGCCATTTAGTATGCGATCTGAATTATATCCTATTTGAAGGTTCTTCCCTTTTACCTGAGCGTTTCCATACCAGAGGTGCCGAATGTAACGTTATTATTAGTTGTTTTAGTTTTGTTACGCCCCCTGAGGGATGCCACCACCAAGGCCTCTTAATTACCGTGAACGAAAAATTATTATTTTTTATTATTAATTATTATTATTATCATTTTTTATTATTATGATTAAAAAATTTACTATTTGGAATTTTTTGTAAAGTATTGCGAACATTTTTCCTTACAACAATCCTTCGGGATCGGTCGACCGTTGAAAAGCACAATATTAAATATGGACAAAGTAAATAAATAAAATAAAAAAAAAAACTAGATAATATAAATAATTCAGTTGTACGTATGATTCGTGATCCTTGATTTGACAGTCGGACGGGTTATCCAGTGATTGAATAGTTGGATCCTTTAATCTGGAGCCGAGATCTTTGCTGAGAAATCTTTAATGATTTTGAATCGGGCTATCTCACGTTTACGTTCCACGGTTTTTTATATCCAATCGATTATCGCGGCTTGACTGACTACCGGACGACTATTATATGCCACAATCAGAGAGAAGTCAAAAACCAACCATACTGGAGTAAAACAGTGACAACTAACTGAAAAAACCTCTATCGAATCTTTTGTCATTTCTTCCCTCCTTTCTTCCCTGTGACTGCTGCAATTAGCCGTATATCGGCTACGCGCTTCTCCTTGCGATGGTCGATGTTATCCCCGTCCGACAACAGAATCCCACACGCACCAACATTTTTTCTCATCACGTTTTTCGGAATTTTATGTTTTTTTTAAATTTTTAGATTTTGTTTAATTTTTTATTTACATATATTGTCACGCATTACAATTATTACTCCGAACTGTTGAAACTAAGAATCCCCCCGTATAATGCTTTTTTCATACTCTTGCTTTCCTTGTTTCCTGTCTTCATTGCTCTTGTTATCTTTATTTCCGTAGCATCCAACCGAATTAGGTTTTGACAAATTACTTCTTTTTATAATCTTTCAAGTCTGCTTGACCGACACCATTTTTCTCCCCCCCCCCCGCTCCTAAAAAAGAATAATAATAACAAAAATACCATCGCTGTGCCCCTCATTTTTAGCGGACAAAAAAGCAGGAATGACGCGACAATTACGGCTAGTACATTGCGTTCATCGTACACAAGGGGAATGTTTGGTTACTGGCAATTCGTTCTATTTTGCAAGTTACGAGTATGTATGTAACGTTACAAATTCTCGACGAAAAAAAGTTTTTTTAGAAAATTTAGTTGTAATAATTCCGAGCCGGAAATTGGAAGATGATTTTAATGGCGTTATTGAAAACCAGTCTTTGCTGAACTAAATCCATTAGGTCCGGTATTATTCATTTCCGTTGGAAGAAAATATAATAATACGTGTATTTTAGTTAACTTAAGAAACATTTTTCTCAAACGTATATTTTGTTTTTATATTGTTTCATAGTCAAAATGATTTCATTTTATCTAGACATGTAATTTCAATATTAGAATTTTAGTTCCTTTAAGCTCTCTGATAATCCGCCTATGTAGCTTTTTTCTTCCCTCTTAAGAACTTAGCGACATTGAAAACACGATAATAACTAATCCGAGATCGTTTTAAAGCAATTTTGTTTATGTTACATTTAAATGATAATGATAAGCTACAAAGGGACAAAACGAACGTGATCCGCAGTTTTTAAAATACGTCCTCCTTGGACGATTTTATTCAATTTATTAAATCGCGTCATATTTTAAGGTAACTCAAATTTACGTACTGACGAAGAAATTTACGTTTTGCGCGCAAGAGTACATTTTCGCGTTTATAAGAAAATTAAACCACACAAATATAATATAACGTTAAATTTAATACGTTATTTGACGTAAAAACCGGTTATATTTTAAATGTATAGAAATTTACACCGCAAAATCACATGTTACAAATAAAGTGAACAATGTTACAGGCAGATTATTAGGAAACTACGAAAAAAACCACTTCGTATATATATATATATATTAATTACAACGTAATTCTTAGGCTATCCCCCATTCGAAAAAATGTCCCAAAAAAATGTCCCAGAAAAATGTCCCAAAAAAAATGTCCAAATTTTATGTAACGCAAAATGTCCCAAAAAAATGTCCCAATTTTATGTAACGTTTGTTATATTTTATAGGATTTTTGTTATTGTTATTTAAAAATGTCACAATTTTATGTAATGAAATATGTAACGAAAAATATAACGAAAAAATGTCTTAATTTAATATAATGAAAGTTAAATGTTAGAATTGGATTTTTGTGGTTATGTTTTTTTTTTTTTTTTGTGTTGATGCCAGTAAGAATTACGTTGTAAATTTTGATCATTTTATACATAGCATAGAAGAGAAAGAGATAGAAATGAAAGCAAGAGGGGTCAAGGGGCACAGCCCCTTGCGAGGCCAAAATGGCCGAGTTATATATACATAATATATATTATATATATACGGGAAAATAGATACTACATCAGCGTCTATTATTATTATTCCAATATCTTTGGGACTTACTGCGACAGTGGGTACAGTAATGAGTAACAGAAAATTGCTACCTAAGGATGTACACTTTCTGAAAGAACTAAAAAAGGAGAAATGGTATGTAAAAGAAACAGACCGATATTGACGTGTTAATAATTTTCTTCGCAAATAATACAATACAGGAGGGGGGAATAAAATGGAAACGCGCATACGGAATAAGTTACAATAAAAATAAAATAACTCGTATTGATCACGTTGATCTACTACAAAGTTATTATCCACTGAGAAGAAAAACTCTAAAATGATAGAAAAAAATATTATTTCACTCAATAACAATGGCGGTAATTAATTCATTCATTTTATATGAAAGGAGTAACCGGTAAAAAAAATAATTGAACAAAATATATTCATTCGAAATTTGGCAATGTGGTGGTGAAGCCAGAAAGCTGGCGAAAGTGTTGAAAAACCAAGCGTTTTCAAAAATTCTGGGGACAGATTACTCGGGTTTTACATTCCTCAAAAGATTGAAAGATATCTCTTGGTTATGCACAGAGTTTGCTCCGAAAAACCGAAACTCGGATGCCTGATAAACGAAACAGTTTCCGAATGAGGGATGTAATGCAAAACCCTTTTACGCCCGCCAGATTGCTTTGCAACATTTCAAACACAACGTGAAATTTAAACAATGACACACTTTTATGTAATTCCATTACATCTTATATACCTATATTCTATCTTATATTCATTTTAAATTATCATTTACTCAATATATATGGCGTTAAATATTATACTTTAATTTCGTTACATCTTATTGAAATTCAATTATTGTGTTTTAATAAAATTGATTACCGAACTACTTCGATATTAATTACTTTAGGTATTAAAAATTACAATCAGGAATTCACGCATTAAATATAAAACAAATAATCAGACGAGTCATTTTATTATTCTTCTTAACCCGGCATAACGCGGTTAAATCCGAAAACGCCATCACGCGGTTGTGATCTTTTCGCTCTATAACAATTTAAGAGCTTTATTTTAACTTCTGCAACTTTTTTAAAATATTTAATTTATTTTAATATTCATTTTTAATTTACACTTTATTGAAATTACAATAATTATAATAGTAAATAGATTACATCTTTAGTTTAAGGGGGTATTCTAGTCTAGAGACACAAATTTAGGAGGTTTTTTCAAGCTGATTAAAAAAAAAAACAAAAAATATTTTTACGATCCATTTTTTACCATTTATTTATTCATGTCTTAAAAATACATAAAAAAATTATCAAAAAAAAAAATTCAAAATTCACAAAGTTACAGGCTAATGAAGTATAGGGGTAAAAAAAAGGGTTTGTCTTGGTTGACACGATTCCAACCCCTCTAGTCATCTGAAACAAAAAAAAAAAAATATACTTAATTAGTAAGAATGCGGTTATAGCCCCTATCTCAGAGGAGAAAAAAAAAAAATGCTCGTAAAATTGTGACTGTTTGAAAAAAAAAGTTCGATTTTTTACCTGTTTTTTGACTTTCCTGAATTTTTTAAAAATAGTAAAAACCAAAATTTTGACTTTATGCTGGTAGGGGCTATAGAAGGATATATAAAGAAGATCCCGATACCCAACTTCAAGTAAATCGGTTTATTAGAAAATTTAAGATGCCATGTCAACCGTGTTGAAAAAAGTAGTTTCGAGAGGAAAACGCGTTTCAAGTTTCGAAAGATTCAAGTAAAGTTTCAGGCAGTCTAATTCATCGAACGGTGGTGGTACGTTATACTTTACAATTATTTTAATCGCTGATTCCTGCTTCATACAATGGACCTTCTTCTACTTCAAATTGTACCTTTTCGGAAGCTACTCTTCGCATTCCTTCTTCTTCTCTCCTTTTTGCGGATGATATCCTTATCTACTCCACTTCAGACGTGCTAGCTACAGCTAACGAGGAGATTAATTGTTCTCTATCAGTCCTCAGTAGTTCCCTCTCCAATGCTTTTCTTTCTCTTTCTCCTTCCAAGTCTTCTTCTATTATTTTCTCCCTCTGCCCATACAATCGTGCTCTGGTAAACATCATCTCCCCCAACTGTCCTATTCCTATTGTTAATTCCATATGCTATCTTGGTCTTTTCCTAAATAGTCGACTCTCTTTCCAAGAACATATCGAGTACCTTTATATGTCTTGTTTTAAAAGACTGAATCTCCTGAGAGCCTTATGTCAAGTGGGGCGGTGGTCCATATATTCTCCTAATTCTCTGCAAATCCATCATTCGTTCCAAACTGGACTACTGCTCCTTCTTATACGGCAATGCCTCAAACTATTTTCTGCGCAAACTTGATAGAATCCAAAACTCCTGTCTTCGGCTCTGCATTTGGGCCCTAAAGTCTTCTCCCATTCCTGATATTTTGTACGATTCTAATATTAAACCCCTGTTTATCCGCAGATCTCTGCTTGGTTACCGTTTTCTAATTAAACGCCTCCTGATCTCTTCATCTAAACTTATTTTTCCTATCTGTATATCAATGACCACTGGCGCTTCCTTCCTCACAAAATCCCGGTTCTTGCGCACATAGCTGCTCGGGTCTTTAAGTTTTCTCCTTATGTCTTTTCCCGCACTAAGCTTCCTTACTTTTCTTTTGATTTCAATAGTATATGTCTTTCCATCTCATTCTCCTCTCTTCCTCTTCGTGCTAACTCCACTCCTCAGAGCACAGTGGTCAGTGAATATGTTCACATATTAAATTCTTCATTTCCCCGTCATGTAAAAATTTTCACTGTTTCAAACTTCCCTCCATTTGTTCCATTTTTTCTGCTGAAGCAGTCTCCATTCTCCGTGCTGTCTCCTTTATTTCCTCTTCAAGAGGGATCTGTAAATTTCTCATTATTACTGATTCCAGATCTGTGCTGCAAGCCATCTCTTCTCCTCCTTCCCACTCGATTAATGATATCATTCTTTCTGTTTGTGCCTCTATCTCCAACTTGCGCTTAGCACGTTCTATCCTTATTGACTTTTTATGGGTTCCTGGTCACACTGGCATTGAGGGCAACGAAGCAGCTGACTGCCTAGCTCGCTCGGCGTCTCTCAATGGTCCATTCCTTCCACATTTTCCTGCCTCAGACATTCTTTTCCTCTCCGCAAGTCTCCATACCAGACTAAGGGTTGATATCTACCCTTCCTTTTTTGCTAATCGCTCCTCCTTCTACCTCCTTCTATAGCCTACTCCCATTTCACAGCCTTGGTACCAATTTCTTCCTTTTTCTCGGCGCTCGGCTATTGTTTCTTGAATCAGACTGAGACTTGGTCATTCCCTCCTTCCCTTTTCTCGTTTTTCTTTTTCACTTTTTTCACCTTCTCCCTTTTGCCCTCTCCACTCAACTGATCCTCCCTTTATATGCGACCCTAACCATATCCTTTTTGAATGCCCTGCTCTTTTTCCTGAGTGATCTCATCTATACGCCGAACTTTTGGCATTGGATCTTCCTACCCCTTTCAATGCTTCCTTTATCCTTTCCTTCCCATCTCCAGCCGTTATTCCCCTCCTTCTTTCCTTTATACTTTCTATCTCCGATCGCCTCAGAATCTGAGTAGGTGATCTAAGTCCACGTAGTTGGGTCAGTGCTAACACCGAGCCCATTTAAAAAAAAAAAAAAAAAAATATTTTTCATTTTTTGTGCATGTAAAAATTTATTATAAAGCGCGTGGTTTTTCCTTAAAAGAAAAAAAATATGTCGTAATGGGAAACCATTGCCGTGATTGGTTAATTTTTAACTGACTTCAAAAAAGGGAGTATTTTTTTTTTTTATGTGTGTCACTTCAGAACTTTCTCCTCCATGAACCGATTTTGATGATTCCTCTTTTATTTGAAAACTGGCGCTTCTCATGTGGCTTCATTTAAATTTGACCAAGATTTGACTAATAGTTTTTGAATTATCTTTAATAATGCTTGAGGTGTATCATGTGTGGCCTTCATTGTCGGGAGACAGATTTCGTAGCCTCGTTATTTCGGTCAACGATTTGTCGTCGTAATTGATTTTTAAGAAGAAAAAAATTCAAGTATAACGGTAAAAATTGTAAAATAAAACGTTTTTTTACAAAAAATAAATACCGATACTTGAAGGTTTATTATAAAAATTTAAAAATGCACTAAAAAGTAAAAAATAATTACTCCCGATAAAATATATATATCAGAGTGATATAACACTTAAGTGGTAATATCGTAATTCTTATACAACATTAATTCCTTAATCAGAGTCGGCATCAAATTCGTATTAAAAGAATAATTAAAAGCTGCATTAATTGTTCACTAATTGTTCCTAGATATTGTAATATGAATTTGATGCCGACTCTAATAAGTATTATTGTTGTATAAGAATTACGATATCAACTTAAGTTATAAAAAAAAAAAAAAAAAAAAAACTTAAGTTATATCACTCTGATATATATTTTCTACTCGGGAGTAATTATTTTTTATTTTTTAGTGCATTTTTTTATTCAATTACTTTTTAAATTTTTTATAATAAACCTTGAAGTCAGTATTTATTTTTTGTAAAAAAAACATTTTATTTCTGAAATTTTTTATTGAAATAACCCGCTAAACGAATATATAATCAGCATCTCAATTTTTTGTAAGAAAAAATAATTTTTAAAGCGATATATGAATGAAAAAAAAAGCATTGAAAACTAGTGATTATTTTCTAAGCAAATTAATTCCTAATTTCGCGCGGGTGTTTTTTTGGTAAAACTTTACTTAACGGACAATTATTGTCATCAGTTCATTTCATATTGTTTATAGTCGATAAAGTACCGATTTTTCTTAGTAAATTTTATATTAATGGTTTGTTTTTTTTTATTTTTAATTTAGTTTTGATTTAGTAGGTTTGGTGGTAGGTTTTATATTTTTTCTTTTTTTCTCTTAAAAATAAGTATGTTGTTGGGTTTGGTTTATGTTTTTTTTTAAATTGAATTACTGTTTGTAACTACTAAGGTTATCACGGTGAAAGCTGCCTAGGCTACTTAAAGACCACCCAACAGTCCGCCATCCTGAATGTACTTCCTCAAAGTGTTCTACGATTATTCGTTCAATACTTCTGTTAACGACGTGAAAGTGCTTGGGCGGACTGCATTAAAACTGCGGCATTTAATTATGATATGTTGTACTAACGGATATTTTAATTCAGCACAGTTTGAACATGTGTTAGGGGGTGTTATCCTTTGCAGTATGTGGTCATGACTTTTAGCTGTATTCCCTATTCTTAGCCGATTGATGGTTATGTACTCGACACGCTGGCTATCAATCGGCGGCCACCATGGTTCGATTATCGGCTTTATTTAGCGTAAGAGCGTAGTCTTGGACATCCATTCTTCGCTCCACTGCTCAGTTATTCCTTCTCGTAGGAACGTATCGAGCGTTTTTGGGCCTTGAGATTTATGCGGCATCGGGGATAACATCGCAGACCGAGCTTCTAGATTCGCGCGCTTATTCCCCGGGTCTGAGTATGTACAAGAAACTCGACCTCCTTCTAGTCCAGCAATAGCAGAGTCTCTTGAATTTTTTGCGCGATTGATTCTTCTGCGTTATTATTTTGTAGACTTTGTATGGTGGTCAGAGAATCAGTAGCAATCAGTATCTTTTTCGGTTGAGCTTTAGAATTGTCGTACTCTTGGAGACAGACCAGAACTGCAAGCATTTCTGCATCCAGTGCCGAACAAGCATCATTTAAACGGACCCCTACTAGTACACCATCAATTTCGTAAGTGAACTTTACCTATACACGCCTTAGATCCGTCTGTATACGCCTTCGTGAAATCTTCACATCTGTTAAACGCCTCAATTTCCTTCTGTTTGAGATCTTCTGCAGGTGTTTGTGGATTATTGTATTCTAATAATGATACATTTACCTTTAATGAGTACTGGTCCCATGGTGGGAGCAGTGGTAACCTATTAGTTTCCGCCAGGCACGGAAGGGGAAAACTATATATTTACATAGTATTTTGTTTACTTTTGGGAGTACATCGTTGGGGAAAGCAGGTTTTTTGTTTTCTAGCGACCACTTTAATAAACCACGATTACTATTGTTGTAACCCTTCCTTCACTGGAATATTGATGTCAACAACCCTGTTCCTCCGTACTATATAGGTGTCTTAATTTCGGGCGCCAGAGCCGTCAAAACGACTCAATAACAAAAAAATAATTTCGAAAACACGTGATACATCTCAAACAGTGAATCTCCGCTCACGGCGAATAAACAGCGACCACACCGTCTGACAGCACATAGACAACACAAACTAATAAGCAGGCAGATTTACCCCGGTCGATGCATGTGATCTTGCCGCTGTTCAACCCCGAACCCCGCTAGTGTAGCTATTTAATCGCAGATAAACATTTAATAATAATAATAATAATAATATTAATTGATTAATATTAACTTTAATTTCCGAAAGTGTTCAGTTCAAAATTTCCGTCTCATCTGCGGTTAAAAAAAGTACGGAATTCCTTAATTATTGATTTTACATTGATTCTCTGTTTTCATTGTTATTTACTTTAAAATTACGTTACTTTCCCGCATGAATGCACTATTAAGAATTGAATTATAATTGAAAAGATAACACAGATAATAGCCTAGCCAGATTTTACGTTAATTTTTCTTATTTGTTTTTAATTATAATAAATCGCTCTTAAATAACTCGACATCAGCATTCGTGGTTTCACAACACTATGTAACAAGCGGCTGTATTTTAGGGGTAATGTCCCCCGATAATGAACACAAACTGGATGAAGGTGAAGTACCGTGTGATCCCAAGTTAAATGCGAAGCGCGGAGTTTTGTATCGAATCATGTATCTTTAATACGGATTTCTTTGCTGACGAGTACATCTGACATGCATAATTTATTTTACTGAGTATTAATGTTTTGTATATGTTTAGTAGTATTTTTAGATGGGTATTGAAATTGCGGTTGGATAAACACTTCATTATATTTAAGGAATGATAGAATTTTGACTTTAGGTTAGTTACGTGGTATCTCCATGTCAACGATAGATATAGCGACACACCCAGGAAGGTTGCTGATGATTTAGACTGGAGTTGCGATTTTTTTAAAAATAATTGTATCTGATTTTGAGGTGGGCGATTTCGATCGAAATCAACACATATAGATTTTTGACTGGAAAACACTAATCCGTTGTTTCCAAACCATTTATTTAGTTTATTAATTGTTTTTGGTAATAAGGATTTAGCTAGAGAAGGATTATCAGAAGATAAAGATATATTGAGATCGTCAATGTATAATCTGCCTACTACTGGGATATCATTAATGTATAATATAAATAAGGTTGCGCTTAATGCAGAGTTCCGCGGAACTCCATTTTTGATAGAAATGAGTTCTGAGATTGCTAAACCGGATTTACTTTTTTTTTTTTGGCTTGTCAACCAGGGACCTCACCCAGAAACAATAGGAAGAAGAGTTAACTAATTAAAACTTGATTTGATCGGAAATGACAGAAATAAAGGAACCAATAGCAGGAACAACAGACTGAGATGGAATGGTCAGGATATAGGAATCACAGTAGGGAGCAAGAAGCCTTGACTTTAAAAGGGGTAAATAAAGGGAAGAGTGTTCCGCAGAAAAAGCAGAACACTCAAAGAAAATGTGATTAGCATCACAAACAACTGCTTCATTAGAATGTAGGGGACAATAAGGGACGGAAACCAAAGAGAGACGAAAACGGGAAGCGGGCAATAGAGTGTGATTGAAGCGTAGGCGAATAATAGAGACAATAACAGAACGTGAAAGAAAAGAGAATTCTGAGAATCAAGGATTAGTAGGAAGGTTAGGTTGAATTGAGAGATAGAAGGAACTGTCATTGGTAAAAGAAGAAGGGTACATATCCGACCAAAATTTACAGTGAAATTTCTTACTTAAGGATAAAAGGTTAGTGCAAGGGATCTTTTTAAAGTAAAAGTGGGAGCGGGCAGCAGCCTGAGCCAAAGCATCCGCCATTTCGTTACCCTCGATGCCTCTATGACCAGAGACCCACAGCAGATCAACGCAGATAGAGTTTACTTGTATTAATCGTTCGGTTAGAAAGCTTTGAATGTCCCAAGCTTACCGTCTAGCCCTACCGCTTTTAATTTCTGAAGCAATAAAAACCTCTTTAATTTAGTTTTAATTTAAGGTAT
The DNA here is from genome assembly GCA_039619475.1 of Icerya purchasi. NCBI lineage: Eukaryota > Metazoa > Arthropoda > Insecta > Hemiptera > Monophlebidae > Icerya > Icerya purchasi. The sequence goes on from CM077115.1 coordinate 588,923,856, forward strand.
GGTGGTAGGTTTTACTGGTTATCACTTTAATTAAAAAAAAAAAAAAAATACTGCCTGTTACGTGTTACTGTCTTCTTTTTGACCGTTGTTATATTCTTTCATTTCCATTTCGTTTATCCAGGACGTTGCTTTAAGGTATGTGCATTTTTTCATTTTTAAATCATTTTTAAATTTATAATTTATTTCGTTTTAATTTTCTTATTTTATTCAATAATTTTTTGTTATATGGCCCATGAAATCACGCTGTGTGATATGTAGTCCGAGCTTTTTTTCCCTCAAAATTATCGCTACACGGAAGAAGAAATCATTAATTTTTATATTAAACATCGAATTTTTCCTTTTTTTAGGTTAATAACTTTTACTTCTTGTTTCTTTTTTTTTTTTTTTTAATTTACTTCTTTTAATTACTGTTAGAAATCCTGTTTTTTTTGTGTTTTTTTTTTTATTGCGCAATTTAGGAGTTGCCCGACGTGTCATACTATAATCATAATTAATAAAAATCTTTAATTTCAGTGTAATCAACGGGCTTTTTTTTTTTTTGTTTATCCCATTCCCGACATAACGGGTGAGGCGACTGTATTTAAAATAATTGATGTATACAGAATCAGAAGACTAGTGTCCTTAAGTGAAAGGTGTGTGCAAGTGAGAAGTAGCTGCAGACAAGTAACATAAATATATTGTGAATGCGGTAGTCCTCTGCGTGCGTACTTAAATTTAAAATGGTGACAGGATGCAAACATAGTCCCGTCAACCAGGAAAGTGTATGTGTAATGGTGTTCGTACAATATGCAAATGAGTAATCTAATTATTAGATGATATAAATATAAATATAAGTAATATTGATAGACGTTAAATATAAAAATACGTAATAGTGATGTAGACCACGCCGCTTGAAACAATCAATGTCACGGGTTCACGATTGAACTAAGAATTTAAGGTCATGAATTTTTTAGAGTGAATTTCTAGCGCATTGCTCTTTCTGCAGATTCAAGAAAGGCAACATGATTATTCTTATGCAGAACGATTGGTTTCGGGTACTGATCTATTCTGAAAGTCTCACACAGAGACGAGAAGGCGGGACACTCAAAAATGAAATGTTTTAAATCACCAATTGCATCAAAGGAGCATAAAGTACACTCCGAAGCACCAGCAAGTATAAACCTAAACAAGTAATATTGAAAAAAACTGTGTCCAGAAAGCAACTGCGAATTGAAAACATTTATTTTCATATACTTAATTTAATCTACGGACTAGTACGTGTACTTTTTGAAAAAGCGCACGATTTCTTAAATGGCATCTTCTTACTTATTCACGTTGTGTTGTCGTTAATTTTTATTGATTTAAATTATGTCATTAATTTTCATCTCGTTCATTCCTATGTTTTGTTCTTATTTAGATTTTAGTTCGTTAATTTTTTGCTGTTTTTCGCATTTTGAATTAGTTCAAATTCAGAGTGCAAAATAGCAGAAAATGAACGAACTAAAATTTTAGCAAAAATGAACTGACATCAGTTAAGGAAAGTCTTACTTTTGGTAAGCTGTCACATTAAGTACCCCAGTTCATTTTTGGTCGTAATTTTAGTTCATTTATTTTCGCTGTTATTCATAACTTGTGTTAGTTCACACACTATGAATAACAGCAAAAATGAACGAACTAAAATTATGACCAAAAATGAATATAACGACGAGAAATAGCGCGAAAAGTGAAATAGCAGAAAGAGAATATGAATAAATTAACATACCTTAATAAGCGGGGTACATTTCGGCGACGGTGTTAAAAAATGTATGTATAAGTTGGAGATGTGGTACTCGCTGCAAAAAGTAAAATTCTGCGATATAATAGGGGAAGAAATCTTCCCTAGTACCATATTTCGGAATTTTACTCTAGGCTCCACGCCATAAACGTTCAATTTTATTGGTGTGAACCCCGGTATCCGGATTAATGTATGTGACGAAATGATTTACAGTGCAGTGGATGTAATTAGGATCACGCGAAAGGGGTGCATACCCTTTCCATTGGTCAGATTGGATGATGGAACCGGCACAGATAACATGGCGGATAATTGGAAGCAACGTTTCGGAACTACGATCAGGACACCAAAAACATATAAACCAGCCTCTCGACGCGAAGAGGAGCTAGACGCAAATTTCATTTTGATGAATTTGGCTTCATCAACCTGCACAATGCGATCCTTACCTCCTAAAGGAGCCGAATGTTTATTGAAATAGTGCATCATTACCTTACGAGAGAAGCAGGTCCAGTGGGTAATTGTTCTACTTGATAATCTCAGGAGAGAGGTATGCACGAGGATTGCAGATGTACAAGACTGTAACAACAAACAGCTACATTTTTAAAGTGGATACTCAGAATTGAGAAAGCCAAATCCCAACTCTAGCCGATTTCTAGTATCTACATTTAACCCCGCTGATCTGTCTGCCACACCGAAATTTCAAACTTTTATTAATCGTCAATAAATTTTGACACGCCGCGCAAACCCTTAAGTATATAACAAACTATATTTTGTAATAAAAAAAAATATATATTATATCCTCTTCCATAAATCATACTAAATCGTACGATGGGTCACGTCGCAAAGTTCAATTTCAATTGGCCTATTTTAAATTCAAATGCAAAAAAATAAATAAAAGCAGTCGGACTGGAGGAGTATAATTGACAACCAGTAAATAAAAATATAATTAAAAAGAAAGTAAACAAGCCACCGAACCAAAATATGAACTGTAAAAAGTCAGAATGAACCTGGGTACTTAATGTAAAACCCAACTTCTAAAAAACAATTAAAAAGAAAATAAACAAACTACCAAACCAAAATATGAACTGTAAAAAGTCAGAATGAACTAACTACGAATTAGAATGAACTAAGCTACTTAATGTAAAAGTTTAAGTCGTCCTTTTTTTTTTTAATTCAATGATTACTTTGTGTCTTAAATTTAATATTAACTGAAGAAAAAAAAAATTAAAAACTTACTAACACTAAACTAGATTTACTTAGGAAAAGGATGAGGCGGAACGATATGATCCCTCTGGGAGCATAAGATAGGCACCGACACCACCCGACCACCTTGGACTTATATGTATGTAAAAACCGTTAGATGAGATGGAAATTGAGAATTGATAGCACTGTTTTTTTTTTTGTTTTTTTAAGCCTCCCTTTGGGCATGTCAACAAAGGATCTTCGCCCAGAAACGACACGAAAGAAAAGAATCAGTTAAATATGTACACATTCGATCAGCTATTGATAAAATAAAAAAGAACTGAGGATAGGAACAACGGAGATCAATGGAAACGATAAGATATACGAGGCACAATAAGGAGTAGGGAGTTTGAATGATAACAGATTGGAGTACAAAGAAATGCGTTCGTTTACGAGGGATGGTCATTCAAAGAAGATATGGTCAGGATCATAGACGGCTTCGTCGTCAGAATAAAGAGGATAATTAAGGGGATAAAGCGAGATGAAAACGATAACGTGAAGAAGGAAGAAGAGTATGATTCAGACGTAAACAAATAATAGGGACAATAACGGAGCGGCGAAGCAAAGGAAAATCGTAAAACCAAGGCCGCGTGTTAAGATTAGGTTGAATGGAAAAATGGAAAAGGAAGGTTGATTAGAAAAGGAAGAAACGTAAAAAACTGACCAAAATCTCACATGAAACTTTTTACACAATGGGAGTAAATTAGAAACGGGAATTTTAGAGAAAAAAAAAGCGGGAGGATACAGCAATCTGAGCCAAGGAATATTTCGTTACCCTCTATCCCCATATGACTGGGAACCCAGAGCATTTCAATGCGGATAGCATGAAGAGAGAAAAAAGAGTGTGAATGAGGGAGCGAATACGGAGGATAAAAAGGTCAGAGGAGTGCGAGGGGAAATGTGAGGAAATAGCTTTAAGAGCACATGTAGCACTGTGAAATTCCTGTCTCATAAGGGCCTGTGGAAGAAATTTGGAATGCGTAAGTATAGTAAACATTTTAGGCAGATGACAGAGTTCAAGTGCGAATTGGTATTCCTACTCCATATTGTGCCTCCTATATCCTGTCTTTTCTTTCTCCACGTATCGTTCCCATTGTTTGTTCCTTCCTACTAGCAATATCTGACCGCATCCAAATATAACTGATTCGTTTCCCTTTCTAATTGTTTCTGGGTGAAGGTCCCTGGTTGACGAGCCCAATAAAAAATAATAATAATAATAATAATAATAATAAAGTGGTCAAGAAGGAGTAAAAACCAAATGATTGTAGAGATAAAAGCAACTTGGTTTTCACTGATGGAATTCAATTGACTTTAATAAGAATTTCAGTAAAGAAGATGAAGTTGCAGCAGGAAGCAGCTCTGTAACGTACACGTATTATTAAATTACTGCCTAATTATAAGTATATTAATTACACAAAAACGTCTTACCTTATAAATAACTTTTTTATAATAATGGCCTTTCAATTTTTTTCAAATATTTCAATATACAATTTAGTACCTATGCAGCGTATTGGCTAATGTTCTACAAAAAATCATATTAAAGTGGCAAAGGAATTAATAAAGAATTCTACAACAGGAGTCTCAATAGTTGATACCGGAAATATTATTTACTTTCAGATCTTAAAACCTTGCCTACTACTTACTGGTGTTTGCTGTTGTAGAATGTATTTAAGGTTTGTTTTTATTATTATATTAGTAATATTCACAAAAAAGAAAAAAAAAGAAAAACTAAACAGACTTTAATAAAAATACAGATATTATTACGTAAAAAAAGAAAAGAAATTAAAGACTTATGTTAATCTATGGGTGAAGTTGCAGGAAACAGCTAGCGGATAACTAAATGGACCGTTTACAAAATAAGAGAATGATGTGATCAAAATAGTGAATAAGTAGTAATAATAAACAAATAATTGCAATGATGAAAGCTGTGGGCGACCTCCTGAAATGTCATTACGTTGAATCTAATGAATACGTTTTACACAGGATGTAGAAATTTTAAAAAATCGGCTAAAATAAATTAAAGATTTAAAAAATGTTCACCGTATAGGTATAATTCCAGATAAAACAAAAATGTTTACATTAATTTCTGAGTACAGATTTAAACGGGTATAATTAATAATACATGAGCGAAGCCAACAGCTAGGAGAATAATAATTTTAGGATCAAACAAAATCTTGAAATATTTTTAAATTCTCGTCTATACCGAAATCGCCTCAGTCGTCTAAAGCAATTCAATCGCTAAAGTCTAATAATCAGCGCATATTGTACATCATTATACGTATATATCGTAATAAACCAGTACCGCGCTTATTATGTTATATATAAACATATAGGTGTACATTTTTAACCATTAATATAATTTAAAGCAATACACATTTACCGAAAACTTACAAAGTTACAAAGCAAATTAAACATATTGATAATGATTGCTACGGTAAATATCACCGGATTAACATTGTCGGCAACAATAAGGCAGCAACCCTTTGCCGTTAGAATACTCTAAACTATTAACAAGTTACTTCAGCGTGCGTGCGGCATTAGCAAATTAATTGCAAACTTTACTGTTCAAAACTCATGCCCAGACAGCCGCCGGAAAATGTTCAGAGCTGCAGTTTCTCTTTTATCGTCATCTTCAGCGATTTCTCGGTATAATGCACTAAAGCGAATGTTCTTGACGGTATTGGTATGGATTCATAATTTTTCTAATTGACTGCGTTTCCGTGCGCTAAACTTACTAAGCAACTGGTTACCTTCAGAAATTTCTTTAACGATTTCATGAGACTTCTCTATAGCAACTCACAAAATTTAGATTGACATTTTCAGCGGTTTCGAACTGCTGCATGACAGGTCACAATGGTAAACGTTCGTTTTTCTTTTGAGTTGTAACACGCATCATTTTTACACACTACAAGAACACGCAAAATATTATATAGATATACGGGATACGCATATGTGAGTTGGAAATTTTGTTCTGAAGGCTCGTTGTCATTTTAAAGCAGCTTCCAATTCTGTAGCTTATGATGCTTTTTCAGTTATTACTGGTTACGCGAAATTACTTGGTCTGGGCCTTTTCTTTTAGTCCCCCATATAGTTCATTTTTAGTTGAGTTTATTTTCGCATTCATACGCGAAATCGTTATTTATAAATAGTATTGATTATAAAAATTATCTGTTCTTGTGTCCAAAAATAAATAAAAAATATAATGAAAGACTTCTAACCGAGTGAATTTTCTAAGCCCGATTTGACTTTTGCATTTCCCGCATCTCCATCGATCGTTTTTGTCACTTAAATAACTATTTAGGCACACTCTTTTTTCATATGAAATTCCTCTTTCTTGCAAAAATTCAACTGATTTTTCTTTCGTATTAATTTCTCGAATTGAATTAATAAGCGACGCCATTATTTTATAAATGTAAACAATTTATACGAACGACATATTGAATGTATATGTCGTTCGTATAACAGAAATATAATATTAGTAGCCGAATATTAATGAACATTCGTTAAACTGTTTGTCATTTATAATATAGTGCGATTTAGCAAAAAAAATACTTATTATGACGACATTATTACTAAAAAAAAGATATATGAAAAACATTAATGTAAAACAAAAAGAATTTATTTTAAATATTACATGTTGTAATAATTTAGTTAAATCATAATAATAAAACAATACAAAATACTGATAATAACTTAAATATCATATATTACAACTTCTTACAATCAGTTAATATTAGTATGTTGAGCAGTTAATAGAAATTATGTTTAACGCAGATTAAGCACACTAATGAGCCAGTTTTGGGTGACTGGCCCAAACTAAAATCGAACGGAATGTGTGAAAATGAACGATAACAAGTAACTGCCAAAAAATGAACTAAATAGAGGGACTAAAAGAAAAGACCCTTTGGTTTAATATCAATTTAATTTCTGAAAGAGAAACTGGCGAATAAACTTCTGTAGTGATTGAAACATCACACAAAACTTACTCCGTTTTTACTTCGTCTAATTGTTGGACCGTTGTGTAACACGTTCGATGAGTAGTTTTCGTATTACTTGATAAAAAAGTTTACGGAAAATACTGCTCCTCTATAGTTACAAACGACTGATTCGTTCAAACTAAATTCGATGGTATTCCTTCGATTTTTAGCATTATTCAGGGTACACATGCAATGCGCATAATTCTAATAAGATGACTCAGAAACGACAAAAATATTCGATTAAAATAAGCGCAATAATTCAGGAATGGTTTGACTTATTAATTACGGAATTTTGCGCGTATATCATAATCGAGAAAAATTCTCTTTAAGATAATTTCTATAACTTTTAAGGTAATCGATTAACCTGGACGGCAAAAAAAGCAAAAAACCTTGTCAAGAATATGTAACATGGAATTTTAAACGACCTCAAAAATCACCCTTAAAAAAAATTCATAATTCGTCATCAAGTGTAACCCTTTAAAAGTGAAATTCAAAATATAAAATCAAACGCACAAAAACTCTTTCGTAAAATAAAAAAACTGCCGATAAATTAAACCTCCGATTTTGGAAAAAAAATAGAAAAAATCGAGAATATTCGTGAAAGTAATGGTCCAAGTGAAAGAAGAAACCAAAATACATCTTAAACACGTGTATCAAAAAGCGTTTTATAGAAAAGCTCTTATAGATTCATATCTAGACCCTCTCTTTGCTTCTTCTTTGTTCTAAAGGCTTAGCCTTGTCGGTGCGACTGAGCGTCGGCGACTACCTATTCGTACATCTCAGCTGTACAGACATAAGTATTAGTGTCCATAGCAATTATTATATGCAATACGAATGTGTACACACGCAAGACTACATTCGGAACTGATTGGTAATCGTTTGATTTACATCGTTATACAAGTGCAGACCTATTTATGTCTGCTCTGTACTGACCTAGCGCGCATATGATATTGTACGTGGTGGTTTGCCATTGCCTTCCACGTGATTATTAGCGACTATTTATTTAATTCGTTGTAATAAGAAGTTCTGTCGTCGCTCGGGATCGAACCCGTGACCTCCGTAACGGAAGTCAAGCGCTCTAGCAACTAGGCTATCGCGACGACCGGGACACCGAAAGCCCCAAATTTTATAAAAAAAGATTTTTTCGGGACGTCTATGGAAAGGTCGCTAGAAACAAACTATACTATGTATTGATACGGATTCGGTATTTACGGCGCCAGCTAGTGATGGTGTCGAGCTAAAAATTATTTTCCGGTTAGAATCATTAATTTTCGATCTCTCGGCATCATCCTCTATTGTTCACTGTCGTCGGAGATCCGGTTCGGGGACATTTACACGGCTGATAATGTATTCTCCGATTTTCTGTCGAAATTTCGGCACACATGTAGAGTTTGAGGCCTGTGCAAGTGGTTTGGTGTGTGCGTGTCTGGCGACAAGAGGATATCAGAGTTGTAAGAGAATATTGTATAATACTTATATTATATGTATATGCTTGTTAAATCGGCTGATAGGCATACAGTTTGTGATGTTGATAACTTTTTCGGCGGCCGGTGTACACCGTTAGATTAGTATAGCGTTTACCCCGAACCGTTCTCGCGTTGAGATATCTAGTCATCCGATTATCGTTTCTACGCTAGTCCACGCAACGTTGTGTGTCGCGAGTCTGTGCCAGTCTATCGAAAACCGTTTCCGGTGCAGGTATCTCGCCGCGACATCATTACGCACCGTATTAAATGTGAAGCCGTTTTATCAAGTCAGTGGTAAGCCGAGATTTCCGTCAGAATTCGTTATTATTTTCTTGTTTTCTGTTAAGGGGAGGTTCTCATCTGGAGGCCCCAAAACGACGTAATTTTCTCGAATTTTTTTCTAATAAAGGGAAATAAATTAGACACTCAAACTTTTTGTCACTTGCTTAGTGTGTTATAAACTACAAAAAAAATAATTTTTTAATAAAAAATATTGCGACAATAATTTTTGACATGCCTTGTAACGTGACCGTCTCAAAAAAAGGTACCTTACTGTTGTCCACTCTAGCACCTGCAAAAATGATCAAAAATCAATAATTGAAATTTTTTTATAAACTATATGAGTGTAGTTGGAGCCCCTACTAGAATCATCCATGAAAGTCAAAATTTACCAAAATGTCGGACATTTGAATTTTTACATACAGTTTTTCACGATTTTTCGCTCTTTAAAATACTGTAAAAAAAAAAATTATGCATATATCATCTTGATTGTAGTAGGGACTCCAATGACTCAAATCTACTTTAAAATGAAAAAAGAAAAAAGGCGATCCGTCAAGTAGTTTTTAAGAAATCTTGGACAACAGTTTGAAAAACACGATTTTTCAGGAAACACGATTAAAGATTTTATTAACGATTTTTCTGTGTTAACATAAAAAAAATGTACCTTGTGGCTAATCAGCGATTCCAGGGCCATACATCAGTCCTTCCTCAAGTTCATATTGCTCTTGAAAGGTTCTTTGGTCGGCTTTTTTCGAAAGTGCAGCTGCTCTTGCTCCCTCCAACAAACTGTTCTCAGCCGCAGTAACACGTTTCATATCAGCTAAGTGGGCAAAATTATTGGCTTCAAGCCCAACTGTAATTCCTAAGATGCCCATAATTTTTAACAGTGCTGTATATCCTTCATTAAATAGACTAGTAGCGATGTAAGCGGCAATTTCTACAGTCTTTGCACCGCAGTGAAGGTGTTTCGGAGCGAGCTTCCAGACGCAAGAGTTCACTAACTCATTCGAGTTTTGTGTGTTTCCTCCAGTGCAACGTTCCATCAAATCATCCGATGACAAAGACTCAAAAATAGGCTTGATTGCATCTTGAACGTTATCTGCCAGAGGTGGTTTGTGCTCAAATAAGTTAAGGGTACCGTTGGCTTCTGCTACACGCCATTTACACCAGCTATCCTTTCCAGTCGGACAATATTGGTGCTGCGGATTTCTAGCAGTTGAGATATTATGGTAAAAGACAGCCCACTCAGCGTCCCGTCGAATCGCCAATCCATAATATGTTGTTAAGTTACAAATTACTTTAACAGTTAATTTACCTGTACCTTTACCTCCGAGATTCGTTGTTTTCTTTTTTAAAGCCCTGAGACGAGTTCCCAATCGTTTCTGGACATGGTCCATGTATTCTTTTTTCTTACTATGGGGTCGCCGTAAGGATTTACATCTAATATGACCTTAAACGTTTTCGTATCGCCATCAGCAATGTATGAGTCATACTTTATACCGAGTAATTCTTGAGAACGAGATAACATTTCTGTGATTGCGTCCACTTCCATTTTTCCGGAACTACCGTGATGGTTTGCCGTGCATGTCTCTTCATGACTTTCTTTCCATAAACTAAATCTGACGGTTCCTTCTTTGCTTTTTTTATTGGCACTAGCTTGACAGAAAGAATATTTCACGCAAACATTAAGAACCTTACTGGTATTTTTTCCGATAACCGTGGCAAAACCAAGAATCGTACCTTCAAATAATTTTTTCGGAGTCATAGCATACATGCGACATCTGGTGCTACTTTTGGTAACTCTACTTACCGTAGTATAGATATATGCCCGCGTTATTTAAAAATATTGATGTAAAATACACTCCGCTCGAACTACCGCTCGATTTCAATTTTTGACTAAAAAGGTGGGTCTTGTTTTTGTTCCATAAATTAAAAAAAAAAAAACATATATTCGAGCAAACGGTTTTGGGAATATATTCTACATATAATTTACTACAAAAAAATGAAAAAAAAAAAAATCGACTTTTTGGTCGGTCCTGATGAGAACCTCCCCTTAAATCTGTCGAGGACGAATTTGTATTGTGTATTTTCGTGGTAATTTTTGTGCGAATTTAAAAATATATACGCTGTTTTTGTGTGTGTGTGCTATTAATCTCATCTAACTGAACATGTGGTGCAGTGCCATCGCGAGGTCAACCGTGCGAGAAGAGGCCACATCCATTGTACAAAGGCGGGTCCGCGATTTTGTTTCACTTAGCTGTTTTTTTTTTTTTATTGAAAGTAAGACCTACGATTTTTTTTTGTTATTTGCTCCTCCGTCGTCATAAAAAAAAAAAGTAAGGCCTACTTGCTCCGCCGCAGGGAGCTATCTAAGCCATCGTGTGACGCGGCAGGTGTTACTGGTGCCCGTTTTAGTTTTTTTGAATCGAGTTTTTCTGTGTAATTACCGACCGAGAATATCAACCAAGAAAATTTCACTGAGTACGCGAGAGTTCGGGGTCACATCAAAATGACTCCTGCAATAGGGACCACCCGTTCATATCAAGTCCACATCAATATCATTATTCATTGTTTTTAAAATTCTGCCTTAACTATATACATCAATGTACACTTATATTGCCAAACATAAATATGAACTACGAGCAAATAAAAAGTTTTTTTTTCTTTTTTTCTGTAAAAGTGAAAATCAAAATAAAGCGGCTGCCTAGTAATTCGAAATAAGATTATTATGAATACAAATAAACTGTTCGTGTTCATTATTGCGAAGATTTCTTTTCTTAATTTTTAAACGGAACTACTAAGGGTATTGTTTCAGGAAGACGATGATTCGAAGTTTAATATTTTTAATAACAGCTGGGGGTTGGAGAGGGTACACAAATGCTAGAAGACAAGCACGAAGGCAAAATAGACTATAAATGAACTGAACGAAAGTAGCAAAAGGTTGAAACAATACAGATGGGACACCTGCTGGTTTACGTCATCGCTCGATATTCCTTTTTGAAATAACGACTTCTGTGTGAAGTACAGTGAAGTACCGATTATCCGAAAAAGCTTATCCGAAAAATCGATTACCCGAAATGGATGTTTTAATGTATTTTAATTATTTTTAATACATATTTAAGGTATTTAAGATTTTTAATATGTACGTACGTAATTACATATACGTACTATAGTAGGCCTACATGATACTACATTCGAGTTTTTATTTTTCATTACAACATATTACACTACTGTAGTTTATTAAATTTCGCAATTTTCAATGTTTTTCTTTTATATGTTAAATACGCATAATGTTTCTATAAATACATGTGTAATGCTCCTATAACGATTATCGATTATCCGAAAAAATCGTTTTTCCGAAATTGTCAATGGCCGATTATTTCGGATAATCGGGACTTCACTGTATAAGTAAACTTCTGATACGTTCACACTTGTATATTTATGAAATCTGCTGTTAAGAAACAAATGAAGATGATTAATATTAATAATCAGTTAAATTCTTTATCTAACTTTTTTGTTTTTTCTTGATTTAATACGCAGCCCCAGCCATATTTGAAAGGTTACAAACTAGTAAAATAAAAAAAAAAAATAAAAAAAAAAAACTCGGCGCCTTTTAAAACACGTAAGATAAATGAATTGAATTCGGTTCTAATACGTATTCAGCAAGTTTCTTTGGTGATATGATCTTTAAAGTTTCTTTTATCTGCGATTTTAATTTAAATATAGCGATCGCGTTCGTTGTTTCTACATGTAATATATTTTTTTAATTTCATTGTTAAATAAAATCAAACTTACCAAATTACTCAGGTAAATTATATCGTTTATTATAATAGAATATAAAATAATCACAACTGGAAGTTGTGAAATCGTTAACGGTTTTAAAAAATTTCGGAAGAGCTTAGTAACTGTTATCGCTGTGAACAATATCATTCTGTAAATAACGAGTATACGGCTGTTATTAACCTGAAAATAACACCCCTCTAGTCAGGGAAAACCCTTTGCAGTTCATTAACACGAACATATGCGGATAAAATGTATAGCACCAAGGGATAAAATCGATTAGCCGGCACAGGATAATACAACATGAAAAGGAGAAACAAATACTCGTAATAATGACATCTCGAAAACATTAAACACATTCATCGGTGAGTTTAAGTCCATAATAAACCCACTAATTACATTACTCACCGAAGCCATTGACAAAAAATTCTACCCTAATGCCGACACAAACTGTAATATTATCACGCAGCAATCTCTAGTGATGATGACTTTTCTCTCTCTTCAGTCTTATTGTCCGTTTGCGGACGTGGTGACCAACAATCATAGACCAGTGGATTGTTCTGGGACGCCCATTTCGTTAAATACTACCCTCAGCGTGTTCCAGTTCACCTTGCCAAAGGTTTTGGAATAATCCAAAAAACAAAATATTGTCGGAACATTGTATTCATGGACTATTTCAATTATCTGCCTGATATTAAGAAGTTGCTCCCGTGTTCCTTTCCCGAGCATAAAACCTGTTTGTTCCTCTGGTATTTGTGGCAACAAATATGTCTTTAGCCGCGTCCCATTATTACATACAGTAAAACTTTGCTCGCATGGCTGATTAAAACGATTAATCTATAATTGCTGCAGTCTTGTTTATTTCCTTTTTTATATAATATCGGGATGTACATTAATTCTGTACAATCCTTTGGCCATTTATTACTTCCCCGGATTTTATTGCATATTTGGTGTAATATATTGGATATGTTTCTCCCCACTTGTTTTAAACATTTCCGTTACTATTTCATCGCATCCTGCCGACTTATTGTTCTTTAGTTTATTTACTGCATTTCCGATTTCTGTACGAAGGATAGGAGGTTCTTGAGTGGTACCTGGGAATAGTAGTTGCCTTTGTGTTTGCATCAAGTTTTGATCTGTCATCAGTTTTTGACAGTATTCGCACTATCATCTTTTGTGCTACAGTTGACGAAAATTATGTTAACTTAAATGTAAAATTAAAAAGTTCAGAAAATATCGATAAGGCCGTTAATAACATAACCGAATTAATTCCAACATGATGACGACCTCAGCAACAGAAAAAATTACGTTCCAACAGCAATCCTCCGTAAGCTCATAAAGTAAAACAAGAACAGCCAGTAAAAAGTGGCAGCTACATCGTTACCCACTCCGTATAAGATATTTTATAATCAGATAAATAACAAAGTAAAAAATGAAATTAAAAAATTTAGAAATGGTACATTTAAGCAATACACAGAATCACTAAACATCCATGACAATTATTCGGTTTCGATAGCAACAAAGAAATTGCTTAGAGATAAAAAACCCACAGTATAATATCAGACCGCAAGATAACAACTGGGCCAAATCGGATAAGGGAAAATCTGAAGCTTGGAGATCACTTGGAAACGATATTTAGTCACCATCCTATTATCAATAATAAATTTGCAGAAAGAGTGCAAGAATCACTGGGAGACCTTCTTCAACTAGAACTTTCCTTCGGGCCTTTTTCACCCAGGGAGGTGTTTCAATGCTTCAGGAAGGCTCCTCGCACGAGGATGACACCAGGCATAGATAAAATAACAGGAGACATCTTATCTCACCTTCAGAAGAAAGCGATCACATTCATTTGCTACGTGTTCAATGCTATTATTAGATTGGGCGGAAAAAATCGATAATAATAATGGTGTACATAAACCAAACAAAAATGCAGTTTGCACGTCATCATATAGGCCAATTAGTCTACTAAACAGCTTGTCAAAATCTCCGGAAAGGTTAATTATAGACAGAACCGCGCCTATTCTTGTTCAATAGAATATCATACCAAATTACCGGTTCGGATTTCGTCCACACCACTCGACAATACACACCAACGTCATAGAATCATCGTGGATATCCGCGGTGGTGGAGAAGAAAGAAGTGTGCTCGACAGTCTTGCTGGACATCTCTCATGTTTTTGATCGAGTTTGACACACCGCATTGCTGTACAAAGTTAAACAAGTACTTCCGTCCGATCTGTTCCTGTTTTTATCATCATATCTACTTGTGATCGTACATTTGTAGTTAAACTGAATGTCACTATCTCGGAAGTTAAAAAAATCTTTTCTTGATTTTCACGGGGAGCAGACATCCTCCAATTTCAAATCAAGCCATTTTGGATACACATGCTGATGGTATAGCAATACTGTCAACAAACGCCAACGTAGATTTTGCGAACAATTCGGTCCAACAATATGTAGACTGGATCCAAGCAATGGGCAAACAATTAGAGAATCCGCATCAATGAACAGAAATGCCAACACGTCATCTTCAGAAATAAATTAATTAAGCGTACCGTTATATAAAAATCAATAAGACAGAAATTCAGCAATCTGGTTCAGTCAAATATCTGGGTATTATTCTAGAGATAAGCGTCTTATTTGGAGGTTTCACATTGCACAAGTTTGAATGAAGATGTGAGTGCGCGTGCCAGGTGTCACTCTACCCGTTATTGGACCGAAGTTCTCATTAAACCTAAATCTAAAAAGGCTTCTTTACTTGACGGCCATCGCCCCAATATGGAAATACGGAATCGAAATATATAGTAGCGCCAGCAGGTCAAATACTCGGATAATCCGGCGCCAACAGTCCCCAAGATATTACGCATGATAACATCGGCACCAAAATACGTATCCAATGAGACATTACGCATTCCATCTATCGATAAATTCCACATGGCACAATATCAGATAAAATTCTATGGTAACGCCAACATTAGGAAAATGTGCATACGGAACCTGTGAGACGAGTAAAAAAAAGATAGTGCTGGGATGTCCTATAAACGCAAACGGAAGTACTGTTTTAATATTAATATTACACAACTTTAGTTTACATCTTTTTTCATGTCCGACACTTATGTAACAGTTTAAGTAATAAAAGCTCCATTACTCCTCCCAATAAGGAGAAGGGGCGAACAACAAGTTGTTGTATGCCCTCATCTCGCTGGTTATGGTATAGTATACCGGTACAGTGTGTATAAAAAAAAAATTGAAAAAGAGCAGTAAATCACAAACGTTTGTCACGTAAAAATAAACATTTACAGAAATGCTGGATGAAAACTATGCGAAATATTGCAAATTTAAAATTAAATATCTATGTTTTGAATTTAGTATTATATGTATGTAAATTATGATTACTTTTAACCCGTAGGAGGTCGCGCCATGTTTTGTAACGTCAGAGGTCGCGCCAGTCTTTTTGACCGGGTTTGATAAAAACGTTTTTAAAAACTACTTTATTTTATGTTTTTGAAAGAAATATTTCGTGTTCATTAGTTCTTTTATTCTATTTTTATTCCTTTTTATGCTGTTTTGTTTTTGTTTTATTATTTTATCATGAATAAATAGGATTTTAATTTAAACAAATATATAAGTTTGTAACATTTTATAAAAAATAGCCTAATTCTCAACATATACAAAAAAAAAATCTAGAAAGAAGTATAGATAATAATAGAATACGGTACACGTAATATCAAATAGTTAACACTCACTACTAGACTTTTCTTTCGTTTTCATTTGCGCATTTAAAACATGCTGAAACTGGTGTGCTCTTTGCAAACAAACACTTGCAGCTGTTACACTGCGTTTTAGTTTTTTGTATTTTTGGGCCAGTCACAAATGTGACATCTCCCAGAAATATTTCGTTGATTTTTTGTAAATTATTTTCTTCAACATTAATATTTATCTGTTCTTTATTCTGCCTTTCGTGTAAAATACTACGAATCCGATAACTTTCGAGTTCCCCGGATAACTTTTCCTTGAGATACTAAGTATGTATTTTGCAACTCATCTACAGTATCTACAATATGTTAGCATCTTTGGTTTATTAGCTGCACCTGATTATTCGGCAATTTTCATGGAGTAATGATAACAAGAAAACTACTTTATATATTTTTTAGGAACACACAAGACAGAATCAGACTGAAATAAATCGAAACGATATCAGACTGTATGCGTAAACTGATACTCTATCCTGGTTAAGTAAAATAGTTTTTATCCTAGTTAAAACTGATTAGTCCTCATGCTTATCTGTTATTCTAGGAATAGCTGAGTTATTTTCGCTGAGGTAACAGCACAGTTAAAATAACAAAGAAAATTTTATAAACCCGGTCTTCTAGACCGGGCGCGACCTCTTACGGGTTAACGGAACATAGGGAATGCTCGGCACATAAAATGTCATGCTTGACGTACCTTTTTATAGTTGAGCAAGATTTTTGACGGCATAAGAATGAAAAAAAACTTCACCAAATTCTGTTGATTTATTTTACCGTGGAATCACTTTCCCGCGTTTCGTAAGAATCGGACCGTTCTGTGACTGTTTCGATTCGGGCAACAAGATATTCACATGGGCATAACTAGAGCTGGGCGATTACGAATGATTTTAATAATCGAGTGATCAACGAGTTACTAATTTTGATAATCGATTATAAAAGTAGTAACCGAGTGATCTGTATAAGCGAATGATGAATGACGAATGACGAATGACGAGTAACGATTATATAGTAATCATTTATATTATGAACAACACGTGTGTCAATTGTTTTGTAAAAGTATTAGTGGCGCTTTGAACATATTTTTTTTGTAAATTTTGTGTTTTTTATATCAAAATTTATTTGACATATAAAATTAATTTTAAAACATACACAAGCGTTCTACATATAAATATTTTGGAATTTGTTTATGTATATTTTTCTAAATTGTTACTACTGTTTAATTATGTATAGTTATAAGTTTCTTTTTATTCTCAATTAAAACAACTTTTAATAACCCTAATTATTATCTAGTTATATTCCCGTACCATTATAAATTTAAGTATTTTTATTTCAGTTTAAATACTTTTAATTATTGTACATATAAGTGTACCTTACAAAAACGCACCATTTTCTTATGTTTATACTATAATGGTTAAATTTTATATGTTTTTTAGAATAAAAAAAATGTTGCACATAAATTTTTAAAAAGAATAATCTCTTATTAATTTTTTCTTTATATCCGTACATGTACAAATCTGAATTCAGTAAAATTATGTTACTAATTAATTGAAACGTCATAGTTTTCATAATCATACTATTTTACATAATTGATATGAATAATCGGCATTCATCAAATATTCTCGGTTCTCATAATCAAGCTATTCTACATGACTAATGTTAATAATCGATATTCACGAGATGCTCTCATAATCGAATTATTTTGCACAACTATAATTCACAATCATTATATAATTTTTGGAATATAAATCTCTCGTTACAATTAATTTCGCCGATAAAGATATCAATATTTGTCAAAAACTACCGTTAAAATTTAAATAAATAACGATTTGATGATTTGAAATTTAACCTTATTAATGAAATTTAAAAAAAAGAAATCACGTAATAGTTTGTTTTTTTTTTTTTTTTTTTGGGCGTCGAAAATTCAACCCATTGACACACGTAATAGTTCTCGTAAATAAGCACTGAATGATGATTCGAATCATAATTCGAATCATAATTCGAGTGATCATTCGAATCATAATTCGAGTGATCATTCGAATCATCATTCGAATGATTAGTAGTTAACAAAAGTAGTAATCGAAATATCTCGAAATATGTTCATAATCGAGTGATTCCATTAGTATATCTCGTAATCGCCCAGCGCTAGCCATAACCATCCGCTCCGCTATGCTTTTCATGCAACGTTCCTATCTCTGTTACCCATTTTCTCGTCCTATGTCCATTACTGCAAAGCTTGCGTCTCAAGCACAAACTACCTCCTAACCTTAAATCTCAACTACAAGACGATCCTGCAACCATCATATCCCTTATCCTTTCTCGAAAAGTCTGGACTAATTAAAAAAATATAATGCCAACTTTCCGCACTTCTAGCCAAAAGATGCTGTGTACACGCTGCAGTAAATAATAAAAAATAAATAACGAAAAAGTAAAAATGCTACAAACCGTTTATGGTTTTTCTCCAGTTTTTCACATGTTTTTCGCAGTAAGGTTGAGCGAATAATGTGAAATCTGTTTTATCGACCAGCCGCTGAAACGAACCAGTTAGAGTTAAGTAGAGAAATTTCGGATTATTAAATTACTTTTTCCCGTTAACAATCGTAATTTAATATTCTCATTTATGTTATGTATGTGTAATAAATGCATTCCAGATTTAATTAAAACTTTCTAGTATTGTAAAATTTTGTTTTAAATTTATGCAAGAAGCAACACACGTTAAAAATTCTCAATAAAAATTGGAATCCACGGTTATGTAATAAATAATAGATAAGTAAACGTATAGAGAAACTAAAAAACTACACTGTTGTGGGCAACATAGAAGCTTCTCGTGTACTTTCTATTCATGGCCAAAATGAAATTATTAAAAAAGAATGGATGTTTCTAAAATAATGTTAGAATTAACCCGATGTTAATCTTTAAGTTGAAGTGTATACAAAAGAGGTTTTCATATTTAATCGGTTGCAATGATGTGTTAAGATGGTATTATGAAAAGTTTGAAAACAATGAACCGGAAACGATATAAAAGAACTTCCAAACTTCGCAATAAATTATTTTATAGAGAAGATGTGTGTTTCTTCTTGAGATGAGAAAACTAAAAACAATGTCGAATATTTATTCGAAGTGGCAGAAAAAAACGCTGTTCTTTTAAGGAACGGAACGCGGATCATTTAAAAGCGTTAATAGAAATGACTAAATTTAGACGTTAGTTCAAATGCAAATGAAGCTTGCTCCTTTGATGTCCGAATTTTGAATATATACACCCTTTCTACTTTTGCCTCTTTATGAAACTTTGTCGCAGCTTACTCCTTCTCGTCTCTTTTATTACTGACTTTTTCTTCCGCCTTTTCTCCCTACATTCATTATTCAGCTACTTACCTATATATGACGCAAATCGCGTGCTTTCTTTCCAACGAATGGTACTCGTATATTCTTTGCATTTTGGTCCTTAAATTAAAATTTCCACTACTTTGTACATAACATTTCGTAAACTTTCCTAATCCCTCTCTATTGTTTCGCTTCTTGTCTCTCTATACACCGCTTAAATATCGAAGAACGTTAAGTTTCGGTAATTAATTTTCTGTCCTTGGAACTATTAATCTTGTTTAATGGTACATAAAGAAAAAAAAGTAATCTCATATTTCAAAATAAAAAAGCTTGCAGCAAATGCAGCAAAAAAACTGAATACTGAAAAAGTAACCTGGTCATCTCTGACAAAAACAGCAGCAGGTTAAACGTTATGCACGTAATTAAAACTAAATGAACAGCTCGTTGTATTTACCGTACGCGAATGAAGTTCAATCGTCAGAGAATTTACAAAAATAAGAGAAACGAAAAGACTAACACAAAAGAGGAGCCAATACCAAGCCGGAAACCGAACGCACATTATTTGGAAATATACTAAAGAAAAGAATTCCAGGAGGAAGAAGTTATACCATTCGAAAGGAAGGTATTGAAAAGACTAAGAAGAAAACTAAAGAATTATTCAGAACGGTTTTTAAGGGCAAAATAGGATATACCGTCAAGTCCTGGAGTGGAGTTGGATGACTTGAATAGAACAGACTTTAATTCATTAAAATTGAAAGTCGAAGTTAGGGGAAGTGGGGAGGAGAATTTTGCGGAAATGGAGAAGGGTATAATTCAGCAAAAGAAAGAACATACACGGGAGCGGCAGAATTAACAAAAGGAATAAGTCTATCGTCGGGAATATTGAAGTTGGAAGGGGGCGGAGAGGATGGGAATTTAAAGACTCTGGCCATTTTTCTAATCTGCGCAAGAGGAGTAGTTCTAGAGAACTTAGCACAGAAATCTTTCCAAAAGGTCTTCTTTGCGGATTTTAGTATGAACCTAGCTCTCGCGTTAGCCTGTTCGTGAGCCGGAAAATTGTCAGCCGTAGGATTAGAATGGAGGGTTCTAAAGGTGACGCGACTGTGATTAAAAGCGGTGTCGCATTCCTCATTACACCAAAATACCGCGATGAATAAATGATGACGGATGGCGGGAAGGAGACGATAAAGAAAGAGCAGAAGTTAAGGAATGTAAAAAGGAATTATAGAGAGGTATCGAATCATCGTCCGGATGAATGAGAGGAAGAGACGAGTCGACCAGGCATTTGAAGAGAGTCCAGCTAGTTTTGAAAAGATTCCAATCAGGAGAATCAGTATACTTGGAATCAGAAGGAAGAGGAAGACTGACAAGAGCTCTATTAGGATAGGAACATGGTCACTACCGTAAGAGCCCATAAGAAGGGTCTTCCAATTATAATTAAGACCAGTAGTAGACGGAGAGGAGAAGGTCAGATCGAGGGAACTAGAAATAAAGACATTCGTGAAATACGTGGGGGGAAGATCGTTGAGGAGTACTAGGTTATCAGAAAGAATGGCATTCTCAAGGATGGAACCATTGGGATTGTAGGATGCACAGCCGCATAAAGGAGAACGAGCATTCCGTCACCACAGATAATAAAAGGATGCGGGATAGAATTAAAAAACGATAAAAGTGGGAAGCGGTGAAGGTCGAAATTAGGCGGAACATAGATGGAAACAATATGTTAATAAGATGTGTAGTGGAAGACTGAATGGAGATGTGAACAATGTTAGGTAAATTAAGACCGAGAAGAAGATTAAGGGAGACATCATAAGCGTAGAATGGAATATCATTTCTAACGAGGATTGCAGAACCACCATAACCGTCATCGCGGTCACATCTAACTGCCCTGAAGTCTGTAACATTTAAAAATTTACGTCCGACCAGAGCCACGTTTCGGAGCGAAGATTAACACTGAATCATGAAGATCCAATAACCGCTCTAATGAATTTTCATTGGTTCTTAGACCACGGCAATTCCACTGTAGAATATTTAGCGTGGCAGTCTTAATAAAACAGAAGAAGAATAATGAATATAAATAAAGTGGGGAGAAGGAGGGGAAACAACCGCCAACAGTTAGCACACAAAATAGAAGACATTTGTACTGAGAGAACTAAGATGAGTGGGTAACAAAGAAAAGAAAAATAAACAGTACGAATTAAAAATCAGGAAGAAGTAAGTCGGGGCTGTTAAAAAACAAGAAGCAAATGGAGGGGGGACGTTAGAACACCCTTGTGTATAATATAGCAGGAGATGTAGAATAATTTTTTGATAAGGGGGAAAAAGAGTAAGAAACATTCGTGCAGTAACCGAAAGAGCCAGTTGAATTTAAGTTATAATGCAAATGTAAGCGTGATCCATAGCGAACGCCGTACAACCGCGACAATTTCACCTAAAACAGCAAAGGTGGGAACGAAAAGTAATAAGAATGCAACTCAGTTCGGAGATTTAGTGAATCATACCAACGTGAGCCCATTCGAGAAAAATAAAGAATACAATAAATACGCCAATGCCTATTAGTGGTTAAAGCCACTTCAACATCAATATATTCAAAGATAAGAATGGAAAAGGTACGTTAAAAGGCAAAAATTACTAAATCAAAATCGTTGATCAACTGGTTAATATGTTCCGCATTGAATAGTGGAAAGGAGATTAAAGGAAAAGAAAGAAACGGAGGAGTAGAAAAGGAGAATAATATAATGAAGAAAATACAGCCCTGATTTTTCTCACTTCCCTTTTTATTTTTTCCCCTGTAAAGCTTAAGAAGGAGAAATTAATTAAAGTGGATATTATTAGTGAGGAAACAAGAAAGAAAGTCAACAAAGGATAAAGAGGGAGCAGCATTGTTTGAAGAAAGTAGCTCCATGATAGCGCTACAGAAATATCCTTAATTAAGGGCGAAGAAGTTGCGGAGGAGGAATTTAACCAAGAAGACAGGAGTGGCACTAGCAGAGTTTGACGGAAGGTAATTATTTGGAAAGGAGGATTTGTTAAGAGCCCAATCATTAGAAAGAAATGTCAAAACAATTGGATGGAAGAGGGGAAATTTGAGGAGAGGATTTATGGAAAGGTTTTGAATTACGGATTTTGTGAAATGTGGGAGATTTAGGTCGGAAGAGAGAGGGAGGAGTCGACGGAGAATTAGAAGGAATATTATTGAAAGAAACAGAAGTTGAGGCTCGGCCGGCATATGAAAAGGCCTCAGAAACTAAATTGCTCTTTTTGAATTGCGAAGCCTCTTGGAATGACATATTTTCAAACGATATAAATCGTTTGATTTCTTTTTGCTTCAGCCACTCAAGACAAGATCGATCGTTGGCACAGTGCGTTCCTTTATAGTTACGGAAAATGGGAGGAACCCCTGTAGGTTGCAGCATTCTGAGGCTGGGTGCTTGGAAGTACAGTGAGAACAGATTCTCTGCTGCCTTTCTCCAGATTTTGCTTTTCCGTGATTTCCCCTCCCCTTACGATCCTCTTCATCCTGATGATGCAGTTATTTGCGACGATTGTCAATAATAGTAGCGATCTCGTTAATGAAATTTCGAATCAAAGAATACTATCATTAATAATAATAATAATTTTTCAACAAACGTCATCAGTAAGGAGAAATATTAGCGGGGAAAGGGAAATTAAAAACAATAGGACTCCCAATCCTACTGAGACTTATCCTCAAGATTATCCAGGTCCTTACTCACTTATAGTCGAGCACACCTCGGCTGGCTCCACCAATTTAGGTAACTACCACCCCCTGGCTCGGGCCAAACTTATTAGTTCTGCTTTTTTCTTCTTTTACAGATATTACCCCGCGAAGAAAAAATCGCGTTGCTGTCCTTTTTTCTTCGTCTTCCGGAGTCAACTCTTTCCTTCAAAATCTTATTTTTTTTTTTTACTAAGGGTAGTCTTAAAGCATTTATCCCTGTTACCTCATTATATAGGTTAGGCGTGATCTAAGGCATCCACCCTTCCTTCTCCGAAAATGGCATTTTAGAGGGCCTGGAATCACCCGTCCCACTACCGAATACCTGAAGTTCCAACAAATTCGGTTGAACTTAAGTTCTCTAAAAACTTCCTTCCTAACTTTGTTTCGATTTTTAAACTTCGTTTTCTTGTTTCTCCGAGTATTAAAGCTCCTATGCAGTGTGCTAAGTGTTTCCTTTTCGGACATATTACTAGACACTGCCGGAGTTTCTCAGTTGTTTGTTCCCATTGTTCCTGAAAACATTCTCTCTCAGAATGCATTGAATTTTTATAACGCCCCCTTATACCGAAACTGCAAGGGCGCACATTGTCCCAACGACCGTAGTTGTCCGAAATTGGCTAAACAAAGGGATATCAAAAAGATTGTCCTTTGAAAACATTTCCTTTAAGGAGGCTTCCGTCATTAGAAGCAATTCTTATTCCATACGGGCTTTCTCATATGCCAACCGAGGCTCTATCTCTTCTTCTAAAGTCAGTGTTCCTCTCAATAATTCTGTTCCCAATCCACAACATTCCGTGAAGTCTCCTGCTTTACGTAAATAGATCAAAACGAAGGTGTCGCATAAATCTCCGCCTCAATTTCCTCCTCTCCCTTCATAATAACTCAAGCGACAATTCATCCTATGCCAACTTAAATATAGCCTTACTTTCCTCATCCATGATCGAGATACCGACCATTGCGTTGGGTTCATCCCCATCCGCCAACAATAACTTATCAGCAGCAATTCTAGATCTGCTTTTTTTTTTCACAATATACATAGCTTCCTCTCCTAACTTTGCCACATCTCTTTCTACATTTTTCTCTACTAACTTATATTTATGCTAATTCCTATATTACTTTCTTCCTTGTTGTTTCCCTCTGGATTATTGTTACATTCTACTATCGAGCAATTTACAGTATTATAGATATTTCTTCTGTACTTTTTCTCCGCTATGGTACTTTGGTCGTGAGAGCTGCTGTGGGATAGCCTACCCCATATTCGCACAGTGGTGCCTCTGGAGGATAGCTAATCGCATTCGGTTGCTATATGATACCAAAAGCAGAGGCTTATCAAGAATACCTTTAGTTTGGAGAATTTCTCCATGGTAACAGTTAAGCTTATTTATAATGATTTGCCTCTCTGGGCGACGATTCTATTTACCAGCCGCGTACGCGTTCCGTTACGTTTTCGGCAGGCATCCAAAAATAAGGATCAAAATGCTGTACTGTGGACGGTCTTGTGGTGCAAATTGACAGTAACGTCTAAGATCGAGATTAAGACCCTTAACGTTTGGTATGCCGCTGCTGAATTTATTCTTTGCTGGACTGCTGCTGATTCATTCTTCCATTGTCTGTCTATGGTATGTTTCTGCCCTCGCCCTGATGGCTGCATGGCTCGCCTTTGCCGCTGGCTTATACTTCTTGCGTTGACGTTCCGGTTCAGCCATTCGTCTCATCCTACGAATTCTTCCTACGACTCATAAATTGAATATTCTCCAATGGAATTGTCGGAGCCCGTGAGCCAACAAACAGGACTTGGAAGGGATTCTTGACTCTTACTCTATCCACATTGCTCTTTTGTCCGAAACTTGCCTTATTGGGTCTAGGAGTATATCCGTTCGTGCATTTAAGTTAATCCGATCTGATCGTGCGGATGGATATGGCGGCGCCGCCATGTTGATAAGGAACGATATTTATTTTCACGTTCACGATCACTCCGCTTATTTTCCTTCTGACATCAGGTTGGGACCTGGTCTATATCTCTGTTCCTAATATTCATCCTCAACCAGTTCACATTACCTCGACATACATCCCTCCGCATTTCGATGTCCACAATTTTCCTTTTACATTATTCTCCAATTCTCTCTCTCTTCCCTTTATTATTTGCTGGTGACTGAAATGCTCACTCTACTCTATGAGACTCGATTGGTTATAACAGTAATGGTCGTGTTTTTCTACCAATTACTTCGTTATTCTTAATGATCATTTTCTGACGTTCCATTGAAGCGTGCAGACTCGCAGTTCGGTTGACCTTTCCTTCACTTTCCTCAACTTTGGCTTCAGCTGTTTTTGGAGAACCCTGCAGGACACCTTCGGTAGTGACGATGTTCCCATTATTCTTTCTTTTCACGATCTTCGTCCTCCTTCCGATCCCAGTTGTTTCAGACCTCTCCATGCTCCCAAATGGTCCCTAACCAAAGTTGATTGGGATAAATTTCGGACTGGGGTCGATTCGGCCCTCCTTATCATACATTCCCTCGCAGATCCTATTCTTCAATACAATAGAATCACCGACTCTATTTTCTCAGCGTTGTCTGATTCTTCTCCTCCAATCTGCTTCTCTAAAAGGAACATCTTCTCGCTTCTTCCATGTGGTGAAAGTCTTTCAGTCCCCACGGTCCGCGATCGTCCCTCCTATTACAACCTTCCTTCTGGAAGCTCATCTCTCTTCTGGACTCAATTGCTCCTTTATATGCTCCATCCTTTGAGGAAATATGCACTCTGGCGTTTCCACCTACATCCTCTACACACGTTCTGTCTTTCGTTTTTAACATCAATGAACTCCGTTCTTCCTTAAATAATTCCTCCTCCTCTAGTCTGGGAGTGAACAACATTCCTTATCTAGTTATTAAGAGCTTATTAATATCCGCACTTAATACCTTGCTTTCTATTTACAGCTCCTTCTTGCATACCTGTACCACGCCATGAATTTGGAACTCCTTTATCGTTATCCCTATTCCGAAAAAGTATCCTAATTCAATCCATCCAATTTCCGTAGCCATGTTTTAGAAAACTATTTGAACAAATTATTAATAAACGCCTAGTCTGCTGGCTGGAATTCAACAACATTTATGCCAGTAATATGTTCAGTTTCTGTATCGGAATGGGAACGACGGACTGTTTATCGTTGTTTCTATCTGATGTATATAAATCCCTTATTCGCAAAGAATATACTATTTCTGCTTTCATTGATGTTAATTCCATTTCCAAAAACATTCACTTACCCCTTCTCTTCAACATAAAATGTGTTCCATTATTGTTCCTTTACAGTTCGCTTCCTTAATTTTTAAGCTTTTCTACAATAGATCAATTCAGCTCTCCACTCCCTCCTTCTCAGATTCTGGAATGGTCTTTCGGGGCTCCCGCAAGACTTGTCTTAGCACCACTCTCTTTAACATCTATTTCCACAGCCAAACTACTCTTCAGATATCGTCTACTTCATTGTTCTTTGCCGATGATATACTCATCTACTCTTCCTCGATTAATCTTTCTTTCGCCATCAAGGAGCTTATCTCTTGATAATGCGTTATCTGATCTTCACCTTTCTATTTCTCCTGGGAAATCAGCCGCAATGATATTCACTTATCCTCCTTATAGGCGTTCCTCAATCAACCTATCCGTGTGTCACCTTTCTATTCCATTAGTTAGTTCCGTCTTCTACCTTGGCATTGTTATTAACAGTAACTTGTTCTTTCGCGATCACATCAATTATCCTTATACGTCGGCTCTCAAAAGGGTTAATTGGTTGAAGGCTCTTTCCTCCCATAATTGGGGTGGGGTCCTTATATCCTTATGATGCTATATAAGGCCACTATTCTTTTCAAATTCGATTATTGCTTGTTCCTTTACGCTGGTGCTCCTAAGTATCCCCTCCCTAAGCTTGATAAAATTCCACAGCATGTGTCTCCGCCTTTGTATCGGTGCCTCGAACTCCTCTCCAATTGCAGCCATTTCGGCAGAAACTGTTTCCTATCCTTTATTCATAGGAAGACTATATCTAGGTGAAAGATCTCCGATCCGACGTCTTCATATTACAAATTCCTACTCGCTTAATTTCTACTTGTTTATATTCAACAACTGGCGTTTCTCTCCTCCTAAAACTCCAATCATTTTTCTTGATTTCTTCACGTCTCAGGACCTTCTCTCCTTTTGTTCTTCCTTACACCAAATATCTTTGTTTTACCTATAATTTTTCAGATTTTATTTACTCGCCCAGTTTACTCCTTCTCCCTTCGTGCTGCTCATAACGAATTTGATTATGTTTTATTTCTTATACTTTAATTTTCATAGATGGCTCAAAGTCAATTTTGGGGGGTTGGAGCGGCTTTTATTCTGCAACTATTCTGAGGCGTTCAAACTTCCCCCTTCTCCTCCATATTTCTAGCCGAATCGATCGCAATCTTACAAGCAACCCTTTTTATAGCTTCTACTAGCAATATATCCAAGGTTCTCTTATCTTCTGATTCAAAAGGCGTTTTACAAGCCATTAAGTACCCTTTCCTAAACCATCCGCTGATCCTATCGTGATTTACATACGATCCTTAATTTCGTATCTATTTCATTCCCGCTCTGTCCGTATTGATCTATTATAGATTATTCTAGTTATTGTGGAATTTCGGGCAACGAGTTAGTTGACTCGTTGGCACGTTCGGCTGCTTCAGACTGTCGCTTTAATAATCATTTTCCAGCCCAAAGTCTTCTTCCTCTTTCCTTTCATTGCCACCGCGACTGTTAGTATCTCTAGCCTTATTAATTTTCTAATCCTGCTGCCTTTTATTTAGCCGTACAACCCATTCCTCCTTTTTTTCCATGGTTTCTTAATATCCCCAACATGAGGCGGTCAACTATCTCATCCATAATTAGACACTTTGGTTAAATCGCAGCTTGCTTCCTGCTTCGCTCTTCCGTTTCTTCATTACTCAGTCTTCTTTTTTTATCCGTTTCATTCGTCGGAAGCAAACGTCACTTGTGACGCAAATCACATTTTACCTGAATATGCTTGTATTTCTTCAGAACACGCTATACTGTATTCCGGTCTTTTGTGTCTTGGCCTCTCTACACCTTACAGCACTCACAGCATCCTTCTTTTCCTTCTCCCTTAGATATTCCTTTGTTAGCTTCATTCATATGCTCCATTTTTATTATTTTTCCTATATAATCATTGCTTTAGATTGGGCAAACGTCCTTAGCCGATATCCCCCCCCCCAAAAAAGCAACAAAAAACTATTGAATTAGAAAAACAGCAGATTATGTGAACAGAATTGTAAGAAAGTACTGTAGCCAGCTACCGTGCCGTAATTGATTAGTTAATTGTGTTTCGTTTAGGACCAGATTCGATTCCCGCTGCCGCACATTGACATTTTCGAAAATTTCACTTTTGCTGGGTTAATGTCGACGCATCTAAAAATAAAAATAAAATAAAAAAAGGACAGTAGCGCTGGAAGAAATTTACCGACATTTTCGAAGACTGTGATATGATAATAGCGGAAGAAAAGAAACTGGGTACGCAGTAAAATGTATAAATGTATTTTTTTTATCTATTGTCTATTCAATAATTATTTGAAGATTAACGCTTAGATCAAATATAAATAGATGATTTTTTACTAAAGAACGATAACATTTAAATAAAGTAAAGTAAAAATAGTGTGTAAAAAACACGTGTTTTTCTAATTTTGTCTGATCCAAAATGTGATAGTGTCGTATCGTGTTTGACACATGTCCTATAAGTGTACAGTACTCCTATTTAATTAACAGTCGACAAAAACAAAAAATAAAATCGAAAATTAATTCGAAAAATCTGCTTAAAAACAAAAATTTAATTATATATTTTCCATTATCTCGATGAGTAAATTTAATTTGCAGCAATTCGTCAATTTCAGTTGTGTCAGCCATAAAAATTTTAATTTTTCAGCGTACACTTAATTCAGAGAAATTTAAATCTTATGTTTAATATTATTGGTTCATCTGCGAGAAATTATTATATTTAATTTTATAGTTTTTGCCAAAAAAGAAAATAAAACAAAAAGAAAAAATAGAACAAATTTTATTAAAACAACTTTGTTTTATAAATAGCGAGTACAAGTTGCAGTTTAATCCAAAATAGTATTCTCATCTTGCAAAGGACTGTGGGGCTCAATACGAAACAACTTAATGTAAGTCGCAGACTAAAAATAATTTCAAATCAAAGTACATCAGGAGATGTACTGATTTTTTCCGATACGTAAAAAAACTTTTGTCGGTGCTTCATAGCGGCTGACAAATAATTTTACTATCGGAAAAAAAGTAAGAATGAAAAGAGATGCTAGGTTCGCTGTAACGGCGACAGGAAACGAGCATTGATTATTGGCTACGCTGGGACCAGCCCACAACTTGCTCCCACTCTTATGTGTTAAGCATTTCTGTGCTGCAAATAGAAGCTAATCCCGAAATATTGTGACAATCTTTTCGAAGTAACTAAAACTTCGTTAATGAAAACAGCCACATCGATAGTTACCACACACTCTGGTTGGTCGCAGCTGACGTCATGAGACATTTTACTACTACTAGTACTATTTATAATAAAAACAGTAATGAAACATTGTAACACGTGAAATTTAACACCCGTAGTTAATTTAAAGGATTCGAATAATCTGAAAAATAAATACTTTTATTAATAATTTTTTTTGTTCCAATAGACATTGTTTTCATAATCACTAAGTAGTAATAATCCTTTAAGAAAAACCAAAAGTCACTGATACAGTAGTATCTAATTATTTTAGTAGACCGAATTTATAAGAAAAATCAAAATAATAAAACAACGCTAAAAACCTACATCTATTCGCAACAAAAAAGGCGGTATAATTTTTAAAATTAACCCATAAAAAACTGCGCGATAAAATTTATTTATTCACTTTTGAGCAAATTAATAACTTTTATTTACATCTACTTCGTAAAATAATTTATTTTTCGTGTTTTTCTCCTCCTTTTTTACACTTCAACTGGAGGTGGTGGTATATTCGGTTGAAAAATTATTATTCCGAATCGGCTCCGAAACGATATCTAAAATTTAAAAAAAGCGTGGAATTTTCATTACTTGCGGTGGGATGTCCGAATTTTAAGCCATTTGCTTTATATTGATTTCATCAGTTGCAAGATTCTGCTTCAGCTCCTATCAATATCAAGCCTATTGAAAACAGATTCACATACTTGGATTATAAGGGGGGCCTGCCACAAAACTCCATTGCTTGTTGTCAGGTTTCCCTGTGCGGGTGGAACTGAAATAAAAGTAGAGTAACTCTTATCTAAGGAGTAGCTCTCTACTATAGAATGTCAAAGGAATCACTTTAACACACTAGATTGGGTAAAATTTGTTTTTCCTATTTTTGGAAACGATCCCATTTTTTGAAGATTCTAAACGCTGTTTACCTTCCCCGCACGTAAACGATAAATAAACCATCTTGAACAGCTCGCTTACGTAGAAAAATAAGCGTTGAGAACCTTTTTTTTTCTCTGTTTTTACTTATACAACCTGGAGATGCGTTAATTTATTAGAATTCATTCGAAGATTATCATAAAATTTAAAAACCACTTTCGCTTGACTAACTCAATCACACTTTGCGTTTAACAAGCCGTGTCGAAAGTAACTCCGCGATAAATTCTCAAAAATTCTACTCTTCAAAATGTTTTTCATACATAATAAAAAGAAAATAAGTTTGACTATTTACACTTTTGGCTTTTACGAATCAACTTGTACTGAACAGTCGCATAATGTATTTTTTTTTTTTTTTTTTCATATTTAACGACGATGTAATAATGAAAAATAAGAACAAAGTTCATTTTCACCGAATATTTTTCAGATATCCCATTTACTTTCAAAATAACTTTCGCCAAAATAATTCGTAAACAGTGTTTACGAAAACAAATGTAAAATAATTACTGAAATCAGTCTCTTAATTTTATCAAAAGATAAAATTAATAATAACGATTTTATAAATTTATTAACAATTTCAATTTTTCTAAATAATATAAATTTGCGAAACTTGTACTACTATATGTGCAAGCGACGGGAGAAAATGAAAGAAAAAAAATGTATCGCTTTATTTTCCGCGCGGTATGCGCGTATACATTATAGGCCATAAACAAAACATCGATTACTTCAAATTCAGAACCCTACTTTTCGCCTTCCTCCAGCCACCTAAGACGAAGCTGTTAACGGATAAAGTTATCCGGTTCCGTATAAATACGAAACAGTTACCACCGATTCACTTAAGATACTTCAGAGGCGAGCGACTGCAAAATGGCCAATTTCTTTAAGTTACTGTTCTTGCGCTACTATTTACCCCCCTCCCCCGCCCCCGCAGCAGCTGATCAGACGAAATCGATAATAGCGAAAACTACATGTTTTACCAGAAATAAAATGTTTACTTAATTCGCACTCGATCCATGTAAGCACCAACTGCTCGCTCTATTGTATGGCAAACGTTTTAAAATGTGTTACAAGCCCGTAAATCTCGATTAGGCGATATACATACGTATACCTATATAAATATGTATAGGTATGTACTGTTTGCGCCGGGGACAATGGAAAGAAGCGTTACGAAAAATCATTATGCGCACGCAAATCTTAATATCCTATTTTTAACCGTAGTTAGTTGAATTTTCTATAAGTGTTACACAAGAACTATCATCCGGAAATGCAAAGGGTATTCCGGAAAAATCGAGTTTTATGCACTACCGAATTTACGTACTTCCCCTTTCATCGCGAAAGCGGAAAGTGAAATACATATATCAGGTGATTCGATATTATTTCGCACGTGACTAGAAATACTAACTTTGCCGAAACTAAAACCGATCTTAACAAAATAATTAACAGGTCTATTATGCGTTATCACAAAGGCAAGCCCACAAACCTTGGTAACTACAATGTTTACATTTAGGATAATCAGGATGTGTTTTCTAAATTCCACAATTCACTCGATGGAAAAGAATACGGCCGCCTCTAATTTGATTTTAGAAATATATGTGAAAATCGTACTCGAGTAGACGAACTTACTCGGGGATAGCGCAATTTATACGATTGTGTAATCCATAATAACATAAAAAACTTCACATTTCACTCTTTTTTTTTTTTATTGATAAAATCCTTTTTCGACCTTCTTATTGATTTGGAAAAATATCGTCGCTTCTTTTTATCCACTAATTTTTTCGGACGAGGGTGGAAAATTATATTGCGATAATATAATGCAAGGTGCTCTCTTATTCCATTTGGTGTCACATTTAAATATAGGCGAACAAAAAGATGTTCCATTTTACCCCCCACCGTTTTTATACACATTTTATTAATGTCCGTTTTATTCTCTTTTATTTTTGACTTTGTTTTGTACTTCAATTGCTGCGCATATAAATGCGAAGAAAAATTATTTCGCAGGACATACATTTATTTCGATTCTGTAAAATTCTAATAGACAAATTGATAAACGTGTCAATAAATCTACCTTCTGTCGCGAATTATTATAAGGTAGTAATGCAAGGACGACCTTTAGTCCTCGGCTAAATCTCCGAAAAAAAATATATTACTATATATATATATATATATACATAACTAAAAACTGGTAAAAATTTATTAAGATAATTGATTGTGTAACTTTTATTGCTGAACGAAATTTGGAATCACTTAAATAGGCCGATAAAAAGGTTAATTACGAAGCTAAGACGATATTACAGCTACTCTGTGTGTCTTAATAACGCGATTTTGCTACATAATTGACCAGGAGAGATTATTTAACGCTTCAACAAATTTCGAAATTGGAAGAAAACATTTAAATAAGCGTAATGCTTAATATTTGTAAAATATTTGATTATTTCAGTATTCTGAAAATCTAAACGAATTTTGTAATGCAATAATTTGCTAGTTTATAAATAAAGTAGTTTTTCATTTACATCAACCTAAAATTATCTTTATTACAAAAAACCCAATTTCTTCACATCTGCACTCTACCCCCAATCTACTGTCAATAATCTGTTCTTTGAGACAAAATATTTCCTCTCTTCTCTTCAAATAAACAATACCTCGGCTAGCCTTATAACTGTCATAATCGATGATTTAAATATACCCGCCGGAAAACCTATTAAAATGATTAATCGTGCAGTAATAAAACAAATAACATTCTTACGGGGGGATATTAAAAACATTTCTTCTTCGTAAACGCATTTCATAAATTACGAATCTGCGTGAAATTTTTAAACATAAAACTATTACACATCTTATTAATTGAATAAATGATTACCTCTCTATATTTCATTAATATATAAACATTAGTCAAATGCGTTTATCAATTTTCTAATTAAATAATTTATTCATCAAGACAAAAATCGAAGGTCCGGCAATATTTGGAGGTAACGCAATTTTTTTTAAAATAAATTTCCGTGCCTTTTCTCGATTTTCCAGTTTTGTTTTTTTTCTTTCTCAGTTTATTCTCAAACTCGGAAATTACTGCCCCCATATACCGGAAAAAATATACAATTCGCAAATATTTCGTAATAGTTTATACCTTCTACTTCTTTGCAGACACAAATTAACCTGATAAAATCTCAAATCACTAAATATAATTTTTACGTCACCTCAGCACGTGTATAAAATTTTCCAGCTCCTCATATTTCATTACTTTGTGTACACTGGCAAAATCCAACGAAACGTTTTATTATTCATATATAAAATAAATGTACATATATTATACTGTGAGAGTTTTGCAATCGTTTTGAACACTTTCAAGTTTTGTATAACAAGCAAATGATGTTTGTGCGAATTTCCTTTAATATCATTGTTACGAACAGAACATAGGCGTACCCAGACAAGTTTTTCACGGAGGGGGGGGGGGGGGGGGGGTCCATTTAAAAAAAAAAACACTTGACAGAAAAAAGGATTTTACTTAGTAATTATATTTTATTAATAATCTCTTATATAATAGTTCTAAATGCGTAAGACTTCTGTTCGTTTTCATTTTGAGAATAATTTACACCAATACGTAGTTAGTTGTTGTCAGAATTCCTGGTACCAAGACATCTTTTGACCCTAAAGCGACAATACAGCAACGTAAAAATCCATTTCGGGAGGGGTTTAAACCCCCAATCCCCCCCCCGGGTACGCCTATGGAACAGAGGTAATTATATTTTAACTGACGGAAAAAAAACCTTACTAATTCTATGAAAAAAATGTTTTGACAACTCTAAAAAATAAATAATGCACGGTATTAATCGTTTTTTTCTTTTATAACTTTTAATTTTCGAAATAACAAAAAATCAATCATGTATTTCCTTATTTGTACATGCCCTATTCACATTCTTAATTTCAAATACGATAAGATTTAATTTTCCATACAATACTTTTAAAGTATGACCTCACATAATATAATTAATCATCGCTCACGAATATTTATGAGTTTTTCCCCTTTAGTGTGTATCATCACTACTAAATACAATAACGATACATTTAAGACATTTTGAAATAGAATTTAAAATAAATTATTAAAACATACCGTGTTCTAAACCGTAAGCGAATTATAAAGTATCTTTTGAAACTGAACTATTTTATAGCTTCGGCGTTCGGCTAACTCTCGCTATTAGCAGTTAAACATCAAGTTTTTCTTGTCTTTTTTATCCAACTATTTATTGTCCCCATTTTTTCATTACTATGTTAATTTTCCATTTTTTTGGCAGAATTATTATCGCCTTAAAAATATGTATGTTTCTATAAATTTGTTTTGTACAACTTATAAACAGAATGGATACACAAAAACGACTTATTCTGTAACCCCCTTTATAAATCGGGAACGTTTATGAATTTTAAATACCAACACCACCGTATGTGAAAATATTGAAACTCGTTTTTTTTTTTTAAAAAAAAAGAAAGTAACATCTCGTACATAATGAATGTAATAATATAATGCCACATTTACGTGGTGATAATTTGTTGATTTTATGGTTTATTTTTTGTACGACGATTTTAATTGAGAAATTCTCACATAAAAAAAAAAAAAATTGAACTGAAATAGTTTATGATTGTTTTTTAAACGACTGCGCAGCATGTAAGCGTGTACACACTGTTAAACGCAAATATATAAAAACTGTATTCGACGCGAATTATCTAGGTACGTACTAGCCTTTAATTCTTGATATTACTGATAGTAACTGCACTACTTGTTGTTCATAAAACTAAGTACTTGGCGCACCGAGCACTTGCTCAGCTTATAAAATCGTGCCGTCGTCAAGGACGTACCAAATATTATATACACACATATGGCTCGCATAATAATAGTAGTCATTAAGTTGGCACTTAAACCTCTTAAAACTCGCAGAAACGAATTTTGCCATGGATTAGACCTTGACAGATCAATTTCTTGGCGTAAAATCCCTCTAGTAGGCAAATTTCATGAAAATTGTTAGAGCCGTTTTCAAGTTCGAGGGACGTACAAATATATATATATATATATATATACATGCATATACACACGTACAATTCCTGGCTCCTATAATAATAGTAGATTAAAGAAAAACAAAAAAACTTAAGGTCGAAATAGGCAGATCCAAAAATCACGCACATGAAAAGTGAGTCTTATTACAAAACCTGCATTGTATTGATACGATTCGAGTTTAATGGAAGGATGATTTTTATAGCACTTATCAAAATTCAGGTGATAAACGAAAATATTGTTGATTTTATTTTGTTTTTCCTACCGTGAGCGCGCCAGTGGCCTTGATCCAACATGATAAATCAAGAGATAGAATTAAATATTGTTGATTTTACTTGGTGTAGGATTAGAAAAATTGGAAAAAAAAAAAAAAAAGAAAAAAAGAAGCTTAAATTAACATCTAGATTAAAGAATTAGAATTTTTAGCAACCTTTGCAAAATTATAAAAATGATTTCAATGCATTTTTGTCTTATATTAAAATGAGTAATGTTTTGTTGCAAAAAGTTGATCCATTGAATTTTAAAAAAAAATAAGAGATAAAGATGCACAACCTCTCACAGCCATTTAAGCGAAATCAAACATTACGTCATTTATTTTAAGATATTACAATTTTTATCCAAAACGTCAATTACGATAATGAAATATCATTACGTCGTTCTTTTTCACATTTCATAGTATCAATTTTTGAAATTATCTTTTTGATAATAAATGTAAATATTAACACAAATTCATATTTTAACTCCTGCACGTGTCTCAATCAATTATATTTATTTTAAAACAAAATATCCTAACGAACTTTTCTCTGAATTTTTATAACCGTTTAATTTTCAAGAACAGAAATACGGTTATATGTGTAAACATGATCATTTAGCTATAGGTGCACGTTAATTTTTTTTTCTAATTAAAGAATTCAAATTTACATCATAAATCATATGGGACTAATCGGATCACAAGACAAGTTGCAGACCAACAAACAAGTTTAAAATCAATTCAAGCATTTGTGAAAAATTTTTGCACGTTTGTAATTATGTGTACAATTCAAATTAGTCAGTAGTATTCAAAAACTCTAGGTGTAGGCCGGCCTTCAAGTATGAATGCAAACAATGCTTAACGTAGTGATGAAGAGGATATACACAAATGTCCACAAAGACACACTTTAAATACGAATTATGCACAGACATATAATGTAAAACAATTTTTTTTTAAGGATGAATAAAACAAGCAAAATGGTACATGCATAAATAAAAAACCAAATCTTGAGAAATACAAAAGATTATACTTATACATAAAATAAATGTGTTAATTTTTAATGTACATCAGATATTTTGAATACATAAATGTAAAACTTACGAAATATAATTCCTTTCAGCCAATGAACGGCATAAGGATTCTACTCGAATATAAACTAAAATGTTACTTGCATTCCGAAGAAAGCAAAAGTTAATGGCAAATTTTTTTTTGGCAAAAATACAATGAGCGTTAATTAATCAATGAATAAAAATAATGCTAATACAAGAAATCTGTTTTTTAAAAATTAGTATACGGACAGTGAATTTATTAACAGCAGATCAAATTCGTTCATTTATTTTTCTTACTGATTTATTAATTATAACGATGTTAATTTAAACGTGTATGTACTATTATAAAAATGACATGAATTAAATAAAAATTTTTTATTAACAATAATTCGAAAATATCAAGTTTTTAAATAATATTTTACGAGCAAATATAATGATAATTTAAATACTAACATTATTAAGAAAAATAATAATTAAAAAACAAATAATTTAACTTTCTAGTTCTTAAATAAACCAGGTATGTTCCTGTAGCGAAGTAGCTGTAGCTTTGCATTTTTTTCCTTTTCACGTATTTATATGAATATACTGTATAAACCTCAAAAATTAATTAAAAAAAATAATAAAAAAAAATTACTGAAATTAAATTTTACACTACGCCACTATCGGGCACACTTAAAATCTTTTAACAGAACACTTCGACTTTTATCTATAACTATGATTGAACATTAACGCTTATTTCAACAACTTCAGTAAAAGAATATAACAAAAATATTTTATACATTTTTATATCAAAAATAAACATAAATAGTATTCGAACGTTCTAACTTTTGAAAAACAATATAAACAATGCCTAACATTCATATCTAAATATCGCAAGCTACACACGTTATACTCGACATATTTTTTTTATTTTAAAGTATTAAACTATTATATATTTCAACTTTTCTCTTATCATTCTAAAATAACGCAAATTCGTATGTTTCACGCATTATTTTATATTAATTTTAATTAAATCTTTTAGGATTACAAATGGGTATGTATAACTTAAAAATTAGTTAGCTATCACAAATAAAATTTGAATAAACCGTTAAAATTAATCACGTCGCATTAAGTAAAAAAAATATTAAATTGGACTTAAAAAAAAGCTATCCAGTTAAAAATGTTTATGTTCCTTCCGAGTAACGTTCCGTTGATTTCAATATAATGTAAACGATATTAAATCAATTAGAAATATGTAAACGTGAAAAATTTGCAACTACATAAATTAAAAAAACTACCAACGAAAATCATAATGTAAGCAAAAATCAGTATTACGAATGTGTTTATTATAATCATGTAATTGACATTTATGAATATATATTGCAATCATATTCATTAAACATTTCATAAAATCAAACATTTAACATCGAAACAACGCAATATTACCATGATTTACGTTAAAATATTTAAAAAAAAAAAGCACAAAACTGCTTAGATGAAAATGTGATTTTAACAGTCTCACTGTTTAATACTCTTAAAGCAAGTATGCCGCGTAAAAGTGTAAAGTAATTTAAAAATATAAACATGTACTATAAATATATAGGGGTGTATCAAGTAATTTACATTATAACAGTTCGTTTCACATGTCTAACTTCCTAGCAGAAAACTGCGAGTGTTTCACCTACTTTAAATTCTTCGTTAAATAAAATAACAGTTAAATTAAAAGTCTAAGTGTAATTAGTGAAGGAATCACATAAATTAGAAATTATTAATCATTACAAAACAAAGTATGTACAGATTAATGCTATCAACTTGCCTTTTTATAACAGAGATTTTTTTAAATGTATTCAAGTAACTAGTTGTACAAAAAATTAGCAGATAAATGTTTGTTTTACATAAAGAATGATTTTTCTAGTTAATAAATAAAACCCATTTTAAGGTGTTAATATTTACAAAGAATAGTCTATTATATTCAATATTTAAACAAAGACAAAAATTTGTACAAAACCGGTAACGAACTTATCAATTACTAATTAAAAAATACTTACTTAAATAATAATATACATCAAAACATTTCTAAATATTAACTTTCACCGTTCCATTTCATCATGCCTTCCAAACAACACAAGAGAACTGAGGTATTACTATATTTCCCGGAAACCGAAAATGCGCCCTCTATAAACGAAAACAGCTGACCATAATGATTTTTTTCGTAAATACCATTGACTAAAATTTCAAAACGGTAAAATTCGTTCCAATAGTAGTTACTTTTGATTTACAATCAAATTAAAAAAGCACGGTTTTTAAATCAGAAAAATTACGAAATATTTTCTTTCGATTTGATCAGTTAATTTTAATAAAAAAATCACGTATTTTGTATTTAATTATTGAAATGTTTATTATTCGCAATTACTTAAAATGTGTTAATGCAATACCCTTAATATCGTACCTTAATATCAAATTTTTACTATATACAATGCAAATATAAATACTGACAAGTAAAGCTATTTAAAACTTATGAATTCTCAAGTTATTTAACACTGGAAATAAACACCTTTCATATACTTTTGAATTTCTTTTTTAATATCACAAAATTATATATGATCAATTTTTCATCCGAGTTCCTTTATTTAAAAAACAAAAAAAAGAAATTCATAACTTTCTAATGATTTCTTTTTTTCTGAAGAAGGCTAACTTTTTAATTTATATAAATGAACTATTACATTGGTTTTAATAGTAAACTTTATACTAGCCTCCTTTTGGGAATAAATTTTAGATCTGTTAAAGCCATATGTAATTTGTTTGGTACATAAAAAAAAAAAAAAGTATTTTTTTATTGTAATTCTAGTAAACAATTTGGGGAAATATTTATAAAGATAAACATTGGAGCTTTGTATAAAACAACCATGAAAATAGTTCATTGCTTAAAAGTATGCCATTAATATGTTAATATGTAAAACAAACAAAATTATGTTTTTAAAAATATCTCTAATATTGCCAGTATCTATAGTATTTTGTTAATGTAATTTTTCAGAAGTTAAATTAATAAATTTACATTTATAAGTGGCAAGTGAGAAACAAAATTAGCAATAATATTAATTAAACATACAGTTTCTTCTTTTAATTCTTAATCCAAAATCTATTAGTCGACAATTAAGCTTTATAAGAAATTTGATGAGATTCATGTTTTAAAAAAATTCTAGCAAGAAGTTTTTCTTTCATTACCCTAGTACAAACCTCAGTAAACATTAGTATTTCAGTTACTTTGATTAGATGTCTTCCAAATCCACAAATAGAAACGCATACTATCACAAAAGGTTTTACTATGATTATTTTGGTTAGATATGTATGAAATAGTCTCCAAATCTATAAGCTGAACCATATCTCCTCATAAAAGCTTAGTACTGTAGTTATTCTCATTAAATATACATCAATGTATCCTCTAAATTACATAAACAAAAGAGATGTTTCAAACATTATATGAAATATACAACTAGATTATACACTTGAATAAGTAATAAGGGAGTTTCGTATATAATCTAATTTGAATTAATCATTGCACCAAAGCAAAGTCCCAGAGACATATTCATTCAAACAGGTATGAAAGATATTTCAATATTTGGTTTATAAGTTATTAACATTAAGTAATAATAGATTCAATAAAATGCATCATCAGCGGCGTGTTTACATACCTACACACACAACAAACAAAAGTTTCAGTATCGATTAAAAAAATGTTGAAGTTGGTTAGGCAAATAGCAAATACACTGTTAAAAGCATATGCAAACACACAAAATAACTATGTACAGGTTAGCAAATTATTACATTGGTTAGACTAAAGCAAGTTCGTCATCAATAGCTTAGGCAAACATACAAAGCAACTCAGTATAGGTAAGAAAAATAATTAAAATTGGTTAATATAACCTATAAAAGTATTCGGCGATAATGGAATTTGTATCCTTACAAAGTTGCTTAATAAGATCTATGCTACTGGTCAATTACCCGAGGAATCGTTAACATCAAAATTTATAATGGTACCGAAAAATCCGCATCCGAAATCATGCTCTGAGTACAGATTGATTAGTTTAATGAGTCACACCTTGAAAATGTTACTTAGGATAATACATAACAGGATACGAACTAAATGTGAAGAAAACATTGGAAGAGAACAGTATGGCTTCCGGGGTGGCCTGGGAACTCGAGAGGCATTACTCTGTATGAACATCTTGATTCAGAAAATGAAGGAGTTCCAACGTCCAGTATTTCTCTGTTTCCCGGACTTCGAAAAGGCTTTGGACCGAATAACTCATGATAAATTGTTCCAAATATTCGATATTATTGGCCTAGATGAAGCGGATAAACGTATAATAAAAAATCTTTACTTACACCAAAACGCAGTAATCTCATTAGAAAACAACAAAATATCAGATCCAATTAGTATTGAACAAGGAGTAAGGCAAGGATGTATGTTGTCTCCTTTGCTCTTTAATATATACGCGGAACAGGCCTTCAAAGAAGCCCTTGATGACAGAGAAGAAGGTGTTAAAATCGGCGGTGAAAATATCAATAACATCGGATATGCGGACGACACAGTTTTGATGGCTGAAAGTGCAGAAGACCTAACTATATTAACAAAAGCGATGGAAAAAGTATTTGCAATAAATATGGACTGATAATTAACGTGAAGAAAACGAAGATAATGGCCATCTCAAACGACCCACACCCTATCGACATAGTGATAAACAATGGCAGACCAGAACACGTCGATAAATACAAATACCTCGGTGCCTAGATTAATAAATATGGTGACCCAGACGGAGAAATTAGATGTCGCATTGAGCAAGCGCATTCTGCCTTTATGAAAATGAGGAAGACACTCACAGCTCATGACTTGGACCTTGATTTAAGATTCAGAACTCTGAAATGCTATGTCTAGTCGTTATTACTATATGGTGTCGAAACGTGGACATTGACGTTCAGAACGCTCCACCGATTAGAAGCCTTTGAGTTTTGGTGTTATAGACGCTTACTCAGGATTCCGTGGATCAAAAAGAAGACAAACGCTGAGGTATTACAGACGATGAAAAAAGAAAAGGAGCTGATTGACACTGTTAAAAGAAGAAAAATAGATTACTTCGGTCATGTGATGCGTGGACCGAAGTACACATTACTGCAGAATATATTGATGGGAAAGGTGGAAGGAAAAAGAAGAGTTGGACGAACAAGATTATCTTGGTTCAAGAACCTACAGACATGGACAGGTTGCAGTGTTGAAGAACTGTTCCATACAGCAAAGGATAGGGGTGCCTACAAAGAATTAACCAAGTTTGCCATCAGATGAGCCTAAGATCGAGAACGGTCATGGCACCGAAAGAAGAAGAAGAAAACCTTCTCTTAATCTTTGTTGTGGTTGAGTAGGGTTACTGACTGAGGGTGTTCCTGCAAACGTATTGAAGAAAGAGCAAGAGGTCACGAGAATGTTTAGTAGATGTTGAGTATCTGGTT
The DNA here is from genome assembly GCA_039619475.1 of Icerya purchasi. Taxonomy (NCBI): domain Eukaryota; kingdom Metazoa; phylum Arthropoda; class Insecta; order Hemiptera; family Monophlebidae; genus Icerya; species Icerya purchasi. The sequence goes on from CM077115.1 coordinate 588,966,426, forward strand.
ATTGGTTCATAACATTGAAAACATAAGTATACAATAAGTAAAAGAATGTAGTTGGTGTGGAACATGTAAGCATAATAGTTCATTTTTAATGGGTGTCTGTAGGAAAGCGGTGTGGTCAATTATAACCTTTCCTGCTCTTAGCCTGAGGTACTTTACGCAGCACAATAAAAAGAATAAAACAAAATTAACCGACTCCTTTTACTTGCAATTGTTCCTGAATGTAATTAAAAATAATTCCCATAATTATTGAGAAATTTTCAAGCCCTAAATTGTATTTCCACTTTTCATAGATCATTGCAAATTGTCAGATGAACTATTTGGAAACCATCAGTGTAAAATATTTTTTCCACTTGCTATATTTTCAGGGATGGTGAATGTAGTTAAAGTAATAATCCTTTGAAGGAAGAAAATTAAAGGAATATCTTTTTATTCCATAATAAAAGATAATTATAGGGGCCTTTTTTTTTTTCAATAGATCACCCCTGAACGGAGTTACCTAAGCTATTGAAATCTTAAGTTTCTACTTAAACAATCAATACTTATAAACTATTAATACATAACATGTTGTGAAACTAGTCCAATAACTAGTTCTCACTAATATTTCACAAAAATATGATTATTAATTAGGTGATTTACAAATAATTACATAACTAAATCTGGAGGAAATATGCGCTTGAGGCGCCTAATATAATTATTGGTGTTAAGTAGTTGAATGGCCTCTATATTTATGTGACCATACAGTCGCTTTCCATGTTGTATGGCAAAGTCATGAATGACATTGTTAACCAGCTTCACATTGAAATCACGATGATTGCATTGAAACCAACAAACGTTCGTTATTGCACAAAGAATAATATTTTGTCGACGTTGGGTGATATTTCTGTTCGATCAAAAAGTACATCCCCGTAACTGCACTCCATATGTCCAAATTTGACGCAGGATCGCTTGATATAGAAGACGTTTATTACATAGATTAAGTGGTGATTTTCTGCCAATTAGTACATATGACTAAGCTCGTGCTTCAGTTGTAACTTTTTGTGCTCTATATGAGTCTTCCACATGAGTCGCGAATCAAAATTCCACCCAAGGTACTTTACTGATCTAGGATACTTGGATGTAATTAATACTAATCGGATGCTGCAAGTCGATTGGGTGAAGTGTATATGTAACGTGGACGGTCTTGTGCTCATTGAGCTTTATCTTTGAATCCTGCATCCACAGCACAACTCGGTCAAGATGATATTGGAGAACCATTGGCGCTTCGGCTTGTGTTTGTCCTATTACCATGAGGACAACATCATCAGCGTAGGTAGCTGGAAAAATATCGTCTGAGAGTGGAATATCAGAAGTATAGAGAGTATCCAAGACCGGTCCAAGAACAAGCTTGTATGGACTGAAATGCAAATCTTGCATCTTCATGCACAACACAGAATTTGCGTTTTTTTATAGGGTACGATGGTGATTAATTTATAATTTAAGCCTTCATGCCAGACTCGATCGAATGCCTGTGCGACATCTAAAAATACAGCGACACAATATAATTTATTTTAGAATGCTTGCATAATGTATGTTGTTACACGATGTACCTGATCAATCGTTGAGTGGTAACTACGGAATCCAAATTAATGATCTGGAAGCTTATCTGATGTATATGTGGGTTAAGCGGCTCTAAGAGCAGCTTTTCATATAATTAGGCCAGAGACAGTAACGGCGAAATGGATCTGTAAGACGTTAGCAATTCTGGTGGTTTGTCTGTTTTTTTCAGCACGACAATCTGTACCGTTTTAAATATTGTAGGAACATGTTAAAGACACAAACTACTGTTAAACAAATATGTTATGAACGGTATAGCTTTCCATGGCAGCTCTTGCAGGAGCACTTTCATCAATTTCGGCCGCTTTCTTAGGATTTATGCTCCTATCAATCATTTTAGCAACCTCTATAGGAGACATGAACTATATAGGTTGTTGTGGTTGATAAATTGGAGTTGTATACACACATCATTGAATATTATTTGGCTAAAATACTGTTGCTAGATATTTTGCAAAAATAATTCTGCTTTCTTTTCATTTCGACGCATCCATTTTCCATCTTCATTTTTAAGTGGCGGCATCTGGACCATGGATCGTTTGAAGCGTCAAGTTTCTTGCCACAATGAATAATCTTTATCAGCACTAGGATTCAATCAAGACATCTTCAAACTTTTTCCTATCGATTGCTGCAGTTAAAGGGCCCAGCTGGTTGCTGATCCGATTAAACATATTCTTGTCTTTTGGTCGTCTTGTTCAATGCCAAATGTGTCATACTTTTCGTCGATGCTTGATTAGCAGTCTAACCTGCAATGGGTAACACTTTCCTTGAACTGGTGTAGCAGTTTTAGCACCCTTATGAATTATTTGGGTGAATTGCTGGTTTTACATTACCAATTCTTCTGTTGTTTTTAGTCGGACTTTCAAGTTTATATTAGAATCAAGTTCTTGTAAACTTGTTAGTAAGATTATGACGTATCTCACCATGCCGCTTAGTGTAACAAGCACTGGAACGTGACCAGAAATAAGCTCCCAATAGTAATTAACTTCAATGTAATTAGCTACTACTCTGCGAGTTATGTAAAAGTCAATGAGATCAGGTATTTTCTCAGGATCTGTTGGCCAGTATGTCGGATTCCTTAATGTATGGAACTCGTATGACTGAATTTTGAGCAATTCTCTACCTTTAGGTGCTATCAACCGTGAGCCCCATGCAGTGTGTTTTGCATTGTAATCACCTCCAACGATGAATCTGCTACCCAGCTGCTTAAATATTTCACTGAATTTTTCATGCTTCACTGCATGGCTCGGAGGACAATATGCTGCGGCAAGTATCAGATCAGTGTTATTAAGGTGTACAACTATACTTGTAATTTGGATATAATCTTTACAGATCTCTTTATTAACGTAGTGTTTAACATTGTTCATGACGATTAGAGGCTATGCCAGCGTGTGGTTTACAATGAATATCAGCTCTGCATTTGGGATATGGCGTGTAATACATTGTATAACCATGTATATGAATAAATGTATAATTATTGAAGTGTGCCTCAGAAATGGGACATCTATGTTTTTGTGTCTAAACAATACCTCGAATTCCTTCTTTCTCTTCAGGAGACCGTTGACATTCCACGTTATCATGTGAAGCATAGTCCTTTTTTATTCTTGTTACGTTTATGTTTTTTGCCAACATCATCATCAGTTCGGCAACTATTTATTAGCTTCCAATTCGGCTATTCTGTAATTCATACTTTGTAACAGATTACAGATGTCGTCTATCGTTTTTTCCTTTAGACTGTTTTTTTGATTTTGACTGTGATTGCTTAACTTGTTGTTTTGGTTGTGCTGACTTTGGAAATGATTGTGAAGTTGTAAGTGCTGATGTAGGAGCAGAAACTGCAATTTGTGGTTTCTGACGCATTCTCTCCAAAACTGTCACTTTCTTAACCTTAGTCTCAGCTGCTAGCTTTTTTTGATATACTAGGCAAGCTTTCCAGTTTCAGTATGTATTCCACCACAATTAGCACATTTACATTCTTGGATTTTAGGCTTCTGCCACATTTAACACAGCGTGCTTGTCTTGCACAATATGTTTTCATGTGTCCGTACAGTTGACAGTTTTTACACTGAACCACTTCGTTTGCCTTTTAGCGTGGCCTTTCTATTTTGATTTTGACGCCCATCAGGTTTGTAAATTTCAAATATATATCTATTATTAGAACTTGGCGCGAATTCAATAAAGAACAATGGTTTAGGTGTTTTAATTGTTTTACGCAAGACACTTCCGTCTTTCTTTGTTTCAGTCTGTACTTTATTTAGTACATTTGTAACGTATACACTGTCTGATGTTCTTTCTCACAAAGGGCTTCAATAATTTTTTCCGGTTTTGTTGTAGGGTGTAAGTGTCTAATTACAACTTTGAAAGGGGCTTTCTTTTCAACCTGAATTGTATGAAACCCTATGCCATTTGGGAATAATTTATTGTTTATTTTCTTTCTCTTAATTTGTTCATCACCATGCGAAAACTTGACTCGTCAGAGCAAATTAATTTGGTATCTCCATTGCTCAGTGACTGTACGGTTGGATTTGGACAGTGTAGTTTACCTAAACTCTGCATAAGATATTCGATATATTTAACGTTACTAACAAAGATGGACGGTATTATAGCCTTAACAGGAACTTGCGCTACATGACTGCATGATGCTTTTTCTGCCGTTTTATTAGTTGACATAATAGTAGGCTGTTTTTCAAATGTACTATCAGGTCTTATATTACATACAGGTACATTCAAATGATTGAAGGCTGTCGAGGTGGCAGCATCTTTATTGCCAGTTAAGTCGTGTGATTTTTGTCTTTGTTCTTCTGTCAGTGCACTGAGAGTACTTTGCGACCGTGTTTGTGAACTAATGCCTCCTTGACTTGCTAGCTTATTATTTAAAAGCGTGACTTGTTTTTAAAGCTGTTCTATTCGGTGTATATATTTCTGCTCTCTTTGTTTCGCTTCAGCTTACCATTGCTGATATTGCTGTATAGTGATACCAGCAACTTGTGATTGTATAGAGGAAGGAGCTGCGTTTATTTGCCGCTCCGTGTGATCGTTCTTTATTGATTGCTATTAAACACGGCGCATGTAAAAATGATAGCGATCGATAATATATTAATATACGAATGTTCGATATTTGACATATCTGGCTACACTGACAAAATAGTTTGCTGCGCTCTCTGTATAACAATAAACCGATGGAAAAAATATTGGAATGTTAAAAAAATTAAATAAATATTTTTGAAAAATTCAAATATACATATGCTTAACAGCAGTTAGCCTTGTAACGATTGACCAATACTTAGATATGTATATTTACATAGTGGCGAATATTCTTTTTACTCGTCGATTAAATGTCGGTTTTTTATTGTCTTAGAAATTTGCAATTTCTGCAAAATGCTGACGTTATCTGCAAAAAATTAGTTAGTGAGTAGTTTACGCCTGAATTCCGAGGTTACAATGAAGTCTGAAATCAGTCATCACACTTCTAGCATGTTGTATTGTGTTTAAAAAGTTTCGAGAGTTTATGGGCAGCCCTGTTGGTGTGCTTTAGTCAAATTTAAATCTTGTGTAAGAGTTTTTTACATTTAACAAGTTTAATGTGTTCTGGATAGGTTAATTTACAGTTTATCAACATATTCAGATAACTGCCCAATTATGATGAAGAACGAATATTAGGTTGTTGATACATTGATAAATATGCTTTACTTTTGGATTTTAATGATTGAAATTGTTTTTGAATGATCATTTAATTGCATTATTTGATGTGTTTTATAAAATTTCCAACTAATTTCTAATACTTTGCACTTAACGAGTTGTACCAGTCGGGACATTTATATCATTAACGGTGATATTATTGCTATGCTTTGATATAATGAAACCACACCGTCCTGGAATAATCGGTTTGTAAGAAAATTTTCTACACAACAACTTACATGTTCTAGAACGTTTCATTTATGTATAAGGTATAAATTATCTTGTAGCTTGACAGTTGCGTCGAATGTCTTTTGGGTGGCTAAACTTAAAAATACGATCAGATAGTGTTTGTTGCTGAAGCTTCGCCTATGATAACATGCGCCCGTATTATTACTACATCTTTTTTTTTGAGTAGCCTTATATCGGAAACCATTTTAATTTAACATTAGTCCTTTGCAGGTCTATGACAATTGGCAGGTTATTATTTTTCTATATAGTCTTCGTAATAAGAATTAAGATTGCAGATGACGGCTTTTTACCGCTGATGGATTTTTTTATTCTCTTAAAGTTGTTGAAATTATTCCACTTTTTCATCGCTCGTCCTACGGGTAATATATTACAAAGACACATAACATATGTGTGCATATATATATATTGTAATTAGTAATAGGAATGAAAAAGAGCATTTATTACAACTTTTTTTTCTCATAATTCAAAAAAAGTTCATATTAAGAAAAATGACGTTTGTCTCTTATCTGCATTATGTACTATTTGATCTTAAGTTATTCGAGTTAATTACATCTAGCTTGCATTTGTTTCGTTCGAGCTTAAGAGACATACTTCATTTACTAAAGCCTTGTGGTCACTACACCACAGCCCAGTCCTGGATATGTCTTCACGTCTTCTATTGAGGATCTCCATCTTCTCGGCATAAGTACGTAATCTATTTGATTTCTGACTTGTCCATTCGGCAAAGTTCATGTATACAGAAACGTCGGTAGTGATGCTTAAAATTTGAATTCATTATACAGAGATTGTTTTCTGAGCAAAAGTCAATTGACATTTTACCCCTTTTATTTCTGTCTCCCGGGCCATATTTTCCTACTGTAACGATATCTGGTCGAATTACAATATAATCGACACTCTTTCCTTTTGTAATTGCTTCTGGATAAATGTCCTTGGTTGGCAAGCCTCTCAACGAAAAAAGAGAAATAAAATAAAATAAATAAAAATAGTTTAATTGCGTTGTCTTTTGCTTAATTTTATTTTTGATAGCAGTGATGATTGTTGAAATTTCATTTGCCGTATTACGGGCGCCGAGTCGTAATAATAATTAGAAACCGAAATAATAGATGCGCCCAATAATGCAGGCTTGGCGAGATTCCAAAAGAAATAATTAATTCGAAATAATTAATTCGAAATAATTAATCGGCGGAAGTTTCGGCTTAGTCGGTTTCGGCAAGAATATATTATTCGATAATATTATAGCGTTAGTAAACTTTCAACTAGTTGAGGCCCTTCCTGCGCTTGAGCAATTAGAATATAGCGGTTGACCGAAATGTGGCATCACTTGTGAACGGATCGGGTAAGTTAATTATTAGCGAATGCGCTATTAGGTCTATCGTCCTAAATAGTAGGCTGCATGGTTTTGTTCGGTTTCAACCGGGTGTTGAATGGTATTTCAGTTTTTGTTATTATCTGACCGCTAAACCGAGCACATTATTTCATTTCCACACAGTCCTTCAGATCCACTTAAGTCTTTCTCCTCCGTCGGGTCGGCTTTATTCATTTTAAATCCTCTTTTTCGTGCGCTCCTGATAGCCTATCCTCTGCCCCCTCCCTTCGGCAGCCCATATTTGTGTGTAGGGGAGTCTTTTTCTTTTCAGCCTGTTGTTTGCACAACCATCGTATGTTATATCTGCGGCTTTGCTTTCACTTTGGTGCACATTTGTCGACTACATTTATTCCAGCTGTATTTCCACCAGTTCGCGTTCGATTGAAATTAAGTGCCGTCCCATTGTTTCAACGAAACCATTCTCATTTTATACGGCTCAGAAGTTCGTCTTAGTTTTTTTCACCTATGTGTAACAATTAATTTCGGGGTTAAATATCGGCTGTATTTACATAAAACTATCGCTCGCGTTATATTTTAAATTGAGCTCGATAAATCCCGTCCGTCGTCAGCATGCACGCACACAAAAAAAAATTTATTCCGGATAAATCGTATGAATCACGTCTATATGACTACAGTATATGCAGGAGTAAAAAGTGCAAGCGACAGATATTATTACGTATAAAAAAATATTAAAGTATAATTTACGATGTTCTTTTTTAATTTCCAGTTTACAGCGGATAGTACGGAAGAATTATCATTACTTAAAAGGATTGCATTTTCTTTAAAGTTACATCATAATGAATTTTTTCAGATTTTTTGGCGCAAAATTCAAATTTTTATGAACGTTTCAAATTTTAAAAGCTCGATAAAAATGAAACAAAAAATAAGATTTTCTCAAAAAAAAAAAAAAAAAAAAGTACGTTGTGTATTTTGATGCTAAAAATGTCCTTGAAATTTTTCAGAATTTTTGGAATAGTGGAACAGGATCAAAAACGCGAAAACCTATTTTTTCAATCGAAAATAGGCTTTCTTCGCTTCAAAAATTTGAAGTTATCGTTTAACTAAGGTGCTTGGCTACCAAATCAGAGGTCACCGGTTCCAGACTTGTCTCGTGTCCCGGATCCAAGTCGCTTCCAAACTTATCTAATCTAAAACTGAATTGAGTAACAAAGAAATCTGGGAAAGTAAAGGCGGCCAAAAGAAAGGAACTGGCCCCGGTATTCTCATCAGATCCATTAGGCTTAGTACATTGAGAACCTTATCTTCACAATCCATGATACCCCTTATCAAGGATATATGGGACTTGCTTTACTTTACTTTACTTTATTGATGAATATCGTTCGTTCTGTTTGCCATTTCATTATTCTCGCATTGTTATATAAAATTTGCATTTTTCTGTACGGGCTGTGTGTAGTATTCCCGTTTCTGCGGTTCTTTTTCAAAATGATTTTCTCTCGCTTTAATTCAATCAAATATATTGTTCCATCAGGATGCGGATAATAGGCGGTGAAGAACTCGGAGTGATTATTTTTTTTTTTTTCTTTTTTGGCCCGAACAGAACAGTTCATTTGGCCAGTAAACTACGACACGACTAAATATTAAAAAATACTAATAATAGAAAATTCAGGAAGAGAAATTTCATTCTACATTATGGCCGCAACTGCTGGCAGTGCCCACAATGCTCAATGAAACAAAACAAACACAAACAAGATTTTTTCATTCTGGAAAAAGGAGCAAAAGAAAAAATAGATAAATAGATAAATATTTCTATCACACATTATGTGACCACAGTTGCCTGGCAATGCTCACAATGCATTATGAGAAAAAGGAGGTAGTCACAGCCACACTGGACAAAGACTACAATGTAAGAAAAAAATAAGTAAAATAATGGAGAAAGAAAGAAAAAAAAATCAAACAACAATCCTGTTTCTTTCAATAAACCTAAAAAGGACAAATAAAATTTTACCACTGGAACAGAGAAGATAAAAAATACACAATGGAGTGATTATTAAAAGCAGCTAAGGAAACAACAACTCCTAACAGATAATCTCTATAACGCTAAGAAAACCAAAAAAAAAAAAAAAACAATAAGCTTTCAGAACAATGATAAATAAACATTCAAGCTGTTGGATTGATAAAAATAGCGCGGTTCCGATGAAGAAATAATAATTAAGTAAAACATAAGGAGACAAATAATTCATTTATGAACATAATACAAATATTAAAGTGCTACAGCTCACAAACAGGGTAATGCGCAATCAAGATTCAAAAATTCGAAAAACGCATCATCCTCAGTTATTTTCTGTTTCTCTTTTCCTAAATCTACTACTAACAATCGGACTCCATGCCGAACTAAGCTGCACCCCCTCCTCTCTATTAGAGGTTTTATTAATTTTGATTTCAAGAGAGCAGTGATGAGACCTTGGTTCGGCATGGAGACCGTTTGTTAGTTTATTGAAAAAAAATCATAACTGATAGGAAAGACCAGATTAATTCTATAAAAAGTACTGTTACGTCCGAAACTACTGGGAGGAATGTCCTGATTCAACAATGAGGTTAATAGCACGCCGGTAATGGAAAACCTAGAAGGAAAAACATATAATTTACGAAATCGTAGTCGGCTGAAACGAGCCAGTTAGATTTTAGTTTAGTTTCTGATCACGGACCCCGTGTAATTCGAAACGTCAAATATGTGTGTGTTTTTTTGTTTTTTTTTCTTTCTTGTGAAAGCAACATCCTGTACCGTGTTTAACTGCTGTGGCTATTACAGTACGAAGATGCGCAGTTTGTCTTTATAGATATCTGCCTATTCCGCTAGTCCTGATAAATTGTGCTACAGATAAAATTGCATCCGGGGAATTCTCAAGAATGTTGGTGACTGTTTTATTATTAATTGAAGGGGGCCGGTGAGGTGATAATGCTGGACAGTCGCATAGTATGTGAGGAGTTGAGGGAGCAACATCTTGGCCACAGAAAGGACAATTCGTAGGAGAGGGGGTTCTTTGAAAAATAAAATTATACGACATGACCGTATGGCCCGTGCGCAAGCGGCTAAGTGCACAGAAATCTCTGCGGGAAATGCTTTTTTCTGGGCACCATGGTTCCGTTGAGGGTATAATTAACCTCGAGAAAGTCTGACACGAGGACCAATGGGTTTTCCATAAGGACGTGAGATTATTGAAGATTATGTTCGAGAGATAAGGTGGAGGTGGGCTGTTACTAGATGAGGGGCAATATATTTCTGCTCGGGCGGATGTATTAACGCGTTCATTTCCAGGAATCCCTGCATGGCTGAGCGCCCACAAAAAGGATACGGAGCACTGTCTCTTAATAAGTTCGTATAATACCTGCTGGGTTTGAATTGCTACAGGATGTTTGGTGAGGGGATTAGAAATTGTCAATAAAGCTGCGGATGAATCAGATACCAGCAGGGCTTTCTGTGATGTAGGCTCTGTAGAAAGAAAATATTCCAAACAGAAAAATACTGCGTATATTTCAGCATCCAGTACCGAGCAATTGTCATTCCGTCGAATGCTTCGATTCATGTCGCAGATTTCAAAGGAACAGGCGGTTGGGGATGAAGTAGCCTCTGGGGTAGCCTTGCCAGCATCCGTGTAGAAAAAGAGGTGGTCGGAGTATTTTTGCATTGTTGCTATTGTCAACTGAACGATATTCGGGTGCAGGGGTTTATTATACTTCGTCAGGGAAAAGTTGTGTGTTAATGTTGGTGTTTATCAAAAATTGTGATTTCGATGAGTAAAAAAATTATTCGAATAGGGGCTTTAAACATGTTTTGTAGAATCCCCGAACTTTACAGATGACATAATCGATATGTTTATTAAAATTAAGCTTTCTGTCTAGTATAAGTTGTAAATATTTCAATTTATTTTATTTTTATCTACAGTAATATTTAACTGATAACAGTTTATTAACGTGAAAGATAAACCGAAAAATAATTAGAGTATAATATTTTTTCCATTTAAATCATCATAGTGTCATTGACATAACTGAGATTTCTCATATCTTTATGGAATGATACTGTAATACTGGAAATAACTGGACTTAAACCCGATCCTCGCGGTATTGCTGTAAATAATTCTCTTTTAATAGTAGTGTACATTTTCTTTGTTTAAAATTTACGTTGTAGTATTTCTCAATCTTGCGGCGGATAAACTGACGAGTAGTATATTACCATAAAAAACCATAAAAATTTAGAATACACAATCATGTCTCATGAAAAATAATGAACTTTCTACCTCCAATAAATCCTCTTCAGAACAGTTCCTACATGCTAATCCACTAGGACTTACATATAAAAATGTCACTAAAACAACCACTCAAAAGAACATTAAAACCTATTTCATGTTCATACGGCAAAACTCGTGGGAAAAAGAAAAACAGCAGGTCGGCATACCCACAGGCTAATCGCAAATATTAGAACAGGCTTACAGTCAACAGCTGACTTTTACAGTACCCAGTTCCTCACTGACCACAGACACTTCGGAGCCTACATAAAAAAATAATACAAAATTACCGAAGACGACAAATGTGACTGTGGGGAAACTGAAAACGCTAATCATGTAATCTTTCACTGCAGTAAGTGTGATGACATCAGGCACTTCAACATAGAAAACTTCAATTAGAGCAATTCAACTTCGGCAACTAAATTTCAAAAATTCGCGTTCTTAGTTTTAAAGCCAAAATTTACTGGAAAAAATAACAACCTACAGTGATTTACATTACTCAATTAAATAAAAAACATTACACTTAAAATTTACTCATTAACACATATATAATTTTCAATATTAATATCCATCTAGCTTAAATGGTAAATCAAACCGAAATCAACCACACGCGTTTTCAGAAAAAAAAAGAAAAAATATTTATGACAAAAATAAATTTTAACACTTACTAACAATTATATATATATATAATTTTTAATAAGTGTTATATTCCCTATTAATATGTTCGGCTTTCGGCCTGGTATTGGCCCTTCTGATTGTGTTAGTCTTTTCGTTTCTCACATATACAAATCTTTTATCCAAAAACATTTCACCCTAGCTTCCTTTATTGATGATTCCTCCGCTTTTGATAATGTTCATCTTCCCACTCTAAGAGATAAAATGACGGCAATTAATATCCCAATTAAATTCTCTTCCCTTATTATCAATAGTAGATGTAAAATGACAGTTCTAGCTCAAAGGATGCCGCCAGCACCCAAAAGCACCCAAGAGTCGTCGCGAAGGTGAAATTTCACCTTAATACCTTGATTAATTCGGAAAATTAACCTAATTAATAGTATCAGAGGTCAAAAACTAACCCAAATAGCCCGATTATTGCAGAAAATTCACCCAATTAAGGGTCCCAAGCACCCTTATGTCCCTAATTAATTATGCAATCAATTTAATCGTTGAATTATTAATTATGCAATCAATTTAATCGTTGAATTATTAATTATGCGATCAATTTAATCGTTGAATTATTAATTATGTGTGAATATAAGCTCAAAGGATGTCGCCACCGTTGATTAAGGCCTTCCAGAGCCGTTTCCGGAGCGTCTCGGACCGTGGAACCGCATTCCATTTGATTGTCGATCCCTTAATTACCGCACACACATGTAAATGTACGTGTATATACATCTGCACACACATGTAAAATCACCATCATCATCACTATCGCGGTAAATTCGTACGCGTGCCATCGCAAGTGACCTTGTACCTGTCAATCATTTGACCGATGCATGCCTTTACTTGTATGTAAATTACCGTTATTCGGTAGCGACTGGTTTTGGAGGATTACGCACACAATGATATATATACGGTTACGAGCGTCCGTAACATATGTAAAATTAGTTATTATCATTATTGGATTTTGTTGTTATCAATATTATCAGTGGTCAATCTGCAGGAATCGCGGTAAAATACAGGTTTTCGCCGTTCCGGTATTTCTAGGAATCGCGAAGATTTTTGTTCGGTCAGTTGCGTAAAACTTTTCTTTGTCCGATACATTATGTACGGGGGGGGTAAGTCTCTATCTCACACATCGCAAAAGCGAAAATGCTTCTATCATAGCGCTACACGTAAATGCTAACGCAACCGTTGAAACCGGATCTTAACATCCTTATACTTTCTATTACAGTCTATGTCATATTGCAGATCCACACCCTACATGTATACACTAACACAAAAACATACTCATACTCAAAGCCCATGACTACTTTATTCAATGCGCATATGTAACCAACTATTCCTGACGGAATGATATTTTTCTGACGTAATATTTCCACTGCCACAACTGATTTAAACCAAGTAAAAGCGCATGCATCGTTCTCGCACACATGTCGATCGTTAGCTATATCGTAATTTTTTTTTTTAAATTAACCAAAGTATAATATTTAAAGCATAAAACTAACGTGAGCTCCCCATTCCCCGCTTTATACCATTCAAATGTATTTTTTAATTTTTTTATTTTTTCCATGCCTAAGCATTATAAAAATTGGTCTAAGTATATTTCTCATTTTCTACGGTTCGAAAAATTTTTTCTTTATTCTCCGATCGTTACAAAAACGTACTGACTAGTGATGGGAAACTTCGAAATGTTTCATTCGAATTATTCGATTGTTCGATAACTTCGAATGCATTCGATTGTTCCACAGTTACATTCGAAATGTTATTTCATTCATATAATTCATTCGTATTCACATCAATCATTCGAATTAAAATCATTCGAATCAAAATCATTCGAATTAAAATCATTCAAATCAAAATCATTCGAATTAAAATCATTCGAATCAAAATCATTCGAATCAAAATCATTCAAATTAAAATCATTTGAATCAAAATCATTCGATTGTTTTTTGTTTTTTTTTTTTTTTTGACGATTGTTGATTGTTTTGATTGTAAAAACATTTTGAAATCGCACATCACTAGCACTGACAGATCACACGCTTATATCTACCATAATGTTAGCCACCACGAAAGCGAACCATTCGATCCTGTGCACACTCTGCTCTCGATAGTTTCCCTATCGTTCATAATAATTTTTCAAAGCCTAAGTATCATAGAATTAGTGCAAGTATATTTATTATTTTTTCTCACTTACGATTATTTTTCTGTCCGTAAGTATTATAAAATTAGTCTAAGTATATTTCTCATTTTCTACGGTTCCAAAAATTTTTCCTTATTCTCCGATCGTTACAAAAGCGCACTGACTAGTGATGGACAACTTCGAAATGATTCATTCGAATTATTCGATTGTTCGATAACTTCGAATGCATTCGATTGTTCCACAGTTACATTCGAAATGTTATTTCATTCGAATAATTCATTTGTATTCACAACAATCATTCGAATTAAAATCATTCGAATTAAAATCATTCGAATCAAAATCATTTGAATCAAAATCATTTGAATTAAAATCATTCAAATTAAAATCATTTGATTGTTTTTTTTTTTTTGACGATTGTTGATTGTTTCGATTGTAAAAACATTTCGACGCACATCACTAGCACTGGCAGATCACACGCTTATATCTACCATAGCGTTAGCCACCACGAAAGCGAACCATTCGATCCCGTGCACACTCTGCTCTCGATAGTTTCCCTATCGTTCATAATAATTTTTCCAAGCCTAAGTATTATAGAATTAGTCTAAGTATATTTATTATTTTTTCTCACTTACGATTACTTTTCCATCCATAAGTATTTATGTATGTTTTCCCCGGTTCTAAAAATAAATCTATCGTTGTCTCGCCCCTCAACGAAAGCACACGCATCATTCTCACACACGTGTCATTCGTTCGCGTTACCACTTTTTTTCAAAATTAGTCCAAGTATATTTTATTATTTTTCTCATTACGATTATTTTCAGTCCGTAAGTATTTCTATATGTTTTCCGAGGTTTTAAAAATTAATCCGAACAAACATTCAGACTGTTGTGAAAGCATACTATCTATCCCCCCGCACAGATTCTATATTACTCTATTACGAGTTCTTCAAAAATTGATTCGAATATGTTTTTCATTTTTTTTTTTTCAATCCTAAAAATTCATTCTTTCTACCCCGCCCCCACACATCTAAAATTACTGATCTTTCGCAATCTTTATTTATTTTATCGATTCTAAAAATTAATCAATGGTTCACTCGAAAGCGTACCGCACATTCCCACACACTTATCTTCTATCACGAATTTCCCTATTGATCATGAACATTTTTTCAACGTTAGACACAATAGCATATCACATTGATCTCGCATATGCACCACATGCAGTTCTATATGTTTATTTTTTTATTAACGATCTTTATTTTTTTTTTTGTACCTGTATTACTTTTTCCTACACATTCATGTCATCATATACACTTAACATTGTCAAAAATAATTTTAACCTTTCGAGAAAGAAAAATCTCCGATCAATAAAAAATATTTATTAACATCACAATTATTTTTAATATTATTCGTTTCGCTATAAACATAATTTTTTATTTAATAAACTCATCCGCATCATCAATCGTTTCAAGACATTATTGTTTCGAACGTCAATACCTGTTTTCCAAGAATCGATAACCTCTGCAGGTATATATCTTGTCGTCGCAACAACCTTTACCTGCATGACTCGCATACCTTCAAGATCACTTGTACATTGCTCGCACGCTATTTACCATTATTCGGTACAAGAATATTTTTCACACTCCTTCACATATGCGTATACACTCAAAGTCCTCGATTACTTTGTTTGTATACAAATATATTCAGCTTTCTCCGACGGAACAACATTTTTCTGATGTAACATTTCCACTGCCATAACCGATTCAAAGGTAGCTAATGAGATAGACTATCGAACGGAATTATTCAAGCGGTCAGTATTAGTTTTATGTTAAACATGTGTATTTTGTCGAATCTGTGTTCACGCATTATTAAAAAATTTACATCAACGTTAAAGAAAATAATTTCCTACGTTTTTTCTCTTTTTTTCTCTATCATTTTTTTCTGTTTTTTATCTTTCCTTTTCCTCTTTCTTTTTCTCTGTTTTTTTTTTAGTGAAAAGTTTGAAATACATATTATTCAATCATGAATACTAATATAGTTAACGTATGCAGCAACTCAAAAATCAATTAAGGACGCCGAATTTATTCAGAATTTATTTGCAAGTGATAGCGACTCGCATACGTCTTCGTCACTTCAATTACCGCAATCAGATGATGGTTATTCTTCAACAGAATCAACATATTTTACATATAAAATCGTTGGTCCAGTATTATTGTCAGATCAGATGGATATAGTGGAATATTTTGTAGATTTCAGCTTCCATAAGGATTCTGATTATGGTTTTCTAGTAACCGAACTAGCGATGATTGATATGTCTGGCGGGAGATGTTTACATACGCTATACAAGCCAAGCAGAGCATGGTCTGCATCAAAAATGCCTCATTTACAATGCTCTTCCATGAGTCATTACTTGAAAAACCCCTAATTATCTCCCTGTCGGGAAGAAATATTCATGGCACGTGATGTATTCACAATATTGTCCGAAAAACCGAAGGCTCGCGTATATATTTTAACCACTTATGCAAAACTTATATTATGGGAACTTGACGAAAAGTCTGAATTGTTGCGTGACTTGGACTATGAACTCGTTAATATGGAGAAAGTCTTTCGAGTACCTAGTATTGATGATTTATATCAAGAATACTCTGGTATAAGCAATCTGGTAACTTGTAAGCACCATTATGAGAATGATATTTTTCATTGTGCGATGAAAAATGTTATGGTGATGAATACGTGGCACGATCACGTTATCCGTCCGCTGAAGCTTATGAACAATCTCAATATAAATGATTTAAGCCAGTTGTTCATTACAGCCACCAAAGAAATGATAATTACATTATTTCCAAGTTGCATCGGGGACATTTATATATTTTTACCGGACAGATTAAAACAGGATGATACGATAAAATCATTTCTACCATGCTACGATCACGAACATGATAAAGAATATTATATCGATGGTGATACATTACACAGGAGTACTCGAAATTGTGTCAAAGTAAAAGATTGCGACGACTGTCAACATTCAATTCATACGGGTTAAAAATTCAATAAAAGACGTGGAATTTGAAAGCTGGAGTTGTCTAGATCCTACGAAAGTTGAATATGAACATAACAATTACCTTTCAATGTACCAAAGTCAATTGTTGCGTAGTATGTATAATATGTGAAATAAAACCATATTTTTTTCTTTTACTCGCATTTTTTATTTTTATTATTTCAAAATCTTTTACATTGTTTCACATAAATTATAATGTATGTATGTATATATGTATGGAATTTTAATATGTAATAATATACATTTCATACATTTTATTTTATTTCATGGTCATATAATTACTTTAAAATTATTTAGATACACCGCAGATATTATAGTACCGAACACATCATTTATTATTTCATTCTATTTCAATTAATATGTTGTATGGATGAAATCGAATCAATTTATGTAACTGTTTATTTAAATTTAAATAATCTTTTTCTTTTTTTTTTTTATCTCTCAGCATATGCATGCGTGTATATGCTTACATATACAAGTATGAAAAAAATTATTTTTTTATTTTTTCCTCGATATGAATGGTAAATCTACGACTTTATTTGAAAAACGGTCAAAACCTAATACATAGATTT